>LT669793.1:24062699-24767699 GCA_900128785.1 Arabis alpina
GATGGCACTCATCGCTGGGTTTCCAAGCAAGGATGACCACTTCGAGTACCGTTTCTTCTTTGCTGAGATATCCGAGAGGACCGTCGAGGCGGATTGCATCGACCTTGTCAAGACGAGATGGGAAAGACGAGGTAACCAACTCTTAGTGATTTTGTTTTTCTGTTAGCTTTGTCGTTTACTAACCGTTTGAATTTATTCTTTGCAGTGAAGCCGACGATGCCTAAAGTCTCGAAGGAGTTTCTCGTTGCAATGCACAAGGAACTCTCTTCTGGGAACGGCAATTGGAGGAGGTCGTTCAGCCGAAAGAGGATCGAGAGAGCACTTTCTGCTGATATCCTTCCGAGGAAGGTTCTTGGGCGAGGTCAGGCGAGGTTGTCTCTCCGTGAGCAGATCGCGCTCGAGGCAGCAGCGAAGGCCAGAGGGTCTTCGGGCACCGGTGCACCAAGGGTGGCGACGCCGACGACCTCGACTCCGCCTGCTCCGTCGACGCGGGCGAGAACGCACCTTCGGCACCGAAGGCTGCTCTTCCTCCTCCTTCTTCGGGTGACGTTGCGGAGTTCCGCAGGCTGTCAGCGGAGAGAGCCCGCATCTCTAGTGGCAAAGGAAAAGGCGTCGACCGTGTGACCCCTCGAAGAGGCAGAGGACGGACGCGTTCCCTGCAGCAGCTTTCGGCGGAGAGGTTTCAGCGAGCGGTGGCGACAGGTTGCTTCGCGGTGAATCTTACTCGGTAGTGAAGTCGAGATATTCCGAGGTTTGATTCTCTCTTTCTGCACTCCGTCCTTTAGCACTTCTACGCCTTAATAGTTCTTACATTGTATTACGTGTTCTTGCAGCTCTCCCTCCTCTTCGACCGTTGGTCGGAGACTACGATGAAGACGTTCGCTCTAGGGATAGCGAGATTAGTGCGGCCAAAGAGGCCAATGACGCCCTGGCAGTCGAGGCTAAGTGAGATCGTGGAGTGGAACGAAGCTCTCGAGCGTGATGCTCTTGCTCTGCAGAGGGTCAAGAAGGATTATGAAGATAAGGTGTCGAAACTTAAGTCGCGGTGTGCTAAGGCTGAGGGTGAGACAGTTCGGCTGAGGGGTGAGCTTAGCTCCGCTAGCGACCTTCAGCGCTCTAGGATTGACGCTGCCGTTGCAGAGGCCAGAGGCGAGATGACTCGCAGTTTTGTGGAGCGGACCAGCGAGGTTACCGGGCTTCTTGCGGAGATTGGCGGGAAGGCCCAGATGACATGTTGAACCCTTACTGAGATCGATGCGAACTTGGAGTTCATTGGCCTTCTTCAGGGATCAGACCCGCCAGATCTCCCTACGGAGGTCGAGACGCTGCGTCAGCGGCGTCAACCGATCTACGATGCCCATGACGTGTTCGCAGACCTCTTTGCTAGTGTTCGGAGAGTTCTTGAGATCCCCACGACTCCTGCTGGTACTGTTGGCGACGACGTCGAGCTGTCCGACGAGGATGACGTCGAGGCAACAGTCGAGGAGGGTGCTGATGACTGATCTCGCTTGTCTTCGTTTTTCGGACTTAGTTTGTTTTATGATATTCAGACAAGATTACTCGTAATTTTTGGAGATAGCGTTGGATGGTTTGTATCCAACCTAAGACTATGCTTACTTCGCATTGCAGCGGTTTTCTGATTTTGATAACGCTTTGTCTATGATTTCGTTCTGATCGTGCCTCATGCTTTTACCTTTGATAGAACTTCTAGAGTGATGATACCCATCATGGGTTGAAGGTTTATGATTGTGTTGTCCAGGATCGCAAGTGTGTTTTTTTTTTTTTGCTCCTTTTCTACCAACGTTCGCTGTTGGGTTTTTCTAGAATGGCGGTGCTTTCCGAACACGTCTGTCCAGAAGCGATCACACCTTTTGACTTGACCAACGTGTTTGTTGGGTTTTCTGAATGATTATTCGGTGTATAAACCTAAGTAACCATTGGCAGCTGCTTTTTACCAACGGTGCTGTTGGGTTTTTGAACAACATTCGTGGTCGAAAGACCAGGAAGTGAACGTTAAAACCAGCCAGAGTCGAAAGCCCTGAAACTGATTGTTATAACTTATATAGCGCGCTTAGGATCCGGTGATGGATGTCAATGTGTTCAGGTTCACACATTGTTGCTGTGGCAAGCAGCAACGACAGTGGATTGAACTTTGCTTTTTGAGAAGGCTTTGAAGAATCCCTGGAGGATGTAATTGATAATGTTGTTTAAACAAAGCTTCGAGTAACCCATGAGGAAAATCGCAAAAGGAGTCCAAGAGACTCGAGTCAAAAGCCTATTACTTGAAACAAATAGTAAGTACAAAATGGGAGTATTATGGGTATACGTACCCCACTCCCCCCCTTTTGACGGGGGAGGGCAACTGAACTCGTCCGAAGACAAGCTGCCTACGTACCCTTTGCAGGGATCAAGTCGCCCCGTAGTTCGTTAAAACACTTACTCCCCCCCTCTGAGACGGAGGAGGGCAACTGAACTCGTCCGAAGACAAGCTGCCTACGTACCCGTTGCTGGGATCAAGTCGCCTCGTAGTTCAAGGCAAGGGCCTTAGAAGAGGACTAATGATAGTACCTCTTCAAGTGCTTCGCGTTCCATGAATGGAGTATTGGCGTGCCAGCCATGGTGGCGAGCTCGTAGACGCCGGGACGGACTACAGCGGTGACTTTGTAAGGTCCTTCCCAGTTAGCTCCTAGTTTGCCTGCGTTGCGCTCTGCTGTATTCTGGAAGACTTCGCGCAAGACCAAGTCACCCTCGCGGAAACGTCGTTCTCGAACCTTGGAGTTGTAGTAGCGTGCGGCTGCGTTCTGATAGTTGGCTATTCTGATGAGTGCCTGATCGCGCCTTTCGCTAAGGAAGTCCAGTGCATCAAAGAGGAGTGAATCGTTGAGTTCTTCGTTTTCTGGTAAGAGACGTCGTCGCGGTCCTGGAGAAGTCACTTCGGAGGGTATGACACATTCAGTTCCATAGACAAGAGCAAAAGGAGTTTCCCCAGTTCCGCGTTTGGGAGTGGTGCGGTGGGACCATAGAACGCCTTCCAGCTCATCTGCCCAGCGACCCTTCTTCGCATCCAAACGTTTCTTAAGGCCATCGAGAATCGTTTTATTCATTGCTTCTGCCTGTCCATTTCCCTGGGGATGACGAGGAGTGGATTTGTTGAGTCGAATTTTCCACTTTGCGCAGAAGGCCTCAAACCTGTTGGAGATGAACTGAGAACCATTGTCGGTGATAATTTCGAATGGAATTCCGTGACGACATATGATGTTTCTCCAGACGAAACTTTCGACTTGGGCATCTTTGATGCTTGAGTAAGCCTCAGCTTCCACCCACTTTGAGAAATAATCCGTTAGAACAAGTAGGAAACGCTTTTGTTTTGATGCATGCAGAGGTCCTACGATGTCCATTGCCCATCTCATGAATGGGTAAGGAGAGGTGACAGAAGAGAGCTTCTCCGTTGGTTGATGAATTTTCGGAGCATGACGTTGACATTTTTCGCACTTTGCTGAAAACTTAATGCAATCGTTCACGATGGTGGGCCAGAAGTGGCCATGTCGCTTAATTTTGATTGCCAAGGCTTTTCCTCCTGAGTGGTTGCCGCAGGATCCGCTGTGTACTTCTTCCATGACTTGTCTGGCCTCTTGTCCCTCTACGCAGGTGAGCAAAGGACCAGAGAATCCCCGTCTGTAGATGTTGTCGTCGAAGAGGACGTACCGAGCTGCTTGTTTCTGCACCTTGCGAGCTGCCCACTTGCTGTTAGGGAGCTTTCCACCGACGATGTAAGCGCGAATTTGATCCATCCAAGGTTTGTCGCAACCGTACTCGGGTTCTTCATCTGTGTCCATGGGGACGGTCATGTCTTTGTTTACAGGCTCAAGCGGAAGGTTCTGCGTGGGGGACTCTTCGAATTGCCTTAGGTCTTCGGGGTCCTCGGCTTCGGTGCCGTCGGGTCCGATGACTTCGGGTCCGATGGCATCAGCGTCAGATGCTGGCGTTGATAAAGGCGCAGGCTCTGTGTTTGCTTCGGCTTCCGTCATCTCGACGTCATTGCCCCTTGTTTCAGTAGTGGCTTCAGTCTGTTTAGCAGCCTGTGATCGTGTCAATATAGCGAGCGCCATGTCTTGTTTGATGCTCGGGAATTCGATGATCTCTACTGGGATAATCCGTTTCAAGGTTGGATCTTTTGGTGGAGCCGAAGCGGAGGCAAGGTTTGCCAAGGCGTCTGCGTCAACGTTTTCTCCTCGGGGGATTCGTGTCAGCGTGAACTCTTTGAATGTCAAGGCAAGGTCCTTGACTATTTTTTGATAAGCTTCCATCCGATCGTTTTTAGTTGCGTACTCGCCACTGAACTGGTTGGAGACCAGTTGTGAATCGCAGAAGGCGTGAACGTGCTCGATGTTGAGTCCTTTGGCGAGCCTCATTCCAGCGATGATGGCTTCGTATTCTGCTTCGTTATTGGAGGCTTTGAAGCCTAGACGGAAAGATTGCTCGAGGATCTCGCCTGTTGGTGATGCTAGGCGTATCCCCACTCCAGACCCGTTTTTGGAAGATGAGCCGTCGACGTGTAGCTCCCAGATCCCTGGTCGAACCTCCTTTGCGGAATGGTCTTCTGGGAGTTCGATAAGGAAGTCTGCCAACACTTTCGACTTGTTGCACGTTCGTCCTTTATATTCGATGTCGTATTCGCTAAGTTCTATAGCCCACTTAGCCAATCTGCCAGACTGACTTGGACTATGTAAGACCGTACGTAAAGGGAAAGTGCTGAGAATTACGATGGTATGAGATTGAAAGTAAGGCCTTAACTTTCGTGATGCCATGACGATCGAAAGAGCTAGCTTCTCTAGCTGAGGGTATCTTGTTTCTGCGTCGGTGAGGGTCTTGCTAACATAGAATATGGGCTTTTGCTCGCCCCTCTCTTCGCGTACTAACACAGCACTCACTGCTGTTTCTGAAACGGCAATGTAGAGGAAAAGAGGTTCCCCGGTGACTGGCTTAGCGAGGATAGGCGGCGTCGCCAGATATTCTTTGAGCTGTTTGAAAGCGTCTTCGCATTTGTCGGACCATTCGAATTGCTTGTTACCTCGTAGCGTGTCATAGAAAGGCAAGCACTTGTCAGTCGAGCGCGAGATGAAACGGTTAAGCGCAGCGACTCGTCCAGTTAGTCTCTGCACCTCGCGCTTGTTTCTTGGGGATGCCATTTGGATGAGCGCATCGATCTGCTTCGGATTGGCTTCAATGCCACGACGAGTGACTAGGTATCCCAAGAATTCTCCTGACGTTACCGCGAACCTACACTTTGTGGGGTTTAGCTTCATGTTGTGAAGGTTCAGCTGTTCGAAGCAAGCTTCCAGGTGAGAGATGTGGTCTTCTTCTTCGAGGGATTTCACGAGCATGTCGTCTATGTACACCTCCATTGTTTTGCCTAACTGATCCCTGAACATCTTGTTCACGAGCCTTTGATACGTTGCTCCTGCGTTTTTCAGGCCGAAGGGCATCACCTTGTAACAATAGATTCCGCGGTCGGTGATGAAAGCGGTCTTCTCTCTATCTTCGGGGTGCATTAGTATTTGATTATAGCCTGAGAAGGCGTCCATGAATGTCAAGAGTTTGTTTCCAGCTGTTGCTTCCACCAGGCGATCGATGTGAGGTAGAGGGAAGCTGTCCTTCGGGCATGCTTTGTTCAGATCTGTGAAATCCACGCAGACACGCCACTTCCCGTTCTTCTTTTTTACCACGATTGGGTTGGCGAGCCAGTCGGGGTATTTGACTTCGGTGATTGATCCGACGCGTAGAAGCCTTTCGACTTCATCGTTTACCGCTTTTGCTCGGTCGGGACCGAGCTTCCTCCTTTTCTGTTTTATTGGCTTGAACGTCGGGTCGACGTTGAGTTCGTGGCTGGCCACGCTGATGTCTATTCCAGGCATGTCTTCCGCTGCCCAGGCAAAGGTGTTGATGTTTTTCTGGAGGAAGACCACGAGTTTCTTTTTAATGTCTTCATCAAGCGTAGCTCCGATCTCCACACATCTTTCGGGGTGTTGCTCGTCAATGCATATAGATTCTACAGGTTCGCAGGTGGGTCGCTCTTCTTCTACACGACCTTCTGCAATCTGTAATTGCTATAAGAGGTCAGTCAAGTTCTTGACCTGCTCGGGGCTGGTTCTCGCTCTTTTTCGTGATTCTTGAGGTTTAGGGTCGTCCTGCTTCTTCTCGATGTTTCTCATCTTATGCTCAGCTAGAAAACAGGTACGGGAATCCCTCTGATTTCCCCATATCGTTTTTATGCCGATGGGTGTTGGGAACTTGAGGCATAAGTGGTATGTTGAAGGTACAGCTCTCATCATGTTGAGCCACGGAGTTCCCATGATCATGTTGTAGATCGCTGGATGATCGGAGACGGTGAAGTCGACCATCTTCTTCACGTTGCCAGCTTGGACAGGAAGGCGAATTGTTCCCATTGTCATGGTTGTTTCGCCAGAGAAACCTGTTATGGGTTTAGGCCTCCCTTTGACTGTGGACAGGTCGACCTTCATTCGCTCAAGTGTTTTCTTGAAGATGACATCCACCGAGCTTCCTGTATCGATGAGGACGCGAGCGACGTTGAAATCGTAGACAATCAGATTGATTACCAAGGGGTCGTTATGTGGTTGATCGAGACCCTCGGTGTCTTTCTCGTCGAAGGTAATTGAGTCGCTGGAAAGCCTTGGCTTTGCAGGTGCTGATATGTTTGTGCAGACGTCAGCGCGACGTTGGTAAGCTTCGATCGCCGTTTCATTATCAGCACAGTACTGCGAGCCTCCCATTATCATGTTGATAACTTCGCGCCGCTGTTCGTTTTCCATGCCGTCGTCGCGGCGTTGGCATCTGGGAGTATCTGCTTGTTCCTCGACGTTAGCGGGAGCTCTCTCCTCTGGCTTGAAATCTGACAAGCTGTTGTTGTTTTTCAAGGTGCCTTCTGTGAGCTTGGCTATGAGTTGTCGCCCTAACTCGCGACACCTTGCGGTGGAGTGACCACTTGCCTTGTGGAAATCACAGTATAGTTTCTCGTCATAGTCCTTTGACTCTCTAGTCCAAGTGTTGTTCCAAGTTCCTCTTCCGCGACCGCGCCCACGGCCTCTTCCGCGTCCGCGACCCGACGACTCCATTTGATAATTATGAGCCCCTCCGGATCCTTCTTCGTATTGAACGTAGGCGGGATTGCTTTTCTTAGGTACAGCGACTTTGGCTAGTTCGCTTGTTTGTTTGGTCTTTCCGCCCTTCCTGGCTTGGATTTACTCTTCGGTTCGGGCGAAGTCAGCTGCACGATGGAGAGCGTCTTGAATTGTTATCGGCGTGTTGACGCTCATCTCTTGCCAGAATGGGGATGGGCACCGAAGTGCCCCGCGCAGGGCTTCCAGGGCTGACTTGTTGCTGATGCCTTCAACCTTTGAAAGCGTGCTCTTGAACCTCGTCATGAAAGATCGAAGACTCTCGTTCTCGCCTTGCTTATTGTTCCATAGTTCTGAATCGTAGATCTTCCGTTCCATGAAGATGTTGTAGTGTTGAACGAACAACTCGGAAAGCTGAAGAAAAGTGTGGACTGAATTTTTCTCCAACTTGTAGAACCATTGTAGCGCAGGCCCCTTAAGACTTTCCACGAACAGCTTGCAATAGACGATGTCTTTTTCCGTTTCTTTGAAGTTCGCTCTTCCCAAAGCAACTTCGAATTCCATGAGATGATCAGAAGGGTCAGTGGTTCCTTCGTAGATGGGTAACTTGATCCTTCCTGGATCGGAGATTTTTGTTTTCGCGATTCGTTCGTCGAAGGGTGTGTTCCTCGCCTTTTCTAGAACCTGGGCGATGGCAGGAGCCTTTCCCGTTCCCTGATGCATCTGCGATTGGGTGAACTTTAGGTCTGAGGTCACCCGATCCATCTGAGCTTTAACTGCAGCGAGCTCTTCAGCGTAAGAGCGCTTTAATGCTCTGCGCTCCTGCTCCTTCTTGTACCTCTCTTCGCTAGAGTAGTTGGAGTATTCCGCGGTGTCCCCCACAATCTCTGTTTTGGAAGAGCTTGACGCGCTTCGAGTGTTAGAGGCGCGTGGTTCCTGTCGGTTTTCTTCTGGAGCTTCGGCCCGTGTACGCTTTGCGGGAGCTGGTTCCTCTCCGTCGGAGACGTCCACGACGCGTTCGGGAGACTTGTCCGTTTCGCGACGTGGAGGCGGTGGTGGTAGATCCTCTGGGTTCCCCCGAGTAGTGCGAGGCGCTGAGAAGTCGAGGCGTTGAGGGTCGACGCGTGCTCTGAGTCTCGTCGTGTTAGGTCTTTCACGTTTTCTTCGTGAAAGAGCTTTCAGTCCCTTCGAGTTCTCTTCGATCCTCTTGGCTTGCTTCTTCTGCTCGGTGAAGAAGTCTTCTAGCATCTTCTTCACCTCGGTTAGGTCATCACGAGCAGGGGTTTTTGCAGCGGTAGCCTCAATCGAAGGTTCTCTTTCCCGGTTGTCTCTGCGGGACGCGTTCTCTTCGCCACTCACCATCTTTGAGTTGTTACGTAGCTTTTTGGTGTAAGAAATTCTCTAAATCCCCTTAGTCGGCGCCAAATTGTGGAAGCCGGAATTCGCACAATTAGATTTGTAAGGGTTTCGAAAGGAAGCAGAGATTTCTGAAGATAAGCTATGAAGAACAATGATGAGCAGAGAGAAATTAGGGTTTGTAATTGCTTTGTATTGCTTGTGTGATAAAAATTGTGAATGAATCTTTACAAGTGTTTTTGCATTCCTATATATAACCCCCTAAGTCGGCTAAGCCTTTTTCCTAAACCCTTAGGGATTTCCTTTTTCGCCTATGTCGGTCGAGCCTATGTGGGCTTCGTTGCTGGGCTTTGACACGCTGAACCTTCTGGAACCCTTGCTGAAGTTCTGACGGGCGTTGAAGGACCCGAAGCCGATGGGAAAGGCTCTGGCGCCGATGTCAAGTGCCTGGATGCCGATGAGGCTAGGGACATCGGCATCACTGGGCAGTGACATCGACGCCACTGCCTGTCATCGGTGTCACTGCTCAGTGACATCGGTGCCAGGCAGCCTTCGTCTCTGCAGCGCCTTCTGCTGGCTCTGTGACCTTTCCGACGCTGCATCATGGCTTCTCCTGAGACGAAGACCACTTCGAAGGTACCTTCAACAGGTAGAAGGTTCAGAGGACTTAGGGGTTTTCAGGAGGTCTTCACCTTCTTCTGTGGGTGAAATGACCATGCGCGTTGCTTATCATAACTTTGGAGTTCGAGGCTCAGCGGGTGAAATCCGACCCCAACAAATCTCTACAAGAAAACTCCTCCAAAACTCTCAAGAAACAAAACCCTAATTCCAAAAACTCACAGGAAACAGAGAACTCCTCTCAAACTCTGTCAGTTGCATTTTTGGGACTTTGTTTCGCTCAAATGCGGCCAAAACCCCTTAAATACGAAGCCCTAAGGTTTCCCCAAACCGGCCCGGTCCAATTGAACGACTTAAATCGAACCAGAAAAACAGCTAATTCGAGCACCTGTCGATCGACATACACTAGGTGTGTCGATCGACAGCCCCTAAGAGCCCTGTCGATCGACAGACACCACGTGTGTCGATCGACAGCCCCTCCATTTTACCAAAAAATGGTTCACGGGCGTCACATTGACAATGCAATGATGTCATATGGGTTCAGCATAAATGAATATGATAAATGCATATACATAAAAAAGTACCCCACAAGGATACATTTTGTTGTGTTTATATGTAGATGATATGCTTATTATTGGAAGCAATAAGGATATTATTAATAAAACTAAAACCATGCTCAAGGGAAAATTTGACATGAAAGACATGGGTTTAGCGGAAGTAATCCTTGGAATCAAGATCGTAAGAACTTCCAAAGGAATTACTATAACCCAAGATCATTATGCTGACAAGATACTTGAGAGGTTCAAGACCTACTCAAACAGAACTGCAAAAACTCCCCTGGATCCTCAACTTCACCTGACGAAAAATTCAGGTGATGCAGTTTCACAAGTAGAATATGCAAGAGTGATAGGAAATTTAATGTACTTAACAAATTGCACTAGACCAGATTTGGCACATTCTATAAATGTGTTAAGTCGATACACGAGTAATCCAGGTCATACTCACTGGAAGGCCATAACGAGGGTCTTAAGCTATCTCCGATATACCAAGAGTTATGGGTTGCACTATGGTAAAGAACCAACAGTATTAGAAGGCTATAGTGATGCCAATTGGATTTCTGATTCTAGAAACTCGAAATCTACCAGTGAATATGTCTTTACCCTCGCTGGTGCAGCAGTATCCTGGAAATATTCCAGATAAACCCTCCTGGCTAGATCAACCATGGAGTCCGAGTTCATACCTTTAGACAAAGCTGCGGAAGAAACATAGTGGCTTTGAAATTTTTTGGAAGATATCCCTATGTGGGAAAAACCAGTGCCAGCCCTACGGGTACATTGTGATAGTCAATCGGCTATATCCCGGGTACTAAATAAACTATATAATGGTAAATCTCATCATATTCGGAGGCGACATAAAACCATAAGACTACTGATCTCCACTGGAGTACTCACGATAGATTATATCAAGTCGGCTGACAACTTAGCTGATCCGTTCACAAAAAGTTTGCCGAGAGATCAAGTTGTTAAATCATCAAGAGGAATGGGTTTACAGCCTATAATAGAACACGACGCTTAATGGATACCCCACTTATGTCACTAGAATTCCCACGACATAGGTTCAAAGGGACAACGAAATAAAGCTGAGTAAGAGAAAAACACTGTGAGACAATGTATATACCCAGTTCCTAGGATGATAAACAGTGTTACCTGTGTGTGATAAGGATAAGCATTAGCTTTTAATGATTCCATAACTTTGAGATATCAGTGAAGTAATACAGGATGCTTCTTTAAAACAAAGTTGATGGCAGATCACCTAGTGAGTGTGAAATGCGGCCGTTTCTAGGAGAATGAAAGTAAGGCTATATTCTCCAAGTTCACTCATGATTACCAGGAATGTTCAAGGCCAAAATGAACACAATAGAGAACTGATCTCTACGAGAAAATGTTGCTATGCAATAACTGTTGTCTAGATTTACATTAACATCTGGGTGGTTCAAGACATCATGTTCACCTCCTGGCCAAGTAAACCCGACAGAAATTAAAATGATTGGTTCAAAGCTGGAAAAATGCTACCTCTCAGATATAGTTACATTTTCGTATACTCTCAAAAGTCTGTCATAGTCTAGTATAGTCGAGTCTGCATTGGGTTGTTCAGTCAGTCGAGTCTGCATTGGGTTGTTCAGTCAGTCGAGTATGCATAAGTGTAGAGTCATTTCTATTCAGATTGTTGGAACGTTTTTTTTTTTTAATATAAGGCCTTATTAAAAAATATGTTGAGTGGTGAAGAGAAATGGGTATTAAGCTTGTGGGCTAAATAAGAAATTGGAGTAAATAAAAGGTATGTGTATAAATTTGACCCACATCTCTTATGTGTAAAATATTCTTCTAGTATATAATAGAGGAAGCTCATGTTATAGTTTAAAACATGGAGCTTGGGTGGAGATAAAACTCACGCGAGCCAAACCGTACTGAACCAAATCTAACCAGGAATGGGCGTGGGCGTGGGCGTGGGCGTGGGCGTGGGCGTGGTCGTGGTCTTTATTTTACACTTAGGACACTTAGGGACACGTAGGTCTTGTGGTCTTTGATTTGTATCAGTTATGAATTCTTTTTTGAGACTTTGAAGTTTGATTTTTCATTCAAATAAATTTGGTCAAAGATGTTGTGTCCATCTGTACTGACCATTATTTCACCTTTTAATTGATAAAATGTTACAAACGTTTAGAATTCGAAATAACTCCTTAGGTTATAGATATGACCTCTCGGATTCTCATTCTACTCACTCAGAAACAAAAATCAAAAAGAAAAGCTATCCAGCAATCTCTCTCAAGAGTAAGTTTGTGTCTTGAGAGTATCGTAGTTGTTCAGTTCGTTAGAACCGTGATTTGAGTGATTGCAAATACGGTTGATTTGTGGTTGTATCCTGAGATCCTTGAATCAGTGATCTCGTCGCACTACGGGTGATTCAAAGGGTTAAGGAAAGAGATTCGTCTCGACTCCGCAACTCTCTTCTTCCCTTAAACGTCTTTCTTATCGTAGTTTATCACTGATTCGTAGTGCTCCATAATTTTGGTCCTACAAAACTTGCTTGTTGACCCAAGAGAAGAGTGCATCCAACATCAAGGGTTGAGCGAGGGAAAGTTGTTTCGAAAACAAACTCTTCTCCATCAGGACATCAAAATAAGGATTGGAACCCATTAACAAAAACGACGCTCGAGAAGAAACATTGACCATAAACCCATAAATCAAATGGAAATAAAGCTCAAAGAAGATTAGTGAAGAGACAAATTAATCAAGGGTGGCCAAAGCAAAGGTGAGCAAACATCGAGATGACAAATATAAGCTCTTGTCCAATCGGAACCGAAAAACTAAGAACAGAAGTTATAAACGATCAACATTGAACCAACAAGGAACAAGACTAGAACTAGAGTTGAAGAAGGATGCCGCGAAATCGAAGCGAGAGCAGCTATGCCGCACTGTCAGACAAACTCCGAAGATTTGCGATTCGGCACTTCCGAAATCAGAATCCCAACTCTCAAAACCAGCTGTGGAACCTCCATCGAGACGAAACTACCAACAACATTAATCACCTACAATTAAAAGAACTACCGGAGCCAACGCAAAAAACATCCGAAAACATCTATCTCCAAAGCCCTAACAATGACCAAATAGTAACAAGAAAGAACCCAAGATTAAAACCCATCAAAATCAAGAGCTATGAGCCGCATCGGCCATAGAAATAAAGAGGAGAACTTCTTGCAAAGAGAAGCAAGCCAGGAGACTATATCTAAAATCTTGATGTAAAATTTTTAGAGCTATTCTGTAAAAGTTAAAACTTCCGAGAAAAAGAACAAAGAAACTACACAATCTAATAAATAAGAGAACGAGACCGGAATTCCGACGTTAATGAAGCCGCCTTAGCCGCATACCGGCAATGCAAATTTTACAGAGAAGGCGGAGAATATATGTTTTTAGAAGAAAAAAAAGTGATTATTCCTTTCATTTAACAACCAGCTAAAATAGTTGAAGTTTTTCTCCAAACTATTTGATTTTCAAATATACCTAACCATAATTTAATTAAAAATATTGTGCCCCAATTTGATAATAATATTTAGAGAAAATGATAGGGTTTTGTATATGTTCTTTATGTATTTAATGTTTTTTCTAATAAATTTCATATAGGATTATTATTACTCATATATTTACTACAAATCTATTAAAAAACATTTATCTGCGAATCAAAATTTGTAATTTAAATGATAATTTTCGCAAAAACAAAAAGACTTTAACTGTAATTTTACTTTGGGTCTCCGAAATTGTAGATATGGCACTGCGTATGTAAAAAACTTTTGTTTGTGACCCAATTTCAACATTATACCAAAAAGGAAAGGTGAAACCTGAGAACATAATTATAAGTACACACTCTCCGAATAAAAAATAGGGTTTATTAGCTCAATAATAGTTTTTTGGTGCAAAATTAAGTATCTAACATTGTGTGAGAAAAAATTAAGTGTGTAACTATGAGAAAAAAAAATTGGACGATTTTGCCCTTATTAAATGGGAGAGGTAATTGTAGTTCACTATATTCGGGTTGTATTTCCTGGACATGTAGTTAACTATGATTCTATCTTCTTTGATTTCTTATTTTGTCTTGAGTCTCTCTGTTTTGAACATGTAGTTAACTATTATGCTCCATTATATGTGAAAATGAACGACATTATAGCTAACTAGATGTGAAAATGAATAAGATTATAGTAACTATATGTGAAAGGTTAAAGAGCTACATATGCTGAAATTATAGTTAACTATAACAACATAAAATAGTGAACTACACCTCTTCAATGTTCAAGATCGCCACTGTGAAAATGAACGACATTATAATGAACTACATGTGCTAGAATCATAGTTAACTATATGTTCAGAAAATACAACCCAAACATAGTGAACTACAATTACCTCTCCGATTTAATAAAGGCAAAATCGTCCAAAATTTTCTTCTCACAGCTACAAATCTAATGTTTTTTTACACACAGTTAAATACCTAATTATGGGCCAAAAACATAATATTGGTGCAAATTTCCTTAAAATATAAAGATACATGAATTTGAATATATGTATGCCTATAATTTTCCTATGGCAGAAAAAAAAACAAAGTATAAGATTCGAGTTTCATCTATTCATCTCGCTTTCAAATAGACACCCATTATCACAATAACCATCCAAATTAAATCTCAAATCGCTCTATTATCTCATTACACATTATGTAATAGTTTTTTCATTTTTTTCCTAATAATATTTGTTTTCTTGATTATCTCTTACTGCCATTGAAGAAAAGACCCCCATTTTTTTGTTCATACTAAGTCATCATCTATCAATTTCTTTCGATCTTCTACCAAAAACAAAATGGCACATTGCAGATCCCAACCACCGCGGATTGGTGAGCTCAACCGCGGCGAGGTTTCTGAAAACACCGGTCTCCGGTCTAAACCTCCCGGTTCTTGGGAATGTCCGAAACAATTTAGACACATTCAATTCTCTTCTTCAAGGAAGCAGCAAGGACGAAGCTGGAGTAACGGTGGAGAAACAAAGGCACATTCCGATTTCAGAGACTCCGAAAGAGTTGTTGCGGTGGAGGAGGCTGAGCTAGTGGCGGTGCTCCGGGAGGCTCATCCGTACGTAAATCTACATAGAGATAGCAAATTTGTCGTTTTGTTGTCAGCTGAACTACTTGACTCTGGTCCAATCCTCGACTCCATTCTCAAGGTCACTACTATTTAGTACTACTCTCTTATCTCCTTACAAGATTCCAAAAAACGAAAACGCGTATTTCTAATTCTTATACCGAATTAAAATAACTTTGTAGCAACATATTGAAATTGACCAATCAGACGTAGACGATAAGGTCAGATATTATTGCATTTTTTTGGTCCTTTACTGTCACTGACACTGACACTGAGACAGACAAATGCAAATACCGGTTCGAGAGTTCAAAAAACCAAACCGGTGTAATCATTTTCGCTCGTTTCACAATAACCGAACCAGACCGAAACTAAACCGGTTTGATTCCCTTGGAATACTTTTCTTCTTCTTCTTCCTCCTCCACCACCGATCATCTTCTCTGTTTTCCGTTTTGCTCTGAATCTTGAGATGACGGAGAGAGGAGCTATGGTGGTTTCGTCTGCTACTCGCTACATCCCTTTCCGATATCCTCAAACACAAAAGCATTTTTCTTTCCGGAATATATTCAATCCGAGGAAGAAGATTCTTAGCCCTAATCTTCAATTAACAAATCCTCTAGTTTCTGCGTCTTCTCCAGCACCAACGACAGCGAAATGCAACATGTTTGATTACGCGGAAAGTGTTGAGAATGTAGTCGACGATAAGCAGTTTGTGCGGTGGTTCCGTGAAGCTTGGCCTTATCTATGGGCACATCGTGGTTGTACCTTCGTTGTTTTTATCCTCGGAGAGATGTTATCTGGTCCTTACTGTGATCACGTTTTAAAGGCATCATTTTTACTTCTCTTTTGATTTATAAGAAACTATGCACGCAAGGTGTTTGATTGTTTGTCTTGCTTTGAATTCTTGACTTAATTAAGTGTTCTATTGTGAAATGGGTTTCCTTTATACTTCACTGTTTGCACATTGTTCTTATTGATTCATATGTAGCTTTGAATTCTTGACTTATCAAGTGTTCTATTAAGCATTTAGAGCAAGCTAGTTTATGATCCAATGTGGTTCAGATTTCACTGCTTATACTTTTTGTACTTTGGTATCTAAAGTGAAATCAGTTTGATATATGTGCAGGACATAGCATTTCTTCATCATTTGGGGATTAGGTTCGTTCTTGTTCCTGGAACTCAAGTGCAAATTGACCAGCTTCTAGCTGAGAGAGGTCAGAAAATTCACCTTGTCTCTAGTCTTTTGATTGTCTGGTTGCTGTATTTGACTATGATGTTAGTGATTTCACCTTTCTATTGATCTATTCAGCCAATAGTAATGGTTTTTTTATATCAGTTAGTGATGGCGAATTTGTAACTTTATGGTGAAATAGTTGAGTGTGATAATTTTCATGAATCTTCAAGCTTGTTCAGATGGAGCCTAAGGTGTATCAGTTTCAGGACGTGAGCCTGCATATGTGGGTCGTTACAGAGTCACAGACTCAGCATCTCTGCAAGCTGCTAAGGAAGCAGCGGGAGCAATATCGGTAATGATTGAGGCCAAATTATCTCCCGGACCTTCCATTTTCAATATACGCCGACATGGTGATAATAGTCGTTTACATGAAACGGGTGTTAGGGTCGACACTGGTAACTTCTTTGCAGCAAAGGTAAGCTTACCACTATCTCGATTTGTTAGTTTGAATGTTGATTCTTGTCATGTTCATTCTGGTAAATTATAATGGCAGAGAAGAGGTGTTGTTGATGGTGTTGATTTTGGATCAACTGGTGTAGTGAAGAAAATAGATGTAGATCGGATCTGTGAGAGGCTTGATAGTGGATCTGTAGTTTTACTGAGGAACTTGGGCCATTCCAGCTCTGGAGAAGTCTTAAATTGCAAGTATGTTCTATTTCTTAGTAATAAATACTTGTTAAAACTTTGAAGACATGAGTTTTCCTACTCTGATATTGGGATATTACTTCTACACTGCAGTACCTATGAGGTTGCTACAGCTTGTGCTTTAGCTATAGGAGCAGATAAGCTTATTTGCATAATGGACGGTCCAATTCTTGATGAGAATGGACATCTTGTTCGCTTCTTAACTCTTCACGAAGCAGATTCGTTAGTCAGAAAACGGGCACAGCAAAGCGAGATAGCTGCCAATTACGTGAAGGCTGTTGGGGATGGAGGCATAAGTAGTTTACCTGATCCTCTTGGTTACAATGGGATGGTGACGACTTCCAACAATCATAATGGGAGACCAATTTGGGAAAAACACACTCCGACCTTTCAGAATGGTGTTGGATTTGACAACGGAAATGGATTGTGGTCTGGGGAGCAAGGTTTTGCTATTGGCGGTGAGGAGAGACTTAGCCGCTTGAACGGATATCTCTCTGAACTGGCTGCAGCAGCGTTCGTCTGCAGAGTGAGTCCATGACCTAACCCTTGTGTTCTGTTTGAGTATTTCCATGTGTTCTAATTCATTGATGTGTTGAAGGGTGGTGTCAAAAGAGTTCACTTGTTGGATGGTACCATAAGTGGAGTGCTATTGTTGGAGCTTTTCAAAAGAGATGGGATGGGTACTATGGTGGCAAGGTATACACAAGTGGTTTTAACTGCAGATCATTCAAATTTTTTATTTTTCTTACACCCTTCATGTCGCAGTGATGTATACGAAGGAACTCGGGAGGCGCATGTGGATGATCTTGCTGGAATTAGACAAATAATCAAACCCCTGGAAGAGTCTGGGACTTTGCTTCGTAGAACTGATGAGGAGGTTAGCCTTAACCCTAGCCTTAGGTTCAACTGCTCATTTTTTGGGTGTTAGCATCAATGGGCTAATCGGTTTTTGGTGTCCAGCTACTGCGAGCTTTGGATTCGTTTGTTGTTGTGGAAAGGGAAGGACATATTATTGCTTGTGCGGCTCTGTTCCCTTTCTTTGAAGACAAATGTGGAGAAGTTGCAGCTATCGCGGTCGCATCAGATTGCCGTGGGCAAGGCCAGGGAGATAAATTGCTTGGTATAATCACAATTTTTTTGAACATTGTGTTTTTGAATCTACAGTTAGAGGAAACACAGTTTATTGACTGTGAAATTTTGCAGACTACATTGAGAAGAAAGCGTCGGCTCTCGGGCTGGAGATGCTTTTTTTGCTGACAACGAGAACTGCGGACTGGTTTGTGAGACGCGGGTTTCAGGAATGTGCTATCGAGATGATACCAGAAGCAAGACGGGAAGGAATCAATCTTTCGAGGAAATCAAAGTATTACATGAAGAAGCTATTGCCAGACAGGAGTGGTATTTCAGTTGTTCGAACTTCTCAGTATGATTTGTGAGCTTCAGGAAGCAAATGATCCAAACACAGAGCATATACAAAATGTAATTTACCTCTTATCACTACTATCTTTGTTCAAGTAACATAATCATCAACATTTTTAGCCTGTTCAAACAAAGCAATTTGTCGGCAATCCCTCCCAGCTTTGCGTCCGCATAAATGGCAAGAATTGAAGACTTTAGGCGCCGGAAAGTAGAGATCACATTTTTTCACCGGAGTTTTGTATAAAATGAGTCTTTGTACAACGAGAAGAATAGTTATTTTATGTTAATGAAGTCTTTTATTGGTAATTAGAACATTCATACAGATTGAAATCACAACAATATATACATATGGAAAATTAAACTTTGGGAGGAGAAGCCTGAGTGTAGATGTAATCGAGGTGAGCATCCGATGTTGATTTCATCAAACATTCCTCAGTTTCACACTTCTTTTCCATCTCCTTCATACAAATTGAAAATACATCTTATTAGTTTCCAATCGAAAAACACCAAAAATATCTTCAATAGATGCAAATTTTTCGATACTACTAAATTTTACTACTATTCGATTTTTAAAACTAGTAGGACTTTTGTTTTTTTTTATACAAAATTTCAATTATTTTAAAATATCGAATTGAGAATGAGTATTTGATAATAGAGTTGAATTGTTTAATTAGGGGTTAACCTTAAGTGCATACGGTTTGGGAGGAGACAATTGGGTATAGATGTAATCGAGGTGAGCATCCGACGTCGTTTTCATTAAACATTCCTCTGATTCACACTTCTTTTCCATCTCCTTCATACAATGAAAATAAACTTTACTAACCAACCAACAAACCATATCATAAACATAATACTATAACGTGTGGTTTTCAACAATTTGGTTTTGCTATTTGATAAACATGATAACTTGTGATGCTTACTATACATTACTTTCTCGAAATGCTTATAAAGTTTCTTGATCAGCATTACTACATTACGTTTTCTTCTCTTTTGTTACGGGATGAACAAAATTCAATTTTTTAAAACTTTAACTTGATGAGGCATTTTATGATAGATTGAAGAAAATAATAAGACCGATTTTCGGACTTGTTAAACAAAGTCATAATCCGATGCTCGTTAACTCCAATTTTTTTTGCCGGCCGATGTAAAATTTACATAGTAATTGAAAGATTAGTAAATTTCGAATATTTATTGAAAAATATCGAAATGATTAGAAATAAAACGCAGAACTAAGAGTACTAGTATTTACCGTAGATTTGCTCTGGAGAGTTGAGTCGGGACGAGCCACCGAAGTAAAAACCATGAAGCTAAGTAAAAGTGCAGCGACGATTAGGATGTTAGTCTTTGACATCATTTCTTCTTCTTAATCCTTTATCTCTCTCTTTTATGTTTTGTTTGGTTTGTGATATATATTGAGAGTGTTGTAGGAGAAGAGCCAAATTTATAAGGCATAAGTAGGTAAGAACTTATTCAGAATATGATATTTTTCTCCTTTTATTAAAAAAATATCAGAAAAAATAAGAATATGATATTTTTCCATTTTATTTGGCTTGAAAGAAAATTATATATTCCCTTTTTATTCAACTCTTTAATTTTGCTGGATATATATTAATATTGTTTTGGGTAATTTTGAAATTCTATTGCAAATAACTAAATGTTTTTTTCTTTTTGTAAAGAGAGGAAGGATATATTGATATTATTGTTACGCATAATGATCATTTTTTTTGTGAACACAAAATGATGTATTTATGGAAAAAAAATCAATTTTTTTTATGCATAATTAACTTAAATTTCCAAACATTTGTATTTTTGTTACTCATTAGTCAACTCTTTTCACGCATATCTAGTTGGTAACGCTTAGAGCATTTCCAACCCTACAGCAAATCATGTAACGCTTAGATATAAATGAATCCTCAATTAGTTTTGAAAATAATAATAATGAATCCTTCAACTATTGTTTGATCCACTTTAAGTATTTAACTAAATTATTAATGTAAAACTCCTCAAGTAAACAAAATTTAATGAAAAAATCTTTCGAGTAAAATTTCGTTAATAAAAAATCTCTCATAGTATTGTCAAAATACTAAATAACTACCATTAAATCGATATTACACATCTTAGTTGATTTTTTATGTATTTATTTGATAGTAAGATAAAAAAAAGAGTACAACTATGCAAGCTCTCCCTCAAAAGATCATGCGTCACTTTGTAAGTCTGGTTCATGACACATTTCAAGGTTATGTACATGTTTTCTAAACATAATACTATGAATGTTTTCATTAAAATTTCCTAATTATGGAGTTGACTCATAATTTTTTAATTGATTGAGCGAAACAATATATTTATGATGAGCGAAACAATATATTTATGAGCGAAACAAGTTATGATGAATACATACATATTGGCAGACCGATATATGAAATTCATCATCTCTTTTTGCTATGACTTCAACATCAGTAAGTCGAGGATTTTCAATTCGAATTTGTGCATCCACCAAACTGTATGTTTTACGAAAGACTTGATTATGAATAAATTGGTGAAAAATATTTACAATTCATATATTTAATTTAATAATGATCCTAGCAGTTAAGTTACCTTTCAAGCGGTCGGAAATATTCACAATTACGCAAAACGTATGAATGTGCGTACTTGTAATCATTCTCCGTTAACCAAGATTTTGTACATATTCCACTAGGACGACCTACTTCTGTAAATATATCTGGTACTTCACAATCGTAGATAGGTACTTCACCTTCATCATACCGACTTGCCCTGCATAATGAATTTACCAATAATAAATAACAATTCTTCTTACTTTTTAAAAAGTAACAAACATACACCCTTGTAAATAACACGACTATTACCTTCTTTTGCTAGCTGTAGAAATATGAGGGGCAAAGTAGTGTTGTGAGAAATAAGAAATCTCATCATTAATGTACGATTCAACGATCGATCCCGCTGGATATCTTTTGTTCTTTGCTTTGCCTTTTAAATGTTTAAAAAACCTTTCAAACGGGTACATCCACCTATATTGCACAGCACATGACCACCAAGCTCGGCTTCGTATGGCAAGTGTATGGGTAGGTGCTCCATTACATCAAAAAAAGAAGGCGTGAAGATTTTTTCCAAGTTACAAAGTATCATCACAATGTTCTCCTTCAAAAGTAGGACACGACTTATATCCAACGATTTGCTGCTTAGATCACGGAAAAATGCTCCAATTCCTGCAAATAATCGATGTGTAAGTACGTTTTAAAAAGCTAAAATAATAACATGATGAAATGACAATTTTATATCTCTATATATACCTGATAATGCTTGGTGCACTTTTGGAGGGAGAAGTTCTGCAAATACAAATGGAAGCAAGCGTTCCATAAAGACATGGCAGTTCCAGAAAATTTTCCTCCACTAATGTCTGCACAGCTTGCTAAGTCAGCTACATACCCATCTGGAAATTTTACCTCATTTTTCATCCATTGTAGTAAGACATCTTTTGCTTTTGAACTCAATCTCCAAATTGGGAATGGGGCGTTGCCATGATCATCAACATGTAATTCTTTCCGTACACACAATTTTTCAAGATCTAATCTTGCTTTGACGGTGTCTTTTGATCTATCTTTAACATTCATAAGGGTATACATGATGTTATCGAAAAAATTCTTCTCGATGTGCATCACATCAAGACAGTGTCGTAGATCAAGGTCACACCAGTAAGGTAGCTCCAAAAAAATGCTTTCTTTATGCCAGTTATGCCAATCTCCGTAGCCGACCGGTTTGGTGTGATGTCCATTTCCACCACAATCAGATGTTCTTGGCGCTTTCGCATACCGGATACGGTGGAAAAACTGTTCTCCAGTTAACAATGTTGGTGGGTCCTCGTTCATTACGGTCTTCCCCTTCAAAAAGTTAATTTTGTATTCCGTAAAGGATGTTGTGCAGGCAAAAATCTTCGATGACAGTCAAACCACAAGTCTTCCTCCCAGCCTTCAATTGAAATGCATTTGTTTCATCCATACAAACCGGACATGATAATTTCCCATGCGTCGTCCATCCCGATAACATCCCATATGCCGGAAAATCACTTATCGTCCACAACAAAACATCTTTAAGGTTGAAGTTTTGCTTCAATGACACATCATACGCCTCAACTCCGTTATACCATAACTCTTTTAACTCTTCAATCAGGGGTTGGAGGAAAACATCTAGACTGGCTCTTGGATGATTTGGTCCCGAGTTCAAAACGGTAAGAAACATGTACTCTCTTCCCATGCACATTCCCGGGGGTAAATTATAGGGTGTCAGGATTATAGGCCATAACGAGTGGTTTTTTTACATACCAAATGGGTTGAAATCGTCTGTACATAATCCCAGATAAACATTTCGCGTTTCCTCCTCAAAACTTGGATACTTTTGATTGAAAATTTTCCACTCTGCCCCATCTGATGGATGACACATGACTCCGTCTTCTGACTCATGCTCAGCATGCCACCTCATCGATGATGCCGTCTTCGTTGATTGGTACATCCTCTTTAGTCTGTTAGCGATTGGTAGATACCACATCTTGCTGTACGGTATTTTTTTCCGTCCTTGACTTTCCTTGTATCTTGGTTTTCCACAAAACCTACAATGCTCCAACACCGCATCTTCTTTCCAGAAGAGCATACAATTATCTGTGCATACATCGAATGTATGGTACGGCATGCTGATATGCTCAAATTTACCCTGAGCTACTCTCTCAAATTAAGAGGTCAATTGTAGTACTTAGGGGTCGAATCACTGGGAGTCAAATCAAACGATAGAATTTATGACTTTAAATTCGGCTAAGTAAAATAATGTAAAGTAAAAAGAAGCGAATAGAGTAAAATAAAAGAAAGAAACAATTCAAAGAAAAGAAAGTTTGTTGGTTTTAAGAATTCAATTAAACAAAAGCTAGGTTTTCGGGAAATTCGCAGGCAAAGATAAATTGTAGAATTAATAAACTGTCAGGATTTTAATGAAGAACCGTTCTCGAACTTGAAACTCTAATGTAAAATTAAACGACTTCCGTTGAATTAATTATCTATGCATAAACCCTAGAAATCCAAATTCCTTTGTAAAATCAATCAATTTATGCAAGCATTAAAGTTCAGGTTTCAATTGTTCACAAAATCCATAAACCAAATTCCTTTGAGAATAGGTGATTTTGCTCATCTAAGATTATGGTCAGGTTATCAATTGATGCTTCCGCTTCTAATTAATCAACCTAAGATAGCTAATTTAGAGTGATCAATCCTAAATCAGGGTTATAACAATCTAGATGAAGAACCAATAGATAATCCTAACATGAATTCAATTCTAACAATCCATCTTAATTCCTTTGAAAAACCCTAAACCTAACAAGTAGATTACTCAGACATGGATGCAAAGCAAATCATAATAACTGAATAATACTGCATAAAAATAGAGTAAGAAAGAATTACAAAGGGGTTCGAAGAAATCTGAATTGTCTGAAAACTTGTCTCCCTGACTCTTAAAATCTCTCTGAAAACCCTAATTCTTTGATTAATAGAAAGCTTAATGAAAACTAAAAGCAAACTGAGTATTTATAGGGTAGGATTCGGGTTGGGCTTTATTGTTAACTTCTGGAACTTCTGGGGCAAAAAGGAAAATCTTCAAAATAGGAAAAATTATCTTCCTTCGCGAAAGAGTTGCCTCCGTCGATCGACGCACATGTGATTACGTCGATCGACGCGCCATTCTGACGGCAATTGAAAATCCGTCCTCGCGACTTCAGCTCTTCTTTCCTTGATGCTCCAAAATGCTCCATAATCACCAATTAAGCTCGACACGTACACAAACCTGCAAAGATTCTAAAACACTAGAAATATACCAAAAAGACTCGATAAAACCGGGTTAAATCATGGCCAAAGATGGTAAAAACCATGATATATCAACTCCCCCAAACTTAGCTTTTGCTTGCCCTCAAGCAAACTAGAGACTAGGAATGAAGTCGAGGTTTCAAAATCGCGGGAACTCACTTATCCTTTGGAACATAGCTTTCGCTTCTTTGACTCTTTCACTGCATATAAACAAAGTACCTTTGGCGGTCACGAATCTCAACCATCATAGGTTGGGCCTCAAATCTTAACCTGCAAACCCATCAGTTTCACATTCTCCTAACTGTCGCACACTTGATCAAAATGATGATGGAATTCTCTCTAATGATATCAACCAAGTAAAAGGCTAGGTGTGATGTTAAAAGGCTTTTGGTGTTTAAGTGGAGCTAAGAGTGTTTAGGGTTACCAGATTTTATTTGGTGGATGCAGACATTATGCATAATCACAAGAGAGAGTCGGGTCCAGTTGATGCCCACAGTTTCTCATTCACATTGCACTCTCTCCTCCAAATCATAATCAGGAACCAAACACCATTGTATAACATGTTCCACTATCCACATCCAACCTCTCCATTCTCCATTCCTTGGGACTTTTGTTGAAACTAGAGACTTATAAAAATGATCATTTCCCTTTCCCTTACTATATTATTCGAAATAAATTTTTTTTTTTTTTTTTTTTTTTAATTTTTTTTTTTTTTTTTACTCTAAGGGGGAAATGATCTTACAAAGATGTTAATCTCGAAAATTACCATTATAGTGCGTAAAATCCCAAGGAATGCTTAGCATTGCTGCTCTCTTTCTTGCACTCCTACCAAATCCGTTTGCCTGTGCAATTTTTGTGAATGAAAAACTGCGTCGGACATCTTTCTCTCCGGAGTTTATACACATGCCTGCACATAAAACTAAGGAAAAGAGACTGCATGAGGTTTGAACAAAAGGTTAAGGTTAGGGGTTGGGTACCAACTAAAAATGAGCTGGCCATTCAGGATCAACAAAGAGTGGTAAAGTAAATAAGGAGTCCTGAATGTTGGATCGATTACTATCGTGATATCATCAAAGAGAATATAGCGAGATGGAGATCAATTGTACTAGTCTGGAGTTTGATCTACTTCGTTCTGCAAGTTGCGATAAGAGGGGAACATGTACTATCATCTAGTTTCGAATTCACTCCATCCAAAGGCTTCATCGCAACAGCTAAGAATCGCCAAAACTGAGCGTTTATTCCTAAGAAAGGTCATTATCCCCTACAAGTTTTGACTCAATAAAACAGACTTTTTGACTCCAAAATAGAAAACAATGTTAGCAACTACCTCCCCCAGACTTAAACAACACTGTCCCCAGTGTTAATCAAGTCTGAAATTGGTGAAAGAAAAGAAAATAAAAGTTAGAAAATTGTGAAAAAGAATCGGACCTCTGAAGTGCCCGTCGATCGACGCACAAGGTGGTCCGTCGATCGACACTACTGTCTGAAAAACGATCGTATGTATTCTGGTTTTTTTAAGCTCCATCTCGTCACGTCATTCAACGGTTAGTACCTGTTTAAAGTACTCAAAAACAGAAACGATCAAAAGCATCAACATCATATCATCTAATCAAGTTCACAATTTTGAATTCCTATAACAAACTGACTCAATAAAAAGAAAATAAAAGAGAAAGAAAAGAGAAAGAAAAGGACTCACAGGTGGGTTGCCTCCCACCTAGCGCTTGTTTACAGTCATTAGCTTGACTACGTATGAAGTTCAGGCTGGAGGTGGATCTCTGAAGTGTACTCCCCCAGACTTGCAAGGAACAATACCAGGAAAGAGCTTCATAGTATTGTTCAGCATCTCTTGGACAACTACCTCTCCTTTCTCTCTCAACTCCAAAGGAATGACAATTCTGAACTTGGAGAATGGTTTTGAGGGCTTTATGCGCTTCACCTTGGGGATCTTTTGGCACTTGTGAATCACAGGATTGTCGGCTTCATGATTTGGAGTGGAAGGAGCCATCTTAAGAAAGTTCTGAACCTTCTTCGTCTCTCTTTCATTGCTATCCATTCGCCTTGCATAACCCGTTGTAGCTTCATCTAACTCCTCAGTTTCAGCGATAGATCGAATCGAAGTCCTCTCCAATGCATCACTAGGATGTACCTCATTGAAAATCTCTTGAGCAATGTCTGTGAGTGTATCCACAGAGTAGGTTTGACCATCAATCGTAGGCTTCTTCACCAACTGATCCATATCAAACTTCATCTCCAAATCACCCACACATAGAGTAATCCTTCTCCCTTTGACATCAATCATTGCTCCAGCTGTAGCCAAGAATGGTCTTCCCAAGATAAGAGGGTCTTTGGGTTCTTCGGGATATTGCAGAACCACAAAGTCTGTAGGGATCAAACAACCTCCAACCTTTATTGGAACATCCTCCAAAATTCCCTCTGGGATCCTTACTGATCTATCTGCAAGGATAAGTGAGATCCTTGTTGGTTGGAAATCAGTCATACCAAGGCTAAAAGCAACTGAGAGTGGCATCAAGTTGATGCTTGAACCCAAATCACAAAGAGACCTTGGAAACCTGTCTGTGAAGATCGAACAATCTAATACAAAACTTCCTGGATCCGTGAGCTTCTCTGGAATCTTGTTCAGAATTATTGCACTAACCTGTTCAGAGAGCATAGCAACTCCTTCCTCAACACACAAACTCTTAGTAACCATCCTCTTCACATACCTTCGAATTACAGGAGAAAGCTTCATTGCATCTAAGAATGAAATCTCAATGCGTAGCTTATCCATGATAGCCTTGCATCTAAGCTCTTCTAGCTCCTGTTTAGACCTCTTTTGGTTCCTGGGGTAAGGAATCTTAGGTTGATAAACCTTCTCCACAACATCAGTAGGATCTTGCAGATTTTCAGGTTTCTGCGTCGAGGTAGCGTCGAGGTACCGTCGGGGTACCGTCGGGGTAACATCAGGAATTTTCTCACCCGTCGAGGTCCCGTCGAGGTAGCGTCGGGGTACCGTCGGGGTAACATCAGGAATTTTCTCACCCGTCGAGGTCCCGTCGAGGTAGCGTCGGGGTACCGTCGGGGTAACATCAGGAATTTTCTCACCCGTCGAGGTCCCGTCGAGGTACCGTCGGGGTAACATCTGGTGCAAAAATTTCTGCATCTTCTTCATTTTCTAGCTCGTGAATTCCCTGATTTGAGGGGTTGTTTCGCAGGTTTGGCTTCACAACCTTCTAAATTCTAGTTGTAATTGCAGCAACACCATGTTGTCTCGGGTTTGTATCAGTTCTAGCTGGAAGAAAACCCTCTTGTCTTTTAACATTCTCTGCAGTTTGAGCTACCTGAGTATCCAGCTTCTTCAAGTGAATATTGATGGCCTCAATCTTCCCATTGAGATCAGTGCAGAGACTGCCAATCTTCCCATTGAGATCAGTGTAAAGCCCGTCAATCTTCCCATTGAGATTTACAGTCAGGCTTTGTTGCCCCTCAAGCAGTTGTTCGAGCAAACCCTTCACGTCACTTTCTGAAGATTTAGCAGGGATTGGCTGATAAGATGAAGATCCATAACTCCTTTGGTTACTGTTGTAGCCTCCAAACCTCTGATTCTGAAAACCACTCCCATTGATGTAGTTAACATCCTTTTGATTGTTCTCCTCTTCTTGAGCAAAGTGAATTGCCTTCTTTCCTACCAGATGATGATGAATGGAATCTACCTTAGCTTTGACCTCAGCAATCTCAGCTCCACTTGACATACCAACTTCTCTTATTCTTTCCTCATCGATCTTCTTTGTACTGTTGCTAGTAGACACGTTCTTGATGAGCTCGAGACAGTCAGCTGGGAATCTGGTCTTGAAGTTCCCATTACTCGCAGCATCTAAAGCCATATGATGCTTCCAATCTACACCTCTGTAGAAGATACCAAGCAACTGAACTTCTGTAAACCCATGATGAGAACAGTCTCTCTGATATCCCTTGAATCTCTCCCATGCAGCCTTGAAAGATTCTGTCAGATTCTGAACGAATGTAGAGATCTTAGCTCGTAGATCCTCTAAACGCGACTCATCGTAGAAGTGACTCAGGAATGCATTCTTGGTATCTCTCCAAGTAGTCAGTGAGCCTGGCTCCAACTGCTTCAGCCAAGAGGCTGCCTCTCCAGCAAGAGAAAATGGAAACAGCTTGCACATCATGTAATCCTCAGATACGTTGTTAGCCTTAATGCTAGATGCAAGATCCTCAAACATCTCAAGATGATCCATGGGGTACTCTGATGGGTGCCCATGGAACTGGTGTTGAGCCACTAAAGAGAAGTACGCAGGCTTTAATTCAAAATCTCTTCGCTCGAATCGTGGAGGTCGAATCGCTGCCCTGTTGGCGTAATGTTCTTCAGGACGGTAGTAGTCTCCCAAAGTGCGTTGGTTAACCACTACCTCCTGAGGTCCACGATTCGCCTGAGCCAGACGCTCAAGCTCAGCGCGATGGCGCTCCCATTCAGCCCGTTGATGATCGAACTCAGCACGTGCTACTGCAACCGGATCCTCAACCTCGATGATGTTACCAGCTTCATCAATGGGGTCTCCCAGATTGTTGTACCGATTACCATTTCTGTCAACAAATTCTCCTTGAGCATTCGGAAGAGCAACCAAAGCTCGATTAACCATCTTAGCTAAAATCCTATGGAAGATTCTGACTCCCCGACAACGGCGCCAAAATTTGATATGCTCAAATTTATCCTGAGCTACTCTCTCAAATTAAGAGGTCAATTGTAGTACTTAGGGGTCGAATCACTGGGAGTCAAATCAAACGATAGAATTTATGACTTTAAATTCGGCTAAGTAAAATAATGTAAAGTAAAAAGAAGCGAATAGAGTAAAATAAAAGAAAGAAACAATTCAAAGAAAAGAAAGTTTGTTGGTTTTAAGAATTCAATTAAACAAAAGCTAGGTTTTCGGGAAATTCGCAGGCAAAGATAAATTGTAGAATTAATAAACTGTCAGGATTTTAATGAAGAACCGTTCTCGAACTTGAAACTCTAATGTAAAATTAAACGACTTCCGTTGAATTAATTATCTATGCATAAACCCTAGAAATCCAAATTCCTTTGTAAAATCAATGAATTTATGCAAGCATTAAAGTTCAGGTTTCAATTGTTCACAAAATCCCTAAACCAAATTCCTTTGAGAATAGGTGATTTTGCTCATCTAAGATTATGGTCAGGTTATCAATTGATGCTTCCGCTTCTAATTAATCAACCTAAGATAGCTAATTTAGAGTGATCAATCCTAAATCAGGGTTATAACAATCTAGATGAAGAACCAATAGATAATCCTAACATGAATTCAATTCTAACAATCCATCTTAATTCCTTTGAAAAACCCTAAACCTAACAAGTAGATTACTCAGACATGGATGCAAAGCAAATCATAATAACTGAATAATACTGCATAAAAATAGAGTAAGAAAGAATTACAAAGGGGTTCGAAGAAATCTGAATTGTCTGAAAACTTGTCTCCCTGACTCTTAAAATCTCTCTGAAAACCCTAATTCTTTGATTAATAGAAAGCTTAATGAAAACTAAAAGCAAACTGAGTATTTATAGGGTAGGATTCGGGTTGGGCTTTATTGTTAACTTCTGGAACTTCTGGGGCAAAAAGGAAAATCTTCAAAATAGGAAAAATTATCTTCCTTCGCGAAAGAGTTGCCTCCGTCGATCGACGCACATGTGATTACGTCGATCGACGCGCCATTCTGACGGCAATTGAAAATCCGTCCTCGCGACTTCAGCTCTTCTTTCCTTGATGCTCCAAAATGCTCTATAATCACCAATTAAGCTCGACACGTACACAAACCTGCAAAGATTCTAAAACACTAGAAATATACCAAAAAGACTCGATAAAACCGGGTTAAATCATGGCCAAAAGATGGTAAAAACCATGATATATCACATGCCTAGTTTTCGCATTAACTTTTCCGTCTCGTAGTATGAATCAGTCGCCTTATTAGGTTGTGGTAAATACTCTGTAAACGTTTCCGCCCATGAATCTATGCAATTTTCAGATGAATTGTGGTCTGCCTTGTTATTCATGAACCTAGCAGCTACTGATAATTGTGATTGACCTTCTTGGCAACCATCATATAATGGGGTGTTTGCAGCTTCTAACAAGTCGTAGAATTGTTTCGCCTCATGGGTAGGTTCTTCATAAACATGATCATTTCCACTATGACCATGTTCATCATGATGATAATCATTTAATGGCGTAGAACCATGAACTGCATCATGGACCATTCCAGCGTAAACATCCTCACCACTATAATTAATTGGTTCATTACCACTAATAAAATCATCATTTACGTAATTGCTACTAGTAGGTCCTGCCCCAACTACATTATAATCTTCCTCATGTTCGGTCCTGCCCCAACTACATTATAATCTTCCCCATGTTCGGTCCATACATAATAATCTTCCATAAAACCATTTTGATGCAAATTGTTTGAAACTTTTCTAATAGGTTTCACACTACCACCATTTTTACATTTCGCACAAGGACAATAAGTCTTATCGTTGCTGCTGATAGCCAACTCCTGGATACTTGCGAAATTCACAAACTCCTTCACTCCTTTCAAAAATTCGGTCGAGAGATTATACGTTTGCGGATCGATCCTTCTGTACATCCAATCTCGAGATGAATTCCACATGATTTTTTTCTTGAAAATTTATTTTTTGTTTTAAAGTATTTATTTTTTGGTTGAGCGGACTGAATGAGGAAGATACCAACCGATGCACTCATATATATATAGGTAAATGTTTGCCACTACTTTGTAACGTAATTTCGGAGTCACAAATTTGTGACGCCATTGTGACTCTTTTCTCACTCTTTTGCGACGCATTTGTGACAACGTAGATAAGTAGGTGGGCAAGCTACCACTCTTATTATTCACGTGTCACCTACTTTATTTCCTTGCCGACATGGTTACCGACATAGCTGGAGTGACTCCTTTCCCACGCATTTGCCACGCCGAAAATCGTAACAAAAGCGTCACAGATTAGTGACTACTTTGCGACACATATTAGTGACTATTATTGGTGTCACAAGAGAGTTGCAAATTTGCGACGGTCGTTATGTTAGTCACACAAACGTCATTAATGTGCGACTACTCTGCAACATATTTAGGTAGTCGCAAATTAATGACGTTTCTGTGACTAATGTTTTAGCAGTCGCTAATGAGTAGCAAAAGCGTCGCAAAGTAGTCACAAAATTTGTGACGGAAAAATCAGTCACAAATAGTAGTCACTAATTACCTGTTTTCTTGTAGTGACATTTGGACTTATATTATTTGGACCAGGGCCGCAGGTGACGTTTTCAACAGGTCCAACTAAATAATAATTTTTACCCAACAAATCATATATTGTTCTTGATGTCTTCTAGCTTTCTAGTGTTTCTAAGTAATTTCTAAAGCTGTTAATTATGCTGCTTACACCTATAAGGTCATGTTAAATTAAAATTTTATTTTGAGGGATTAAAATGGTCATGAGCATAAATGACCGCGTCCGGTAATGACCGCACCCAAATGAGTCAGTCCGTAGGTAATAAAGAACATGTAAGATTGGTTGTTTAGTCACTAAGACACATCAATAGAGACGGAAAAGGACAAATACCAACAAAAATTGATATTCTCTCTCTAAAAGGAGATGATATAGGCGATTACGGTTTTCTAACTCTAATCGCTGCCGTGGGTGAGCCTCACGCTGCCGACGAGAATTCTTCGTCCTTTCTCTCCTCCTTTGCTTCTGATGGCTCCACGTACCTTCTCACCTCTGTTGAATGATACAAATATGATTGATTTTCATTCAAATCTACCCTCACTCACGGTTTGAGGTTGGTTTTCGAGCTCTCTGCCGTCGTCTATGCTTCCTGCTCTGGTACTTGTTGAAGACTCACGGATTTTGAAAGGAGGAAGTCCCTCTCCTCTTGGTGGTCATCTCACTTCTGCAACTACCATATTTGTCTTCTCTGCTCTTGCCGTGGCTAGATCCATATATATGGTTGGCTTCTCTGTCGTCACCGGTGGCTCCGCCGGACCCCTCCAGACCCTCCGGATCCACCAGATGAGGTAAAATCACGGCCACAATGTCAAGTTTCGACCTTATCACCCTCGTCCTCCGCTACTTCCCTCATCGTCCTCGGCTTGAACAATTCCGAGATCTCCTCTCGAGGATTGCCTCTCCCCTCCGACGTTGGTTCATACAGCGACATGAAGGAACGTCCGACGAGACCCTCTGGTTTGTCGTGAACACCCCGTGAGCTTCCTTGTTTGAGTGATGTGGACGTAGGTCATTATACCTTTGTGGGCCTATGAATACCCAAGAACTTAACAGAGGTCCATCATGATTTAGTTAATGTTGTCTTTGCTTTGAACTTAAATCTGCCGTGTATACGAGCAGTGGTTCTGAAATAAGCGGGCCATGCTAGTAACCATCCACATCAGCTCTTACAGTACCCCGATCCAAACCGCATAATCTAGTAAGCTTTCTTCCCTTTGATAATGCCTTACTGGAATTTGTTGATGAGGAAATTTTAGAGGGACTAACACATGGTACGGCTTTAGTCGTGTCGCAAAGCTAAAAACAGTAGCTACTCTTAAGGATTTCAACACAGTGGTAGTGTTAATTTCCGTGATTTGCGCTAGTGTTATGTATCTAGGGTTTGAGTCTAAAACCAGGAACCTTGATCCTTTGGTAACTCAAATGGAAGCCCGATCGGTGTCATCTCAGAAACTCGAAGAAAACGTAAGGATAGTCCCGGTAAAATCCAGATCCTTACAACTGAAACGAGCCATCTTGATAGGCTCGAAGGGTCTCAAGCTACATGGTGAATGCCATGATAATATCTTTTATGGTTTAAGCTTTGTAACTCTTGTAACCGAATCATTTGGTTGAGTGATTAATGCAGTTTCGTGTTATTAAAAAAAAAGAACATGTAAGATTAAAAAGTCAAAAAATAAAAAGAACATGTCTCTCCATCCGTTTCAAAAAGATAAATGTTTAAGGTTATGCACACTTATTAAGAAAATGCATTGATTTCGACGATTTACAGTTTCCAATAAAGTTTAACCAATAGTATTTCAGTATTTGTTTTGGAATTTGTAAAAGTGCATAAAAAACAGTAAAAACTCTATTTTTCTGGAACAAAATTTTTTATCTTTTAAAAACAGAGGGTCAATTCGAAAATTTTGTTTGATACAAATTTGTTGCTGTCAAGTTAAAACCAATATTTGGTTCCACATTACACAAACGATCATCAAAAGTGACATTAAACAATTTAAGCACACCAAATTGTAGTTTAAAATACGCAAGATTTTGTTTAAGCTTTAGTCTATTTTAAGCTTTAGTTTATTTTAGACTACTTATTCACCCGCCACTTTCCTTCAAGAATGCTATCATATTTTATTTTATTTTATTTTTTACATGCACAATAATACTACGTATGTTATTGTTTCACTACTCTTCATGTCCTGCGTGGATGTTTCAAGTATATATAATTTTAACGTCCATAATCAAGTGACTCGGTCAAATTTCTCAAAGCATGAAAAGCTCAGATCTTAAAACTCGCTTCCTTCTTCTTCTTCCTCCATTTAAGTTTGCGATTCTTCTGCTTCTTCTTGTCTTCTCCAAACAAATAAAAAATCATTTCTTTATGTTTTTAAAAACAAAGTAAGATAAAGCTGAGATCTTTACATTTTTAAAAAAACAGAAACAGCCATTGAAGCTGTGTTAAAAGCTAAAAAATGGAGAGTTACCTAAACGAGAATTTCGACGTTAAGGCGAAGCATTCTTCAGAGGAAGTTCTTGAGAAATGGCGGAATCTCTGTGGAGTCGTCAAGAACCCAAAACGCCGTTTTCGTTTCACTGCCAATCTCTCCAAACGTTACGAAGCTGCTGCCATGCGCCGCACCAACCAGGTCCTTCTTCTTTCTTCCTTCCGTATCATATTATTTGACGTTTTAGAGAATTATTTTTGTATCAAATTAGTTGATGTTTTCATTTTTCAATGTAAAAATTTATTATTTTTTACTGTGGTTTGAACATCCTTAAACATCAAGTAATTTGATACCGAAGGAGTATTTGAAAATTTTCTATATGTAACAGGAGAAATTAAGGATTGCAGTATTGGTGTCAAAAGCGGCATTTCAGTTTATCTCTGGTGAGTGAGGAAAGTTTAGAGTTTATTTTGTAGAAGTGTTTGTTTTGAAATGTGTTTTTTGTTTTAGGTGTGTCTCCAAGTGACTACACGGTACCTGAAGAGGTTAAAGCAGCAGGGTATGAGATTTGTGCCGATGAGTTAGGATCAATAGTGGAAGGACATGATGTGAAGAAGTTGAAGTTTCATGGTGGAGTTGATGGGCTTTCAGGGAAGCTTAAGGCATGCCCTAATGCTGGTCTTTCAGGTGAAGCTGATCAGTTGAGCAAAAGGCAAGAGCTTTTTGGAATCAACAAGTTTGCAGAGAGTGAATTGAGGAGTTTTTGGGTATTTGTTTGGGAAGCTCTTCAAGATATGACTCTTATGATTCTTGGTGTTTGTGCTTTTGTCTCTTTGATTGTTGGTATTGCAACTGAAGGATGGCCTCAAGGCTCTCATGATGGTCTTGGAATTGTTGCTAGTATCCTTTTGGTTGTGTTTGTCACAGCAACGAGTGATTATAGGCAGTCTTTGCAGTTCCGGGATTTGGATAAAGAGAAGAAGAAGATCACGGTTCAGGTTACGCGAAACGGGTTTAGGCAAAAGATGTCTATATATGACTTGCTCCCTGGTGATGTTGTTCATCTTGCTATTGGTGATCAAGTCCCTGCAGATGGTCTTTTTCTCTCTGGATTCTCTGTGGTGATCGATGAATCGAGTTTGACTGGAGAGAGTGAGCCAGTGATGGTGAATGCACAGAATCCTTTCCTTCTCTCTGGTACTAAAGTGCAAGATGGGTCATGTAAGATGATGGTTACAACTGTTGGGATGAGAACACAATGGGGGAAACTAATGGCAACTCTTAGTGAAGGAGGTGATGATGAAACTCCATTGCAGGTTAAACTCAATGGAGTTGCAACAATCATTGGGAAAATAGGTCTTTTCTTTGCCATTGTTACCTTTGCGGTTCTGGTGCAAGGAATGTTTATGAGGAAAGTTTCATTGGGCACTCACTGGAGATGGTCTGGAGACGAAGCATTAGAGCTTTTGGAATATTTTGCTATTGCTGTGACAATTGTTGTCGTTGCGGTTCCTGAAGGTTTGCCCTTGGCTGTGACTCTTAGCCTTGCGTTTGCGATGAAGAAAATGATGAACGATAAAGCCCTTGTCCGTCACTTAGCAGCTTGTGAGACAATGGGGTCTGCAACTACTATTTGCAGTGACAAGACTGGTACATTAACAACCAACCACATGACCGTTGTGAAATCTTGCATTTGTATGAATGTTCAAGATGTTGCAGCCAAAGGTTCCAGCTTGCAGTCTGAAATCCCTGAAGCTGCTATTAAACTACTTCTCCAGTCGATTTTTAATAATACTGGTGGTGAAGTTGTTGTGAACAAACATGGCAAGACTGAGATATTGGGGACACCAACAGAGACTGCTATATTGGAGTTAGGACTATCTCTTGGAGGTAAGTTTCAAGAGGAGAGACAATCCAACAAAATTATCAAAGTTGAGCCTTTTAACTCCACAAAGAAGAGAATGGGAGTAGTCATTGAGCTCCCTGAAGGAGGTCGCATTCGCGCTCACACAAAAGGAGCTTCTGAAATTGTTTTAGCTGCTTGCGATAAAGTTATCAACTCGAGCGGTGGGGTTGTTCCGCTTGATGAAGAATCCATTAAGTACTTAAATGTTACAATCAACGACTTTGCAAATGAAGCTCTTCGCACCCTTTGCCTCGCTTATATGGATATTGAAAACGGGTTTTCGGCTGATGAAGCTATTCCATCTTCAGGGTTTACTTGCATAGGAATTGTTGGTATAAAAGATCCTGTTCGTCCTGGAGTCAGGGAATCCGTGCAACTTTGTCGCCGTGCTGGTATTATGGTGAGAATGGTTACAGGAGATAACATAAACACGGCAAAAGCTATTGCTAGAGAATGTGGAATTCTCACTGATGATGGTATAGCCATTGAAGGTCCTGTGTTCAGAGAGAAAAACCAAGAAGAGTTACTTGAACTGATTCCCAAGATTCAGGTAAACATTTCTTGATTTCAAAGTTTGCCTTTCTTGCTCTCAAGTCTTGGATCAGAACTTCCTCTTTGGGGATTTTCTTAACAGGTAATGGCACGTTCTTCACCTATGGACAAGCATACACTCGTGAAGCAGTTAAGGACCACGTTTGATGAAGTTGTTGCTGTGACTGGTGACGGGACAAATGATGCTCCAGCACTACACGAGGCCGATATAGGATTAGCAATGGGTATTGCTGGAACTGAAGTAAGTATTATGATATGTCGAAAAAAGTTCACAATAATATTATGCATAGACTCAACCTGTTTGCAATAACATTAGGTGGCTAAAGAGAGCGCGGATGTCATCATTCTCGACGATAATTTTAGCACAATCGTGACAGTAGCGAAGTGGGGACGTTCGGTTTACATTAACATTCAGAAATTTGTGCAGTTCCAGCTAACAGTCAATGTTGTTGCCCTCATTGTTAACTTCTCCTCAGCTTGCTTGACTGGTGAGTTAAAAGGAATACGCTTATTCGATTATATTCAAGTTTCCATCGTTAAACTGTTTTTGCATTCACAGGAAGTGCTCCTCTAACTGCTGTTCAACTGCTTTGGGTGAACATGATAATGGACACACTTGGAGCTCTTGCTCTAGCAACAGAGCCTCCAAACAACGAGCTGATGAAACGTATGCCCGTTGGAAGGAGAGGGAATTTCATTACAAACGCCATGTGGAGGAACATCTTAGGACAATCAGTGTACCAGTTCATTATCATTTGGTTACTACAAGCCAAAGGGAAGGCCGTCTTTGGCCTTGCTGGTTCTGATTCTACTCTTGTATTGAACACACTTATCTTCAACTGCTTTGTCTTTTGTCAGGTAAAAAAATCATACATTAACACTAAAAAGTAAGACACACTTGTAGCTTTTGTTGTATGGACTACTTGAGGTTGTTCTTAATGTTCAGGTATTCAATGAAATAAGCTCGCGGGAGATGGAAGAGATCGATGTTTTCAAAGGGATACTCGACAACTATGTGTTTGTGGTTGTTATTGGTGCAACAGTTTTCTTTCAGATCATAATCATTGAGTTCTTGGGTACATTTGCAAGCACCACACCTCTCACATTAACCCAATGGTTCTTCAGCATATTCGTTGGCTTCTTGGGCATGCCGATTGCTGTTGGTTTGAAAAAAATACCCGTGTGATCGAAGACACACGAATGCCGATTAAAAACCGTGCTCTTTATAGAACAGAAGTACCTATTGACACATGCAACGCTTTTTTTGCCTTTTTTTGTTGTTGCAATTTTCACTTTTCCTTTTCTTCTATTGGTGTCTATGTTTTTGAGTTGGTAGGCTAAGAACAATTAATCTGCTCATCCATTTCTGGTAATTTCTTTGTTTTTGAAATGAATCCATTCTTATAAAAAGTTAAAAACAAAAAATTGGACATAACAGAGAATTGAAGAGAAAAATATTAGTAGTCATCAGTCATTAAAAAACTGAGAAGAAAGTGGACCAGACTGTGTTTTGATCCTAAGAGCATTGGTGATATCGGTTGGGTATGAGTTATATAATTGAATTATTAAATATTATTTGGGTATCAATTAAACTTAGTTTGTATCAGTAAAGTGATTCGAAATGAACAGTAAACATGGGTACATGTCAGCGTTTTAGTGGGCTGTGTTTTTTTTAATTTTTATTTTTTTTAAACATAAATTAGTTTTTTTTTTCTTATGAACTTTCAGGATGACCAATAGACACTAAAAAAAACAGAAGTATCAGATTGAGTCTCAACTAACAGAACTAATACTAAATAATGTTAGTGATACTCAAAACAATATCACCAATAATGATGCTCTAGGAGGTCTCTCCATGAAGGCTATGGATGGAGGTTTCATGGCCAGAATAGATAGTGAAGGATGTGCAGAAATTTCTTCATCGAGGAGAACGTTTTGATTAAAGAAATATATTACATACAAAATGTGGTGAAGAATCCAAGAGCGATAAAAGCAAGGAACGTGTATTAATTTGATAAGAAAACGTCACTATCTATCTTTTGTTGTTGTCAACAAATGTGAGAGATACAGAGATCGAGACATGCAAAATATTTATTGTCAAAACCAACCTGGAGTTCCTTAGCAAAACGCTTTCTTTTCCACAAATTATGATGATCCTTTTCCCCCCTCTAAATGCACACAATCTCTAGAAGAGAATGAGTTCTACACTAAAGTTCCTGCTTCTGCTTCTCTTGAGTCACCATGTTGATTGTGGATCTATCGTCAAGTTTCTTCCTGGTTTCGAAGGCCCTCTTCCTTTCCAACTCGAAACCGGGTTTGTAAATTGTCTCTCCTTCTTTCTTCACCAATGAAATTATGTGTTTGTAGTTTAGTAATTAGTTATTCTTGTTGTGAATGAAGGTACATTGGTATTGGTGAAAAAGAGGAATTGCAAATGTTCTACTATTTTATTAAGTCTGAGAATAATCCAGAAAAAGATCCTCTTCTTCTATGGCTAGATGGAGGACCTGGTTGCTCTTCTATCACTGGCCTTCTTTTCGAGAACGGTATCTTCTAGAATGTTTCGCTAAAACTTTAAGAAATTGATTTTCATTGACTTATTTTCTAGTGGAAATTAATATAGGGCCTTTGGCTTTGAAGTTTGAGGTTTACAATGGAAGTGTCCCTTCTATGGTCTCTATTACATATTCATGGACAAAGGTACTGTATATTAGAAAAATGTGTTTGTCTATCACAAACCCATGATCTATTAAGAGCATCTCCCACCCAATACTAAATCTCATTTTGGTGTAAAATCCAACCCAATACCATTTCCAACATCAAAATAATGTAAACTCATTTTTACACCAAATAAGATGTAATCTCATTTTTACACAATTTTGAATCTTTTTGATGATGATTCTTGTTTCTATTTATAAAAAGACCCTTCAAGTTTAAAAAAAATAAATTCAAAATTGAATATTATAAAGATCAAAAACAACTTATACATAACAAATTAGATGAACATATACACTTTTTTTTTTTTGAAATTTTTCTATAAATAATATTTTTTGTTACATGTAATGAAAAAGTTAAATGCATATAATATGGAGATATAATAAAACTCAAAAATACATAATAATTAAAAAAATCTTATATATTTTGGTATTTTATGTCGTGTAGTGTATGTTTTTGTATAATTAATGTGGAATTTAAATAATATCGTAGTTTATGGAAGTTTGAAGTTATATAAATATTATTGGGGTTAATTCATAAAGTTTTAAAATAAATTATATTATAAACAATTAAAAATAAAATTGAAAACAATATACTTTTTTTTGGTGTAAGAAATAGTGAAATTCCTTAGAATAAAATTCAACATTATTTGAAAAGTTATAAATGAGTAATACATTCTTGATTTCCTTAAAAAACAATTGGATTATTTTCTCAGATGGCGAATATAATATTTTTGGATCAACCTGCTGGAACTGGGTTCTCTTACTCAAGAAACCCATTTGCCTATAAAACTAGTGACACACGTGAACTAAGAGGGTATATGAGTTTGTTTTTAGGTAATAATGTTTTCAATTTTTTTTCGAAATGTTATATTAAAAATTTTATAAATCCATTTGCAAAAGTGACATACTTGAAATTTTGAGTAAATTTTTTGATTATTACAATAGAATAGATGCTAATATCATAACAGTCTATCCAATTATTAAAATAATATACATTCTTATGTATAAAATTTAGAAGAAATCATGGTTATTATCCTTAATGTTGATATATATATATATTTAAAAAGAGTTATGTGTAAACAGTCATTTATGTTATCTAAAACTTTTCACAAGTTTATGATATATATCGAGAAAAGAATTGTAAAAGTTTTGGATGTAACAAGAAAAGTAAAAAGATAAGCTCTAACAAGATTTCAACTTTAAGTCAAAACAAAAATCATTAAAACCATGTTTTAATACATTATAGTTATATATATATGATTATATATAATTATTCCAAAAAATTTATTATTTTTGGGACCATATTTTACATAGGAGTTTCAAAAATATTATTATCTTATCATCTTGTCGAATTTTGTTAATTTTTACATTGGTCTGACTTGGAACGGAATATTTTATTAATTTATATTGATTAATAATTTATAAAATATTAATTTATGGAAGTTCTACTGTATGATGCTAGCGTTAGCTCATCAATTACCATATCAAACATCTAGAGTGTTTTTTTTGTTGTTGCTGTTCTCCGCAGTGGCTAAGTAAATATCCACAATTTTTGTCCAATCCTTTCTATGCTACCGGAAGTTCTTATTCCGGTTTGATTATTCCGGCCCTCGTTCAAGAGATTTCAAAAGGTAATTTTCTTTTTCTTTTTACATATCAAGCAGTCCCCATACAATTTTCTTTGAATATTTTACTTGATTTACTCTCACCTTTTTTTTAACAATATAGACATTATGATGCAGGAAATTATATATGTTGCAAACCTCGTATAAATCTACAGGTGATTGATATTTAATTGCTTCTTATATTATTTTGTATATTTTTTCGAACACTAAGATTAATAGTTATATATTTTCTTATTAAAAATAGGGTTATGTGCTCGGAAACCCGGTAACAAATATTGAAGAAAAACTAAACTATCGCATTCCATATGCTCATGGAATGGCAATAATCTCTGATGAACTATACGAGGTATGGATATAGAATGGCAATAATATCTGTTAATCTTGAATCTTTTTTTTGTTGATCAAAGATTGATAGTTATATATTTCCTTATCAAATTCAGGGTTATTTTTTCACTAGAGATGATTTTATGTTTTTCGAAGCCTCAAAGGCTGAATTTCACCACCACAACCATATATTGGTATAGCAATCATTTCAAAACCTTTTCTTACAGTCAATGAAAACAATCTGCAAAGGAGATTATGATAATGTGGATTCACATAATACGGAATGCTTAAAACTCATTGAAAAATACCAAAAGGTACTCACTCTTGATTTTTTAATTTAGCTGATATTCAGTCTAACCGGTAATGAATGATTATCACTAGTTCAGATTTTTTTTTTTTTTGTTTATTTGCAGTGTATTGACAAACTATATTTAAATCATATAATATCACCAGATTGCGATATATCATCTCCTGATTGCTTTGTAAGTAATACATCTTTTCCATCATATCTGAATTTATTTGCTTCCGCTCTGATTCGATCCAAATGTTTGATTAAGTGAAAGTTTATATTAATAACAAATATCCGCAGATAACAGACTATAATGAAATATAGATGCCGATATCTCTTTTGCGTATACAAGTGTTTATTATATAACGAATATGTGAACAGAGAAGGTTCATAATTTTGTCTAATCCGAAATGTTTTAGCCAATGAAAAACATATGTACCTGAAAATCTATTTCATTAAATTTTTTTAAAATATCAATTCGATCAAATTAATAGTCTACTAAATGATTCCTACGGTATACGCGGATTAATTCTGATTTTTATAAAGTTAATGGGCTAAGTATTCAATAGTCCATATTTAATTGTTTAAAGTTAATGAACTAATAAAATAAGTTTTATGCCACCTAAAATTGAATGAGAAAAGACACCTAAACTTTTTTTTTAAATCACCTCCCTAATACTCCCTCCGTTTTTTTAAGATTTGATGTTCTAGAAAAAAAAATTGTTTTAAAAAGATTGATTTTTTACATTTTCTATGCAATAATAATTATAAATTGTAGATTTCAAGACATATTAATTGATTTTATTGAATTGTTATTGGGTCAAACTTATGGAAAATTGTTTAGTACAAAAAGCAATACAACTCTAAGTCAAACATTAATTTATTTTTTTAATGTGTCAAAACTCTAGAAAATCAATCTTTAAAGAACGGAAGGAGTAATATTTAGGGGATAAGACCAAAATAAATAAATTTGTATATACTAAAAAAATTGATTATTTTGGTACATCTATTTAATGAAAGGAGAAGTACATAAAGATAAAGTTGAAACAAAAATTCCATCTACATATTCATCCAGTAGAAATGAAAACTGTAATTTAAATTGTATTTAATATAAAAATGAAATCAATATTTCAAAATATTATAAATAGCTTTAAAGGAAAACAACTTAAAGCATATATAATTTGGTTTATGGGTTTTGTAAAAACTAACCAACTAAACTGTGGTTTGATTGGCTGTGATTTGATTACGGGTTCACAAAATGAAGAAATGTAAGCCCCAACCGCCACTTTTTTTTGCCTAAGCGCCCCGCATTCGTTTGATGATCCGTAGGTTAGTTTGGGAGACTTGAAAGACTAGTTTATTATTGTGCAAATTACCACGTAATTTTTGTTCGTGTTTTGTTATCATTCATACAGTACTTGAAAATTACTTCATAGTAAGCCATATATCATGAAAATGTTCTACCTCAAGCGGAGTTTTGTTAGGATGAGTTATGAAAAAGATAAGTGCATTTTGGTAATATAACTAGCCAAATTAATTCTTTTAAATCTTTTTTTATACACCATATATTTTTAAAAATTTGGGCGTTACAATCACCTACTGACATAACACGTTCTCGTTGTGTACTAAGATTGTCATTCCCGCCGGTGTGAATCCATATAGCTCCAAACTCATATTTGTTAAGCTCTCATACCACTTGTAACATTACGACTGTCGACGTTTTCATCTTTATCCAACGGTTGATACGTTAGTTTGTGAGGCTCGAAAAATTTGTTTATCCACCTAACAAATGACTATGTGATCTTCTCTCATGTTTTGTACTAAATCACACAGTATTAGAGTGATAGTTACGAATATTTTCTTATCATATGAACGCATTTAATACCTTTGTCGACTCTATCTAGCTTAGACAATGTTAGTCTGCCGAAACTTTCTGAGGCATGACTATGAGGCTCAGCTTTAATTATAAAGAAACCAAAACAATCTACAATATTAATGAAAAAGGATGAATCCATATGTAAAGTTATGTGTGGACCTATATGCTTATTTTGATAGGTAGTTTCCACACATAAAAATGTCATTTTTATGATATCTCAAAGAAAAATATTCACAAGGTTGTTTTTGCAGTTATATCGGTATTTTCTCCTTAATTACTGGGCCAACGACAAGAGTGTTCGCGAAGCTCTTCATGTCAATAAGGTATAATACCAACTTTATATGAAGATCATTGTTAATAGGTTTTAAAAAGTTGCTAAGATCTAAATGACGATCCATGATTACAGGGCTTAGGTGAATGGGTGAGATGTAATTATAATATTCCATACAATTTTGATCTAAAAAGCAGCGTTCCATACCATATGAATAACAGTATTGATGGCTACAGATCTCTTAGCTTCAGGTTAGAGGTTAAATATACTTTTAACAGAGATAGAATCGGTTGTAGAAAAAAATGGAATCGAGCCGGATGGGAATGGGATCAAACTGAATAAATAAATAAATGTCTCATATTGGAAATCAGGGTATAACCGCTAAGAAATATAGTGAGATTCAATATGAAATTAGTTAATGAGCCAAAAAAACTATCATTTCGGAGGGGTGTTATAGAATGTCTTACACTGGATGTAAAAATTATTGAACAGTCATATACATATAGGATATAACATTTTCAATGCTAATTGGTTTTAAATCGAAAAATAACGAAAAGTGGAATAATTTTTAGTGTAGTTGAGTTAAATTTTACTACTAACTAGGTGATTTACACGCACCGTGTGCGGGTATGACTATTATTTCATGACATGTTTAATTTTAGTAATGAAGATATTATAAATTATAAATTATATAAAAATATGATATCCTAACATGTAAAATAAAAGAAGAAATGTTTTATATTGTTAACTCAATGATATGTTGAGTAATAAAAAAAAGACAAATAACATAATAGAGATGGGATTATGTATAAACACTCGAACATTGAATATATCAGTAACTTGGATTTTGCCGATTATTTTTTTGATTTGGTGATATTCTATTATTCTGTCTCAAGTGTTTTCATGTCACATTTATCACTTCTTCCTCAAAACAAACAAAATATATCCTTCAAATTTTATGATATTTTTGGCGTCCTACAATAATTTTCAAATTTTAATATTCGAACTCTAGAGGATTCCATGAATATATTTACAAACAAAACTAAAAAAAATATGTCAAGATTAAAAAAGTTTATTGAAAAGGTGCCTTAAACTTATGTAGGAAATTTAAGGCTTTGAACCAATGTTTTTAAAACCGGACCGGACCGGCCGGTTCAACCGCGAACCGGTCACATATCCGGTTTGGGTCAACATAAAAATCCAAATGTAGTTGAACCGGCTATCGAACCGGGTCCAACCGGCAAAAAACCGGGAACCGGCGAACCGGTTGACCCCGATCAAACCGGGTTCAACTATTTTGTGAATTAAAAAAAAATCATTTTCTTTTAATTAATATGTTTATAAAAAAAAATTAAAAAATAGGGTTTATAGGACTAATGAAATAATAATAAAGGTTTAACATTTTCCAAATAATTATAATTTTTTTAAATTTTTTGACAAAAAAGATTAATTATAGATTTAAGTATCATTTTTTATTTTATTTTGTTATTTTTCTTAAAGTCTTTTTTTGTTTATTTAAGTATTTATAATAAACTAAATATTTTGTTTGATACTTGGATAATTATGCACATACATAAGAAGATTAAATTTTATATACTAATATTTTTAAAATATTATTAAACCCGGACTGAACCCGGTTGGACCCGGTTGAACCATATTAACCCACGACCTAAAAAAATTCCGGTTCGGTCGCCGGTCCGGTTTTAAAAACATTGCTTTGAACAATGTGACATATTAAACAATAAAACATATTCTATTAAAATAACATAATGTAGAATCTATTAGAACAATATAATGTAGAGAAAATAGCATATCAAGATTATAACTTGAATATTAATGAAGAGATTCATACATAAAAAAATAGAGAAACGAAATTAAAATTATAAAAAATATGGCTAGCCAATATATAACATACAAATTTTCCATAGGCAAAATGAATGATGTCATTTTTGGATATCTTGTTCTCATTTATGTGCAATCATAATGGATACAATATTAGGTATCCACATGTAAATCATTCTAATAGAGATCAATAATCAGAGAAAATACAATCATTTTAAAGCATTCCCCGAACCAATATAACTACTTAGAGCATCAATATAGCTGATACTCACAAGTATCAGAAGCCCATATGTGATTATTATACAATTGTTGGGTTTCTTCTCAGCCCAAATTGTATCAGTTTACTGATACAAAAGCTACAGGAAATATTGCCACGTGTCGTCTCCTCATTGGCGGAGAAAAATTAGGTTTCGGGTAACTCGAATTGTTTCTCATTTTCGCGATTTCAGAGAGAAACCATCGGTGACGGCGACTCCGTTCGCGAAATCGACGGTTCGTTTCTCTTCTCTCTTCTTCGATTCTCTTAGGCTAGGCATGGAGGGAGTGGTCGGCGGCGGCTAGGAAGGGAGGGAGTGGTCGGCGGCGGCTAGGAAGGGAGGGAGTGGTCGGCGGCGGCTTCGTCGTTGGGTGTGGCGGAGGGATTTGAGGAGGAGAATTGGGGATCTGTGGTGGATAATGAAGCTGGAGAGAGGTTGAGAATGAGAGAAGCAGAGGAAGAGGAAGAGAGAGAAATGTGTAGGGAAGAAAGTTAGTTACTCTAGTGATGAGAGGGATGATGAAAATTAGGTGATAGATTCAAGTTTCTTAAGGTATGTGAATATTGAAAGAGCTTGAATCAGAGAAATAGAGATTGATTCTAAACTTTAGATTCTGTGTTTGAGTTGATCTTTGTCTTGAGTGATATGGTTTGTCCAAGAAGATGCATTTTTCAGTAGGAAACGCAATTCTTGTTCAGTTCTTGTTTTGAAGATTACGTTATTGTTCATCAATGCATTTTTTAGCTTCTGATTTAAGATTAAACACTTGAGATTTGTATACTGCAATTAGTTTAGAGAAATATATATGAATTCAGGAAAAAATCAAATCTCATGCGAGGTTAAGATTCTGGTTTTGTCTGCATTATTGATGACTATGGATATTTCCAAGACAACTTTTCAGTTTTCACTAGACAAAAAAACTTGTGCTAATTCTTGTTTCGATGATTACATCCTTGTGCATCAATACATTTTTCAGCTCTTGGTTCGTAGATTAAACTCTTGTGCATTGATACATTGTGTAATGCCAACTTGTAGAGTCATGTCGTATAAAACTGAAAAGTTGACTCGTTCTCCGACAAAGAAACGATTACGGGAATTGGAGAATTTGGCTGGTAGGTTAAAGGAATTGGTTAGAGATGCTAAAGCAGACAAAGTACATGGATGGTTAGGACAATGGGTATCTCCTTGGAAAGGAAAAGTGAAAGGTGGGGAGCTGATCAGACAAGGCGAGGACGAGTTGTACATTTAGGAATTCGGGTTAGAGAGCGGTTTCCTACTTTGTTTGAAGAGGATTATCACTCAGGTTGGTGGTTGCTTTTGAATTCTTATGTTTCTGTTTTTGCAAAGCGATATTTGTTAATGTGAACACTAGAATTTGGTTGCAAGTATTGGTTGAGGACATTGATGAATTGTTTGAACTCTATTGGTAGATTCCTCGGGCATCTGCAAGTGCTGTGGCATTTGGAATGGGGTTATTTCATCTGCAAGTACTTTGTAACTTTATATACTAAAGCTTTTTGATATCTATTGTACAATTTTTCTTTTAAGTTGCAGAGCTATAGAAAAGAAATGGAAAATATTTTTCTTTGAATATACTTTATATATTTTTCTTTGTAACTTTTTTTGAGTTGGTAGAACATATTTGGCAAAAATATAGCAGAGGTAGAGAATAGACCCGAACGAATTTATGTTTTAGTTTGTTTTTACGATTTGTAATTTACGTTTGCGAGGTTATAAACCATAATAAATTTGTGTTTTTATAAAATCTTTTATATTTATTCATAATAATTTAATTATTCTTTGATTTTAGTTTTTTAATTTTTTTTTTTTTGTAAACATAAATTATTTTTTCTTTTCTTATGAACTTTAAGTATCACCAATAAACAAAAAAAAAACAGAAGTATCAGATTGGGTATCAACTAACAGAATTAATACTAAATAATATTAGTGATATTCAAAAAAGTATCACCAATAATGATGCTCTTAGTCTAATGAACTCAACTATAGATCAAAGACCAAAACAAAGATAAAAACAGAAACATATATGTGTAAAATTCGAAACCAAAACTTCAGAGCAATTAAGAACTGCTTGTTTTTAATGAACCGATTTGAATAAACCGTTGTTATTTCATCAAAAGATTCTTTGAACCGTTGTTATGCTCAATGTGATTGTATGTGAAGTTTATGAAGACATGGTCTAGAATTCTATATATATAGAATATTTAATTAGCTTATAGCTCTGTTTGTTCCACAATGATCAGTTGCTCTAGATTTATATGTGGAGTTTTATCATAGCTCTAGAATTCTGGAGGGATTATTTTGTGATTTGATTAGATATTACATTAGAATATATATTGGAATATCCCAATTGGTTCTATAAAAAACAAAAACGTAAAATTGATGTTTTTGTTTTGGAAAATGTTTAAAATTGGTATCATCATGATTAAAATTGGTTCCTTCAAGTGATTCTCATTGTCTTTTATATATTGTAAAATATGAAAAACATAATAATTTTTTACATAAAACTCTGTTTATTATTCATTGTAATCAAATCACAAAATCTTCAGTTGTAACAAATTTAATTGGCTCCTAAAAACTACCGAAAATCTAATAATCCTTAGAAGATTTTCTGATAATCCTCTATATAAATTGGGATAACAAAATTATTTGAAACGAAGATCTTGTGTTTGTTTCAAATGCATATATAATCTTTACTCGAATTTTTATCGTTTGTACTAAAATAAATAGTATTTTAATATTCTTTTTTCAATAGTAAAGATGAAGAATAGCAAATTAATTGTTTTCTTTACGTATTATTTTCAACCTGTTCATGAGTAAACAGTACCCTTGCTCTATTTTTATCGTATGATCATTTTTTGACTTTTGATTGGTCAAATTTTAACCTATTTATCCAATATAAAAGGTAATTACTTTTTGTAATTAGACAAATAAATCTTAGGTGACCATCGACTTTGTTCAATGTCATGTGCTCAACAATTCTTATCAATATTTCAATGGTGAGCAACGACCTTTTTTAGAGATGAGAACCGTAAATATTACTCTGATAATTATACTAATCTAAATCTGTTCTAAAGTAATTTTAGCGAGCAATAGTAATAACTTTAATCCTATATGTCAAGTTTAAGATTTAACAAAACTAAATGGTCTTATTTAATTATCCAATGAATGAAGAGAATTAAGCCATGTCATATTTTTATCTATGTCATTATTACATGTCATCATTTTTTTAGCATAGTCATCACTTTATACTTCGTTTTTAATAGGAAGAAGATCTTTTCTTTTTCTTTGAAAATTGTGTACTAGTAATCTTAAGTTTAATAATACTTTTAGTTTTTTCCCCGTTATATATAAATCAACAAATCTATAGATATATCATATATTAAAATCATTAATTACATATATCTATATAAAACTACAACTTCTCAACCAAATCCAAACTAAAAACCAAATCGAAATTGCATCAAATCAAAACCAAATTACAAGTAGTTTTATACTTATTTGTTTTGGTGTCGATAAAACTAAAAACCAAAAAACCAAATTGCTCAGAAAATGTAAACCGGATTGTTCACTCCTACAGTTTCAAAATATTATAAAATTTGGGTGGTTTATGGTGAACAGTGGTGATCATGATATGGTGGCGCCTTTCATTTCAACTCAAGCCTGGATAAGATCTCTCAATTACTCCATCATTGATGATTGGAGGCCTTGGATGATCACCAACCAAATCGCTGGGTATATGATTTATTTTGTTTTAGGTTATTCTTGTTCATTCATTTTCTCTTTGTATCTCAAGATCATCGTACTCACGTAGAAATCATTCTCCTTTTTTTTGTTACAGATACACGAGAACTTTTGCCAATAAAATGACATTCGCTACTATTAAAGCAAGTCTGCTTGTTTTAAACTTAACACTTTTATTGTCATTGCTTTACAATTTTTTGTAGTTGTTTTGAGTGTTTTGAATTTTGATAATAGGGAGGTGGCCACACGCCCGAGTATAAACCAAATGAGAGCTTTATCATGTTCCAAAGGTGGATCAGTGGCCAGTCTTTGTAATAGAGGCTCGTGGATCATTGAATATTTGAGGTACTGTATGTTGTTTTTGGATATACGGTGAGACACTAACTATGGACGAGAATAGATCAATCTCGAGGAGAAAGTTAAACAAGGAGTGAATGTTACCGTGTTCGACTAGTTCAACTTTATTTGAAAGGGATGATTTACACTTTAAATGTGGTATTGTCAATAGTTGGCCCGAAACACCGGAAAGATTATGGATCAAAGTCGGAACTTCTAAGGTTTATAAAAAAAAACGTTATCGTGTTTATCAACCAATACTATAAAATTACAAGAATCTTTCCATAGATTGACACATTACTTTTTTCAATTTTTCTAAAGATGCGACCTCATAAAAGCACTATTTTCTTCACAACCAATTAGAAATTTTTAACTAATAAACATCATATTAAAATGTACACATTAAGTTAGAATTGTAGAAAATTGTGTAGTAAAAAACAAAAATTATAGTTAAGTGTGAAAATCTTAAAACATAAACTAAAAGAAAACGGAGAGTGTACTTGTAACATCCCAGATCCCGGTATGGAGTTTATAGCAACTTAGAATAATTTTGTGGAGGTTTGATGGATGTGAGAAATGGTCGTTATGGGGTAAAATATTCTTAGGAAGTGAAAATCCATGAACTGATCCGCGAAAGGGTAAACGGGTCTCCTACAAATAAAAGAGAAAAGCAAACCCTAGATTTTATAGGAAAGGAGGTCGTCAAGTAAATTAGGTGGCTTTACCCCGTGTAATAAGGAGGTGGAGAAGAATAAAGAAAGTGAATATTCTCTTTAGGGTTTTTTGTTTAGTATAAATAGGGAGCTAGGGAGCTCATTATTTATAAACCAAAACATTTATTTTCTCTATAGATCCAATGATAAATGCCTAAGAGAGAAAGAAAAGAAGGAGCTTGAGAAGGAACTCATCACCCCCACCCTAAGGAGCAGCAGTACGAGGTAAAGGGCGATCTGTACCTAATACTCCCTTCCCATACTTTTCTTTTATAGCTTTCATATGGTAGTCTTAGTAGTATGGGTCACGGGTAGTAGAAGTAGTAGTAGTCAAGGAGCGGCCTCGGACAGATAGATATGCGGACGAGGCAGGGTCGGTAACACCTAGTATTGGGCATCGGTATGGCCTCGGGGTGCCACGATGATGGTAACATTATCGACAATAGGCCTCAGTGACGCCTCTAGAAGGCATAGGAGACGCTTCGACATGACATTGGTGCAAGGCATCGGTGACGCCTCAAGAGGGCACGATGACGCTTCGACAGAGCCCGGGTAACCTAGAGACGGAGACGCCTCGAGCGGACTTTGGTGACGCCTCGAGAGGGCATCAGTGAAAAGCATCAGTGACGCCTTGACAGGGCCCAATGATGCCTCGACAAGGTACCAAGAGAAAACAAGGTTGATCGATGATCAGGACGAGAGAACCTCGGATCAATCCTCGGTGACGTATCAATAAACGATCATCGGTACGAACACTCGACGATCTGGCAGTGCCTAGAGTGGCTATCAGGTAGTGTCAACGACCGGACCACGGGGACGCGTAGAGAGGCCTCGAGGAGGCCTAAGATCGATCTACGGTTGGCCATCGATGATAACTGACTAGCATCGGTAGGCCTCGGGGAGGCCATCAGTGTATCAATAACGATACCTTGACGGTCCACGATGACGAACCGGTAATCATCAGTGAAGGCATCGATGATCAGAGAGAAAGACCAGACGAGCAGTGCTAACCACTGTACCGCGGACCGGTAAGGCCTCGATAGTGATTGATACGGCCTCGGTTAGGAATCACGCCCGGTAAGCAAACGCGTGCCCGATTTACCGATAATGGGAGACAAATCATGGCGATCCAGCTAAAGTACTCGTAGGTGAGACTAGTAGAGAGCCTGGCAAGGCCAATATGGCTTGACGAGTAACTCGGCTATCACGTTGGATCTTGGCGAGGATGCACAGGACAAGGAGTTCCGGCCATGAGACTCAGCCTTGTATCTCATCCCAGCTTGAATCCTACCTAAAGTCAAAAAGATAGGGGGGAAACTTGACTTAGCCTAAGTTGGCTCAAAAGTGATTCGTTGTTTGGCGAACTGGAGGCTAGGCCATGGCAGGATCGTGTCTAGCTCCAACTCGCTTCCCATGTAGTGTGGAAAGTCAGGAGGACTGAGTTTACTTGAAAATTTGATAGAGTCATGCAGTGGCTTTGAGATGTTTTATTCTGTTCTTACTTTCAGAATTTCAAAACACGTTGGCTTAACAAAATTTGAGTTAGTTTATTGGAAGTTTTTAAAAAGAAACAGTCATGATCTAAACAATTAATTTTTGTTCTATATTACAAAACAAATTCCGGACAAAGGAAAACCCGTGCGTATACGCGAATGCTCATCTAGTATCTATTTAATTTTTGGTGTTCTCCATTTAAGATTTGCTTCTTTTATATTTCTTTACACAATAAAACTCTTCACGAGCTATTTCATTTTCATTCTCTTTTATCTATCTTATTAACTTCTTATGAGCATGAATAAACACTTGTTTGGATTAGCTTACAAATTTTTTGTTTGTCGTTTTGTATCACCGATTGAAAAATCTAATAGCTAAAGGAATGACGTGAATGGTGTGGTTGATCAATAATATCACTATAAACCAATGTTTTTAAAACCGGACCGGCGACCGAACCGGATAAGCTTTTGGGTCATGGGTCAATGTGGTTCGACCGGATCGAACCGGGTCGAACCGGGTTTAATAATTAAAAAAAAAATATATAAATAGTTTTTTTTATAACTAGAATACCCAAATATATAGTAATATATTTAAATAAACATATTTCTAAAAATTATTCATGAAAAACATCATTTAAATAACAAAAATATTATTCATAAACAAAGATTAGTGACAAATAATTAAGTTTATATGTAAAAAAAAATTAAAAACATTAAATCATAACAAAAATTAACTAAATTTAAAACAAGTATTTGTTTTTATAAATTTTTAATTATAAAAAAATTAAATATGAAAAATATAAAAAAATGAAAATTTTCAAAAAAAAAAAAAAAAAAAATCAAACCCGGATTGACCCAAACCGGATAGCTGGCCGGTTCACGGTTGAACCCAGTCCGACCCCCGGTCCGGTCCGGTCCGGTTTTCAAAACACTGCTATAAACCAGTTTGTGAATAAGGTTAAAGCTTATATCATATTGGGCAGGTGAATTATTATCATAGGATCCTGATCACATGGGGCCACAAAACTAATTATAATATTATTTTTGTACAACAAAAATCGTTTTATTCTTTCGACACTTGCTCACTCTTTTCTCTACAAATAGAGGCTAAAGAACTCAGAAGAGAACTCACTCCTCTCTTAAAAGCCTAACGTTCTATCTCTTTAAGCAAGCAAAAAGAATGTCAGGAGCGCCAACTTTGTTCGGGAAGCTTGAGACAGACGTAGAGCTCAAAGCTTCTGCTGGAAAGTTTCATCACATGTTCGCAGGGAGACCACACCATGTCTCCAAAGCAACTCCAGGCAACATTCAGAGCTGTGAGCTACACGAAGGAGATTGGGGCAAAGTCGGCTCTATCGTCTTTTGGAACTACGTTCATGGCAAGTAAACGTTATATGTATCTTTTTCTTTTTGTAATTAACGGATGTTAAGCCCATATTCAACCTAATTTCGAAAACATACAATTGCTACGTAAATTTTGTAGTAACAAAAAATAAAGTGGAAATGGATCTCAAATCTTGACTAACAAGATGATGTTTAACTTATTGCTTACTAGGAATTGCCCACGCGTTGCGTGAGTTTAAAAATTCATTGTAAAAGTAAAATTCATTATAATTTCTTCACTATTTGTATATTTAATGTTACATAAATTTAATGTTTATCGTATATAATTATCTACCTTAGAAGACTAAGCATTTGTAGAAAATTAATGGACATATATAATGTTATATGAAAAAAGAAATAGGTCATTCATTAATAAAAGTTATAGCATATGGAAGACATTTTTTGGGTACAAATCTCTAACATGTATTTCTTTATCAATATTCACTACGGTTCCTTAAAAAAAAATGATTAGTCGTCTTTTTTTCTTGAATCAAACACATATGTAAAAAAAAGATTGATTAGATAAATTGTAGTATGCTTTGCTTTTAGTGAGACATTTGATCTCAACAAAAAATTTGGAATGCATCTTTGTAATTGTTTCATGAGAACTTTGAATCGTACTAAGAGAATAATTGCAGCTTGATTGTATTTTTTTCTCACTCTCTTTATTAACTTGTTGTGATATTTGTCTTTAGCATCAATTCAGTGGTGAAATAAATCTGTTTTCTAGATTCATAATTTGTGCTGGAATAAAGTTTTTTTCATAGAGTATTGGTTAGAAGCGTTATTTTGTCTACCACAAATTATTTTAATTGTATTGGCCAATTGGAGTTAAAAGCTGTGAGGACTTAAAAAGAAAAAAGAAATATTCATTTTTCTAATTAGACTTTAGCATTCTAACCGTTTTAAAAGTTCTTAAATCATTTCATAATTTTCTCACAACATTTTTTTTGTTCATGTTACTTCTTTTTATTAATGTTTTTTGTAACTTTTTGTTATAAAATCACAACTATTTATACGGAGACACAATTTTAAACATTTGTCTTGTTAAAGTGGTTTTTTAAAATTGTTAGGATTAATTGTTAAAGTGATTTTTTTTAACAAATATTTTTTTAATAAACAAATTAGAAAGAAAATGTGAAAAATAGGTGATGAGGACTTAAAAAGAAAAAATAAATATACATTTTTATAATTAGACTTTAGCATTCTAACAGTTTTAAAAGTTCTTAAATCATTTTTTTAATTTTCTCACAACATTTTTTTTGTTCATGTTACTTTTTTTTATTAATGTTTTTTGTAACTTTTTGTTTTAAAATCACAACTATTTATACCGAGACACAATTTTAAACATTTGTCTTGTTAAAGTGGTTTTTTAAAATTGTTAGTATTAATTGTTAAAGTGATTTTTTTTAACAAATAATTTAACAAAACACCACAATATTATATAAGATATATAAGATATGGTTACAATATAAAATTTGCAAAATTTAGAATCATAGTTTTTGGTGAATATCAAAGAAAGAAAGAGAATAGTGGCTAATTTATATTGTAACTTGTTGTAGAAATGAATTAACATTAATTAGCTATTAAATTGTTAGAATTAATTGTCAAAATTAAAAAAAATTAATAAAAAAATTAAAAATGTCAAATGTCAAAAGAGTAGATGACACATGGCAACCTCTCATGGCTTGAACTTAGTGGAACCTTAAAATATTATATAAGATAGGAATTGCCCACGCGTTGCGTGGGTTTAAAAATTCATTGTAAAAGTAAAATTCATTTTAATTTCTTCACTATTTGTATATTTAATGTTACATAAATTTAATGTTTATCGTATATAATTATCTACCTTAGAAGACTAAGCATTTGTAGAAAATTAATGGACATATATAATGTTATATGAAAAAAGAAATAGGTCATTCATTAATAAAAGTTATAGCATATGGAAGACATTTTTTGGGTACAAATCTCTAACATGTATTTCTTTATCAATATTCACTACGGTTCCTTAAAAAAAAATGATTGGTCGTCTTTTTTTCTTGAATCAAACACATATGTAAAAAAAAGATTGATTAGATAAATTGTAGTATGTTTTGCTTTTAGTGAGACATTTGATCTCAACAAAAAATTTGGAATGCATCTTTGTAATTGTTTCATGAGAACTTTGAATCGTACCAAGAGAATAATTGCAGCTTGATTGTATTTTTTTTTCTCACTCTCTTTATTAACTTGTTGTGATATTTGTCTTTAGCATCAATTCAGTGGTGAAATAAATCTGTTTTCTAGATTCATAATTTGTGCTGGAATAAAGTTTTTTTCATAGAGTATTGGTTAGAAGCGTTACTTTGTCTACCACAAATTATTTTAATTGTATTGGCCAATTGGAGTTAAAAGCTGTGAGGACTTAAAAAGAAAAAACAAATATTCATTTTTCTAATTAGACTTTAGCATTCTAACCGTTTTAAAAGTTCTTAAATCTTTCTTAATTTTCTCACAACATTTTTTTTGTTCATGTTACTTCTTTTTATTCATGTTTTTTGTAACTTTTTGTTTTAAAATCACAACTATTTATACGGAGACACAATTTTAAACATTTGTCTTGTTAAAGTGGTTTTTTTAAATTGTTAAAGTGATTTTTTTTAACAAATATTTTTTTAATAAACAAATTAGAAAGAAAATGTGAAAAATAGGTGATGAGGACTTAAAAAGAAAAAACAAATATACATTTTTATAATTAGACTTTAGTATTCTAACAGTTTTAAAAGTTCTTAAATCATTTTTTAATTTTCTCACAACATTTTTTTTGTTCATGTTACTTCTTTTTATTAATGTTTTTTGTAACTTTTTGTTTTAAAATCACAACTATTTATACCGAGACACAATTTTAAACATTTGTCTTGTTAAACTGGTTTTTTAAAATTGTTAGGATTAATTGTTAAAGTGATTTTTTTTAACAAATAATTTAAGAAAACACCACAATATTATATAAGATATATTATATAAGATATATAAGATATGGTTACAATATAAAATTTGCAAAATTTAGAATCATAGTTTTTGGTGAATATCAAAGAAAGAAAGTGAATAGTGGCTAATTTATATTGTAACTTGTTGTTGAAATGAATTAACATTAATTAGCTATTAAATTGTTAGAATTAATTGTCAAAATTAAAAAAAATTAATAAAAAAATTAAAAATGTCAAATGTCAAAAGAGTAGATGACACATGGCAACCTCTCATGGCTTGAACTTAGTGGAACCTTAAAATATTATATAAGATAGGAATTGCCCACGCGTTGCGTGGGTTTAAAAATTCATTGTAAAAGTAAAATTCATTTTAATTTCTTCACTATTTGTATATTTAATGTTACATAAATTTAATGTTTATCGTATATAATTATCTACCTTAGAAGACTAAGCATTTGTAGAAAATTAATGGACATATATAATGTTATATGAAAAAAGAAATAGGTCATTCATTAATAAAAGTTATAGCATATGGAAGACATTTTTTTGGTACAAATCTCTAACATGTATTTCTTTATCAATATTCACTACGGTTCCTTAAAAAAAAATGATTGGTCGTCTTTTTTTCTTGAATCAAACACATATGTAAAAAAAGATTGATTAGATAAATTGTAGTATGTTTTGCTTTTAGTGAGACATTTGATCTCAACAAAAAATTTGGAATGCATCTTTGTAATTGTTTCATGAGAACTTTGAATCGTACCAAGAGAATAATTGCAGCTTGATTGTATTTTTTTTCTCACTCTCTTTATTAACTTGTTGTGATATTTGTCTTTAGCATCAATTCAGTGGTGAAATAAATCTGTTTTCTAGATTCATAATTTGTGCTGGAATAAAGTTTTTTTCATAGAGTATTGGTTAGAAGCGTTACTTTGTCTACCACAAATTATTTTAATTGTATTGGCCAATTGGAGTTAAAAGCTGTGAGGACTTAAAAAGAAAAAACAAATATTCATTTTTCTAATTAGACTTTAGCATTCTAACCGTTTTAAAAGTTCTTAAATCATTTCTTAATTTTCTCACAACATTTTTTTTGTTCATGTTACTTCTTTTTATTAATGTTTTTTGTAACTTTTTGTTTTAAAATCACAACTATTTATACGGAGACACAATTTTAAACATTTGTCTTGTTAAAGTGGTTTTTTTTAAATTGTTGGGATTAATTGTTAAAGTGATTTTTTTTAACAAATATTTTTTTAATAAACAAATTAGAAAGAAAATGTGAAAAATAGGTGATGAGGACTTAAAAAGAAAAAACAAATATATATTTTTATAATTAGACTTTAGTATTCTAACAGTTTTAAAAGTTCTTAAATCATTTTTTAATTTTCTCACAACATTTTTTTTGTTCATGTTACTTCTTTTTATTAATGTTTTTTGTAACTTTTTGTTTTAAAATCACAACTATTTATACGGAGACACAATTTTAAACATTTGTCTTGTTAAAGTGGTTTTTTTAAAATTGTTAGGATTAATTGTTAAAGTGATTTTTTTAACAAATAATTTAAGAAAACACCACAATATTATATAAGATATATAAGATATGGTTACAATATAAAATTTGCAAAATTTAGAATCATAGTTTTTGGTGAATATCAAAGAAAGAAAGTGAATAGTGGCTAATTTATATTGTAACTTGTTGTTGAAATGAATTAACATTAATTAGCTATTAAATTGTTAGAATTAATTGTCAAAATTAAAAAAAATTAATAAAAAAATTAAAAATGTCAAATGTCAAAAGAGTAGATGACACATGGCAACCTCTCATGGCTTGAACTTAGTGGAACCTTAAAATATTATATAAGATAGGAATTGCCCACGCGTTGCGTGGGTTTAAAAATTCATTGTAAAAGTAAAATTCATTTTAATTTCTTCACTATTTGTATATTTAATGTTACATAAATTTAATGTTTATCGTATATAATTATCTACCTTAGAAGACTAAGCATTTGTAGAAAATTAATGGACATATATAATGTTATATGAAAAAAGAAATAGGTCATTCATTAATAAAAGTTATAGCATATGGAAGACATTTTTTGGGTACAAATCTCTAACATGTATTTCTTTATCAATATTCACTACGGTTCCTTAAAAAAAAATGATTGGTCGTCTTTTTTCTTGAATCAAACACATATGTAAAAAAAGATTGATTAGATAAATTGTAGTATGTTTTGCTTTTAGTGAGACATTTGATCTCAACAAAAAATTTGGAATGCATCTTTGTAATTGTTTCATGAGAACTTTGAATCGTACCAAGAGAATAATTGCAGCTTGATTGTATTTTTTTTCTCACTCTCTTTATTAACTTGTTGTGATATTTGTCTTTAGCATCAATTCAGTGGTGAAATAAATCTGTTTTCTAGATTCATAATTTGTGCTGGAATAAAGTTTTTTTCATAGAGTATTGGTTAGAAGCGTTACTTTGTCTACCACAAATTATTTTAATTGTATTGGCCAATTGGAGTTAAAAGCTGTGAGGACTTAAAAAGAAAAAACAAATATTCATTTTTCTAATTAGACTTTAGCATTCTAACCGTTTTAAAAGTTCTTAAATCATTTCTTAATTTTCTCACAACATTTTTTTTGTTCATGTTACTTCTTTTTATTAATGTTTTTTGTAACTTTTTGTTTTAAAATCACAACTATTTATACGGAGACACAATTTTAAACATTTGTCTTGTTAAAGTGGTTTTTTTAAATTGTTAGGATTAATTGTTAAAGTGATTTTTTTTAACAAATATTTTTTTAATAAACAAATTAGAAAGAAAATGTGAAAAATAGGTGATGAGGACTTAAAAAGAAAAAACAAATATACATTTTTATAATTAGACTTTAGTATTCTAACAGTTTTAAAAGTTCTTAAATCATTTTTTAATTTTCTCACAACATTTTTTTTGTTCATGTTACTTCTTTTTATTAATGTTTTTTGTAACTTTTTGTTTTAAAATCACAACTATTTATACGGAGACACAATTTTAAACATTTGTCTTGTTAAAGTGGTTTTTTTAAAATTGTTAGGATTAATTGTTAAATTGATTTTTTTTAACAAATAATTTAAGAAAACACCACAATATTATATAAGATATATAAGATATGGTTACAATATAAAATTTGCAAAATTTAGAATCATAGTTTTTGGTGAATATCAAAGAAAGAAAGTGAATAGTGACTAATTTATATTGTAACTTGTTGTTGAAATGAATTAACATTAATTAGCTATTAAATTGTTAGAATTAATTGTCAAAATTAAAAAAAATTAATAAAAAAATTAAAAAATGTCAAATGTCAAAAGAGTAGATGACACATGGCAACCTCTCATGGCTTGAACTTAGTGGAACCTTAAAATATTATATAAGATAGGAATTGCCCACGCGTTGCGTGGGTTTAAAAATTCATTGTAAAAGTAAAATTCATTTTAATTTCTTCACTATTTGTATATTTAATGTTACATAAATTTAATGTTTATCGTATATAATTATCTACCTTAGAAGACTAAGCATTTGTAGAAAATTAATGGACATATATAATGTTATATGAAAAAAGAAATAGGTCATTCATTAATAAAAGTTATAGCATATGGAAGACATTTTTTGGGTACAAATCTCTAACATGTATTTCTTTATCAATATTCACTACGGTTCCTTAAAAAAAAAATGATTGGTCGTCTTTTTTTCTTGAATCAAACACATATGTAAAAAAAAGATTGATTAGATAAATTGTAGTATGCTTTGCTTTTAGTGAGACATTTGATCTCAACAAAAAATTTGGAATGCATCTTTGTAATTGTTTCATGAGAACTTTGAATCGTACCAAGAGAATAATTGCAGCTTGATTGTATTTTTTTTCTCACTCTCTTTATTAACTTGTTGTGATTTTTGTCTTTAGCATCAATTCAGTGGTGAAATAAATCTGTTTTCTAGATTCATAATTTGTGCTGGAATAAAGTTTTTTTCATAGAGTATTGGTTAGAAGCGTTACTTTGTCTACCACAAATTATTTTAATTGTATTGGCCAATTGGAGTTAAAAGCTGTGAGGACTTAAAAAGAAAAAACAAATATTCATTTTTCTAATTAGACTTTAGCATTCTAACCGTTTTAAAAGTTCTTAAATCATTTCTTAATTTTCTCACAACATTTTTTTTGTTCATGTTACTTCTTTTTATTAATGTTTTTTGTAACTTTTTGTTTTAAAATCACAACTATTTATACGGAGACACAATTTTAAACATTTGTCTTGTTAAAGTGGTTTTTTTAAATTGTTAGGATTAATTGTTAAAGTGATTTTTTTTAACAAATATTTTTTTAATAAACAAATTAGAAAGAAAATGTGAAAAATAGGTGATGAGGACTTAAAAAGAAAAAACAAATATATATTTTTATAATTAGACTTTAGTATTCTAACAGTTTTAAAAGTTCTTAAATCATTTTTTAATTTTCTCACAACATTTTTTTTGTTCATGTTACTTCTTTTTATTAATGTTTTTTGTAACTTTTTGTTTTAAAATCACAACTATTTATACGGAGACACAATTTTAAACATTTGTCTTCTTAAAGTGGTTTTTTAAAATTGTTAGGATTAATTGTTAAAGTGATTTTTTTTAACAAATAATTTTAGAAAACACCACAATATTATATAAGATATATTATATAAGATATATAAGATATGGTTACAATATAAAATTTGCAAAATTTAGAATCATAGTTTTTGGTGAATATCAAAGAAAGAAAGAGAATAGTGGCTAATTTATATTGTAACTTGTTGTTGAAATGAATTAACATTAATTAGATATTAAATTGTTAGAATTAATTGTCAAAATTAAAAAAAATTAATAAAAAAATTAAAAATGTCAAATGTCAAAAGAGTAAATGACACATGGCAACCTCTCATGGCTTGAACTTAGTGGAACCTTAAAATATTATATAAGATAGGAATTGCCCATGCGTTGCGTGGGTTTAAAAATTCATTGTAAAAGTAAAATTCATTTTAATTTCTTCACTATTTGTATATTTAATGTTACATAAATTTAATGTTTATCGTATATAATTATCTACCTTAGAAGACTAAGCATTTGTAGAAAATTAATGGACATATATAATGTTATATGAAAAAAGAAATAGGTCATTCATTAATAAAAGATATAGCATATGGAAGACATTTTTTGGGTACAAATCTCTAACATGTATTTCTTTATCAATATTCACTACGGTTCCTTAAAAAAAAATGATTGGTCGTCTTTTTTTCTTGAATCAAACACATATGTAAAAAAAAGATTGATTAGATAAATTGTAGTATGTTTTGCTTTTAGTGAGACATTTGATCTCAACAAAAAAATTGGAATGCATCTTTGTAATTGTTTCATGAGAAATTTGAATCGTACCAAGAGAATACTTGCAGCTTGATTGTATTTTTTTTCTCACTCTCTTTATTAACTTGTTGTGATTTTTGTCTTTAGCATCAATTCAGTGGTGAAATAAATGTGTTTTCTAGATTCATAATTTGTGCTAGAATAAAGTTTTTTTCATAGAGTATTGGTTAGAAGCGTTACTTTGTCTACCACAAATTATTTTAATTGTATTGGCCAATTGGAGTTAAAAGCTGTGAGGACTTAAAAAGAAAAAACAAATATTCATTTTTCTAATTAGACTTTAGCATTCTAACCGTTTTAAAAGTTCTTAAATCATTTCTTAATTTTCTCACAACATTTTTTTTGTTCATGTTACTTCTTTTTATTAATGTTTTTTGTAACTTTTTGTTTTAAAATCACAACTATTTATACGGAGACACAATTTTAAACATTTGTCTTGTTAAAGTGGTTTTTTTTTAAATTGTTAGGATTAATTGTTAAAGTGATTTTTTTTAACAAATAGTTTTTTAATAAACAAATTAGAAGAAAATGTGAAAAATAGGTGATGAGGACTTAAAAAGAAAAAAACAAATATACATTTTTATAATTAGACTTTAGCATTCTAACAGTTTTAAAAGTTCTTAAATCATTTTTTAATTTTTCTCACAACATTTTTTTGTCCATGTTACTTCTTTTTATTAATGTTTTTTATAACTTTTTGTTTTAAAATCACAACTATTTATACGGAGACACAATTTTAAACATTTGTCTTGTTAAAGTGGTTTTTTAAAATTGTTAGGATTAATTGTTAAAGTGATTTTTTTTAACAAATAATTTAAGAAAACACCACAATATTATATAAGATATATTATATAAGATATATAAGATATGGTTACAATATAAAATTTGCAAAATTTAGAATCTTAGTTTTTGGTGAATATCAAAGAAAGAAAGAGATTAGTGGCTAATTTATATTGTAACTTGTTGTTGAAATGAATTAACATTAATTAGCTATTAAATTGTTAGAATTAATTGTCAAAATTAAAAAAAATTAATAAAAAAATTAAAAATGTCAAATGTCAAAGAGTAGATGACACATGGCAACCTCTCATGGCTTGAATTTAGTGGAACCTTAAAATATTATATAAATGATTGGTCGTCTTTTTTTCTTGAATCAAACACATATGTAAAAAAAAGATTGATTAGATAAATTGTAGTATGCTTTGCTTTTAGTGAGACATTTGATCTCAACAAAAAATTTGGAATGCATCTTTGTAATTGTTTCATGAGAACTTTGAATCGTACCAAGAGAATAATTGCAGCTTGATTGTATTTTTTTTCTCACTCTCTTTATTAACTTGTTGTGATTTTGTCTTTAGCATCAATTCAGTGGTGAAATAAATCTGTTTTCTAGATTCATAATTTGTGCTGGAATAAAGTTTTTTTCAAGAGTATTGGTTAGAAGTGTTACTTTGTCTACCACAAATTATTTTAATTGTATTGGCCAATTGGAGTTAAAAGCTGTGAGGACTTAAAAAGAAAAAACAAATATTCATTTTTCTAATTAGACTTTAGCATTCTAACCGTTTTAAAAGTTCTTAAATCATTTCTTAATTTTCTCACAACATTTTTTTTGTTCATGTTACTTCTTTTTATTAATGTTTTTTGTAACTTTTTGTTTTAAAATCACAACTATTTATACGGAGACACAATTTTAAACATTTGTCTTGTTAAAGTGGTTTTTTTAAATTGTTAGGATTAATTGTTAAAGTGATTTTTTTTAACAAATATTTTTTTAATAAACAAATTAGAAAGAAAATGTGAAAAATAGGTGATGAGGACTTAAAAAGAAAAAACAAATATACATTTTTATAATTAGACTTTAGTATTCTAACAGTTTTAAAAGTTCTTAAATCATTTTTTAATTTTCTCACAACATTTTTTTTGTTCATGTTACTTCTTTTTATTAATGTTTTTTGTAACTTTTTGTTTTAAAATCACAACTATTTATACGGAGACACAATTTTAAACATTTGTCTTGTTAAAGTGGTTTTTTAAAATTGTTAGGATTAATTGTTAAATTGATTTTTTTTAACAAATAATTTAAGAAAACACCACAATATTATATAAGATATATAAGATATGGTTACAATATAAAATTTGCAAAATTTAGAATCATAGTTTTTGGTGAATATCAAAGAAAGAAAGTGAATAGTGACTAATTTATATTGTAACTTGTTGTTGAAATGAATTAACATTAATTAGCTATTAAATTGTTAGAATTAATTGTCAAAATTAAAAAAAATTAATAAAAAAATTAAAAATGTCAAATGTCAAAAGAGTAGATGACACATGGCAACCTCTCATGGCTTGAACTTAGTGGAACCTTAAAATATTATATAAGATAGGAATTGCCCACGCGTTGCGTGGGTTTAAAAATTCATTGTAAAAGTAAAATTCATTTTAATTTCTTCACTATTTGTATATTTAATGTTACATAAATTTAATGTTTATCGTATATAATTATCTACCTTAGAAGACTAAGCATTTGTAGAAAATTAATGGACATATATAATGTTATATGAAAAAAGAAATAGGTCATTCATTAATAAAAGTTATAGCATATGGAAGACATTTTTTGGGTACAAATCTCTAACATGTATTTCTTTATCAATATTCACTACGGTTCCTTAAAAAAAAATGATTGGTCGTCTTTTTTTCTTGAATCAAACACATATGTAAAAAAAAGATTGATTAGATAAATTGTAGTATGTTTTGCTTTTAGTGAGACATTTGATCTCAACAAAAAAATTGGAATGCATCTTTGTAATTGTTTCATGAGAACTTTGAATCGTACCAAGAGAATAATTGCAGCTTGATTGTATTTTTTTTCTCACTCTCTTTATTAACTTGTTGTGATATTTGTCTTTAGCATCAATTCAGTGGTGAAATAAATCTGTTTTCTAGATTCATAATTTGTGCTGGAATAAAGTTTTTTTTCATAGAGTATTGGTTAGAAGCGTTACTTTGTCTACCACAAATTATTTTAATTGTATTGGCCAATTGGAGTTAAAAGCTGTGAGGACTTAAAAAGAAAAAACAAATATTCATTTTTCTAATTAGACTTTAGCATTCTAACCGTTTTAAAAGTTCTTAAATCATTTCTTAATTTTCTCACAACATTTTTTTTGTTCATGTTACTTCTTTTTATTAATGTTTTTTGTAACTTTTTGTTTTAAAATCACAACTATTTATACGGAGACACAATTTTAAACATTTGTCTTGTTAAAGTGGTTTTTTTAAATTGTTAGGATTAATTGTTAAAGTGATTTTTTTTAACAAATATTTTTTTAATAAACAAATTAGAAAGAAAATGTGAAAAATAGGTGATGAGGACTTAAAAAGAAAAAACAAATATATATTTTTATAATTAGACTTTAGTATTCTAACAGTTTTAAAAGTTCTTAAATCATTTTTTAATTTTCTCACAACATTTTTTTTGTTCATGTTACTTCTTTTTATTAATGTTTTTTGTAACTTTTTGTTTTAAAATCACAACTATTTATACGGAGACACAATTTTAAACATTTGTCTTCTTAAAGTGGTTTTTTAAAATTGTTAAGATTAATTGTTAAAGTGATTTTTTTTAACAAATAATTTTAGAAAACACCACAATATTATATAAGATATATTATATAAGATATATAAGATATGGTTACAATATAAAATTTGCAAAATTTAGAATCATAGTTTTTGGTGAATATCAAAGAAAGAAAGAGAATAGTGGCTAATTTATATTGTAACTTGTTGTTGAAATGAATTAACATTAATTAGATATTAAATTGTTAGAATTAATTGTCAAAATTAAAAAAAATTAATAAAAAAATTAAAAATGTCAAATGTCAAAAGAGTAAATGACACATGGCAACCTCTCATGGCTTGAACTTAGTGGAACCTTAAAATATTATATAAGATAGGAATTGCCCATGCGTTGCGTGGGTTTAAAAATTCATTGTAAAAGTAAAATTCATTTTAATTTCTTCACTATTTGTATATTTAATGTTACATAAATTTAATGTTTATCGTATATAATTATCTACCTTAGAAGACTAAGCATTTGTAGAAAATTAATGGACATATATAATGTTATATGAAAAAAGAAATAGGTCATTCATTAATAAAAGATATAGCATATGGAAGACATTTTTTGGGTACAAATCTCTAACATGTATTTCTTTATCAATATTCACTACGGTTCCTTAAAAAAAAATGACTGGTCGTCTTTTTTTCTTGAATCAAACACATATGTAAAAAAAAGATTGATTAGATAAATTGTAGTATGTTTTGCTTTTAGTGAGACATTTGATCTCAACAAAAAAATTGGAATGCATCTTTGTAATTGTTTCATGAGAAATTTGAATCGTACCAAGAGAATACTTGCAGCTTGATTGTATTTTTTTTCTCACTCTCTTTATTAACTTGTTGTGATTTTTGTCTTTAGCATCAATTCAGTGGTGAAATAAATGTGTTTTCTAGATTCATAATTTGTGCTGGAATAAAGTTTTTTTCATAGAGTATTGGTTAGAAGCGTTACTTTGTCTACCACAAATTATTTTAATTGTATTGGCCAATTGGAGTTAAAAGCTGTGAGGACTTAAAAAGAAAAAACAAATATTCATTTTTCTAATTAGACTTTAGCATTCTAACCGTTTTAAAAGTTCTTAAATCATTTCTTAATTTTCTCACAACATTTTTTTTGTTCATGTTACTTCTTTTTATTAATGTTTTTTGTAACTTTTTGTTTTAAAATCACAACTATTTATACGGAGACACAATTTTAAACATTTGTCTTGTTAAAGTGGTTTTTTTTAAATTGTTAGGATTAATTGTTAAAGTGATTTTTTTTAACAAATATTTTTTTAATAAACAAATTAGAAAGAAAATGTGAAAAATAGGTGATGAGGACTTAAAAAGAAAAAACAAATATACATTTTTATAATTAGACTTTAGCATTCTAACAGTTTTAAAAGTTCTTAAATCATTTTTTAATTTTTCTCACAACATTTTTTTTGTCCATGTTACTTCTTTTTATTAATGTTTTTTATAACTTTTTGTTTTAAAATCACAACTATTTATACGGAGACACAATTTTAAACATTTGTCTTGTTAAAGTGGTTTTTTAAAATTGTTAGGATTAATTGTTAAAGTGATTTTTTTTAACAAATAATTTAAGAAAACACCACAATATTATATAAGATATATTATATAAGATATATAAGATATGGTTACAATATAAAATTTGCAAAATTTAGAATCTTAGTTTTTGGTGAATATCAAAGAAAGAAAGAGATTAGTGGCTAATTTATATTGTAACTTGTTGTTGAAATGAATTAACATTAATTAGCTATTAAATTGTTAGAATTAATTGTCAAAATTAAAAAAAATTAATAAAAAAATTAAAAATGTCAAATGTCAAAAGAGTAGATGACACATGGCAACCTCTCATGGCTTGAATTTAGTGGAACCTTAAAATATTATATAAATGATTGGTCGTCTTTTTTTCTTGAATCAAACACATATGTAAAAAAAAGATTGATTAGATAAATTGTAGTATGCTTTGCTTTTAGTGAGACATTTGATCTCAACAAAAAATTTGGAATGCATCTTTGTAATTGTTTCATGAGAACTTTGAATCGTACCAAGAGAATAATTGCAGCTTGATTGTATTTTTTTTCTCACTCTCTTTATTAACTTGTTGTGATTTTTGTCTTTAGCATCAATTCAGTGGTGAAATAAATCTGTTTTCTAGATTCATAATTTGTGCTGGAATAAAGTTTTTTTCATAGAGTATTGGTTAGAAGCGTTACTTTGTCTACCACAAATTATTTTAATTGTATTGGCCAATTGGAGTTAAAAGCTGTGAGGACTTAAAAAGAAAAAACAAATATTCATTTTTCTAATTAGACTTTAGCATTCTAACCGTTTTAAAAGTTCTTAAATCATTTCTTAATTTTCTCACAACATTTTTTTTGTTCATGTTACTTCTTTTTATTAATGTTTTTTGTAACTTTTTGTTTTAAAATCACAACTATTTATACGGAGACACAATTTTAAACATTTGTCTTGTTAAAGTGGTTTTTTTTTAATTGTTAGGATTAATTGTTAAAGTGATTTTTTTTAACAAATATTTTTTTAATAAACAAATTAGAAAGAAAATGTGAAAAATAGGTGATGAGGACTTAAAAAGAAAAAACAAATATACATTTTTATAATTAGACTTTAGCATTCTAACAGTTTTAAAAGTTCTTAAATCATTTTTTAATTTTCTCACAACATTTTTTTTGTCCATGTTACTTCTTTTTATTAATGTTTTTTGTAACTTTTTGTTTTAAAATCACAACTATTTATAAGGAGACACAATTTTAAACATTTGTCTTGTTATAGTGGTTTTTTAAAATTGTTAGGATTAATTGTTAAAGTGATTTTTTTTAACAAATAATTTAAGAAAACACCACAATATTATATAAGATATATTATATAAGATATATAAGATATGGTTACAATATAAAATTTGCAAAATTTAGAATCTTAGTTTTTGGTGAATATCAAAGAAAGAAAGAGAATAGTGGCTAATTTATATTGTAACTTGTTGTTGAAATGAATTAACATTAATTAGCTATTAAATTGTTAGAATTAATTGTCAAAATTAATAAAAAAATTAAAAATGTCAAATGTCAAAAGAGTAGATGACACATGGCAACCTCTCATGGCTTGAATTTAGTGGAACCTTAAAATATTATATAAGATGTTTCTGAAATAATATACAGAAAGCCAAACCTATAGATATATAATGTTAATATATAACTGGTGCAGATGGGGAGGCAAAGGTGGCCAAGGAAAGGATCGAGGCGGTGGAGCCGGAGAAGAACTTGATCACCTTCAAAGTTCTAGAAGGTGATCTAATGAAAGAGTACAAGAGCTTTGTGGTCACGATCCAAGTGACCCCTAAGCATGGAGGGTCTGGGAGTATTGCGCATTGGCACCTTGAGTACCAGAAAATTAGCAACGAGGTTGCTCATCCTGAAACCCTCCTCCAGTTCTGTGTTGAAATCTCCAAAGAGATCGATGCACATCTCTTAACCGAAGAATAGAGGATTACTCCTCGTGTGTGCATGTGTGAAGTGTCTGCAATAAATAATGAACCCTGTCCGAGTTTGGGTAAGAATAAGGGCTTGATTGGTTCACCCGCTACTACCCGTAAACGCTGCGTTTGCGAGCGGTTGCGGTTGGTAGCGTTTCGCACCAATCACTCGTACCACTTTGTACCGCTTCGTATCGCTCCGTATCGCCCAAAATCAAAAGCTACTTCCTGCAAGCGTTTGCGGTTGCGGATGGTTTTAGAAAAAATTAAAATATATATATATATACGTTATATACCTATTTACCTTAAAAAAATTGAAACCCTACATACCTTAAAAAAAAGCCCTAGTAACGAGTCCTATATATTTCACGTTAAACTTTTATCCCTAAATTTTGTGTTTCTCCATTGTAGCCATGATAAATGAAGAAAATCAAGATCCAAATGTAAGTGATCATTTGTTTTGTTATTGTTGGAACGTTTCTATTGAATTTTCTATTGCTAACACAAAAGTAAGTGAATTTAAGGTTTATGATCCGTTCATGATTTCTTGAGTTTATGATTTTTCTCTTTATTAGTTTTAAATCTAGGGTTTATCAGTTCATGGATTTTTGAGTTTATGATTTTTTGAGTTTGTTAGTTTTGAATTTAGGGTTCGTGCTTCATATGTATTTGTTTTTGTAATTGGAGATGTATGCTTCTACTGATTTTGATTAGAAAATCACATCGACCGAAGAGATGACCCGTTTGTTATTAGAATTAATAACACTCGAAAAACAAAATGGGAATTGCAAAGGCAAAAGTTTGAGTGAGCAGGGAAAACAAAATGTTCTCAAAGATTTTAAAAAGGAATTTCCCAAGTTGCTCTTAATTGGAGCAAGATCAAGAGCAAACTAGACACTTTAAAGAAGCAGTATGAAATCTATCGTAAAATTACGTTTGGGTCGGCTGGTGTTAATTTTAATCATAATAATATAAATTTTTTGGTGTTAATATTTTATTTTAAATTTATTTTGATTAATATTTTTAACCGCCAGCGTTTTCGCTACCAGTCATAAACATCCCGCAAACGCATCAATTTTCAACCGCTGCGCCAGTCATGTAAATCGCTGCGTAACGCTTGAAACCGCAACCGCCCGCTTCCGCAAACTCCCGCAATCGCAACCGCAACCGCTGCGGCTGAACCAGTCAGGCCCTAAATATGTTGGTGTGTGTCATGTGTGTATGCATACTATTACGGTTGAGTTACATTTGTAGTTATTAATTGAGAAAAGGGGGAATTTGATAAATACCCTAAGTTTGTTTGAAAATTTGAAAATTATACCAAATTTGTTAATATTTGAAAATTATCCTATTTTTAGTTTGAAATGTTATTTTTACTATTAGGCTATTAGTTAATCATTAATCATTCTACTTATTTTAAAACAAAATAATTTGATTTTTCAGTTTTAAATAAAAATTAATCTAATTTTTAAAATTAATAAATATTTAAAATAAATCGATAGTGTAAAATAAATCGATGAGTACAATAAATTAAGTCGACGAACATAAAAACAATAAGTCAATGGTTATATAAGTCGACAAAGAAAAAAATCAACCAAAACAAATATAAATCAACAGTTGAAACGAAGTCGACGAATCTAAAAACTAAGTCGACGAACACAAAAACAATAAGTCAATGGTTATATAAGTCGACAAAGGAAAAAGTCAACCAAAGTACAAATATAAATCCATAGTTGAAAATATATCGACGAATCTGATGATTAAGTCGACGAACATAAAAAAAAACAAGTCAATGATTATATAAGTCGACAAAGGAAAAAATCAACCAATACAAATATAAATCTATAGTTGAAAATAAGTCGACCAAGCTGAAAATTAAGTCGACGAACATAAAAAAAATAAGTCAAAACAATCAATTCCATTAAAAATTACCAAAACCGGTTCAACCACAAATCCAATCAGGTTCCAGAACTAACCATCAACCTAGCCAGTTCTAATAACAATAACTGAAAACCACACAAAGCACGAAACTCGAGACCCTAGATCATCTCCCTCTTCGTTGCCATGATTCCACGATCAGATTTTGCCTTTACCTTTATCACATGGGAAAAAGAGATGCGTGAGTATTATCATAAATACTCAGTGAGACATCCCATCTACGACTGCGCACTCAGGCACGATGGAACCACTCAGACAAACATTCAACAAACAGCACATAAACACAAGGAAACGGCTCAACCACAGCCAAATAGGCAGGCCTGTCGATCGACAATACCACTAGGTGTCGATCGACACCCCCTGTATGTGCCTGTCGATCGACACACCCTCTAGGTGTCGATCGACACACCCACTAGGTGTCGATCGACAGCACCTCAACATACCTGTCGATCGACACATCCTCTAAGTGTCGATCGACAGCCTTCATGCTGGCCTGTCGATCGACAGCCTTCATGCTGGCCTATCGATCGACACATCTCGTGGTTGTCGATCGACAAGTCTGCGCAAACTCATAGGAAATAGATCATAATCCTCTCGGATCGATTCCTCCTCTGCGTCAACACGAAACCTGCACGAAAACAACAATCCAAACCACACAAACAATAATCACAACCACAATCAATCAATACAAGATCAAGCAATTCATTCCAAACCTATCACCAAGCAACCCTAACGAATCCACCGGCCCAGAAGCCATGGTCACGCACTTACCTTGAATTAATCGGATAGAAACTGATAGTATTGAGGGTAGACACGAAATCCACGATAATCACCACGAAATCTCAATCCAAATCGCTCAAGAATCGAACCCTAATCCACAAAAACTCAGAAGAAACAAGAGAACTCCTCACAAACTCTTTTCTGCTGATTTTGGGACTTTGGTTTGCTCAAATGCGGCCAAAAAGCCTTAAATACGAAGTCCTAGGTTTCCTTAAACCAGCCTGGTCCAATCTGAACGACTAAAATTGAACCAGAAAACCGACCCAATTAAGGTCCTGTCAATTGACAGACACTAGGTGTGTCTACCGACAGCCCTTAAGAGTCTTGTCGATCGACAGACACCACGTGTGTCGACCGACAGCCCTTAAGAGCCTTGTCGATCGACAGACACCACGTGTGTCGATCGAAAGCCCCTCCATTTTCTAAAAAAATGGTTCACGGGCGTCACAATTCTCCACCACTAAAACTGGATTCGCCCTTGAATCCTCAAACACCGCCTACAATGCTAACCACCTGGCCAACCTGCCAGTAACACCGAAGACTACATCTCCCAGACCCTCTCGAGGCTCACATCCGTCCTATGCATATAGACCCGTCTCAGACATTGATTGCCCATAACTCATAACTCATAACCACCATCTAGCTCTCGGGATCGTCACCCCTCAGCTCTCGGTGTCTAATACCAACCCACCTCAGTCCGCGCAGTCCTGACGGTGTTTGATACTCAACCATCTCCACACCTCAACCTATCAAAACACACAGTCTATCAAGCTCTTGGTATGCAGGGATCTCACTATCCCTGGAGAGACGCATCTCTCAAAGATCTGCCAGAGGTCGCAACCTCCCCAAGCAATCTCCATACCCTTACGCTCTCAGTCCTCGCAGTCTTGACGAACGATCGGTATGCAGGGAACCCACTATCTCCCAGAGAGACGCATCTCTCAAGATCTGTCGGAGACTCATCTCCAAGAAAGAACCCATGTCTATCTCTGAGCTATGCAATCAATTCCTAACGTCTATAATGCACCTCTGACCGGAACTACCTCCCAAGTTATCACATGATATTCCCAACCCGGAATACCATCACAATCGTGATCATCACAGATCACTCGGACCATCCATCACCCCGGATGTCCTTGTAGAGTCTCTTTGGAACTAGATAGTTATAACCACCGTAAACTTCTATTCCGAGACTCTCTCTCACACACACACGCAAACTCGTTAGAGTTCCTACCAAAACTGGCAAATTCTATTCACAATAAAACTTCCATTTCGAGGTTCTCTAATCACAACACATGACTATCAAGTCAAAACAATAAGAATACTCATCTTATTAAATTGGAAAAAATGTCATAATCATTTCACTCAAACGAAAATACATAATTCCAACCACATCACCATACCCGGTGCTCACTACCAAACCAGACATTCGAACCCATGAGACCCAGTTCACTTCCCGGCTTGCTTCACAAACCCCAATTGAACCTTGTCTCATTTTAACCTCTGGTTCTCAACTCTCTTCCTGGACACCGTCACAGTCCCTCAAGACTTTGGACAACGGCACCTTTTTCCAGTGCAAGATCCTGACACTTCTCTCAATGATCCTTACCGGCCTCAACTCAACCGCCAAAAACTGAAGATCTGCAGGAGTCCTCACCACTACCTCCCAAAACCCATGTAGACACTTCGTGAGCTTCGCCACATGGAACACTCAAGAAAGTTCTGCATGATCCGAGGTAGCTCCACACGATAAGCAACTAGCCCCACTTGCTCCAACACCCGGAGCGAGCTCATAAAATCACGGGTTAAGCTTATCCTCTGCAATGGATCTGTTAGAACCCTGCAACATCTCCACTCTGAGATACACTCTATCCCCCACCTTAAACTCTAACTCATTTCTCCTCTCATCGGCACAACTCCTCGGCCGATCAAGAGCCTCTTTCATGTTAAGTTCATAGCACGGATCTTCTCTGTCATCTTCTGAACAAGAGCTGCACCATATATGCTCCTCTCCCCCACTTGGGTCTAGCATAAAATGTGCGACATGGCCTCCCATACAAAACTCAAAAGGAGCCATACCACTACTGGCCTGAAAGCCCTCACAAACCCATAAGTGCACTCAAATCTCTGTTTGACACAAAACTCACTAGCACTCCAAGCCACTACACCAACTTACTCACATATTTCATAACCAGAACCGCTGCTCCCTCGGTTTTCCTAATGGTCAGAAAATGTGTTAACCTAGACAGACGATCCGCAGTCACTCAAATAACAACATGAGTCCAAGAAACCGGCAACCCTGCCGCAATATCTAAGGAAACATGCCCCACTTCCCCTCTGGAATGGGTAAACAGCCTCCACCAACTGGCAACTTATCGCAAGCTGAGACCTAGTTAGCCACGTTCTTCTTCATCCCGACTTAGATATAGTACCGTTTCCGATCACTATGCCTCTTTGTCGCTTCCGGATGAATAGAGAAAACATGCTCACATGAGCCTCTCACCGAAATGGCCTGCCTCAACCCTCATCCTTAGGCACACTGACTCACCCGTGCCCTAAGATAGTTCCAATCGCCGAAACCTAATAACCAGAAGCTTCAACCTTAGAAGAATCCACCAACCTTGATCCTTCTTCTGAGCTACTCGAAGCCTGCTCAAAAGGTTTGCCTGATTAATTGTCTCCAGTCCCAACGACTCTCGTGAGATAACGCACAACCTCAACCTATCAATCTCACTCACTATACCTCCACATCTTGCTCTTCAGCCAAAGCATACCGCCTCCGACCAAGAGCATCCACCTCCAGCTAATGTTCACCACGATGGTAAACTATAACAGACCCCAATCTGCTACAACTCCCCCCAGTCACTTCCGTCTCCTAAACTAAAGGCCACACAAAAGAAACCTCCTTCTCAAGTCCGCTCGGTCATAGACTGACCCATACTCGCAAAGCCTTTTGATGCAACTCCTGAAATAACCTGCCAACCCGAGAAAACTACAAATCTTAGTTGCATTCCTCGGTCTAGGCCAAATCTCAGCTCGATTGCATCTTAACGTGATCCACGGAAACTCCACATGCAGAAACCGTAAGACCCAAAAAAAACCATTTCCCTTGCCAGAAACTGCACTTGCTCAACTTCGCAAACAACTTCTGTTCACGCAACTTCTCCAGAATTCTCCTCAGATGAACCTCATGCTCCTCAAGACTCTTCGAATACACCAAAATGTCATTGATGAAGATAATCACGAACTCATCCAGATAGTCCTGGAAAACTCCGTTCATCAACCTCATAAATGCCGCAGGTGCATTCGTCAACCCGAATGGCATAACTACAAACTCAAAATGCCCATCCCGAGTCCTGAAAGCCGTCTTCCAAACATCTGCTTCATCGATCGGAATCTGGTGGTAACCGGATGCCAAGTCAATCTTGGAGAACCAAGTAGCCCCTCTCAACTGATCTAACAACTCATCAATTTTCGGAAGAGGATACTTGTTCTTCACAGTGACTCCGTTAAGACCTCGATAATCTATGCACAACCGGAAACTACCATCTTTCTTCTTCACAAACAACACCGGTGCTCCCCACAGTGAAGTACTCGGCATAATAAAACCCTTCTCCAACAAATGCTCCAACTGCTTCTTCAGTTCTACCAACTCTGCTGGAGCCATCCGATAAGGTGCCTTAGACAACGGCGTCGTTCCGGGCTCTAATTCAATCGTGAAAAGATCAGACCGAGACGGCGGTAATCCCTGCAATGACTGAAAGACATCCTCGAATCTCGAGCAACACGAATATCTCTCACAGCAACCCCACCAACAGCCTCCGGCATCACAATCGTGGCCAAGTAAGCCTCGCAACCTCTCTCAATCATCGCCTCAGCCTGGATAAGAGAGATCACAAGACTACCCAAAGTCGGTCTCACTCCTTGATAAACCAACCTACCACCTTCACGTTCAAATACCACACGACGCCGGTGACAATCCAGATGAACTCTGTACCGACTCAACCAATCCATACCCAGGATAACATCGTACAACTCCACCGGACTGATCACCAAGTCTGCTGGCATCAACTCGTCCGCCACAAGAACATCCACATCTTTCGCCCAACCATGAGTCTCCAGAAATTCCCCTCCAGCAATCATAACCGGTCCAGTCCGCTCACTAGCATCACTCTGAATACCACTTCTCTCAGCATGATCCGAAGTAATGAAGTAATCCGATGCTCCAGAATCAAACAACATGTGGGACTCATCGGATTACTCTAAAATCCTTAAGTGCAGAAATCATTGTCAATAGCAGACGCTATCAGCTCTCGCAAGCAGAGCACAAAGCCTTAAAACCGTCAAAAAACGAAAAATAACGTTTACAGTGTTAACAGCACTACAGACTCAAGCCTACGACATCATAACTTTGAACAGCTAATTTCGACACCCAATGGTCCTTAAGCTCGGTACTATTATCATTAACACTACCGAGCTGGGGGGCTAACTGTTGGGGTCGGATTTCACCCGCTGAGCCTCGACATCCAAAGTTATGATACGCAACGCGCATGCTTCAAGCAGGCAGCGATTATATAGCCCCTAAGACATTTCACTCACAAGAGAGGGTGAAGATCTCCTGAAAACCCCTAAGTCCCTTGAACCTTCTACCTGGTGAAGGAACCTTCGAAGTCATCTGCACCTCAAGAGAAGGTATGAATGCAGCGTCAGAGAGGTCATAACGCCAACATGAGGCACTGTAGAGACCAAGACTGCCTGACACCGATGTCACTGAGTAGTGGCATCGGCGACAGGCAGTGGTGCCGAAGTCACTGCCAGTGACACCGATGTGCCTGGCCTCATCGGTGTCCAGGCAGTTGACTTCGGCGCCCAAGCCTTTCCCCTCGGCTTTAGGTCCTTCAAACGCCCGTCAGAACATCAACGAGGGTTCCAGAGGGTTAAGCACGTTAAACCCCAGCAACGAAGCCCACGTAGGCTCGACCGACATAGGGGGAAATGGAAATCCGCGAGGGTTCAGGAAAAAAGATTGGCATTATCTCAAAGGGAACTGTTGTCATTATCTTTTAAGATAAGGTTTAGCCGACCTAGGGGGGCTATATATATCGAGGTGCAAACACTTGTAAAGGGACATTCACAATTTTTATCACACAAGCAATACAAAGCTATTACAAACCCTAATTCCCCTTTGCTCATCATTTTTCTTCATAGCTTATCTTCAGAAATCTCTGCTTCCTTTCGAAACCCTTACAAATCTAATTGTGCGATTTCCGGCTTCCACAATTTGGCGCCGACTAAGGGGAATTAGAGAGTTTCTTACACCAAAAAAGCTACGTAACAACTCAAAGATGGTGAGCGGCGAAGAAAACACATCCCGCAGAGACAACTGGGAAAGAGAACCTTCGGTCGAGGCTACTGCTGCAAAAACCCCTGCTCATGGTGACCTAACCGAGGTGAAGAAGATGCTAGCAGACTTCCTCACCGAGCAGAAGAAGCAAGCCAAGATGATCGAGGAAAACTCGAAGGAATTGAAAGCTCTTTCGCGAAGAAAACGCGAAAGACCCAACACGTCGAGACTCAGAGCGCGCGTCGATCCTCAGAGCGCGCGTCGATCCTCAGCGCCTCGACTTCTCAGCGCCTCGCACTACTCGGGGAAACCCAGAGGATCTACCACCACCGCCTCCGCATCAAGAAACGGACAAGTCTCCCGAACGCGTCGTGGACGTTTCTGACGAAGAGGAACCAGCTCCCACAAAGCGTACACGGGCGGAAGGTGCAGAAGGAAACCGACAAGAACTACGGGCCCCTGACACTCAAAGCGCGTCAAGCTCTTCCAAGACAGAGATTGTGGGAGACACCGCAGAATACTCCAACTACTCTAGCGAAGAGCGGTTCAAGCTCAGATGGATCGGAGGACCTCAGACCTAAAGCACACCCAATCGTAGATGCACCAGAGAACAGGAAAGGCTCCTGCCATCGCTCAGGTTCTAGAAAAGGCGAGGAATACGCCCTTCGACGAACGAATCGCGAAGACAAAAATCTCCGATCCCGGAAGGATCAAGTTACCCGTCTACGAAGGAACCACAGACCCTTCCGATCATCTGATAGAATTCGAAGTGGCCTTGGGGAGAGCAAACTTCAGAGAAGCAGAAAAGGACATTGTCTACTGCAAACTGTTCGTAGAAAGTCTACAAGCTAGAGAAGAATTCAGTTCACACTTTTCTCGAGCTTTCCGAGTTGTTCGTGCAGCACTACAACATCTTCATGGAACGGAAGATCTACGACTCGGAACTGTGGAATAACAAACAAGGCGAGACCGAGAGTTTTTGGTCTTTCATGACAAGGTTTAAAAACACGCTGTCAAAGGTCGAAGGGATCAGCAACAAGTCAGCATTAGAAGCTTTACGAGGAGCACTTCGGTGTCCATCTCCATTCTGGCAAGAGATGAGCCTCAACACGCCAATAACAATCCAAGACGCCCTCCACCGCGCTGCTGACTTCGCTCGAACAGAGGAAGAAATCCAAGCCAGGAAAGGCGGAAAATCCAAACAGGTAAGCGAACCGGCAAAGGTCATTGTACCTAAGAAAAGCAACCCCGCCTACGTCCACTACGAAGGAGGATCCAGAGGGGCTCATAACTATCAAGTTGAGTCATCGGGTCGCGGACGCGGAAGAGGCCGTGGGCGCGGTCGCGGAAGAGGAACCTAGAACAACACCTGGACTAGAGAGTCAAAGGACTATGACGAGAAGCTATACTGTGATTTCCACAAGGCAAGTGGACACTCCACTGCAAGGTGTCGCGAGTTAGGGCAACAGCTCATAGCCAAGCTCATAGAGGGCACCTTGAAAAATAACAATAGCTTGTCAGATTTCAAGCCAGAGGAGAAAGCTCCCGCTAACGTCGAGGAACAAGTAGATACTCCCAGACGCCAACGCCGCAATGATGGCATGGTAAACGAACACCAATACGAAGTTATCAACATGATAATAGGAGGTTCACAGTACAGTGCTGATAATGAGACTGCGATCGAAGCTTACCAACGCCGCGCCGACGTATGCGCAAACATATCAGCACCCGCAAAGCCAAGGCTTTCCAGCGACTCAATCACCTTCGACGAGAAAGACACCGAGGGCCTCGATCAACCACATAACGATCCCTTGGTAATCAACCTAACTGTCTACGACTTCAACGTCGCTCGCGTCCTCATCGATACAGGAAGCTCGGTGGATGTCATCTTCAAGAAAACACATGAGCGAATGAAGATCGATCCGTCCACAATCAAAGGGAGGCCTAAACCCATAACAGGTTTCTCTGGCGAGACAACCATGACAATGGGAACAATTCGCCTTCCTGTCCAAGCTGGCAACGTAAAGAAGATGGTCGACTTCACCGTCTCCGATCATCCAGCAATCTACAACATGATCATGGGAACTCCGTGGCTCAACCTGATGAGAGTCGTACCTTCAACATACCATTTATGCCTCAAATTCCCAACACCCATCGGCATAAAAACAATATGGGGAAATCAGAGGGATTCCCGTACCTGTTTTCTGGCTGAGCAAAAGATGAGAAACATCGAGAAGAAGAAGGACGACCCTGAGCCTCAAGAATCACGAAAAAGAGCGAGAGCCAGCCCCGAGCAGGTTAAGAACTTGACCGACCTCTTACAGCAATTACAGATTGCAGAAGGTCGTGTAGAAAAAAAGCGACCCACCTGCGAACCTGTAATATCTATATGCATTGACGAGCAACACCCCGAAAGATGTGTTGAGATCGGAGCTACACTTGATGAAGACATTAAAAAGAAGCTCGTGGTCTTCCTCCAGAAAAACATCAACACCTTTGCCTGGGCAGCGGAAGACATGCCTGGGATAGACATCAACGTCGCCAGCCATAAACTCAACGTCGATCTGACCTTCAAGCCAATAAAACAAAAAAGGAGGAAGCTCGGTCCCGACCGAGCAAAAGCGGTAAACGACGAGGTCGAAAGGCTTCTACGCGTCGGAACAATCACCGAAGTCAAATACCCCGATTGGCTCGCCAACCTAGTCGTGGTAAAAAAGAAGAACGGGAAGTGGCGTGTCTGCGTGGATTTCACAGATCTGAACAAAGCATGTCCGAAAGACAGCTTCCCTCTACCTCACATCGATCGCTTGGTGGAAGCAACAGCAGGAAATAAACTCTTGACATTCATGGACGCCTTCTCAGGCTATAATCAGATTCTAATGCACCCTGAAGATAGAGAGAAGACCGCCTTCATCACCGACCGTGGAATCTACTATTACAAGGTTATGCCCTTCGGCCTAAAAAACGCTGGAGCAACATATCAAAGGCTCTTGAACAAGATGTTTAAGGATCAGTTAGGCAAAACAATGGAGTTGTATATAGACGACATGCTCGTGAAATCCCTTGAAGAAGAAGACCACATCTCTCACCTGGAAGCATGCTTCGAACAGCTGAACCTTCACAACATGAAACTAAACCCCACGAAGTGAAGATTTGTGGTGGCCTCCGGGGAATTCTTGGGGTACTTGGTGACTCATTGTGGCATCGAAGCGAATCCGAAGCAAATCGACGCGCTCATCCAAATGACGTATCCAAGAAACAAGTGTGAGGTCCAAAGACTGACTAGACGAGTCGCTGCGCTCAACCGTTTCATCTCGCGGTCGAATGACAAATGCCTGCCTTTCAATGACACGTTGCGAGGCAACAAACAATTCGAGTGGTCAGACAGGTGTGAAGACGCTTTCAGGCAACTCAAGGAATATTTGGTAACGCCACCTATCCTCGCTAAACCGGTAACTGGGGAACCTCTCTTCCTCTACATCGCTGTTTCCGAAACAGCAGCCAGTGCTGTGTTAGGGATACGCCTAACATCGCCAACAAGCGAGATCCTCGAGCAGTCTTTCCGTCTAGGCTTCAGAGCCTCAAATAACGAAGCAGAATACGAAGCCATCATAGCCGGAATGAGACTCGCCCAAGGACTTAACGTCGAACACGTTCACGCCCTCTGCGATTCACAGCTGGTCTCCAGCCAGTTCAGTGGCGAGTACGCAACCAAAGACGATAGGATGGAAGCTTATCTAAAAATAGTCAAGCACCTCGCCTTGACATTCAAAGAATTCACACTGACACGAATTCCCCGAGGAGAAAACGTTGACGCAGACGCCTTGGCAAACCTTGGCTCCGCTTCAGCTCCGCCAAAAGATCCAACCATGAAACGGGTTATCCCCGTAGAGGTCATCGAATTTCCGAGCATCAAACAAGACATGATGCTCGCTATATCGACACGATCACAGGCTGCTAAACAGACTGAAGCCATTACTGAAACAAGGGTCAAGGACATCGAGATGACAGAAGCTGAGGCAAACACAGAGCCTGCGCCTTTAACAACGCCAGCTTCTGACGCCGATGCCATCAGACCCAAAGTCATCGGGAACGATGTTACCGAAGCCAAGGACCCCGAAGACCCAAGGCAAACCGAAGACTTCCCCACGCAGAATCTTCCGTTTGAGCCTAAAGACAAAGACATGACCGTCCCCATGGGGACAAATGAAGAACCCGAATACGATTGCGATAAACCCTGGATGGATCATATTCGCGCTTACATCGTCTATGGAAACCTCCCTAACAGCAAGTGGGCAGCTCGCAAGGTACAAAAACAAGCTGCCCGGTACGTCCTGTTTGACGATAACATCTACAGGCGAGGATTCTCCGGTCCTTTACTCACCTGCGTCGAAGGAGAAGAGGCAAAGCAGGTCATGGAATAAGTACACAGCGGGTCCTGCGGCAATCACTCAGGAGGCAAAGCCTTGGCAATCAAGATAAAGCGACATGGCCACTTCTGGCCTACCATCGTGAACGACTGCATTAAGTTTTCAGCCAAGTGCGAAAGATGTCAACGTCATGCTCCAAAGAGTCATCAACCAACGGAGAACCTCTCTTCCGTCACCTCTCCTTACCCGTTCATGAGATGGGCGATGGACATCGTTGGACCTCTGCATGCGTCAAAACAAAAGCGCTTCTTACTTGTTTTGACAGATTATTTTTCGAAGTGGGTAGAAGCTGAAGCTTAGGCGAGTATCAAGGACGCCCAAGTTGAAAGTTTTGTCTGGAGAAACATCATCTGTCGTCACATAATTCCATTCGAAATCGTCACCGACAACGGTTCCCAGTTCATCTCCAACAGGTTCGAGACCTTCTGTGCAAAGTGGAAAATTTGACTCAGCAAGTCTACTCCTCGTCATCCTCAAGGAAATGGTCAGTCGGAAGCAATCAACAAGACAATTCTCGATGGCCTTAAGAAACGTTTGGAAGCAAAGAAGGGTCGTTGGGCAGACGAGCTAGAAGGCGTTTTATGGTCCGACCGCACCACTCCTCGACGCGCAACAGGCGAAACTCCTTTTGCTCTTGTCTATGGAACTGAATGTGTCATACCCTCCGAAGTGACTTATCCAGGACCGCGACGTCGTCTCTTACCAGAAAACGAAGAACTCAACGATTCACTCCTCTTCGATGAACTGGACTTCGTTAACGAAAGGCGCGATCAGGCACTCATCAGAATAGCCAACTATCAGAACGCAGCCGCACGCAACTACAACTCCAAAGTTTGAGAAAGATGTTTCCGCGAGGGTGACTTGGTCTTGCGCGAAGTCTTCCAGAATACAGCAGAGCGGAACGCAGGCAAACTAGGAGCTACCTGGGAAGGACCTTACAAAGTCATCGCTGTGGTCCGTCCCGGCGTCTATGAGCTCGCCACCATGGCTGGCACGCCAATACTCCATTCATGGAACGCGAAGCACTTAAAGAGGTACTATCATTAGTCCTCTTCTAAGGCCCTTGCCTTGAATTACGAGGCGACTTGATCCCTGCAAAGGGTACGTAGGCAGCTTGTCTTCGGATGAGTTCAGTTGCCCTCCTCCGTCTCAAAGGGGGGGGGAGTAAGTGCTTTAACGAACTACGGGGCGACTTGATCCCTGCAAAGGGTACGTAGGCAGCTTGTCTTCGGACGAGTTCAGTTGCCCTCCTCCGTCTCAAAGGGGGGGGGGAGTAAGTGCTTTAACGAACTTACGGGGCGACTTGATCCCTGCAAAGGGTACGTAGGCAGCTTATCTTCGGACGAGTTCAGTTGCCCTCCTCCGTCTCAAAGGGAGGGGAGTAAGTGCTTTACGAACTACGGGGCAACTTGATCCCTGCAAAGGGTACGTAGGCAGCTTGTCTTCGGACGAGTTCAGTTGCCCTCCTCCGTCAAAAGGGGGGGAGTGGGGTACGTATACCCGTATACCCGTATACTCCCATTTTATTCTTGGTATTTACTTCAAGTAATAGGCATTATACTCAAGTCTCATGGACTTCATTTGTTATCTCCTTTATGGATTACTTAAAGCCTTGTTTAAGCAATGTTATCAGTTACATCCTCTAGGGACTATTCAAAGCCTTTTTAAAAGCAAAGTTCAATCCACTGTCGTTGCTGCTGGCCACATCAACAATGTGAGAACCTGAACACATTGACATCCATCATCGGATCCCAAGCGCGCTATATAAGTTATAACGATCAGTTCGTGGGCTTTTGACCCCGGCTAATTCTAATGTTCGAATCCCGGGCGTTTGACCCTGGATGTTCATTCAAAAACCCGACAACACCATTGGTAAAAAGCAGCTGCCAATGATTACTTAGGTTTATACACCAAATAATCATTCAGGAAACCCAACAAGACGTTGGTAAAAAGCAGCTGCCAATGATTACTTAGGTTTATACACCAAATAATCATTCAGGAAACCCAACAACACGTTGGTCAAGTCAAAAGGTGTGTTTATTTCTGAGCAGACGTGTTCGGAAAGCACCGCCATTCCAGAAAACCCAACAAACAACGTTGGTGAAAGCAAAGATCCGACAACAGGTGTTGGCTATTTGTGCGCAAACGTCCTTCAACCTATACTAAAGGCTTCACCTACAAGTAGCATTACTTTTGAAAGTTCTCGTGATCTGTCAGAAACAAAGCGTGAACCGCAATCGCAACAAAAGTCGTGAATGAACCATCATAGAAATCAAACGACCGCTACAATGCAAAGTAAACATAGTCATAGCATGGATACAAGTCATCCGACGCTATCTCCGAAAATTACGAGTAATCATGTCCAAATATCATAAAGCAGGCTAAGTCTGGAAAACAAGAAAAAAGAGAAAAGACGATAAGTCCGCAGCGACCCCATCATCATCTGTCGCCTCGGAGTCATCCTCATCTGACCCCTCGTCGTCATCGGCAGCAGCAGCAACGCTAGCCTCGGCAGCTCCAGTAGGAGTCCCAGAGATCTCAAGTACTTTCCGGACACTGGCAAGAAGGTCGGCGAACACGTCATGAGCATCATAGATCGGGTGGCGCCGCCCGTGCAACGACTTAACCTCCGTTGAGAGGTCTGGCGGCTCCGATCCCTGAAGAAGGCCGATGAACTCCAAGTTCGCGTCAATCTCAGTGAGGTTCAACATGTCATTTTGGGCCTTCCCGCCAATCTCTGCAAGTAACCCAGCAACCTCGCTAGTCCGCTCTGAGAAACCTCGAGCCATCTCGTCCTTGACCTCAGCAACAGCGTCTTCGATCCTCGAACGTTGAAGGTCACTGGCGGAGCTGAGCTCGCCCCTCAGCTGAGCTGCCTCACCCTCACCTGAGCTGCCTCACCCTCAGCTTTAGAACACCTCGACTTAAGCTTCAACAACTTGTCTTCATAATCCTTCTTGACCTTCTGCAAAGCGAGAACGTCACATTCGAGAGCATCTTTCCTCTCAACGGTGTCATTCAGCATCGACTGAAGAACGGCATTGGCTTCCTTAGCCACGGTAAGTTCGCTGTCTCTGGAACGAGTATACTCATCATGCTCGCTAACCAGGCGGTCGAAGAAGAGGGAAAGCTGCAAAAAGAAAATGATACAAAGAATGTTAAGGCATAAAAAGGGTGAAGGGAAAGAATACTATAGGAAAGAATTAAACCTCAGATGCTTTTTCACGAAGCAGTCCACCAACACGGCTCGCGGAAGCATGTCCACCAGCAGCTGCTGCAGGGTGTGAGTCCACTCTCTGCCTCTTCGAAGAGGTCATACGGTCGACGCCCTTTCCTTTACCACTAGAGATACGGGCTCTCTCCGCTGACAGCTTACGGAACTCCGCAACCTCGCCTGAAGAAGAGAGAGGAAGGGTCTTCGACGCCAAAGGTCTTAACGGCTTCGCTCGAGCCAACGAAGCTGCGGGGACGAGGCCATTGGTGCCACCACCCTCGACGCGCTGGAGCTCAATGACCTTTTGGTCTTTGCTGCTACCTCGAGTGCAGCCTGCTCACGAAAAGACCTCCTCGTCCAAGAATCTTCCCCGGAAGGATCTCAGCGGAAAGTGCTCTCTCGATCCCCTTTCGGCTGAACGACCTCCTCCAGATGTCATTCCCAGAAGAAAGTTCCTTATGCATGGCAGCAAGAAACTCCTTCGAGACTCCAGGAAGCGTCGGCTTTACTGCGAAAGATAAATTCAAGAGATTAGTAAATGACAAAGCAAACAATAAAAATTGCTAAGTATTGGTTACCTCGTCTTTCCCATCTCGCCTTGACAAGGTCGATGCAATCCGCCTCGACGGTCCTCTCGGAGATCTCAGCAAAGAAGAAGCGGTACTCGAAGTGATCGTCCTTGCTTGGAAACCCAGCGATGAGTGCCATCCCCGATGAGTTGGTAACACTATGCTTGAGCTCTTCGCTTAGCCCACGAGTCCTAAAATCTGTCAAGTAAGATAGGTTCTCGGTGCTGATGTCAACGCCGCACTCTCTGCTCAACACATAGATACCGAGAAGGTGCCTAATACCCCTAGGGTTAATCTGAGCGAGGTAGACACCATGAACCGTTAGATAGCTCATGAGGAAGCGGGGCAGTGGAAACCATAGCAGACACTGATCGAAGTAGTTCTCGAACAGAGTCATGTATCCCGCAGGCGGGGCGTCAGCTCTATCAGCAGGAGTAGGGGCAACTAACACAATATCTTCTGAAATCCCACAGTTCTTTCGGAGACGCCTCAAAGACTTCTCATCCGAGAGAGAAGACCCAGGAGGGTCAGGACAAACCTTCGCCTTCGCTTTGTTCTTAGCCTTCCTAGTTTTCTTTATTTGCTCAACCTCAAGGTACGTGTCCTCGTCATCACTAGAATCTCGTAAGTCTGACGAAGAAGAAGAAGACGATGCTTCTGCACTGCCAAACGGGAGGTTGGGATCCTCATCGTTCAGAGGAATTGAATATCAACGGGATGAGTCCTCGGATCGGTGACGACTTTGATGTCAACACCTCGGGGCGTGATGACGATGATATCAACAACGCATCGGGTCCCTGATGACGACGAAGGTATCATCAGCACGTCGGTGTCATCGGTGCGGCAGACCCCCGACAACATCGGCAACAACAAGACTTCGGCATCGGTGTGCGAAGCGGACGAGCTCGGCATCGGCGTCCGACCGTCGACCTTCTGGTTTGGCATCGAGTCTTTGTCATGAGGCCCCGATGTGTTCAGACCGAAGACGTCACCTTCACGGGACGTCGGTCCGCCGAGGACCACGTCAACGTCGGTTGGACTCGTCATCGGGTCCCCACGGTCATCGGTGACCAATTCTCCGACGAGTCTGTCGGGTTTGAATCGACGAGCTTCGTCAACACTTTGGCCTTCCATAACCACAATTCACCTATATCAAGACAAAATCATGAAATCAAGATCAAGGGTTTTTGATCTATCTTCAACAACATCAAGCTTGTTCATCAACAATATCAAAAGCTCTCATCTTCAAGCATTCAAATGTCAAAAATTCAAGAGAGTTCAACAAATCTATTCACATCTAGAGCTTGATCCATCAACGAATCAAACCTCATACACAGAACCCAAGCTAGATTCATGGAGCAAAGGACAATTTCACTGCTTATTCATGGATCTAAACAACTTGTTCTTCATTGAATGAAAAGCTTTGAAGTCAAAAGGGATTTGAAGGGAACTTACCAAAAGGTTGTTGAAGGCTGAAGATCACGGCGACGGGAGGCACGATTTTCCGACGAGGACCACCGAGAAAAGCTTGACGGCGTCGGGGAGAAAAGAAAGGAAGAAGATGAAGGGAAAAAAAAAACCCTAAAGAAAGTGAGTGGAAGAGAAAAGAAAAAGGAAAAATTATCCATTCAAAAAAAAAAAGGGTAAAGGCTTCTCTTTCCCTCAGCGGGTCCCGAAAATCTTCAGAGAGATTATCATTCTCGGAAATCATCTTTCCCGTTGCGAAAAACATCGTTAACATCTTAAAATCTTCGGGAAAAAAAAAAAAAAAAAAAAACTTTTTCTGCATATTTCAAACACGCGCAGAGCGAAGTCTTTAAATCTTCAGCAAGGTCTTAAAATCCTTAAGTGCAGAAATCATTGTCAACAGCAGACGCTATCAGCTCTCGCAAGCAGAGCACAAAGCCTTAAAACCGTCAAAAAACAAAAAATAACGTTTACAGTGTTAACAGCACTACAGACTCAAGCCTACGACGTCATAACTTTGAACAGCTAATTTCGACACCTAATGGTCCTTAAGCTCGGTACTATTATCATTAACACTACCGAGCTGGGGGGCTAACTGTTGGGGTCGGATTTCACCCGCTGAGCCTCGACATCCAAAGTTATGATACGCAATGCGCATGCTTCAAGCAGGCAGCGATAATATAGGCCCTAAGACATTTCACTCACAAGAGAGGGTGAAGATCTCCTGAAAACCCCTAAGTCCCTTGAACCTTCTACCTGGTGAAGGAACCTTCAAAGTCATCTCCACCTCAAGAGAAGGTATGAATGCAGCGTCAGAGAGGTCATAACGCCAACAGGAGGCGCTGCAGAGACCAAGACTGCCTGGCACCGATGTCACTGAGTAGTGGCATCGGCGACAGGCAGTGGTGCCGAAGTCACTGCCAGTGACACCGATGTGCCTGGCCTCATCGGTGTTCAGGCAGTTGACTTTGGCGCCCAAGCCTTTTCCCTCGGCTTCAGGTCCTTCAAACGCCCGTCAGAACATCAACGAGGGTTCCAGAGGGTTAAGCACGTTAAAGCCCAGCAACGAAGCCCACGTAGGCTCGACCGACATAGGGGGAAATGGAAATCCGTGAGGGTTCAGGAAAAAGGATTGGCATTATCTCAAAGGGAAGTGTTGTCATTATCTTTTAGAGATTGACATTATCTTTTAGGAGAAGGTTTAGCCAACCTAGGAGGCTATATATATCGAGGTGAAAACACTTGTAAAGGGACATTCACAAATTTTATCACACAAGCAATACAAAGCTATTACAAACCCTAATTTCTCTTTGCTCATCATTGTTCTTCATAGCTTATCTTCAGAAATCTCTGCTTCCTTTCGAAACCCTTACAAATCTAATTGTGCGATTTCCGGCTTCCACAGTAGGTTGGAGAGAATCCGCTGAGTGTAGAATCTGTAGAATCTGGACTGAGTTAGTCGTGGCTTGCAATGTGGTGTAAAATGGTTAATTGTTGCATTAGGTCATACGCATTGCATATTAGATATTGTAATTGTGAACGGTTCAACGTTTCCAAATGGATCATGGATAGCTGGTACTTATGTGCGTAGTGTTACCCATGTAAGAACGAAAGATACTAGGATGGCGCCCTTGGCCGTGCATACACGATGGTGTATGGGTCCGATGATAGACTGGGAAGATTGTAGGCGTGTGTGGTTGCGATTTCCATGGGTTGCCTGGGAATGGTCGATGGATATGTGGGCCTTAAATAAGATGATAGCACTGGTCATATCATTTGCATATAGGACTTGCATTAGGACCTCTCACCATCATAGAATTGCTTGTTGCTTTTTGTCCATTGATTGATCCATGTGAATTGGGGTATTTGGGGCTGATTTTATCTTGTATGGCTTAGTAGGTTCTAACTCACTGAGTAATGTTAGATTACTCATCCCACCTCTATTTGTTGCAAGTAACCTTAGTCGGGAATTCTTTATTGGGTCAGACGGACGTTTAGGATCATCAGACAGTGAGTGATTTCGATGTTCTTGCAAAACTGTTAATTGTATTATGTATGATTTAAACCTCGGATCCTAATACTTTAAAGCTTGTAAAACGTTTGCTTGATTATATATAAGTATGAAAACAAGTGTTTGCAAAACTAATTTATCGAGTGATAATGATGCATGGTCTTGTCTCGGACAAACCAATCGGCTGGCTTGGCTCGTGGTTAAAAAGCCTTACAATTAAATCGGTTGGGCATTAACGCTCCTGGGTGGCGAGGCTAGAGTGTTGAAATGAGTTTTTAATCAATGGCCTCGGCTGCCCTCGGGTTGACCGGTTCCGATGGGTGAACTTGGGTGTTACAGTCTGCGAGTCGAATTTAGTTTCAAAAATTGCCACAAATGTCGACATTCGTTGGCAGACTAATCTGCAAAAATTGCCTAGAAATTCCGACAATTGATTATACTGTTTTTTATAGTCTGCGGGACGAATTTGGCTGGAAAAATTGCCAAGAAATGTCGTCATTCATTGGTAGACTGATTTGAAAAACTTCCCACAAAATATCAACAATTGATTATACTGCATTATAGTATGCGAGACAAATTTGGCTTCAAAAATTGCAAACAAATGTCGGCATGGCATCTCAGGCCGATTTGAAAAAATTGACGTACAAATCTAGTTACAAATAAATTTTCCCGTAAAGAAAATTGTTTACATGTATGAAACGTTTGTGAAATCTACCAAAGTTTCTTTAAATATTGAAAATGGATGGATGGATTTCTACGTACATTGAACATGAAGATGGCATTCCTATAAATATTCTTCACGGTTGTCCTTTACTTAAGGTCCGATAACTAATAATAATGTCGTTTTTCTGTTTAATTTTTAAAAAAAGTGGGCAAAAAAGTAATTAACATTACGCTTTGCGCGAAATGAAGATGGTTTTCCTGTTAATATTGTCCTTTTGTGGACGAAGTTTTAGTCCCCAAAATTAAAAAATAATACACTTATTATTATTAAAATAATAGACAATGAGGTAACACGATAATTTACTTTTACTGAACACACTTTCTCAAAACAACCAAATTTGTGGTACCGTCTCCAACCTCTTATCCCATAACGCCCCATCCCAACAATTAGCCATAAATCAAATCTCATTTTTGTAGATGGGATTTTATGAGATTTTAATTAAAATGAAAACAACTTTCTTAAATCATCCTAAATAATTTAAAAACTCAGTTAAAATTAACTCATTTCAAATTCCATGTTAAAATCAAATCAAATCAACAATTTTTGACGTTGAATTGTAACATCAAGAAACGCAATTCATTCCCGTTTTCCAATCAATTCTTCCTCGAATTCAATGATTTACGTGAAACAGTCGGAGATACTTCTTTTTCATTTCTATATCCTACTTTCATGTTGTTTCTTGGGCACCATTGTTCTCCGAAGACTTTACTTAGATGTTTTTTTCCACCATAGTTTCGACTATCTATATCGCTTCTTCTTCATACCTCAAATCTTTTCATATATTCTCAAAGGTTCAAAATAAACCACATGCGGACGATCAATGTGATAATTACCCAACATTGGTAGTAGAAAACATTATGTACAGTCTCAAATCTAAAAGTAATTCCAACTTATTAGCTACACTATCCCATGGGTCACGGGTGGCTCCGGTGAAAACACTGACTTCTTCACCCGTCAAGTCATTAAAACTTCTATATCCATTTGCATCACCTACAAAGTCTCTCGGATCTAACTCCGGCTTGTTTTTTTTCTCCATCTCATCGGATCTTTTTTTTGTGCGTTGGAACATTGCCGGAAATTTTACTCTAAAAGATAATATGGTATGCATATAAATATAGCTCGGAGTTAAGTTTTCGGTATAACTTTTGTGATTGGTATGCATATAAAACGTTATCAATTATAAAATGGTTGTTAACTTAATTATTGGGTTACCATTTCAAAGCCAATATGTTTATTGTTTAATCATTTAATTTGGAATACTCCAAAGTCAAGTCATATAGTGACACTATATACTTAAATGTATGTTTGATTGTAATTTTAGAAAGAAAAAAAAGAAGAAGATTTCTATTATCCTTCTACCTAATTCTGGGCATATTAACTTGAACATGTGTACCCGAACCTGGATCCGAACATGTATCCGTATGCCCCGGACTAGGACTAACAACAAGATTAATCCAGATCATTGTGTAGCTATAACTTACTCTTGTAATTTATTCATTTTAGGGTATGATGTTTTTCCATACCAATTAGCAAATATGGTAGTGTTCAACCTAATTTGAGAAACCAATTATTTTCCCCTCTAGATATTGGGTATGTATGTATGATGCTTTTTACCGCAACGGTTAAAAATATAACGTTTTGATAATTACTGATTTCAAAAATTATCTATAGATTAATTTTTTTTATTTTGGGTCAAAAATCAATAGATTAGTAGTACTGATTTCCATCACTTTCTACAACTATTTTGTATTGTTGTTTCATTATTTTTAACTATTTTGTTATTTTACAAAAAAATTAATACCGATTTATGTCATAATCAACTTTTTAACATTTGTTCTATTAATCAAACTATAAACGGATAGTATAATTAATGCATAGACTATTCGGCGGAAATGTAAAACAAGAATACATAACTTCATTTTCGTAAGCTCTCTTGGATAGGAGATATCCAACTTGATTTTTCTCGTGATTATCAAGATTGAAAGAACATTGAAAAAGCTTAGCAATCCACCATCAAATATCATAAAAATTATTCCCAGATATTATAATCAAAATAATTTCATTTTAACTTTGAGGTTACCATACATTATCAACTTTATTTTTTTATGACTATTATTGAATATTTTTGAAAATCAGATTTTTATCAATTGGCTTGAACCTGGATTCGAACATGTACAGTAGGATCCGAACCTGGACCCCGACCCGAAATTTTATAGGAACTTGTATGGATATATTTTTAGTATACCCAATGGAACATGTATCCGCCCGAACATGTATTCGACCCAAAAACCTGTATGTCGAGGCCTACTTCTACCCTCTTTTTCATCGATAAATTTTTTCCCTTAAATATATTATTTGTTGTGTTGATTTATGTAGTCACCAAAATTAAATACTAAGAAGTGTGCACAGAGAAATCCCCTTAAACTAACTTTTCACTATCGTTGGCCATTTGACTGATTTTGTTTAAAAAAAATTATGCGATCTTATCAAAACTACAAGAAATACTGACATACTTAGATTATACTTATATTTATTTTAACGAAAGTACTTTAACAATACATGAGTTGAAACTTGAAACATACATGATACAACGTAGAAGACATAACTGGAAACACACATCTTACCCCCAAAAAAAAAAAAACTGGAAACACACAAAAGCACTCCATGATTGTTTGGTTTATATCTAACCTTATTGGTCACCCATCGCTACTACGAAACATAGTGTTCGTATCTTTTTTACAAGCCTGTTATTTCAGTCACTGTTTGTCCCATGCACAATGAGATCATTTAACGATTCTATGAGATCATCGACATAACCGTTGATTAGTCCAGGACTAGTTAGTGTCTTCCTCCACCTGGTGTGATTCTTCCTCACTCGAATCCCGAGCTGGCTGCCTCTATTCATTACACTTTCGATAGCATCGCACAAGCTCTCTTTGGAAAACCATCCTGTTTCTTCTCTTGCCACTTCAACCGAAACCTCGAGTTCCCCAGTCATCAATCTTGCGTTGATGATTTGTTCAGTTAAGTGTGGCACCAAGACTATTTGACAATCACTCACCAGAGATTCCCACATCGATCCTAACCCGCAATGGCTCACAAAACATCCAACCGATGCATGAGACAGTATCAGTGGTTGTTGAACCCATCCTCCCCAAACAACTCCACGTCCTTTGACCCGTTCCTCGAATCCCTCTGGCAATGCTTCTTGAATCGTTGTTGTTCCTTTTGGCGGCTTAACCACTACAAGAAATGGTAAACCCGTTAGTTCCATTCCTAAACAGAGTTCTTGGAATTGATCCTTCTCCATAATGGTTTGGCTACCAAAAGCACAGAAAACCACCGAGCCTAACTCAAACCCACTTAGCCAGTTACTCCACCGTTCTTCTAATGGTATAGTCGTATCTCCTTGAGGAAGCATCGGGCCTGTGAAGAGAATCTTTTTATCGAATTTCCTCTCCACATAGTTGCAGAACTCCCCTTCAAACTCTTTGCATGCCTTAATCAGAATGACATCGCATTTGGTAAAACTTGCGGTGAACCTCTCTTGAAACGCATCGAGATCCTCGGTGGAATTCGCAAGAGGCTTCATGGAGTAAGCATCTTTTTTATGGAGCAGCACCTTTGAAGAAGGATATCCCGGTGGAGGAACTCCTAACTCACAACCTTGGACTATCAGACTTGCTACAGCAGCTGCAGACAAGAGAAGGTAATCCACTGACTTAGCGCCAAACTCTAGAGCTACTTGCGGAATCCAATGAGCAAAGTCAAAGAAGATCAAGTCTGGTTCCAAGGTTCGGACCACATCTTCAACCTGAGGACGAGTGAGATCCATAGCGGTCGCTAAGAGATTCGTTGATGATATAGGGATATCAGAGGATGTCTCTACGCCAAGGGGGAGACCATCGACATGGGGTACAGAGAGTGCGCGAAAGACAATGTAATGTGGATACAGATTGAAATGTTCAAACGGTTTCAGAGCTTTTTTTGGAAGCAAGAAAGTAACCCTATGACCTTTCTCACCCAATTTGTTGGCAAGATGGAGGAACGGAGTTATATGACCAGTTGCAAACCATGGATACATAAGTGCATGAAATTTTGAAGCCATTTCTTTTTCTTCTTCTTCCTTTGCTTTGGATGCTAAAGGATAATTGAGCGAAATCTACTAAGGCCCTTTGATATGTTCTTTTTCTTTCTACTATGAATGTGACTTAGTGTACCAAAATATTTTTTGTTAAAACCAACAAGAAGACTCTCGGCATGGTTGCCATACGCAAATAAATGGCAACAAAACCTACGACGTACCGCGACGTGTCTAGTTAATGTTGTTGTACCAGAATATTTTTTTGTCAAAACCAACAACACAAATAAATGATAACAGGCCCTACTCAGTTAACTAGCAAACCCCTACCTACCCTCTCTACGGTAGGAGATACTTTTTCTTATTTTTTAATTATTTCTTATTCTAAAATTTTAAGGGTTTTTCTTCTTTTTCTTTTTTCCAGGTTTTAGGTTTTCCTTAACACTTTCGATCTTACTCAATTATTTCTTTCTTCCTATTTTTAGGATTTTCCGACTGCGTTAAATGGTAACAAAGAATGCTTTCTCCTCTCTTTTCAAAATTTGATCATGGGAGATCAATCAACACCAAAACAGATTTGCAGGGTTTTAGTGAGGATAATACCATGATCCTAACTGTTTTCAAATATCAGCTGGCGGGGCTAGTAATTGAGATTAGAAACACCAACAAACAAGAAGCAACAAAGAGGCATAGAAAGAGAATCGATTAGGGTTAAAGATCATTGGTGATTCTAATGAGTGAGATTGGAAACGCCAACAACAACAATCAACAAAAAGGCAGAGCACGAGAACCGATTAGGGTTCAAGATGGTAGAAAATCCATAATGTAATTGATTTTAATAATCATATGACGGCGTCAATTAACAAGATTGGAAATCGACTAAGTGATTGAGGAGAAGAACTAATTAGAGTTCCAAAGAGTAAAGACGAACATGTTGTCATTTTTGAAATTTCCAACTTTAATGAAGAAGAACCAATGAAGTGAATATTTGGTGACTAATATTCCATTACTAGATACAACTTCAAAAAAAGAGGAGACAATGATTCTAGAAGAGATACTAGTAATCAGTAAGGGTTTCAAGGAATTGATTCCAGATGAAGAAGAGAGAAACAAAATTGTTGCTCACAAGCGTATGAGAGCCAAATATTTTGATGAAGTGATTGTTATAAGGAGGTTTAAAACCTTGTGGTAAATCGGTAATCTCATATGTATGATGTTGCATAATCGATTCCATTTCACTATTCACGGCTTCCTTCCAATAAGGAGCGTCAGGTATAGACATGGCTTCAACGTATGTTCTTGGTTCATTCTCGATGAGAAAGACCATTAAGAAATCATCACCAAAAGATTTACCCGTACGTGCTCTTTTGCTACGTCTAGGTTCATCTTGCACTTCTTCAATATCTTTAAATGATGTTCCAGAAGTGATTGCCTCATTTACTGAGGTAGTTGCATCTCTTTCTTCACGAGTTCGCTTTGAACCTTGTTTAGATTTACTAGGGAACACGTGTTCGAAGAAAGATGCATTTCGAGATTCCATGATTGTGTTAACACGGATAGTCGGTATACCTGATTTATGAACCAGAAACCGATAAGCACTACTATTGTGTGCATAACCAATGAATATGCAATCCACGGTTTTAGGTCCGACGGTGGCCGTTTTAGGAGGTGGTACTGCGACTTTTGCTAAGCACCCCCACACTTTGAGGTATTTGTACGAAGGTACGTTACCTTTCCAAAGTTCATATGGCGTTTTGCCTGTGACTTTGTGTGGAATTTTGCTAAGGATATAGTTTGTGGTGAGCAAAGCTTCCCCCCCCACAGACTCTGGGCTACCCCAGATTCATGTAACATTGCATTCATCATTTCCTTTAGAGTACGGTTCTTTCGTTCCACAACTCCATTGGATTCTGGTGAGTAGGGAGCAGTGGTTTGATGTATAATGCCATTTTCAGCACAAAATGCATTAAAAAGTCCATCATATTCACCTCCTCTATCACTTCGAACTATTTTAATAGTTTTTCCAAGTTGGTTTTCGACTTCGGTCTTGTATTCTTTGAATTTTTCCAAGACCTCATCTTTATTATGTAATAGGTATACATAGCAGTATCTTGTACAATCGTCTATGAAAGATACAAAATACTTTTTACCGCCTCTTGATTGTACAAACTTTAAGTCGCACAAATCTGTGTGTATTAAACCAAGAGGTTCGGTTGTTCTTTCAACATGAGGTGATGGTGTTTTTGTAAGTTTTACTTGTACACAAATTTCACATTTGTCTTTATTTATTTTGCATTTCGGAATTAGGTTCAAATTAATTAATCTTTGAATAGATTTATAGTTCACATGTCCTAATCGTTCATGCCAAATAGTATCAGACTCAGTCAAATAAGCAAATTGTTTTTTTTTTCATTGAGACTTTGGAAGTGGTTACATTATTGTTACGGATGACTGTATCAACACACATTTTGACAAGTCCATCCTTTTCATAACCTCTACCAACAAAAATACCATGCTTCTTGATAACCAGCTTGTCAGACTCGAAGTTGATAGCAAAGCCATGCTTGTTTAAAACGGTCCCGGAGATCAAGTTCTTCCTCATGTCTGGCACGTGTTTCACATTGTTCAGAGTAAGCTCCTTGCCGGAAGTCATCTTCAACACGATTTTTCCCGTGCCTTCAATCTTGGATTTTGACACGTTCCCCATCCTGAGCTGAGTATCATCCTTGCTCTTCTGGTAGGTGTTAAACATCGTTTTATCAATGCATATGTGGGTCGTGGCTCCGGTGTCATACCACCATGCCCTAGGGTTTCCCTCAACCATGTTAGCCTCCGTGACCACCGCGCACATGTCGGCTTCGGTCAGGTGTGCTTCAGCTTTAGCCTTACTGCGAATTTCTTGGGAATGCCGGCTTTTTGAAAACCTTGGAGGACTGAGGAGGGATCTTATTTGGCATAGGTTTGTTGGGAACAACCTTGCCTTTTCCCTTCCTTTTGTACTCGGCTACATTGGCATCATGAGTTACATCCATCATGGACTTTCGTTTGAACGACTCATTTTGCAGCCTGGATATCAAGTTTCCCAAAGACAAAGCCTTTTGCTTATGATCCATATAGTTTTTGAAGTCCACCCAACTAGGAGGGAGCTTCTCGATGAAACAATTCAATGTGAAAGTCTCATAGATCTTCATTCCTTTATCGGCTATCGTTTGGAGAATCATTTGGACCTCATGGACTTGCTCCATGATGGGCCTATGGTCCACCATTTTGTAGTCCAGGAATTTCGCCGTAGCAAATTTTCCAGAGCCCACGTTGAAAGACTTGTACTTTCTATCCAGAGCATCCCAAAGTGCCTTGGAGGTGGAAAACTCAGTGTATACACTATAGAGCTCATCCACCAAGCGACTTTGGATGTAACCTTGGCACAAGTAATCTCCATGGTCCCAAGCATGAACACTAGCCAGAGCGTTGGGATCAGTATTGTCCGAAGGCAAAATAGGTTTGCTCTCCGTGAGATACTTTTCCAATTTTAGTGTGGTTAGAAAGAAATGCATCTTTTTCTGCCACGACTTAAAATTGGTCCCATCGAACTTATCTGGAGTGATAGTAGCGAGGGAAGGCCCAACGGAGTTCACAGCGGAGGTTTGCAATGGAAGACCATCCCCAATTTGGGGCGTCAATGCACTAGACCCTATGCCCGAGAGAACGTTGTCATCACCGTTTGTCATGATTTTCTGTATCAGAGAGATAAAGAGAATAAGTATCGGTAGATTAAGTGATAGCCTGAGAAAGCGTTTAATTCACTAAATTATTATTTTGTGGAATGTAACCAAAAGGTTTGTTTCCAAAAAATATTCTAGAAACGTTTCGCGAAACTCGGCAGAAAGGCCTTCACGGCGTTTTAGAATTTTTTAAAGAGATAGAAAGAATTCAGATTTGAAATCCTCCGCGAAAGCGTTATAAAACGTTTGCAGAAACTATTTCGGAAATAAATAAATAAAATCGTTTTGAATTTACGAAACACTTATTAAAGAGATCGCAAAATCAATATCGTTTTATTAAATTAAAACGTTGAGACCAACAGTTTAGACAAATTATTATAAAATAATAATCAAAACTGATCAACGTAATAAATAATTAAAAGCAACAGAGAAGAAAAGAATTCTCTTGCTGAAATTAACCCAAAATGGAACAAAAGAACCGAAATGAACCGATTAGCCAAATTGAATTAAACCAGCTAGCTTTATGGGGAAAAATTCGTTCACGTAACAAACAACAATGAAGCCACGTTATGAATTTTTTTTCTCCTTTTTTATTAATAATAATGAAAATAATAAACGCAAATTCAATCCGATTCAAGCAATAAGCAGGAAGCGGATTTTATGAATTAAGATTGTAAGAACCAAAAAAAGTGGATTGAAAATATGGGAATTAAGGAGAAGAAATAAACGATATATAAATACGATTTTATAAAAAATACACAGAGTCGAGATATGATCTCTCTCCTTAATTCATAAAATCTCCCGTAGTGTGACGGATTTGTGAGATTCTGAATCCCAGGATAAAACTGTGTTAGACTATAATCGCGACACTCGATTATAGAATCTATGAACTAAGAATCTACGATATACTCTCGAGACTTACTTGTAGAAAAAGACGTAAGAAATTGCTGGTTTTTTATGTTTTGTGAATATATGAGTGTATGAAAGTGTGTTGTTTGAGAAGTAAGGAAATGTGCCTTTATATAGGTTTTTTCTGAGGCAAGAATTATGGAATTAATTTAATACTAGAATTTAACTCAATCAAATCAAAGCACTAAACGTCCGCTCAGTTTTTTTCTCATTTCACAAAGGAAACATATTTTCAATTTTTAATTTGTCACTAATGTCAAATCATGAATTGATTATGTTTGGGTGTTACACTTGACCAAAATTGAAAATAAACGTTAAGGGAATAATTAATGGCAATCAAAGACAATCAAAGTCAATCATGCTATAAAGACTAATTGATACCCACGTTTGAATCATTTAAAATTAAGGAGATACTTTTGTTTTGGTTTTGTGATAAACACAATTAACCACAAAATTAAATTGAATTTGGCCCATTTGATATATGATTATTTTACCAAATCCACATTTTTATCTCAACCTTAATTCAAATTATTTGGCAAGATTTAATTATCTCAATTATATCATAGTGTAATGTAAGGTTTTAAACCTTGTATTTGAGATTTCTCTATGAGCCCAATGGCTCATTTCATATTCATATTTTACCAATTAATCATATTAATTATTTGGCTCATGCATGAAGCCTTAATTAATATGTGATTAAAATGGGTCCAACACAAAATTGAACCAATAATAATCTCTAGAAGAAGAAAAAGCAAAATTGTGACTTTACATTTTAGTTGTTTGATTTTTGGGATACTAACTACTGTTAAGGAGATCAAAGTTGAGCAAAGACCAAGTGTGACAAAGACTCTGAGACAACTAGAGTCTTTGACATCAACCCACACTATTGGTAACGAAGTCAAAACGCAAAGTTGCGGTAAAGAAGTGAAAGCAGGCCCAATGTCTAAGAAGCCCAAGATCGAGAACCTTCCTGCAACGGCTACTTCTCCTCTATCATTCATTAGAGACAAAAGGACTTTGCCAGCTATGGGTGTACGGTTTGGCAGTGTAAACAACGAATGATAATGTAACATCTGTCTAGGAGAGGAGAGACTAGGGTTTAGAACTTCTTCTATATAAACCCTTATGTTCTAATCAAACCCTTTAAGTGAGTAAAAACGCAGTTTCTATCTTTACAAGTTGTTGTCTTTCTCTCTTCATTCATGAGCTTTTAGCTTTGCTTTCATGGTATCATTGAGCCATGGATCTGTATGCATATCCCTCTCTTAATATCTCCAACTGTGTCACTGTTAAGTTAAGTGACAAAAACTATGTGATTTGGAAGCTTCAATTTGAGTCTTTTCTTTTGAGTCAGTCTCTCATAGGCTTTGTCGATGGTTCTATCCCAACTCCTGAACCTATTCTACCGGTTACTCAACCTGATGGAACCATTCTCGACACTCCAAGCCCTGACTTTCAAGAATGGCTCCGATCTAACCAGGTTGTAAAGGCTTGGCTTTTAGGGTCTTTGACTGAAGATGTTCTTAGTTTGGTGGTTGGTTGTACTACTGCAAGGGAAGTCTGGTTGTCTCTCGCCTCTCACTACAACCGCGTCTCTACTTCTCGCCTGTTTGACCTCCAAAGAAAGCTTCAGACGGTCTCAAAACAGAACAAGTCCATGTCAGAGTATCTCAGGGAGATAAAAACCATATGTGACCAGCTAACCTCCATTGGTAGTCCGGTAAGTTCTAAAGCTCCTATCTTTGCTGCAATACATGGTCTAGGTCGGGAATATGAGCCTGTTATTACTGTGATTGAGAGTAATATGGATGTTATTCCTGGTCCTACATATGAAAGTGTTGTATTTATGCTGGTTGCCTTTGAAGAACGTCAAGTTAGCTATGACTCTGCTCTTGCGGTGTCTCTACATCTAGCTTTTACTGCGATGTCACGCAGGTCCGGTCCTTACAACAACAATAGAGGTCGTGGCTCACAGTACTACAGGGGTAATCGAGGTCGTGGTTCCTACTCCACCAGAGGACGAGGTTTTCGTCAACAAACCTCCTCTCTCTCTGACTCATCTTCGTTGTATCGTTCCTCTGGTACTTCTGATCGGCGTCCTATCTGTCAAATTTGTGGTCGTCGTGGTCATGTTGCTGTTGATTGTTGGGATAGGTTTGAGACTTATGATCAGTCTGAGTTGCCTCATGCTGCTCTTGTAGCAATGCACATCACTGATGTCTTTGATCATCATGGTCAAGAGTGGTTTCCTGACATCGCTCATGTTACAAATTCTCCAAACCATCTTCATCAGGCACATCCCTATACCGGTTCAGACACTGTGATGGTTGGTGATGGGAGCTTCTTGCCCATTACTCACACTGGTTCAGCTTCTCTTGCCTCCACCTCAGGTAACTTACCTTTTACTGATGTGTTGGTATGTCCGGACATTGCAAAATCTTTACTGTCTGTTTCTAAGCTAACCAGTGATTACCCCTGCTCCTTTGAATTTGATTGTGATGGTGTTGTTGTAAAGGACAAGGGAACAAAGAAAGTGTTAACTCTGGGAAGAAACAATAAGGGACTCTATGTGTTAGATGATCCATCCACACAAATCTTTTTTGCTCCAAGACAACGAAGTGTGAGTGAAGATGTCTGGCATATAAGATTGGGTCATCCAAATACACAAGTTCTTCATCAACTTTCGTCAAGTAAAGCTATCTCCATAAGCACCAGTACCAAGTCTGTATGTGAGTCATGCGGAATGGGAAAGAGCAGTAGATTACCTTTTTCAGCTTCTTCTTTTGTTGCATCTAGGCCATTGGAAAGGATCCATTGTGATCTTTGGGGTCCAGCTCATGTTTTCTATGGTCAAGGTTTTAAGTTTTATGTAATATTGTTGACAGTTGGTCTCACTACTGTTGGTTGTATCCTCTTAAGGCCAAGTCAGATTTCTTTCCTATCTTTCAAAGGTTTCAGAATTTGGTAGAAAATCAATTTGAATGCAAGATTGGGTCGTTTCAGTGTGATGGTGGAGGTGAGTTTATAAGTAAAGCTTTTCTCACTAGTCTTGATCAAAGTGGGATACAACAAATCATTTCTTGTCCTTATACTCCTCAACAAAATGGGATAGCTGAGAGGAAACATAGGCATCTTATTGAGTTTGGTCTTTCTATGATGTTTGAGAGTAAATTACCTCAAAAATACTAGGTTGAGGCATTTAACACTGCCAACTTTCTCAATAATCTCCTTCCTACTTCAACATTGTCAGAGTCGTTGAGTCCGTATCACAAGTTGTATGGGAAACCTGTAACATCCCAAACCGAAGGAGGTACTATTGGGAAAAACTTAGACACGGGTGAATGATCCGTACGGTCTCCAGAAGTGGTAACTAAGGCACGACGGACGTAAGAGGGAGGAGCGTGGAGAGAAAAGGAAGAGTAATGGGCTTTCAGCCCGTGTAGTAAGGAGGTGGAGAAAAATAAGGAAAGTGGATATTCTCCTTAGGGTTTTCGGTGTAGTATAAATAGAGAGCTAGGGAGCTCATTATTTACACACGCCAAAATATTTCTCTCCTCTCTAGAGCCAAAGATACACGCTTAAGAGGGAGAGAAAAGGAGGAGCTCGAGAAGGAACTCGGCACCCCACCTAAGGAGAAGTGGTATAAGGTAAGGCGCGATCCGTACCTAATACTCCATTTCTATTCTCTTCCTTATAGCTTTCATGCAGTAGTCTTAGTAGTACGGGTTAGGGTAGAGTAGTGTAGTAGTATAGTGGTAGTAGTGGTCTTGTGCGGATAGTGATTCTGTACATGACCGGTAGTGTTGGTAGCGCCAAGGGTTGGCATCGGTATGGCCTCAGGGTGCCTCGATGACAACACGATTGGGTACCGACGGTAGGCCTCGGTAGCGCCAAGGGTTGTCATCGGTCAGATACCGGTGATAGCACGACTGGGTACTGAGTGTCCTAGAGTTGAGTAGAGGCCGCCTCGATAGGGCATCGGTGAGCCTCGAGAGGGCATCAATGCGAGGCATTGGTGGCGCCTCGACAGGGCTGGTGACGCCTTGACCAGGCACCATAAGAAGTAAGGCTGATCGATGATCAGGACGAGTGAGCCTCAGATCGTACCACGAGGGACGTATCGATGAGAAATCGGTACGGACGCTCAACGATTTGACGGTGCCAATAGTGGCTATCAGGTAGTATCAGCGGTCGGACCATGGGGACGCGTTGATAGGCCCTCGGGGAGGCCTGCGACCAATCTACCACTGGCCATCGAGGGTAACTGAGCAGTCCATAAGGGCAGTCCGTGATGTGATCGCTGACTGGCATCGATAAGCCTCGAGTAGGCCTCGGTGTATCGGTACGATATCTTGTTCGTCCGCGATGAACAAACCGGTAATCATCGGTGAAGGTATCGATGATCGGAGAGAAAGCTATACGGCCAGTGCCAACCACTGTGTCGCGAATCGGTAACCCCTCGATAGAAATCGATACGGCCTCGGTTCGGAATCATGTTATGTTATGATTACAAAGGCGAAAATCACTGAAAATTATATGTGCCGCATTCTAAAAGAAAACTTTGTTTTTTGTGGGTGACAAACATCCTAAGCATTAAAACTTTTTGCCTGATCTATCATTTTCTGTTATGATTCTACCCTCAGTCATACGACGTACCAACTGAGTAACTATAAGTCTTGTCCAATTGCATAACCCTCTTTTAGGGTCAATGGTACGAAGACACATGATATGAGCACCAACCTTTAATTTAGGCATTCAACACACTTTGAAGGTTTCAAAAACTCTGTCGCGTACACCAAATCATCATTTGGATCAATATATGAATGAGACTATTAAAGTTTAGATAAACTTTCTCTTCACTTGAGTTAACGTAAAAAAAGAACTGAGTGTTGAACATTTTGAAATTATAATTATTTTTTTTATAAAATAGCTTAAAATCAACATAGTCATAAAGTTGTTTATCTTATAGTCTTGAAAGCATATAATCATTTATCTGATAACATCGTTATTTGTAGGACTCAGTAAAAATCAGTATCATCTGGATTTCCAAATAACTTTCCATAAACTTCCCTCAGTATAGTTTGTTCATTGTTCTTCATATTCTTTGAAGGGTTACTGAAATTTCCAATGACTTTTCATAAACTTTCCTAGTTACTCAATTAAGTTTCTATATATATATTTTTTCTTCGTTTTTTTTTAACTTCTTTATTTGAGGTTGTGTTCGTGTTCATTTTCTTTTCTTTCTTCTGTCAATATTTATTCTTTCTTTTCCTTTTTCTTCTTAATTGTCTTCCTCTAGTTGGAGTTCTTCTCCATCTTCATTTACTTTAATTTTTTATTCTTCGTTCAGGTTTTCTTCGTCTTCTTTTTCAAAAAAAATTGGTCTCTTTCTTCGAATTTTTATATGTTCTTCTTCTAGTTTTTTTTCTTTCCGTTATTTTTTTCATCATCTTTATTTTATTTAGTTACTTTTTCTTTTTTTGTCTTTTCTTCTAGTATTTGTATCTCTGTGTCTTTGTATTCTCATTCTTCTTTTGCTTCTTCATCTTCTAGTCTTTCTTTTTTATTTCTCTATTTTTTTCTTTATGTTTCTTCGACTATTTTTGTTTGTTCAAAATATAGTTTTAAACTTAAGAATATTTCTCTAATATTACAAAAAAAAAAAAAATGAATAATTGTAGAGATCCATTATTCTGATTTAAAGATGTTTTTTCTTCACTTAAAACTCTTAACTAAAAAAATGTTAAATATTTTTATTTGTTTACATTTTCATCACATGAATTTGCCATGTAATTTTCAATATGCAACCTTACTTTCTGAAAATTATCCTTATAGCATAAGAAACTCTTCAAAGATGTACCATGACTATTTTAATAAGATTTGTCAAAATTTTGTTGTATAAAATCGCAATTTAAAAACACAATAATTAAATCAATTGATTCGTGTGATACACCTAACCAACTACAATATCTTCTTCTTTTTTAATTACCAACTACAATATCTTCTTTTTTTATTAGCTTGAGCTCTTTAAATATATTAGATTTGTTTTATTTAATAGTTTTTTAGTTATCCAATGATTTTAGAGGAATTAGCCATGTCACAATTAATCCAAAGACATGTCATCATTTTTCAATCTATGTCATCATTTTAAACCAATCAAATTATAACAATTAATTAGGGTAACTAAAGTGACCTAGGTGTACCGGTCGTGGGACTCAACCTTGTATCTCGAGGAAACTTGGCTCGGCCTAAGCCGGCCCAAGAGTGACTCGTTGTTTGGCGGACTGGAAACTAGTCATGGCAGGATCATGTCTAGTTCCGACTCGCACCGCATGTAGTTTAGGAAAGTAGTTAATGCATAGGCCGGCTATACTCTGAAAAGAGAGCTAGTGGGCCAAATGTGAGGATTAGTGTGGCAGACTGAAAGGTCTGATACTAACTGATCATTGAACCGCAAAATAGAGCTATGGTAGCGTTACAGCCGCAAGGCCGTAAGGATACTCGATGGTTCGCTTGTTTGTTGGACTCGGCAGACTACTAGAGAATGTTGTAGGCCGGACAGGTAGTGGCCGGCCAACTCGATAGTTGTACGGACACGCCTTAGTCAACCTGGTAGAAAGTCTAGACGGTGTAGGCCAACAAGAGAAGCGCTAAGGAGGCTTAGCAAACTTGTATGGCCGCATACGACTTCAGGGTTAGAGGCGAGGCTGCGGGAACGCTAAGGCCAGTGATGGGCAAGGCGGGACCGCGAGTCTCCCAAAATTATTGGATAGTTTTATGTGTGTATTTCTGCAGGGACGGTCACCGTATGGCCATAGATGAGTCATGGGTAACGTATTGGGATAGCCATGCTTACCTGGGGCCGACCATACGGGGCAAAAGGTATTGCTTGAAATGCATCGGCTATTGCTTGAGAACCTAGAGGTATAAAGGACTAGGATTAACCAGAGTAGTTAGCTTGATTGTGAACCTTAGGATAGTCTAGTAGTTAAAAGCATGTTAAACCGGTAGGATAGTAGGTTCACAATGCCACCATTTAAATATTGCATAGGGGCGTATGTATGGGCATGCGTTCCGCCTTGTTTGTATTTGGCCTGAAAGAGGGCACGAAGCCCTAGCGTTCTGAGGATCGCTAGAAGGGTCTGTAGTGCCTTAACTTGGGAAGTCCGCCGACGGGCCGACTAGAGGATTGGCTGCCAGGGTGCCAGGCACACCAGTTTTACTGGCCAGGTTACCAGCTTGCTGGTGTAGAGTGTAAAGGGCTGCCAGCGTGCCAGCATGAAAATGGGCTGCCAGCGTGCCCGGCATGAGGTTGAGGAGTTGAGTTTGTATCACCGCCAAAGGGTTGGCCGTGAGACGCAGTACCTGGCAAGTAGTGCTAAGGGTGTTGTGTAGGGTTGTAGGTTTAGAATAGCTAAGTAGTGTTAGGTGGTGAGACGGAGTAGACCGTCTTACTGAGTATTCAATACTCACCCCCCCTTACCAGTGCGCAGGATAGGACATCCGGTCAGGTGGACCATAGGACGGCAAGGCAGGAGGGAGCAGCAGGCAATGAAGGAAGACTTTCCCAAGGCGTTGTGAATCTAGTACCCATATGTTGTAATTTACTATACAATGTAACCGAGAAATTTTTGAGTAATGAAGATACCAATTTTTGTCTAACACTTGGGTCTGGATTCATAGTCCGGGATGCGGGTATTATAAAACCACCTGATTACTCAGCTCTTCGCTCCTTTGGTTGTGCGTGCTTTCCCACTCTTCGAGCTTATGCGTCCAACAAGTTTGATCCTCGAAGTCTCACTTGTGTTTTTCTTGGGTACAATGAACGTTATAAAGGGTATCGGTGTTTGTATCCTCCAACGGGTCGTGTCTACATCAGCAGACATGTCTTGTTTGATGAGACTTGTTACCCCTTCGCTTCCATGTACAGGACTTTGCAACCACCTGCAGGTACTCCTTTACTTGCAGCTTGGCACAAAACCTTTTGGCTCCCTCTCCACCTCCTCCAGTTACTCCGGCTCCTATTGCTTGTCCTCATACCTTGATTCCCATCTCTCACAATCCCTTTACTCCATTGCAAGATGACAGTAACACTACTCCTGAGCCAACAACACCTCCATCTGCGTCTTCAAACACTACTCAAACAGAACACCTTGTGGATTCTGCCTCAGTGTTTGGGCGTATGGCAGGTGACTACTCAGGTTCCGAGTCTGCTAGGTCTGGTTCTGTGGTCTCTACCCTTTCTGCTCCACATTCTCGTGCTTCCCAGCCTCAACACTCAATGATCACTCGCTCCAAGGTTGGTGTTATCAAACCAAACCCTCGTTATGCTCTTCTTACTCAAAAGGTGTCTTATCCCACTCCTCGGACAGTAACACAAGCGCTTAAAGATGAAGGTTGGACAGAGGCTATGAGGGATGAAATAGATACGTGTGATGAGACTAAAACATGGTCTCTTGTTCCACGCACCTCTGACATAAATGTTATAGGCAGTCGATGGGTGTTTACCAATAAGCTCAAGTCTGATGGGACATTGGAAAGATTGCGGGCTCGCTTGGTTGCTAAAGGTTTCCATCAAGAGGAAGGTATAGATTACCTAGAAACCTATAGTCCTGTTGTTCGCACAGCCACTATAAGGTCGGTGTTACACACCGCAACCGTCTTGGATTAGGACATCAAGCAATTAGATGTTAAAAATGTCTTTCTCCATGGAGATCTACAAGAAACTGTTTACATGAGTCAACCAGCAGGTTTTGTTGACAAAGAAAGACCAGATCATGTTTGTTTTCTCCATAAAGCTATATATGGCTTAAAACAAGCTCCCAGAGATTGGTTTGATAAGTTCAGCTCCTTCCTGCTCGACTTTGGTTTCATATGTAGCAATGCCGATCCTTCCTTGTTTGTCTACACCCAGAAGAAAGATGTCATGTTTCTTTTGCTCTATGTTGATGATATGGTGTTGACTTGGAACAACAATTGTCTCCTTGCTCATCTCTTAGGTGAACTCAACAAACACTTTCGCATGAAGGATTTAGGGAAGCTACACTATTTTCTTGGTATTCAGGCTACTTTTCATGAAAAAGGCCTATTTCTTGGTCAATAGAAATATGCAGAGGACCTTCTTGCAGTTGCAGGCATGGCAGATTGTGCTCCGATGCCTACTCCTCTTCCACTGCAATTGGATCGAGTTCCAGGTCAAGATACTCCCTTCTTCGATCCAACTTACTTCAGAAGTCTTGCTGGTAAGTTGCAGTACCTCACCTTGACTCGTCCGGATCTTCAGTTTGCAGTTAATTATGTGTGCCAGAAGATGCATGCTCCCACCAACTCAGACTACCACTTACTTAAACGGATCATTCGCTATGTCAAAGGGACAATTAATTATGGGATTTCCTTCTCCAAGAACACTGATTTTACCTTGGCCGCATACAGTGACAGCGATTGGTCGGGTTGCAGAGAAGCAAGAAGGTCTACAGGGGGTTTTTGCACGTTTCTTGGGAACAACATCATCTCATGGTCCTCCAAGAAACAACCTTCAGTGTCACGCAACATGACCGAGGCAGAGTATAGGGCTCTAACTGAAGTTGCCTGTGAAATCATTTGGTTCTACAAGCTTTTGAAAGATCTTAGTATACCACAAAATGGACCTGCAATGCTGTATGGAGATAACTTGTCCTCGGTACAACTCACAGCTAACCCCGTAATGCATCCTAGAACTAAACATTTTGAAAATGACTACCACTTTGTGAGAGAGAAAGTGGCTGACGGTTCTGTGGTGGTTACGCATATCCCTGCAGCTCTTCAACTTGCGGATATCCTCACAAAGACTCTTCCATATGCAGCTTTTGATTCGTTGAGGTACAAACTCGGTGTGCATCCAAGACCCACACCTAGTTTGAGGGGGGATGTTAAGGAGATCAAAGCTGAGCAAAGACCAAGTGTGACAAAGACTCTGAGACAACTAGAGTCTTTGACATCAACCCACACTATTGGTAACGAAGTCAAAACGCAGAGTTGCGGTAAAGAAGTGAAAGCAGGCCCAATGTCTAAGAAGCCCAAGATCGAGAACCTTCCTGCAACGGCTACTTCTCCTCTATCATTCACTAGAGACAAAAGAACTTTGCCAGCTATGGGTGTACAATTTGGCAGTGTAAACAACGAATGATAATGTAACATCTGTCTAGGAGAGGAGAGGCTAGGGTTTAGAACTTCTTCTATATAAACCCTTATGTTGTAATCAAACCCTTTAAGTGAGTAAAAAAGCAGTTTCTATCTTTACAAGTTGTTGTCTTTCTCTCTTCATTCATGAGCTTTTAGCTTTGCTTTGAACTACGTGGCTGCTTCATTATCAAATCTATCTTCTTGGCCATGAGCTTGGCTTTCTATAAATCTTATTCGTAGAATTTGGAAATAAAGCTCAATTTTTGTTTGATTCTTGCCATTGTAAGATTCGATTTCATGCATGACGACAATGCTAAAACACAATAAAATTTGATTTCATTGTAAGATTTAATTTCATTTTTTAATCTCAAGTGTCACACACAAATATTATTACGTCTTGAGATAATATCATATTTTCGCTTAAATAATAAAAAAAAGCAAAGGAGCTGAAAACTTTGTATTGTGTATCGAAAAACACCTCAATGGGGTGAAAATCTTGAGAAGAAAAAAGAAGGATATGTACAAATCTAAAAGTTTAGCTATAAAATTAACCTTAAAACCAAAAAAAAATGAAACTGAAGGCGTATTATCATGAACTGACATGGTTCGTCCGTATCAAATATTCCTCTCATCTAAAAGATTTTGTTATCTGTCCGTTTTACCCAATTAATTGATTTTACATCTTTATGATTCTTAGACTGCAATATTCTAATTCTTCAGATACTCCCACCATCTTGAAGATTAGGTTGGTTTATCTATAATTAATTAGTATATTCAAAAATATATTCCAACGTGATATCTAATAAAATCACTAGATAAAATAATGTGCAGATCTCTAACTTTCTATATAAATGATTCAGCTAACTAATAATTCATTGATAAAAAACGTTTCTTACCTTTTCATCTACTAAATATTGTCGATCATATAAAACAAAATTATCTATGTATACTCTTTAACAATATTTTGACATATTTCAAATTATAAAAAAACTAAAGTTGATATCATTGTCTTCTGTAAATCCTAAAACTCCACATAAATTTTTATTGAGATGATATTAGTTGATGAAGATGCTAGTTATTCGAATCAGAATTTAATATTTTATTATATTTTCTATCCAATTATGTTTGATTAGTGAACATGATCATATAATTAATTTAATTTTTAAATGCTTTCCTCATTCAAGATTATGTTTTTAATCAAATAATATGTTTTGAAATGATTTCCTCATTCACGATTATTTACCATTGTTGTATAACTTATTTTTCTTTTAATTTTTAAATGCTTATTAGAGAACAGTATAACACATGACATGCATTGATCATTAAAGTATGACTAAAATACTTATAGTTCTTGATGCATCTAATACTTAATATTTTATAACATAAACTAGATGATTGACCCGCACCATGTGCGGTATGAACTTTTTAAAAAACATAAGTATTAATTTTATTATAGAATAATTTGATTTTATTATATCTAAACCTTAAATATGCATGATTGTTAATCTGTTAAATTATACGTATGTAGAAAATTAATATGCATAAGATACGATTTTTAATTTTGAAAGTTACCTTGAAAATAAGGAGTTTTTGTTTTTAAACTTTTGAATTTGTATTGCAATGAAAAAAAATTAGAAATAGCGGAAAAAAATATAAGGAATACACCGTTCCAATATATCAAAAAAATTACAAAACCAAACAAAATGATTCCTTCCCTTTTTTCCTAGGTGATTTACTGGCATTATACGCATACATGAAAAATTTGTGAAGTTTCTAAATGAGAATAACTAACTATGTTTCATTATTATTCATTGATATTTTATTTTTAATTCAGGTGTATTTCTATTTCCTTTTATGCCTCATCTTTACTTTTTATCTTATCATTTTCCAGGTTTATAAGACTTCTTATTTATGTCTTTTCCTTTATATGTGTGCTCGTCTTTCAGTATAGAAGTATTAAAGATATTATAAATTATGAGTTATGTAAAGTAAAATATCATATAACATGGAGAAAAGAAAGAAAATGGTTTACATTGCTTATATCAATGAAATGTTGAATAATAAAAAATTTAATAACAGAAGGTTGTTTTATTAAATTTTAATAAAATAAAAGATAAATTTGAAAAAGCTACTAAAGGTTATGAAAACGTTTTCTTATAAAGACATTCATAGTTTTTTGGGGCATTTTTCCTTCTTTGTCAGTAATTAAGATTTTTAACTCACCCCTAGATTTGACTCTCAATAGGGCAACATATAGTTGTTCATGAGAGAATACGGGTCTCGGTAGAAATGAACCAACATTTTTCAATGTTTGGCTTTGACTTTTATTTATGTTATGATTACAAAAGCGAAAATCACTGAAAATTATATGCGCCGCATTCTAAAAGAAAACTTTGTTTTTTGTGGGTGACAAACATCCTAAGCATTAAAACTTTTTGCCTGATCTATCATTTTCTGTTATGATTCTACCCTCAGTCATACGACGTACCAACTGAGTAACTATAAGTCTTGTCCAATTGCATAACCCTCTTTTAGGGTCAATGGTACGAAGACACATGATATGAGCACCAACCTTTAATTTAGGCATTCAACACACTTTGAAGGTTTCAAAAACTCTGTCGCGTACACCAAATCATCATTTGGATCAATATATGAATGAGACTATTAGAGTTTAGATAAACTTTCTCTTCACTTGAGTTAACGTAAAAAAAGAACTGAGTGTTGAACATTTTGAAATTATAATTATTTTTTTTATAAAATAGCTTAAAATCAACATAGTCATAAAGTTGTTTATCTTATAGTCTTGAAAGCATATAATCATTTATCTGATAACATCGTTATTTGTAGGACTCAGTAAAAATCAGTATCATCTGGATTTCCAAATAACTTTCCATAAACTTCCCTCAGTATAGTTTGTTCATTGTTCTTCATATTCTTTGAAGGGTTACTGAAATTTCCAATGACTTTTCATAAACTTTCCTAGTTACTCAATTAAGTTTCTATATATATATTTTTTCTTCGTTTTTTTTTAACTTCTTTATTTGAGGTTGTGTTCGTGTTCATTTTCTTTTCTTTCTTCTGTCAATATTTATTCTTTCTTTTCCTTTTTCTTCTTAATTGTCTTCCTCTAGTTGGAGTTCTTCTCCATCTTCATTTACTTTAATTTTTTATTCTTCGTTCAGGTTTTCTTCGTCTTCTTTTTCAAAAAAAATTGGTCTCTTTCTTCGAATTTTTATATGTTCTTCTTCTAGTTTTTTTTCTTTCCGTTATTTTTTTCATCATCTTTATTTTATTTAGTTACTTTTTCTTTTTTTGTCTTTTCTTCTAGTATTTGTATCTCTGTGTCTTTGTATTCTCATTCTTCTTTTGCTTCTTCATCTTCTAGTCTTTCTTTTTTATTTCTCTATTTTTTTCTTTATGTTTCTTCGACTATTTTTGTTTGTTCAAAATATAGTTTTAAACTTAAGAATATTTCTCTAATATTACAAAAAAAAAAAAATGAATAATTGTAGAGATCCATTATTCTGATTTAAAGATGTTTTTTCTTCACTTAAAACTCTTAACTAAAAAAATGTTAAATATTTTTATTTGTTTACATTTTCATCACATGAATTTGCCATGTAATTTTCAATATGCAACCTTACTTTCTGAAAATTATCCTTATAGCATAAGAAACTCTTCAAAGATGTACCATGACTATTTTAATAAGATTTGTCAAAATTTTGTTGTATAAAATCGCAATTTAAAAACACAATAATTAAATCAATTGATTCGTGTGATACACCTAACCAACTACAATATCTTCTTCTTTTTTAATTACCAACTACAATATCTTCTTTTTTTATTAGCTTGAGCTCTTTAAATATATTAGATTTGTTTTATTTAATAGTTTTTTAGTTATCCAATGATTTTAGAGGAATTAGCCATGTCACAATTAATCCAAAGACATGTCATCATTTTTCAATCTATGTCATCATTTTAAACCAATCAAATTATAACAATTAATTAGGGTAACTAAAGTGACCTAGGTGTACCGGTCGTGGGACTCAACCTTGTATCTCGAGGAAACTTGGCTCGGCCTAAGCCGGCCCAAGAGTGACTCGTTGTTTGGCGGACTGGAAACTAGTCATGGCAGGATCATGTCTAGTTCCGACTCGCACCGCATGTAGTTTAGGAAAGTAGTTAATGCATAGGCCGGCTATACTCTGAAAAGAGAGCTAGTGGGCCAAATGTGAGGATTAGTGTGGCAGACTGAAAGGTCTGATACTAACTGATCATTGAACCGCAAAATAGAGCTATGGTAGCGTTACAGCCGCAAGGCCGTAAGGATACTCGATGGTTCGCTTGTTTGTTGGACTCGGCAGACTACTAGAGAATGTTGTAGGCCGGACAGGTAGTGGCCGGCCAACTCGATAGTTGTACGGACACGCCTTAGTCAACCTGGTAGAAAGTCTAGACGGTGTAGGCCAACAAGAGAAGCGCTAAGGAGGCTTAGCAAACTTGTATGGCCGCATACGACTTCAGGGTTAGAGGCGAGGCTGCGGGAACGCTAAGGCCAGTGATGGGCAAGGCGGGACCGCGAGTCTCCCAAAATTATTGGATAGTTTTATGTGTGTATTTCTGCAGGGACGGTCACCGTATGGCCATAGATGAGTCATGGGTAACGTATTGGGATAGCCATGCTTACCTGGGGCCGACCATACGGGGCAAAAGGTATTGCTTGAAATGCATCGGCTATTGCTTGAGAACCTAGAGGTATAAAGGACTAGGATTAACCAGAGTAGTTAGCTTGATTGTGAACCTTAGGATAGTCTAGTAGTTAAAAGCATGTTAAACCGGTAGGATAGTAGGTTCACAATGCCACCATTTAAATATTGCATAGGGGCGTATGTATGGGCATGCGTTCCGCCTTGTTTGTATTTGGCCTGAAAGAGGGCACGAAGCCCTAGCGTTCTGAGGATCGCTAGAAGGGTCTGTAGTGCCTTAACTTGGGAAGTCCGCCGACGGGCCGACTAGAGGATTGGCTGCCAGGGTGCCAGGCACACCAGTTTTACTGGCCAGGTTACCAGCTTGCTGGTGTAGAGTGTAAAGGGCTGCCAGCGTGCCAGCATGAAAATGGGCTGCCAGCGTGCCCGGCATGAGGTTGAGGAGTTGAGTTTGTATCACCGCCAAAGGGTTGGCCGTGAGACGCAGTACCTGGCAAGTAGTGCTAAGGGTGTTGTGTAGGGTTGTAGGTTTAGAATAGCTAAGTAGTGTTAGGTGGTGAGACGGAGTAGACCGTCTTACTGAGTATTCAATACTCACCCCCCCTTACCAGTGCGCAGGATAGGACATCCGGTCAGGTGGACCATAGGACGGCAAGGCAGGAGGGAGCAGCAGGCAATGAAGGAAGACTTTCCCAAGGCGTTGTGAATCTAGTACCCATATGTTGTAATTTACTATACAATGTAACCGAGAAATTTTTGAGTAATGAAGATACCAATTTTTGTCTAACACTTGGGTCTGGATTCATAGTCCGGGATGCGGGTATTATAAAACCACCTGATTACTCAGCTCTTCGCTCCTTTGGTTGTGCGTGCTTTCCCACTCTTCGAGCTTATGCGTCCAACAAGTTTGATCCTCGAAGTCTCACTTGTGTTTTTCTTGGGTACAATGAACGTTATAAAGGGTATCAGTGTTTGTATCCTCCAACGGGTCGTGTCTACATCAGCAGACATGTTTTGTTTGATGAGACTTGTTACCCCTTCGCTTCCATGTACAGGACTTTGCAACCACCTGCAGGTACTCCTTTACTTGCAGCTTGGCACAAAACCTTTTGGCTCCCTCTCCACCTCCTCCAGTTACTCCGGCTCCTATTGCTTGTCCTCATACCTTGATTCCCATCTCTCACAATCCCTTTACTCCATTGCAAGATGACAGTAACACTACTCCTGAGCCAACAACACCTCCATCTGCGTCTTCAAACACTACTCAAACAGAACACCTTGTGGATTCTGCCTCAGTGTTTGGGCGTATGGCAGGTGACTACTCAGGTTCCGAGTCTGCTAGGTCTGGTTCTGTGGTCTCTACCCTTTCTGCTCCACATTCTCGTGCTTCCCAGCCTCAACACTCAATGATCACTCGCTCCAAGGTTGGTGTTATCAAACCAAACCCTCGTTATGCTCTTCTTACTCAAAAGGTGTCTTATCCCACTCCTCGGACAGTAACACAAGCGCTTAAAGATGAAGGTTGGACAGAGGCTATGAGGGATGAAATAGATACGTGTGATGAGACTAAAACATGGTCTCTTGTTCCACGCACCTCTGACATAAATGTTATAGGCAGTCGATGGGTGTTTACCAATAAGCTCAAGTCTGATGGGACATTGGACAGATTGCGGGCTCGCTTGGTTGCTAAAGGTTTCCATCAAGAGGAAGGTATAGATTACCTAGAAACCTATAGTCATGTTGTTCGCACAGCCACTATAAGGTCGGTGTTACACACCGCAACCGTCTTGGATTAGGACATCAAGCAATTAGATGTTAAAAATGTCTTTCTCCATGGAGATCTACAAGAAACTGTTTACATGAGTCAACCAGCAGGTTTTGTTGACAAAGAAAGACCAGATCATGTTTGTTTTCTCCATAAAGCTATATATGGCTTAAAACAAGCTCCCAGAGATTGGTTTGATAAGTTCAGCTCCTTCCTGCTCGACTTTGGTTTCATATGTAGCAATGCCGATCCTTCCTTGTTTGTCTACACCCAGAAGAAAGATGTCATGTTTCTTTTGCTCTATGTTGATGATATGGTGTTGACTTGGAACAACAATTGTCTCCTTGCTCATCTCTTAGGTGAACTCAACAAACACTTTCGCATGAAGGATTTAGGGAAGCTACACTATTTTCTTGGTATTCAGGCTACTTTTCATGAAAAAGGCCTATTTCTTGGTCAATAGAAATATGCAGAGGACCTTCTTGCAGTTGCAGGCATGGCAGATTGTGCTCTGATGCCTACTCCTCTTCCACTGCAATTGGATCGAGTTCCAGGTCAAGATACTCCCTTCTTCGATCCAACTTACTTCAGAAGTCTTGCTGGTAAGTTGCAGTACCTCACCTTGACTCGTCCGGATCTTCAGTTTGCAGTTAACTATGTGTGCCAGAAGATGCATGCTCCCACCAACTCAGACTACCACTTACTTAAACGGATCATTCGCTATGTCAAAGGGACAATTAATTATGGGATTTCCTTCTCCAAGAACACTGATTTTACCTTGGCCGCATACAGTGACAGCGATTGGTCGGGTTGCAGAGAAGCAAGAAGGTCTACAGGGGTTTTTGCACGTTTCTTGGGAACAACATCATCTCATGGTCCTCCAAGAAACAACCTTCAGTGTCACGCAGCATGACCGAGGCAGAGTATAGGGCTCTAACTGAAGTTGCCTGTGAAATCATTTGGTTCTACAAGCTTTTGAAAGATCTTAGTATACCACAAAATGGACCTGCAATGCTGTATGGAGATAACTTGTCCTCGGTACAACTCACAGCTAACCCCGTAATGCATCCTAGAACTAAACATTTTGAAAATGACTACCACTTTGTGAGAGAGAAAGTGGCTGACGGTTCTGTGGTGGTTACGCATATCCCTGCAGCTCTTCAACTTGCGGATATCCTCACAAAGACTCTTCCATATGCAGCTTTTGATTCGTTGAGGTACAAACTCGGTGTGCATCCAAGACCCACACCTAGTTTGAGGGGGGATGTTAAGGAGATCAAAGCTGAGCAAAGACCAAGTGTGACAAAGACTCTGAGACAACTAGAGTCTTTGACATCAACCCACACTATTGGTAACGAAGTCAAAACGCAGAGTTGCGGTAAAGAAGTGAAAGCAGGCCCAATGTCTAAGAAGCCCAAGATCGAGAACCTTCCTGCAACGGCTACTTCTCCTCTATCATTCACTAGAGACAAAAGAACTTTGCCAGCTATGGGTGTACGATTTGGCAGTGTAAACAACGAATGATAATGTAACATCTGTCTAGGAGAGGAGAGGCTAGGGTTTAGAACTTCTTCTATATAAACCCTTATGTTGTAATCAAACCCTTTAAGTGAGTAAAAAAGCAGTTTCTATCTTTACAAGTTGTTGTCTTTCTCTCTTCATTCATGAGCTTTTAGCTTTGCTTTGAACTACGTGGCTGCTTCATTATCAAATCTATCTTCTTGGCCATGAGCTTGGCTTTCTATAAATCTTATTCGTAGAATTTGGAAATAAAGCTCAATTTTTGTTTGATTCTTGCCATTGTAAGATTCGATTTCATGCATGACGACAATGCTAAAACACAATAAAATTTGATTTCATTGTAAGATTTAATTTCATTTTTTAATCTCAAGTGTCACACACAAATATTATTACGTCTTGAGATAATATCATATTTTCGCTTAAATAATAAAAAAAAGCAAAGGAGCTGAAAACTTTGTATTGTGTATCGAAAAACACCTCAATGGGGTGAAAATCTTGAGAAGAAAAAAGAAGGATATGTACAAATCTAAAAGTTTAGCTATAAAATTAACCTTAAAACCAAAAAAAAATGAAACTGAAGGCGTATTATCATGAACTGACATGGTTCGTCCGTATCAAATATTCCTCTCATCTAAAAGATTTTGTTATCTGTCCGTTTTACCCAATTAATTGATTTTACATCTTTATGATTCTTAGGCTGCAATATTCTAATTCTTCAGATACTCCCACCATCTTGAAGATTAGGTTGGTTTATCTATAATTAATTAGTATATTCAAAAATATATTCCAACGTGATATCTAATAAAATCACTAGATAAAATAATGTGCAGATCTCTAACTTTCTATATAAATGATTCAGCTAACTAATAATTCATTGATAAAAAACGTTTCTTACCTTTTCATCTACTAAATATTGTCGATCATATAAAACAAAATTATCTATGTATACTCTTTAACAATATTTTGACATATTTCAAATTATAAAAAAACTAAAGTTGATATCATTGTCTTCTGTAAATCCTAAAACTCCACATAAATTTTTATTGAGATGATATTAGTGATGAAGATGCTAGTTATTCGAATCAGAATTTAATATTTTATTATATTTTCTATCCAATTATGTTTGATTAGTGAACATGATCATATAATTAATTTAATTTTTAAATGCTTTCCTCATTCAAGATTATGTTTTTAATCAAATAATATGTTTTGAAATGATTTCCTCATTCACGATTATTTACCATTGTTGTATAACTTATTTTTCTTTTAATTTTTAAATGCTTATTAGAGAACAGTATAACACATGACATGCATTGATCATTAACGTATGACTAAAATACTTATAGTTCTTGATGCATCTAATACTTAATATTTTATAACATAAACTAGATGATTGACCCGCACCATGTGCGGTATGAACTTTTTTAAAAACATAAGTATTAATTTTATTATAGAATAATTTGATTTTATTATATCTAAACCTTAAATATGCATGATTGTTAATCTGTTAAATTATACGTATGTAGAAAATTAATATGCATAAGATACGATTTTTAATTTTGAAAGTTACCTTGAAAATAAGGAGTTTTTGTTTTTAAACTTTTGAATTTGTATTGCAATGAAAAAAAATTAGAAATAGCGGAAAAAAATATAAGGAATACACCGTTCCAATATATCAAAAAAATTACAAAACCAAACAAAATGATTCCTTCCCTTTTTTCCTAGGTGATTTACTGGCATTATACGCATACATGAAAAATTTGTGAAGTTTCTAAATGAGAATAACTAACTATGTTTCATTATTATTCATTGATATTTTATTTTTAATTCAGGTGTATTTCTATTTCCTTTTATGCCTCATCTTTACTTTTTATCTTATCATTTTCCAGGTTTATAAGACTTCTTATTTATGTCGTTTCCTTTATATGTGTGCTCTTCTTTGAGTATAGAAGTATTAAAGATATTATAAATTATGAGTTATGTAAAGTAAAATATCATATGACATGGAGAAAAGAAAGAAAATGGTTTACATTGCTTATATCAATGAAATGTTGAATAATAAAAAATTTAATAACAGAAGGTTGTTTTATTAAATTTTAATAAAATAAAAGATAAATTTGAAAAAGCTACTAAAGGTTATGAAAACGTTTTCTTATAAAGACATTCATAGTTTTTTGGGGCATTTTTCCTTCTTTGTCAGTAATTAAGATTTTTAACTCACCCCTAGATTTGACTCTCAATAGGGCAACATATAGTTGTTCATGAGAGAATACGGGTCTCGGTAGAAATGAACCAACATTTTTCAGTGTTTGGCTTTGACTTTTATTTATGTTATGATTACAAAAGCGAAAATCACTGAAAATTATATGTGCCGCATTCTAAAAGAAAACTTTGTTTTTTGTGGGTGACAAACATCCTAAGCATTAAAACTTTTTGCCTGATCTATCATTTTCTGTTATGATTCTACCCTCAGTCATACGACGTACCAACTGAGTAACTATAAGTCTTGTCCAATTGCATAACCCTCTTTTAGGGTCAATGGTACGAAGACACATGATATGAGCACCAACCTTTAATTTAGGCATTCAACACACTTTGAAGGTTTCAAAAACTCTGTCGCGTACACCAAATCATCATTTGGATCAATATATGAATGAGACTATTAGAGTTTAGATAAACTTTCTCTTCACTTGAGTTAACGTAAAAAAAAGAACTGAGTGTTGAACATTTTGAAATTATAATTATTTTTTTTATAAAATAGCTTAAAATCAACATAGTCATAAAGTTGTTTATCTTATAGTCTTGAAAGCATATAATCATTTATCTGATAACATCGTTATTTGTAGGACTCAGTAAAAATCAGTATCATCTGGATTTCCAAATAACTTTCCATAAACTTCCCTCAGTATAGTTTGTTCATTGTTCTTCATATTCTTTGAAGGGTTACTGAAATTTCCAATGACTTTTCATAAACTTTCCTAGTTACTCAATTAAGTTTCTATATATATATTTTTTCTTCGTTTTTTTTTAACTTCTTTATTTGAGGTTGTGTTCGTGTTCATTTTCTTTTCTTTCTTCTGTCAATATTTATTCTTTCTTTTCCTTTTTCTTCTTAATTGTCTTCCTCTAGTTGGAGTTCTTCTCCATCTTCATTTACTTTAATTTTTTATTCTTCGTTCAGGTTTTCTTCGTCTTCTTTTTCAAAAAAAATTGGTCTCTTTCTTCGAATTTTTATATGTTCTTCTTCTAGTTTTTTTTCTTTCCGTTATTTTTTTCATCATCTTTATTTTATTTAGTTACTTTTTCTTTTTTTGTCTTTTCTTCTAGTATTTGTATCTCTGTGTCTTTGTATTCTCATTCTTCTTTTGCTTCTTCATCTTCTAGTCTTTCTTTTTTATTTCTCTATTTTTTTCTTTATGTTTCTTCGACTATTTTTGTTTGTTCAAAATATAGTTTTAAACTTAAGAATATTTCTCTAATATTACAAAAAAAAAAAAATGAATAATTGTAGAGATCCATTATTCTGATTTAAAGATGTTTTTTCTTCACTTAAAACTCTTAACTAAAAAAATGTTAAATATTTTTATTTGTTTACATTTTCATCACATGAATTTGCCATGTAATTTTCAATATGCAACCTTACTTTCTGAAAATTATCCTTATAGCATAAGAAACTCTTCAAAGATGTACCATGACTATTTTAATAAGATTTGTCAAAATTTTGTTGTATAAAATCGCAATTTAAAAACACAATAATTAAATCAATTGATTCGTGTGATACACCTAACCAACTACAATATCTTCTTCTTTTTTAATTACCAACTACAATATCTTCTTTTTTTATTAGCTTGAGCTCTTTAAATATATTAGATTTGTTTTATTTAATAGTTTTTTAGTTATCCAATGATTTTAGAGGAATTAGCCATGTCACAATTAATCCAAAGACATGTCATCATTTTTCAATCTATGTCATCATTTTAAACCAATCAAATTATAACAATTAATTAGGGTAACTAAAGTGACCTAGGTGTACCGGTCGTGGGACTCAACCTTGTATCTCGAGGAAACTTGGCTCGGCCTAAGCCGGCCCAAGAGTGACTCGTTGTTTGGCGGACTGGAAACTAGTCATGGCAGGATCATGTCTAGTTCCGACTCGCACCGCATGTAGTTTAGGAAAGTAGTTAATGCATAGGCCGGCTATACTCTGAAAAGAGAGCTAGTGGGCCAAATGTGAGGATTAGTGTGGCAGACTGAAAGGTCTGATACTAACTGATCATTGAACCGCAAAATAGAGCTATGGTAGCGTTACAGCCGCAAGGCCGTAAGGATACTCGATGGTTCGCTTGTTTGTTGGACTCGGCAGACTACTAGAGAATGTTGTAGGCCGGACAGGTAGTGGCCGGCCAACTCGATAGTTGTACGGACACGCCTTAGTCAACCTGGTAGAAAGTCTAGACGGTGTAGGCCAACAAGAGAAGCGCTAAGGAGGCTTAGCAAACTTGTATGGCCGCATACGACTTCAGGGTTAGAGGCGAGGCTGCGGGAACGCTAAGGCCAGTGATGGGCAAGGCGGGACCGCGAGTCTCCCAAAATTATTGGATAGTTTTATGTGTGTATTTCTGCAGGGACGGTCACCGTATGGCCATAGATGAGTCATGGGTAACGTATTGGGATAGCCATGCTTACCTGGGGCCGACCATACGGGGCAAAAGGTATTGCTTGAAATGCATCGGCTATTGCTTGAGAACCTAGAGGTATAAAGGACTAGGATTAACCAGAGTAGTTAGCTTGATTGTGAACCTTAGGATAGTCTAGTAGTTAAAAGCATGTTAAACCGGTAGGATAGTAGGTTCACAATGCCACCATTTAAATATTGCATAGGGGCGTATGTATGGGCATGCGTTCCGCCTTGTTTGTATTTGGCCTGAAAGAGGGCACGAAGCCCTAGCGTTCTGAGGATCGCTAGAAGGGTCTGTAGTGCCTTAACTTGGGAAGTCCGCCGACGGGCCGACTAGAGGATTGGCTGCCAGGGTGCCAGGCACACCAGTTTTACTGGCCAGGTTACCAGCTTGCTGGTGTAGAGTGTAAAGGGCTGCCAGCGTGCCAGCATGAAAATGGGCTGCCAGCGTGCCCGGCATGAGGTTGAGGAGTTGAGTTTGTATCACCGCCAAAGGGTTGGCCGTGAGACGCAGTACCTGGCAAGTAGTGCTAAGGGTGTTGTGTAGGGTTGTAGGTTTAGAATAGCTAAGTAGTGTTAGGTGGTGAGACGGAGTAGACCGTCTTACTGAGTATTCAATACTCACCCCCCCTTACCAGTGCGCAGGATAGGACATCCGGTCAGGTGGACCATAGGACGGCAAGGCAGGAGGGAGCAGCAGGCAATGAAGGAAGACTTTCCCAAGGCGTTGTGAATCTAGTACCCATATGTTGTAATTTACTATACAATGTAACCGAGAAATTTTTGAGTAATGAAGATACCAATTTTTGTCTAACACTTGGGTCTGGATTCATAGTCCGGGATGCGGGTATTATAAAACCACCTGATTACTCAGCTCTTCGCTCCTTTGGTTGTGCGTGCTTTCCCACTCTTCGAGCTTATGCGTCCAACAAGTTTGATCCTCGAAGTCTCACTTGTGTTTTTCTTGGGTACAATGAACGTTATAAAGGGTATCGGTGTTTGTATCCTCCAACGGGTCGTGTCTACATCAGCAGACATGTTTTGTTTGATGAGACTTGTTACCCCTTCGCTTCCATGTACAGGACTTTGCAACCACCTGCAGGTACTCCTTTACTTGCAGCTTGGCACAAAACCTTTTGGCTCCCTCTCCACCTCCTCCAGTTACTCCGGCTCCTATTGCTTGTCCTCATACCTTGATTCCCATCTCTCACAATCCCTTTACTCCATTGCAAGATGACAGTAACACTACTCCTGAGCCAACAACACCTCCATCTGCGTCTTCAAACACTACTCAAACAGAACACCTTGTGGATTCTGCCTCAGTGTTTGGGCGTATGGCAGGTGACTACTCAGGTTCCGAGTCTGCTAGGTCTGGTTCTGTGGTCTCTACCCTTTCTGCTCCACATTCTCGTGCTTCCCAGCCTCAACACTCAATGATCACTCGCTCCAAGGTTGGTGTTATCAAACCAAACCCTCGTTATGCTCTTCTTACTCAAAAGGTGTCTTATCCCACTCCTCGGACAGTAACACAAGCGCTTAAAGATGAAGGTTGGACAGAGGCTATGAGGGATGAAATAGATACGTGTGATGAGACTAAAACATGGTCTCTTGTTCCACGCACCTCTGACATAAATGTTATAGGCAGTCGATGGGTGTTTACCAATAAGCTCAAGTCTGATGGGACATTGGACAGATTGCGGGCTCGCTTGGTTGCTAAAGGTTTCCATCAAGAGGAAGGTATAGATTACCTAGAAACCTATAGTCATGTTGTTCGCACAGCCACTATAAGGTCGGTGTTACACACCGCAACCGTCTTGGATTAGGACATCAAGCAATTAGATGTTAAAAATGTCTTTCTCCATGGAGATCTACAAGAAACTGTTTACATGAGTCAACCAGCAGGTTTTGTTGACAAAGAAAGACCAGATCATGTTTGTTTTCTCCATAAAGCTATATATGGCTTAAAACAAGCTCCCAGAGATTGGTTTGATAAGTTCAGCTCCTTCCTGCTCGACTTTGGTTTCATATGTAGCAATGCCGATCCTTCCTTGTTTGTCTACACCCAGAAGAAAGATGTCATGTTTCTTTTGCTCTATGTTGATGATATGGTGTTGACTTGGAACAACAATTGTCTCCTTGCTCATCTCTTAGGTGAACTCAACAAACACTTTCGCATGAAGGATTTAGGGAAGCTACACTATTTTCTTGGTATTCAGGCTACTTTTCATGAAAAAGGCCTATTTCTTGGTCAATAGAAATATGCAGAGGACCTTCTTGCAGTTGCAGGCATGGCAGATTGTGCTCTGATGCCTACTCCTCTTCCACTGCAATTGGATCGAGTTCCAGGTCAAGATACTCCCTTCTTCGATCCAACTTACTTCAGAAGTCTTGCTGGTAAGTTGCAGTACCTCACCTTGACTCGTCCGGATCTTCAGTTTGCAGTTAACTATGTGTGCCAGAAGATGCATGCTCCCACCAACTCAGACTACCACTTACTTAAACGGATCATTCGCTATGTCAAAGGGACAATTAATTATGGGATTTCCTTCTCCAAGAACACTGATTTTACCTTGGCCGCATACAGTGACAGCGATTGGTCGGGTTGCAGAGAAGCAAGAAGGTCTACAGGGGGTTTTTGCACGTTTCTTGGGAACAACATCATCTCATGGTCCTCCAAGAAACAACCTTCAGTGTCACGCAGCATGACCGAGGCAGAGTATAGGGCTCTAACTGAAGTTGCCTGTGAAATCATTTGGTTCTACAAGCTTTTGAAAGATCTTAGTATACCACAAAATGGACCTGCAATGCTGTATGGAGATAACTTGTCCTCGGTACAACTCACAGCTAACCCCGTAATGCATCCTAGAACTAAACATTTTGAAAATGACTACCACTTTGTGAGAGAGAAAGTGGCTGACGGTTCTGTGGTGGTTACGCATATCCCTGCAGCTCTTCAACTTGCGGATATCCTCACAAAGACTCTTCCATATGCAGCTTTTGATTCGTTGAGGTACAAACTCGGTGTGCATCCAAGACCCACACCTAGTTTGAGGGGGGATGTTAAGGAGATCAAAGCTGAGCAAAGACCAAGTGTGACAAAGACTCTGAGACAACTAGAGTCTTTGACATCAACCCACACTATTGGTAACGAAGTCAAAACGCAGAGTTGCGGTAAAGAAGTGAAAGCAGGCCCAATGTCTAAGAAGCCCAAGATCGAGAACCTTCCTGCAACGGCTACTTCTCCTCTATCATTCACTAGAGACAAAAGAACTTTGCCAGCTATGGGTGTACGATTTGGCAGTGTAAACAACGAATGATAATGTAACATCTGTCTAGGAGAGGAGAGGCTAGGGTTTAGAACTTCTTCTATATAAACCCTTATGTTGTAATCAAACCCTTTAAGTGAGTAAAAAAGCAGTTTCTATCTTTACAAGTTGTTGTCTTTCTCTCTTCATTCATGAGCTTTTAGCTTTGCTTTGAACTACGTGGCTGCTTCATTATCAAATCTATCTTCTTGGCCATGAGCTTGGCTTTCTATAAATCTTATTCGTAGAATTTGGAAATAAAGCTCAATTTTTGTTTGATTCTTGCCATTGTAAGATTCGATTTCATGCATGACGACAATGCTAAAACACAATAAAATTTGATTTCATTGTAAGATTTAATTTCATTTTTTAATCTCAAGTGTCACACACAAATATTATTACGTCTTGAGATAATATCATATTTTCGCTTAAATAATAAAAAAAAGCAAAGGAGCTGAAAACTTTGTATTGTGTATCGAAAAACACCTCAATGGGGTGAAAATCTTGAGAAGAAAAAAGAAGGATATGTACAAATCTAAAAGTTTAGCTATAAAATTAACCTTAAAACCAAAAAAAAATGAAACTGAAGGCGTATTATCATGAACTGACATGGTTCGTCCGTATCAAATATTCCTCTCATCTAAAAGATTTTGTTATCTGTCCGTTTTACCCAATTAATTGATTTTACATCTTTATGATTCTTAGGCTGCAATATTCTAATTCTTCAGATACTCCCACCATCTTGAAGATTAGGTTGGTTTATCTATAATTAATTAGTATATTCAAAAATATATTCCAACGTGATATCTAATAAAATCACTAGATAAAATAATGTGCAGATCTCTAACTTTCTATATAAATGATTCAGCTAACTAATAATTCATTGATAAAAAACGTTTCTTACCTTTTCATCTACTAAATATTGTCGATCATATAAAACAAAATTATCTATGTATACTCTTTAACAATATTTTGACATATTTCAAATTATAAAAAAACTAAAGTTGATATCATTGTCTTCTGTAAATCCTAAAACTCCACATAAATTTTTATTGAGATGATATTAGTTGATGAAGATGCTAGTTATTCGAATCAGAATTTAATATTTTATTATATTTTCTATCCAATTATGTTTGATTAGTGAACATGATCATATAATTAATTTAATTTTTAAATGCTTTCCTCATTCAAGATTATGTTTTTAATCAAATAATATGTTTTGAAATGATTTCCTCATTCACGATTATTTACCATTGTTGTATAACTTATTTTTCTTTTAATTTTTAAATGCTTATTAGAGAACAGTATAACACATGACATGCATTGATCATTAACGTATGACTAAAATACTTATAGTTCTTGATGCATCTAATACTTAATATTTTATAACATAAACTAGATGATTGACCCGCACCATGTGCGGTATGAACTTTTTAAAAACATAAGTATTAATTTTATTATAGAATAATTTGATTTTATTATATCTAAACCTTAAATATGCATGATTGTTAATCTGTTAAATTATACGTATGTAGAAAATTAATATGCATAAGATACGATTTTTAATTTTGAAAGTTACCTTGAAAATAAGGAGTTTTTGTTTTTAAACTTTTGAATTTGTATTGCAATGAAAAAAAATTAGAAATAGCGGAAAAAAATATAAGGAATACACCGTTCCAATATATCAAAAAAATTACAAAACCAAACAAAATGATTCCTTCCCTTTTTTCCTAGGTGATTTACTGGCATTATACGCATACATGAAAAATTTGTGAAGTTTCTAAATGAGAATAACTAACTATGTTTCATTATTATTCATTGATATTTTATTTTTAATTCAGGTGTATTTCTATTTCCTTTTATGCCTCATCTTTACTTTTTATCTTATCATTTTCCAGGTTTATAAGACTTCTTATTTATGTCGTTTTCCTTTATATGTGTGCTCTTCTTTGAGTATAGAAGTATTAAAGATATTATAAATTATGAGTTATGTAAAGTAAAATATCATATGACATGGAGAAAAGAAAGAAAATGGTTTACATTGCTTATATCAATGAAATGTTGAATAATAAAAAATTTAATAACAGAAGGTTGTTTTATTAAATTTTAATAAAATAAAAGATAAATTTGAAAAAGCTACTAAAGGTTATGAAAACGTTTTCTTATAAAGACATTCATAGTTTTTTGGGGCATTTTTCCTTCTTTGTCAGTAATTAAGATTTTTAACTCACCCCTAGATTTGACTCTCAATAGGGCAACATATAGTTGTTCATGAGAGAATACGGGTCTCGGTAGAAATGAACCAACATTTTTCAGTGTTTGGCTTTGACTTTTATTTATGTTATGATTACAAAAGCGAAAATCACTGAAAATTATATGTGCCGCATTCTAAAAGAAAACTTTGTTTTTTGTGGGTGACAAACATCCTAAGCATTAAAACTTTTTGCCTGATCTATCATTTTCTGTTATGATTCTACCCTCAGTCATACGACGTACCAACTGAGTAACTATAAGTCTTGTCCAATTGCATAACCCTCTTTTAGGGTCAATGGTACGAAGACACATGATATGAGCACCAACCTTTAATTTAGGCATTCAACACACTTTGAAGGTTTCAAAAACTCTGTCGCGTACACCAAATCATCATTTGGATCAATATATGAATGAGACTATTAGAGTTTAGATAAACTTTCTCTTCACTTGAGTTAACGTAAAAAAAAGAACTGAGTGTTGAACATTTTGAAATTATAATTATTTTTTTTATAAAATAGCTTAAAATCAACATAGTCATAAAGTTGTTTATCTTATAGTCTTGAAAGCATATAATCATTTATCTGATAACATCGTTATTTGTAGGACTCAGTAAAAATCAGTATCATCTGGATTTCCAAATAACTTTCCATAAACTTCCCTCAGTATAGTTTGTTCATTGTTCTTCATATTCTTTGAAGGGTTACTGAAATTTCCAATGACTTTTCATAAACTTTCCTAGTTACTCAATTAAGTTTCTATATATATATTTTTTCTTCGTTTTTTTTTAACTTCTTTATTTGAGGTTGTGTTCGTGTTCATTTTCTTTTCTTTCTTCTGTCAATATTTATTCTTTCTTTTCCTTTTTCTTCTTAATTGTCTTCCTCTAGTTGGAGTTCTTCTCCATCTTCATTTACTTTAATTTTTTATTCTTCGTTCAGGTTTTCTTCGTCTTCTTTTTCAAAAAAAATTGGTCTCTTTCTTCGAATTTTTATATGTTCTTCTTCTAGTTTTTTTTCTTTCCGTTATTTTTTTCATCATCTTTATTTTATTTAGTTACTTTTTCTTTTTTTGTCTTTTCTTCTAGTATTTGTATCTCTGTGTCTTTGTATTCTCATTCTTCTTTTGCTTCTTCATCTTCTAGTCTTTCTTTTTTATTTCTCTATTTTTTTCTTTATGTTTCTTCGACTATTTTTGTTTGTTCAAAATATAGTTTTAAACTTAAGAATATTTCTCTAATATTACAAAAAAAAAAAAAATGAATAATTGTAGAGATCCATTATTCTGATTTAAAGATGTTTTTTCTTCACTTAAAACTCTTAACTAAAAAAATGTTAAATATTTTTATTTGTTTACATTTTCATCACATGAATTTGCCATGTAATTTTCAATATGCAACCTTACTTTCTGAAAATTATCCTTATAGCATAAGAAACTCTTCAAAGATGTACCATGACTATTTTAATAAGATTTGTCAAAATTTTGTTGTATAAAATCGCAATTTAAAAACACAATAATTAAATCAATTGATTCGTGTGATACACCTAACCAACTACAATATCTTCTTCTTTTTTAATTACCAACTACAATATCTTCTTTTTTTATTAGCTTGAGCTCTTTAAATATATTAGATTTGTTTTATTTAATAGTTTTTTAGTTATCCAATGATTTTAGAGGAATTAGCCATGTCACAATTAATCCAAAGACATGTCATCATTTTTCAATCTATGTCATCATTTTAAACCAATCAAATTATAACAATTAATTAGGGTAACTAAAGTGACCTAGGTGTACCGGTCGTGGGACTCAACCTTGTATCTCGAGGAAACTTGGCTCGGCCTAAGCCGGCCCAAGAGTGACTCGTTGTTTGGCGGACTGGAAACTAGTCATGGCAGGATCATGTCTAGTTCCGACTCGCACCGCATGTAGTTTAGGAAAGTAGTTAATGCATAGGCCGGCTATACTCTGAAAAGAGAGCTAGTGGGCCAAATGTGAGGATTAGTGTGGCAGACTGAAAGGTCTGATACTAACTGATCATTGAACCGCAAAATAGAGCTATGGTAGCGTTACAGCCGCAAGGCCGTAAGGATACTCGATGGTTCGCTTGTTTGTTGGACTCGGCAGACTACTAGAGAATGTTGTAGGCCGGACAGGTAGTGGCCGGCCAACTCGATAGTTGTACGGACACGCCTTAGTCAACCTGGTAGAAAGTCTAGACGGTGTAGGCCAACAAGAGAAGCGCTAAGGAGGCTTAGCAAACTTGTATGGCCGCATACGACTTCAGGGTTAGAGGCGAGGCTGCGGGAACGCTAAGGCCAGTGATGGGCAAGGCGGGACCGCGAGTCTCCCAAAATTATTGGATAGTTTTATGTGTGTATTTCTGCAGGGACGGTCACCGTATGGCCATAGATGAGTCATGGGTAACGTATTGGGATAGCCATGCTTACCTGGGGCCGACCATACGGGGCAAAAGGTATTGCTTGAAATGCATCGGCTATTGCTTGAGAACCTAGAGGTATAAAGGACTAGGATTAACCAGAGTAGTTAGCTTGATTGTGAACCTTAGGATAGTCTAGTAGTTAAAAGCATGTTAAACCGGTAGGATAGTAGGTTCACAATGCCACCATTTAAATATTGCATAGGGGCGTATGTATGGGCATGCGTTCCGCCTTGTTTGTATTTGGCCTGAAAGAGGGCACGAAGCCCTAGCGTTCTGAGGATCGCTAGAAGGGTCTGTAGTGCCTTAACTTGGGAAGTCCGCCGACGGGCCGACTAGAGGATTGGCTGCCAGGGTGCCAGGCACACCAGTTTTACTGGCCAGGTTACCAGCTTGCTGGTGTAGAGTGTAAAGGGCTGCCAGCGTGCCAGCATGAAAATGGGCTGCCAGCGTGCCCGGCATGAGGTTGAGGAGTTGAGTTTGTATCACCGCCAAAGGGTTGGCCGTGAGACGCAGTACCTGGCAAGTAGTGCTAAGGGTGTTGTGTAGGGTTGTAGGTTTAGAATAGCTAAGTAGTGTTAGGTGGTGAGACGGAGTAGACCGTCTTACTGAGTATTCAATACTCACCCCCCCTTACCAGTGCGCAGGATAGGACATCCGGTCAGGTGGACCATAGGACGGCAAGGCAGGAGGGAGCAGCAGGCAATGAAGGAAGACTTTCCCAAGGCGTTGTGAATCTAGTACCCATATGTTGTAATTTACTATACAATGTAACCGAGAAATTTTTGAGTAATGAAGATACCAATTTTTGTCTAACACTTGGGTCTGGATTCATAGTCCGGGATGCGGGTATTATAAAACCACCTGATTACTCAGCTCTTCGCTCCTTTGGTTGTGCGTGCTTTCCCACTCTTCGAGCTTATGCGTCCAACAAGTTTGATCCTCGAAGTCTCACTTGTGTTTTTCTTGGGTACAATGAACGTTATAAAGGGTATCGGTGTTTGTATCCTCCAACGGGTCGTGTCTACATCAGCAGACATGTCTTGTTTGATGAGACTTGTTACCCCTTCGCTTCCATGTACAGGACTTTGCAACCACCTGCAGGTACTCCTTTACTTGCAGCTTGGCACAAAACCTTTTGGCTCCCTCTCCACCTCCTCCAGTTACTCCGGCTCCTATTGCTTGTCCTCATACCTTGATTCCCATCTCTCACAATCCCTTTACTCCATTGCAAGATGACAGTAACACTACTCCTGAGCCAACAACACCTCCATCTGCGTCTTCAAACACTACTCAAACAGAACACCTTGTGGATTCTGCCTCAGTGTTTGGGCGTATGGCAGGTGACTACTCAGGTTCCGAGTCTGCTAGGTCTGGTTCTGTGGTCTCTACCCTTTCTGCTCCACATTCTCGTGCTTCCCAGCCTCAACACTCAATGATCACTCGCTCCAAGGTTGGTGTTATCAAACCAAACCCTCGTTATGCTCTTCTTACTCAAAAGGTGTCTTATCCCACTCCTCGGACAGTAACACAAGCGCTTAAAGATGAAGGTTGGACAGAGGCTATGAGGGATGAAATAGATACGTGTGATGAGACTAAAACATGGTCTCTTGTTCCACGCACCTCTGACATAAATGTTATAGGCAGTCGATGGGTGTTTACCAATAAGCTCAAGTCTGATGGGACATTGGACAGATTGCGGGCTCGCTTGGTTGCTAAAGGTTTCCATCAAGAGGAAGGTATAGATTACCTAGAAACCTATAGTCATGTTGTTCGCACAGCCACTATAAGGTCGGTGTTACACACCGCAACCGTCTTGGATTAGGACATCAAGCAATTAGATGTTAAAAATGTCTTTCTCCATGGAGATCTACAAGAAACTGTTTACATGAGTCAACCAGCAGGTTTTGTTGACAAAGAAAGACCAGATCATGTTTGTTTTCTCCATAAAGCTATATATGGCTTAAAACAAGCTCCCAGAGATTGGTTTGATAAGTTCAGCTCCTTCCTGCTCGACTTTGGTTTCATATGTAGCAATGCCGATCCTTCCTTGTTTGTCTACACCCAGAAGAAAGATGTCATGTTTCTTTTGCTCTATGTTGATGATATGGTGTTGACTTGGAACAACAATTGTCTCCTTGCTCATCTCTTAGGTGAACTCAACAAACACTTTCGCATGAAGGATTTAGGGAAGCTACACTATTTTCTTGGTATTCAGACTACTTTTCATGAAAAAGGCCTATTTCTTGGTCAATAGAAATATGCAGAGGACCTTCTTGCAGTTGCAGGCATGGCAGATTGTGCTCTGATGCCTACTCCTCTTCCACTGCAATTGGATCGAGTTCCAGGTCAAGATACTCCCTTCTTCGATCCAACTTACTTCAGAAGTCTTGCTGGTAAGTTGCAGTACCTCACCTTGACTCGTCCGGATCTTCAGTTTGCAGTTAACTATGTGTGCCAGAAGATGCATGCTCCCACCAACTCAGACTACCACTTACTTAAACGGATCATTCGCTATCTCAAAGGGACAATTAATTATGGGATTTCCTTCTCCAAGAACACTGATTTTACCTTGGCCGCATACAGTGACAGCGATTGGTCGGGTTGCAGAGAAGCAAGAAGGTCTACAGGGGGTTTTTGCACGTTTCTTGGGAACAACATCATCTCATGGTCCTCCAAGAAACAACCTTCAGTGTCACGCAGCATGACCGAGGCAGAGTATAGGGCTCTAACTGAAGTTGCCTGTGAAATCATTTGGTTCTACAAGCTTTTGAAAGATCTTAGTATACCACAAAATGGACCTGCAATGCTGTATGGAGATAACTTGTCCTCGGTACAACTCACAGCTAACCCCGTAATGCATCCTAGAACTAAACATTTTGAAAATGACTACCACTTTGTGAGAGAGAAAGTGGCTGACGGTTCTGTGGTGGTTACGCATATCCCTGCAGCTCTTCAACTTGCGGATATCCTCACAAAGACTCTTCCATATGCAGCTTTTGATTCGTTGAGGTACAAACTCGGTGTGCATCCAAGACCCACACCTAGTTTGAGGGGGGATGTTAAGGAGATCAAAGCTGAGCAAAGACCAAGTGTGACAAAGACTCTGAGACAACTAGAGTCTTTGACATCAACCCACACTATTAGTAATGAAGTCAAAACGCAGAGTTGCGGTAAAGAAGTGAAAGCAGGCCCAATGTCTAAGAAGCCCAAGATCGATAACCTTCCTGCAACGGCTACTTCTCCTCTATCATTCACTAGAGACAAAAGAACTTTGCCAGCTATGGGTGTACGATTTGGCAGTGTAAACAACGAATGATAATGTAACATCTGTCTAGGAGAGGAGAGGCTAGGGTTTAGAACTTCTTCTATATAAACCCTTATGTTGTAATCAAACCCTTTAAGTGAGTAAAAAAGCAGTTTCTATCTTTACAAGTTGTTGTCTTTCTCTCTTCATTCATGAGCTTTTAGCTTTGCTTTGAACTACGTGGCTGCTTCATTATCAAATCTATCTTCTTGGCCATGAGCTTGGCTTTCTATAAATCTTATTCGTAGAATTTGGAAATAAAGCTCAATTTTTGTTTGATTCTTGCCATTGTAAGATTCGATTTCATGCATGACGACAATGCTAAAACACAATAAAATTTGATTTCATTGTAAGATTTAATTTCATTTTTTAATCTCAAGTGTCACACACAAATATTATTACGTCTTGAGATAATATCATATTTTCGCTTAAATAATAAAAAAAAGCAAAGGAGCTGAAAACTTTGTATTGTGTATCGAAAAACACCTCAATGGGGTGAAAATCTTGAGAAGAAAAAAGAAGGATATGTACAAATCTAAAAGTTTAGCTATAAAATTAACCTTAAAACCAAAAAAAAATGAAACTGAAGGCGTATTATCATGAACTGACATGGTTCGTCCGTATCAAATATTCCTCTCATCTAAAAGATTTTGTTATCTGTCCGTTTTACCCAATTAATTGATTTTACATCTTTATGATTCTTAGGCTGCAATATTCTAATTCTTCAGATACTCCCACCATCTTGAAGATTAGGTTGGTTTATCTATAATTAATTAGTATATTCAAAAATATATTCCAACGTGATATCTAATAAAATCACTAGATAAAATAATGTGCAGATCTCTAACTTTCTATATAAATGATTCAGCTAACTAATAATTCATTGATAAAAAACGTTTCTTACCTTTTCATCTACTAAATATTGTCGATCATATAAAACAAAATTATCTATGTATACTCTTTAACAATATTTTGACATATTTCAAATTATAAAAAAACTAAAGTTGATATCATTGTCTTCTGTAAATCCTAAAACTCCACATAAATTTTTATTGAGATGATATTAGTTGATGAAGATGCTAGTTATTCGAATCAGAATTTAATATTTTATTATATTTTCTATCCAATTATGTTTGATTAGTGAACATGATCATATAATTAATTTAATTTTTAAATGCTTTCCTCATTCAAGATTATGTTTTTAATCAAATAATATGTTTTGAAATGATTTCCTCATTCACGATTATTTACCATTGTTGTATAACTTATTTTTCTTTTAATTTTTAAATGCTTATTAGAGAACAGTATAACACATGACATGCATTGATCATTAACGTATGACTAAAATACTTATAGTTCTTGATGCATCTAATACTTAATATTTTATAACATAAACTAGATGATTGACCCGCACCATGTGCGGTATGAACTTTTTTAAAAACATAAGTATTAATTTTATTATAGAATAATTTGATTTTATTATATCTAAACCTTAAATATGCATGATTGTTAATCTGTTAAATTATACGTATGTAGAAAATTAATATGCATAAGATACGATTTTTAATTTTGAAAGTTACCTTGAAAATAAGGAGTTTTTGTTTTTAAACTTTTGAATTTGTATTGCAATGAAAAAAAATTAGAAATAGCGGAAAAAAATATAAGGAATACACCGTTCCAATATATCAAAAAAATTACAAAACCAAACAAAATGATTCCTTCCCTTTTTTCCTAGGTGATTTACTGGCATTATACGCATACATGAAAAATTTGTGAAGTTTCTAAATGAGAATAACTAACTATGTTTCATTATTATTCATTGATATTTTATTTTTAATTCAGGTGTATTTCTATTTCCTTTTATGCCTCATCTTTACTTTTTATCTTATCATTTTCCAGGTTTATAAGACTTCTTATTTATGTCTTTTCCTTTATATGTGTGCTCTTCTTTGAGTATAGAAGTATTAAAGATATTATAAATTATGAGTTATGTAAAGTAAAATATCATATAACATGGAGAAAAGAAAGAAAATGGTTTACATTGCTTATATCAATGAAATGTTGAATAATAAAAAATTTAATAACAGAAGGTTGTTTTATTAAATTTTAATAAAATAAAAGATAAATTTGAAAAAGCTACTAAAGGTTATGAAAACGTTTTCTTATAAAGACATTCATAGTTTTTTGGGGCATTTTTCCTTCTTTGTCAGTAATTAAGATTTTTAACTCACCCCTAGATTTGACTCTCAATAGGGCAACATATAGTTGTTCATGAGAGAATACGGGTCTCGGTAGAAATGAACCAACATTTTTCAGTGTTTGGCTTTGACTTTTATTTATGTTATGATTACAAAAGCGAAAATCACTGAAAATTATATGTGCCGCATTCTAAAAGAAAACTTTGTTTTTTGTGGGTGACAAACATCCTAAGCATTAAAACTTTTTGCCTGATCTATCATTTTCTGTTATGATTCTACCCTCAGTCATACGACGTACCAACTGAGTAACTATAAGTCTTGTCCAATTGCATAACCCTCTTTTAGGGTCAATGGTACGAAGACACATGATATGAGCACCAACCTTTAATTTAGGCATTCAACACACTTTGAAGGTTTCAAAAACTCTGTCGCGTACACCAAATCATCATTTGGATCAATATATGAATGAGACTATTAGAGTTTAGATAAACTTTCTCTTCACTTGAGTTAACGTAAAAAAAGAACTGAGTGTTGAACATTTTGAAATTATAATTATTTTTTTTATAAAATAGCTTAAAATCAACATAGTCATAAAGTTGTTTATCTTATAGTCTTGAAAGCATATAATCATTTATCTGATAACATCGTTATTTGTAGGACTCAGTAAAAATCAGTATCATCTGGATTTCCAAATAACTTTCCATAAACTTCCCTCAGTATAGTTTGTTCATTGTTCTTCATATTCTTTGAAGGGTTACTGAAATTTCCAATGACTTTTCATAAACTTTCCTAGTTACTCAATTAAGTTTCTATATATATATTTTTTCTTCGTTTTTTTTTAACTTCTTTATTTGAGGTTGTGTTCGTGTTCATTTTCTTTTCTTTCTTCTGTCAATATTTATTCTTTCTTTTCCTTTTTCTTCTTAATTGTCTTCCTCTAGTTGGAGTTCTTCTCCATCTTCATTTACTTTAATTTTTTATTCTTCGTTCAGGTTTTCTTCGTCTTCTTTTTCAAAAAAAATTGGTCTCTTTCTTCGAATTTTTATATGTTCTTCTTCTAGTTTTTTTTCTTTCCGTTATTTTTTTCATCATCTTTATTTTATTTAGTTACTTTTTCTTTTTTTGTCTTTTCTTCTAGTATTTGTATCTCTGTGTCTTTGTATTCTCATTCTTCTTTTGCTTCTTCATCTTCTAGTCTTTCTTTTTTATTTCTCTATTTTTTTCTTTATGTTTCTTCGACTATTTTTGTTTGTTCAAAATATAGTTTTAAACTTAAGAATATTTCTCTAATATTACAAAAAAAAAAAAAATGAATAATTGTAGAGATCCATTATTCTGATTTAAAGATGTTTTTTCTTCACTTAAAACTCTTAACTAAAAAAATGTTAAATATTTTTATTTGTTTACATTTTCATCACATGAATTTGCCATGTAATTTTCAATATGCAACCTTACTTTCTGAAAATTATCCTTATAGCATAAGAAACTCTTCAAAGATGTACCATGACTATTTTAATAAGATTTGTCAAAATTTTGTTGTATAAAATCGCAATTTAAAAACACAATAATTAAATCAATTGATTCGTGTGATACACCTAACCAACTACAATATCTTCTTCTTTTTTAATTACCAACTACAATATCTTCTTTTTTTATTAGCTTGAGCTCTTTAAATATATTAGATTTGTTTTATTTAATAGTTTTTTAGTTATCCAATGATTTTAGAGGAATTAGCCATGTCACAATTAATCCAAAGACATGTCATCATTTTTCAATCTATGTCATCATTTTAAACCAATCAAATTATAACAATTAATTAGGGTAACTAAAGTGACTTGTCTTTTAATAGGAAGGAGGATTTGATACAAATGTAGATATTAGTAATTTATGGTTAGACTGATTAAAACTTTTTTTTACATATTTGTTATCCATTGTTTGCGTTTTATTTCAATTCAAATACAAAAATTATAAAACGAAAAAACTTTGAAATTTAAAGGAACACTCCAAATAATATAAAACATACGCAATGCATATTACTTTTCTACATGCATATAAGTTTAAAAACAAGCAATCATGCATGTTATAACGTTTATTAAAATGATAAACACTCTTTATTAAATACTGAAATCAACTTATTCATCTCAAAGAAATCACCTAGTTTTAAATTAAAGAAATTTTAGTAGATTATGAATTCTAAGTGAATTTTATATTTTAAATAAAATAGTTTTATGTAAGATTAAGGATTGAAGAAAATCATTTTAGTAAAATATAAATTTTAAAATGAATTTTTTGTTTTAAATAGAAGAATTTTTAAAAAAAATAGATCGAAGAAAATGGATAAATTAATATCTCTTTAAATTAATAAAATTTCAAAGCTAAACATTATTAATTTGTTTTACTGTATATATTTAACTTTATAAGTTAAATTAATTCTTAAACTCGAGTAGTTTATCATTGCTCCATTTATTATTTATATTTTTTTCAGTTAATCTCATTACTTATCTGTCCCATCCAACATTACCTGGCGTTATTAAAATTGGCCCAACATTTGGTTAAGGAGATTTTTATTGCATAAAGATGTGGTGAAAAATCCAAGAGCGACAAAAGCAACGTGTCTATATTTTAAACGTAATTTGATAAAAACCACGTTTTTTTTTTTTTTTTGCAACTTCCAAAAATACCAATTTTTTAAGTTTTTTTCAAAAATATCACCTTAAAATTTTATTTTTAAAAAATATCATATTTTTTCCAAAGTTCCAAAAATACCACTTTTTAAAGTTCATTTTTAACATTCAAAACTAAACCCTAAACCCCAAACCTAAAGGTATACCCTAATTTTGAAATATTTAGCTCAAACCCAAAAAGTTTAAATTCTAAACCTTAAAAATTAACTTCTAAAAAGTAGTATTTTTGAAACTTTGGAAAAAATATGGTATTTTTGAAAAACAAACTTTAAAGTGATATTTTTGAAGAAAAAAAAACTTCAAAATGTGGTATTTTAGAGAATTACTCATTGTCAACGAATATCTTATCACTATCATTTTGGTTACAGTGTGTAGCGTCTAATGAATGAGAGAGAGAAACAAAATTGGAGCCATAGCAAAACGCTACCTAACCCCTTTTCTATCTTTTAAATAATATAAGGATACTTTTTTCCTCTAGGACCAAAATTAGAAAGAATGAGGTTGACACCAAAGTTGTTGCTTCTGCAGCTGCTTGTCTTGAGTCCACATGTTAATTGTGGATCTATCGTCAAGTTTCTTCCTGGTTTTGAAGGCCCTCTTCCTTTTGAACTCGAAACTGGGTCTGTAAACTCTCTCCTTCTCCAGCAATGAAATTATGTGTTTGTAGTTTAGTAATTAGTTATTCTTGTTGTGAACGAAGGTACATTGGTATTGGTGAAAAAGAGGAATTGCAAATGTTCTACTATTTTATTAAGTCTGAGAATAATCCAGAAAAAGATCCTCTTCTTCTATGGCTAGATGGAGGCCCTGGTTGTTCTTCTATCACTGGCCTTCTCTTCGAGATCGGTATACATTCGAGAATTGATCGCTAAAACTTGAAAAAATTGATTTTCATTTACTTATTTTGTAGTGGAAATTCATATAGGGCCTTTGGCTTTGAAGTTGGAGGTTTACAATGGAAGTGTCCCTTCTCTGGTCTCTACTACATATTCATGGACAAAGGTATATATGGTAGAAAAATGTGTTCAATTGTAATGCTTAATCTTTTCTAAAAATTTGGATTGTTTTCTCAGATGGCGAATTTACTATTCTTAGATCAGCCAGCTGGAACTGGATTCTCATACTCAAGAAACCCACTTGCTTATAAAACTAGTGATACAAGTGAACCTAAGAGGATATATGAGTTTCTTCAAAAGGTACTAGAAAAACTTAATTGTCTTTTTATAGTTCTTAATTATGTTGTATTTAATGCTCTTGGTGAAACTTATTAATTGATAGTTCATATCAATTATTTACACTAGTTAGCCGAAGTTCTTCATTTAAGTTATCCAAGCTTTACAAAATGACTTAGGTGTTTATTTGGTATGATGCGAGCGGTTAACTCATCAATTACCATATCAAAACATCTAGAGTGTTTTTTTTTTGTTTTTTTTTCCACAGTGGCTAAGTAAGCATCCACAATTTTTCTCCAATCCTTTTTATGCTACCGGAAGTTCTTATTCCGGTTTGATTATTCCGGCCCTCGTTCAAGAGATTTCAAAAGGTTTTTTTGCTTTTCATTTTACATATATATCAATCAGTCCCCATACATTTTTCTTTAAATATTTCAATTTATTTCCTCTCACCTTTTTAACAAGATAGACACTATGATGCAGGAAACTATATATGTTGCAAACCTCCAATAAATCTACAGGTCATTTGATATTTAGTTTCTTCTTATAGTGTTTTGTATACTTTTTCGAACACTATAGATTGGTAGTTATATCTTTTCTTACCAAACACAGGGTTATGTGCTCGGAAACCCGGTAACAGATAGTGAATCTGAAAAGAACAATCGCATTCCATATGCTCATGGAATGGCAATAATCTCTGATGAACTATACGAGGTATGATATAGATAGAATGGCAATAATCTGTGTTGATCTTGAATCTAAATTAAGATTGATAGTTATATATTTTCTTACCAAATTCAGGGTTATTTTTTGTATTAAGGATATTTTTCTTAAAGCCTCAAAAGCTGTTTTTCATCGCCACAAACAAATATAGATATCAGTCTATAACAATCATTTCAAAACCTTTTTTACAGTCAATAAAGGGAATCTGCAAAGGAAATTATGAGAATGTGGAACCACATAACACAGAATGCTTAAAACTCACTGAAAACTACAAAAAGGTACACACTCTTGATTTTTGAATGTATCTGATTATCCCTAATTCACCTTTTTTTTTTATTTGCAGTGAACTAACAAACTATAGTTAAATCATATACTGTTACCAGATTGCCATATATCATCTCCTGATTGCTTTGTAAGTTTTTTTTTACAAAACATACTTATATTAATCTAAACGTGGTTACAAGTCAAAGAATTAGGAAACTCGATGCCAAGAAATCCGAATTTTTAGTCATATACCGCATTTTTGAAAAATATATTATATTAGTTTTGGTTATTTCACAGGTGGAATATATTTTATAAAAAATAGTCACAAATTTTAAATATGTAAAGTTGATTTTCGATAAATCTACCAATAATTACAATTAATTATTTAACTAACATTATATTAATTTTGACTTGAAAAATATTTTATTCAGCTGTCCGAAACACTATTTTTCAGTCCTAAAAAACTAAAACATCTACTCTATAAAAACATGTGTGGACATAAAATGTCAATTTATGATATGTCAAAGACAAATATTTACAAGGTTGTTTTTGCAGTTATATCGGTATTTTCTCCTTGACTATTGGGCCAACGACAAAAGCGTTCGCGAAGCTCTTCATGTCAATAAGGTATAATGCCAAGTTTATTTTAAAGATCATTGATAATGTGTGGAGATATTTTCTAAAAAGTTGTTAAAATTCAAAATCATTCTACGATTACAGGGTATACGTGAATGGGTGCGATGTAATTATAATATTCCATACATTTTTAATCTGAAAAGCAGCGTACCGTACCATATGAGCAACAGTATTGATGGCTACAAATCTCTCATCTTCAGGTTAGAGTTAAATCTACTTTTAAGAGAGATAGAATCGGTTGTACAAAAATATGGTATTAAACAGGATTTGATCAATCAGAAGTAATACCGGATATCTCTAACCTACCTCTACTTTGTTCCCTTAAACTCTATTTTAGAGTAAAATATACTCTAACTTACCTTAATCTTTAAAATATTTAAAGTTATTTTTTCCTATATAGAGGAAAAAGTGGAGAATAGCTATTTTTTTAGAGGGAAAAAAGCAAATCTTCTAAAATAGGGATAAATCGGAGTAATAATAGAAAAATTCTCGAATTTTCTCTGTTTTATAGTCAAAAATAAGAAAACACATTGAAAATCTAAATAATTAGTTGCACACAAAAAAGTTGCTAAAAATATCGTATTGAAAATGAGGGTATAACTTATGAACAATTCTTAGGTCTCTTTTTAGGGGTGGACCAACTTCATCCACCCCTCCTCTTTATCCAATCAGAAATTAGAAAAAAAGGTTAATTAAATTAAATCACAAAATGACATTAATTGCAAGGACCACTAATTCTCTCTCTTTCATTTTTTTAAATAATCTCATTTTTTCCTAAACTCCAAATACTAAACCCTAAACCCCAAAATAGTAAACCCTGAGCACCAAAATAGTAAACCCTAAACCCCAAATACTAAAACATAACCCCAAAACTTTAGTATTTGGGGTTTAGAGTCTAGTTTTAGGGTTTACGGTTTAGTTTTTGGGGTTTACGGTTTAGTATTTGGGGTTTAGGGTTTATTATTTAGGGTTTAGGATTTGAGGTTTAGGGTTTTGTATTTAGAGTTTAGGGTTTAGTATTTGGATTTAGGGTTTAAGGTTTATTATTTGGGGTTTAGAGTTTAATATTTATAATTTGGGGTTTCGTTATAATAAACTAATTAGCGGAAAAAAAATTAAAGAATAGAGAGAATGATGGTCTCCATAATTATTTCAGTTTTATAGATTTATTTTAATTTCTTTTTTTTATCTCATTTATGATTGGTTTAGAGAGAGGGGTGGATAAAGTTGGTCTACCTAAGAATTGTTCATAACTTATCCAACAAAATAGTGAAACTGAATCTAATGAGGTAGAAAAATCATCACTTTGGAGGAGTGTTATTGGAAAGTGAATATTATTAAATACTCGTATAAATACATGAATTTCCACTGAAAGCTAATTGGTTTTAACCCCAAAAACAACGAAAAGTGGAATACGTTTTTTTTTGGTAGAAGAAGAGTGGAATAGGTTTCGACCACACAAAAAAAAAAAAAGAGTGGAATAGGTTTAATATAATTAATTGTACGAGTAATCTTAAATTTAATAAAACTTAGTATTTTTTTAATTATATATAAATCCATAGATCTATAGATATAGAATTTGTTAAAATCATTAATTATACAACTACAGCTTCTCAACCAAATCCAAACCGAAAACCAAACGAAATACAACCAAATTACAAATCGTTTGATATAAAAAAAAAATTGGATAAACCACTGAAATTCTGAACCTTTTAAATATAAGTATATAACATATTCGATACTTGGAGTTTTTAAATATTTCGATATAAAAAATAAATTTCCATCCGTAAAAAAGATTTGAACCCGAAACACAAAAAAACTAATTTTTTGTGTTACCACTAGACTACCATATTTTTGTAGTGTTAATATAACGGAAAACCCAAAAATCAAACTAATTAGAAAGTATAAACCTATTGTTCAATCCTACACATTCAAAATATTATAAAATTTGTGCGGTGTTTGGTACAGTGGCGATCATGATATGGTGGTGCCTTTCATTGAGACTCGAGCCTGGATAAAATCTCTAAATTACTCAATCATTGATGATTGGAGGCCTTGGATGATAAACAACCAAATCGCTGGGTATATAATTTATTTGTTTAGTCATTTTCTTGTCGTATCACACTCTCATTTTACTCACATAGAAATCATTATTGCTTTATTTGCAGATACACGAGAACTTTTGCAAATAAAATGACATTTGCTACTATTAAAGCAAGTCTTCTTGTTTTGAACTTAATATTTTTATTGTCATTGCGTTACAATTTATTGTTTTTAAGTATTTTTTTTAATTGTTATGATTATAGGGAGGTGGACACACGCCCGAATATAAACCAAACGAAAGCTTTATCATGTTCCAAAGGTGGATCAGTGGCCAGTCTTTGTAATGGAGGCTCGTGGATCGTTGCATATTTAAAGTATATTATTTTCGATATGCATTAAGACACGAACTAGTGACGAGCATTAGGTGATCGAGAGAAGAAAATTAAAGGGTTTATTACACTCATATGTACTTTTACAAACATTATTTACCAGAGACATGAAAGTGTACTTTCCGTACTACTATTTACAAAAACTTTATCTAAAATCGCCCTGGGTAAATAAAGCATCAGAAATTGTATTTTACTGTAATAATCTTGGCCCTTCATTTGTTTATTCCTTGTACAATCAGGATCGTTAATTTTAAGAAGAATTGTCTTCTCCATCCTCTCTCCTTCATCTTTACCTTTCCTCCTCCTGGATCTATGCTCCTTAACAGGAAAAAGAAAGAAACATAATTAACGCTTTTCTTCTCCATACTTCCAATCGAATCTTCTATTTTCTAAGATTGCTAAGATTCACAAAACCAATTTGCCAAGATTTTGGAATCGTGATATCAAATAGAATCAAAAGCTTGTTCAATTTTATATTCATTGATCAAATCCATTAATTCGATGGGATTAGAGATGGTAGGCTTAATCGGGAAGAAATAGCGTCGTCTTCGAGAATCACTTCCTACCGATGGTAAGTATCGGATACCTGAAACCGACGGTGCTGAAACCAAGACGTCTTCTAGGTTTTGTTACAATGTTTTTTGAGTTTTGTTGCAATGCTTTTTCTTGTTGATCAATTCTCTTGTTTCAAGATGTTTGGTATGAAAATTTGTTTGCTTTGTTCATATACGGACTATACAAAATGGTTAGGATTTTGTGGTTACAAATGGGCAACTTCAGTCTTCTATGGTAGGTAGATTCTTAGTTGTGTCTATGCCATCATTACTTCTGGTGCCTCAGACTAACATCTTTTACTTTTCAGATTACTGAAATAAAACCTTTTCAACTTTTAAACTTTGTCCACAGTTTCCGTGGAAAGATACATATAACAAAGGTGATTTCTTGAGGTGCCATCATCATTTTAGATTGGAATATTCAAATCTATGTATCCGTGGAAGGATACATATAACAAGGGTCATTGTTTGGTGGACGGAGATTTGCTAATAAGACTCAAATCTTGCTAGAATAGGTTGATGATGGAAGTAACAAGAGAAAAATCTTTTGCCAAATTCAGAGTTAGGCAATCAATGTCTGCATGGGTTGTTGCAAAGCCATGTCATACTGATGTTAAAATATCATAAATGGGATTGTGTGACCATAAAACCATGACCATTAGATACGTTTATAGACAGTTTGTCGTGTGACCATAAAACCATGACCATTAGATACGTTTATAGATAGTTTGTCGTCAGATACATTTTTGTGGAGAAAATACTATTGTCTATCTAATCTCGAACATCCTCCTCATCTACGACTTGAACATGCGAACAAAAACATATCCACAATAATGTGTTTTAACTCGTCTTTCTCTATACGATCTTCATGTTTCTTTGGAAATCTGAAGAGTCTACGCATTCAAGTGTGTGAAACCATCCTCCAAACCTGCGTTGAAATAGACAAAACAATTGAACAAATACAAGCAACCAAAAAAACGAGAAAATGCAAAATCAATCAAATAATCAAATACACAAACAATTCATACTTTAGAGAACAAAATCAAGAGTAAACCAATCATTCAATTTCTTGCAATATTTTAATGAAACTTACGCAAGAGGTTGAGACACTGGAATTGTACACAAACCTATAAGAAACTTCATATATAAAAACCCGGATTATACACTGAAATTCTTGGTCTATCAATTCTAAGATCAAATACCTCCAATTATCTAGTCGTATCCATAATTGTCAAATGAATTCTAAGATGTATTTGTCTAAACTGACACCATCATCTCCCTATTTTAGCCATCGCTTCTTGAATGTAGCACATTGATTTAACAAAATCCAATTAATTTGACAATAGCACTAGCAAGCAAACTGGACTCAAATTGACAAAGTAAGTTTCAAATGAAAGAATTTTTTTTTCCAATTCATGGGGTCCAATGACAATTCTAAGTGAACCCAATCAATATTTCTTCACCATAAGAAAAACAAATTTTATAGTTACAATTTCAAGAGCAACATAGTTTATATAATGATAACTATTCACCGGTAAGGATTAGGAGAAGTGGGAGGCCGAGAGATGGTGGTGGGTTGCGAACAATGATGGATCTAACGATCTTCTTCCTTTGCGTCGTTGCCCGTTTCGATGGTGAGATGCGATTGATCGGAAAATTTGATTAAGCGATTCTGGTGAGAGAAAAAGAGAATTCATTCGCTGTGGTGATTGTTGATGGATCATAATTTTGTAAATTGGATTTGGATTTGGGCTGTGGCTTCATTAGTGGTGGAAATTTTGAGAGAGGAAGGAGACAAACCAAATTGGTGTCCGAGTACCACCGCCGTCGTCACTACTCATCTTCTCCGATCTCAATTCAAAACGGAAACTCCTCGTCTTCGACGGAGATAACAAAGTCGATAATAAAATAAATTTAGAGTTTTGTTTTAACATAAGTGACCGCGTGTGTTGAGTACAACCAGATGTTTTATCTCATTTACCCAATCCACTAGAGGGCCCTTTCGTCATTTCCTTAACTCAAAATATACCTACAACTTAAAGTATGTCTTCCGTAAATATTGTTTGGAAAAGTATGTCTGCAGGTAATAAACCCAAAATTAAACAAGGAGTCACCTAGTTTGTATTAAAACCAAATAAGTAATTCATGTTACTTTCCATTGGTAAAATAAAAGTTAAAACTACTTTATTAGTAAAAGCTCTCATGACCTAGTGGTTGACTAAAGGCTTTAAAACTTATACACTAGCACTATGATATATAAAGTTCGAGTCCCATAAAATGCGATTTATTATAATAAAGATGATATGTTATTGTCTTATTGAATTCTCAAAAGTACATAGAGCATTTATATATATTGTACAAGATGAACCTCTTGGCTCTAGGTTAAGCTATAAACAGAACCAACCTAAGTTAGATAAAATCAAATATTATGTAATAAAGGTGAATCAAATCATATCTCTATCATATCTTCAACACGCCCCCTCAAGATGAAGATGGAGTGACAACTCAAATCTTGTTTCGTAGTTCAATCAGTGGTCTAGCCAACGGTTTAGTCAATGCATCCGCCAACTGATCTTTGGTGTTCACATGTGCGACCCGTAGAGCTCATTGTTGAATTTGTCCGCGAACGAAGTGATAATCTAAGGCAATATATTCATTCGTGAATGAAACATCGGGTTTGCGCAAAGAAACGTAGCCCCTACATTATCACAATAAATAACAAGCAAGTGAGGTAGTGAGATGCCGAGCTCCGTGAGAACATTACAAACCCAACTTAGTTTTGTTGCGGTGTTTGCAACCGCTCTATACTCTGCTTCGGTAGAGGATGAGATGGGATGATTGTCGATGTAAATGATGTTTGCATTTGTATAAACATAATCATCATTATCGCTTGCTCAATATGAATCCGAAAAAGCATGTAGAGTGAGTTGATTCTTAGCGGAGAAGTAGATTCCATGTGTTGGAGTCCCTGCTAGGTAACGCAAAACGCGTTTAGCAGCTTGCCAATGATCTTTCATTGGTTGGTGCATGAATTGGGATAGGCGAGATCGAGTCTTGTAAATGCCAAGTACTGTAAGCTGCCAACCAATTTCCTATATAGCGTTGGGTCGGCTAAAGGAATGCCCGAGTGACGTGTGAGCTTCGGTGTAGACGCCATTGGGATAGATACTGGCTTTGCATTCTGCATATTGTAGCGATGGAGTAAATCAAGAATGTATTTACGCTGCGACAAGTGAAGACCATGATCTGTCCTATGGGTTTCAAGACCAAGAAAGTAATTGAGATATTCAGCATCTTTTACCGAAAAATGATCTGCTAACAATGATAGGATCTTAGTTATCTCTTGTTTGTTAGTGCATGTGATAAGAGTATTATCTACATAGACTAATAGATAGATGAAGTCATTACCAATTTGCAAAGAACAAAAAGAGAAGTGTTAGCAACACAGTTCTTTAAATCACAAGTCGTGCTTTGCACATGTGATGACAACCAGTAGGTAAGAATTTGTTTTTAAAAATCCACTTACAGCTGATGACGTTGTAGTGTGACTTTCTGGGAACAAACTCAAATGTTTGATTTCGAGCAACAGCACATAGCTCCTCTCCACTTTTCGTCTCTCAGCGCTTGGTTCACGGTTTGAGGTTCAGGGGGAGTGGTTGGTAAGAGGCTGACGGTAAGGTTGTATTTCGGGTTGGTTTAATAATTTAGTTTTTCCGACGATTTTGCATCTGGTGGTTTGGTGGTTTTCTGTTTCCGGCTACGGTATGGTGGTGGAGGATGTCGAGGGCTTATTTGGTTGAGTGGGTGGCTCATTATGTGGGCTTTGGAATTTGTAAGTGGGCTTTTTGTAACAGATTATTGGTGGTAAGTGAGAGGTTTGGCTTGATTTGTTGTGGGCCGAAGATGGGTTTGGTGGAGCTGAGGGAGTCGAAGGTGGAGGAGCTCGTGCTTTAGATTGTGCAATCTGAGAAGGAGCAGTCTCTGTTACTCTGTGAGTAACCAATTCGCGAGGCAATTTCGGCGAATTAGTTTACGTTGGCTCGTGGAGGTGAGGATCTGAACTCGTAGGACTATGCGACAAAGAAAGGAGCTGAGCGAGTGGCGTTGGCAATGGGAGAGGTATGTGTGTAAATGGTGGAGAGGATGGTGTCGAGGTTTGTGGTGTTTGTGGTGGTTTTAGAAGAGGAATTTTGAAGGGATAGATTGTCTCGTTAAATTTGACATGTCGAGAGATGTTGATTCGACATGTGCTCCGTTGAAGACAAAAATAGGCACTTTGGGTCGGTGAATAGCCAAGGAAGACACACGGTGTTGAACGATCTTCAAGCTTATTGTTGTTATATGGTCTCAAGAAAGGAAAACACAAACAACCATAAGCTCGTAATTTAGTGTAATTCGGAACAACACCAAACAGCTTATGGAACGGAGACGTCATCGCAAGGACTGGTGTAGGAAGCCGATTGATGAAATACACGGCGGCAGCAAACGCATTGGTCCAATAAGACTTAGGCATGTATGCATAAGTGAGCATCGTGAGTCCGGTTTTGACTATGTGTTAGTGTTTTCGTTCTGAAACGCCGTTATGTTCTGGTGTGTGTGGTGGAGAGGTGTAGTGTGAGATTCCAGTCGATGCAAGAAATGAGCGTAGTGCAATATATTCGCCACCGTTGTCTGAGTAGAGTGTGCCTATTCTTGTATTGAACTGATTCTCGACAAGCTTCTTGAAAGGTATGAAAGTTTCACGCACTTGTGACTTTGTTTTGAGAGGATAAAGCCATGAGTAACGTGTGAAATGACCAAAAAATACTACATAATACTTGTAGTTGTCGATGGAAGTAATGGGTGATGACCATAAATCTGAGAATATATATTCGAGTGGTCTAGTTGAGGTAATAGAAGTTTCAGAAAAAGGGAGTTTATGAGATTTATTGATAGAGCAATCAGAACAAAACAAAAATTTTGATTGTTGGTAAGGTAATAAAAATTGGAAATAACATTTTGGAGAATAACATATGAGGGATGGCCTAGGCGAGAGTGCTGATATACCCTATATTTTACCTATTTTACTATCGGTTTTCATACTTATTGTGTGGATTTTATTCACCTAATCAACCAAAAGAGGTAATTTTCTTGTATACATAGGCTTTAAGACCTTAACAGGTTAAATCATCAAAAAGGATGCAAAAAGAAGCAAAAGAAGTATTCATCATGTCAAAGCCACCTAAGAAGCAAACCCAAATCATCCTACCTTGAAGATTAAGCACATTCCCAAACTGGACAGAATACATATGCCGGAATGTTAGCAACAGACAAAGAACCAAATGAGTTTGGAATTGGATGAAACTTGTAGTGAAGATAGCCCTTTGAGTTAGCTTTCCAATGGAGTTGAATTACCCCATTTGGAATCATACACAAGGAGATATGAGTCGAAGACTGAAGACATGTCAAAACTGCCGAGAGAATGGAGAACACCCGGTACCGATCCGACACACCGGTTGGCAGCACGATTGGTACCGGGGCATCATGCACGCGAAGGCACACCGACGCAACCCCCATACCGACCCAGTGATCTGATCGGTATGGCCGGTCGGTGTGGAGTATTACCGAGCACTTTTGGCAATTTTCCTTTTTCTTAGAATTAAAACCCTAACCGACTTAGGACCCCTTCGAGCCCTATATATACTTTCTTTTAGCCTCTCTAGGAAGAGAAGGCAGCCACAAAATCAATACCTAAAACATGTATTTTGTTTCTCTCTTTATTCTTAATAATACATCTACTTTTTAAGAGTTCTTTAAGGCTAGATCAATGAAGCCTTCTTGGTTGAAGGAAGAGATCTCTATATGCTTTTGTATATCACAAATTCATCATGTTTTATGCTTTACTTATGCTGCTAGCGAGATCAAACTGACTCGTTGGAGTAAAGCTTAACTAGATTTGTTGCCTTTAAAGTTCTATGCGTATGCTTTTATGATTGCATCTTAGGGTTTGTTGCTAGTTGTTCTTCATCTTTATTTACGCTCAATGCTTGATCTGGCGTAGCTAACCAGTGATCGATCCTAGGTTGATGTATCCACGAGAGTGTTCTTAACATCTCCTGATCTAGTATTTGATGAGCTAAGCGTCTTAACAATCATACCAATTAGTTAAGGAGTTTAGCGAACAATTGAACCTTAATTCTACTGTGTGTCTTAACCTTTTAATAACTATGCGATAGCTGAGTCTATTAGGGAATAGGGCATAGTGAATCTAAACAACGATAGTGGAGAGATTCTAATTCCGTGGTTTGAGTTCTAGAACAAACTTGCATATGAATCTTGAGTTGTAGTTGTAATCGTTGCATAGGTTCATTAATTGCACCTAGTTAACCATTGATTATCTATCCCTTACACTTTTACTTTCATAAAAACTAAAAACTAAAAACCCTACAAAAATATGTTTAGCTTAGCTTATTCTGCATCATATAGGTTCTTTGTGCATCATCAATTCCTTTGGATTTGAGTCCTAAATACTACCGCGCTTGGTGTGCACTTGCAGTCTTTATCTAGGGTTATAAATTTAAAAATTGGATCTAAAAATAACTCCCATCAAGTGCCAATCAGCCATGGACGGTTTGGATGAGGTGGTAGCAAATAAGGATTTAAGGGTTGATGATGACACCGGCCACTCGTAAAGCTCATCTCTAGTCTTGCCTTGAATTAATGGGACCCCCGATGAGAGATCCTTCACCTTAAAATGAGCAAGAAAGAATTCAACAGAAACCTTATTAGTATTGCACCATCTATAAAAATAGATTAGGTTTTTATGGATATTATTTACGCCTAAGACATTTTTTAAGGTGAGCTTTGGAGATGAAAAAGGTGAGGAGGGTAGAGAGAGTGAACCAGTGTGCATTATCGGAAGATCGGAGCCATCACCAAGGAATACTGTATCATCTCCACCATATGGTTGATGAAGAGATAGGTTGTTGAGGTCGTTGGTCATGTAGTGTGTGGCACCACTGTCCATTAACCAAGAGTTTGACGGTGTTGTGGAGCCAACTGCGAGATTAGCCCGAGGCTGCCATGGACGAGAGGAAGTCATCTGATTGTTGGTGTAGCTGTTTTGGTGTTGTTGGACCTGTGAACATCGCTTGGCATTGTGTCCTTGTACTCCACACAGCTGACAACGACCTTGATAACCTCTTGTGTTACGATTCTCTTGTCTTTGGTTGTTATATTGTTGAGAATTGTTGTTTGTCCAGGACTGAGAATCGTTGTTTGTCCAAGGCTGAGATGATGAGCGATGATGCGGCTTGCTTTAAAATTGACGAGACCACATGTTGGCAAGATTGGCAGAATTTTCAATAGTTTCGCTTCTTTGTTCAATAGTTTCTCATGGAGTTCAACTATGGAGGGAGGGAGATCTCGACCTTCGATTTGCCCAACGACATATCTATAATCTTCACGTAAGCCTCTTAAGATGGCATGAATTTGATCTCCGTAATCAAGTTGCTTGCCAAGTAAGGTTAGCTGATCAAACCAAGTGATGAAACCTTGTAGGTATTCATCAATTGTTTTCTCACCTTTGGACCATTGTTTTAGCTGAAGACGGAGTTGTTGGACGTGAACCCAACTAGGTTTTGTGTACGTAGCTTCAAGCGTCTTCCAGACGTAAGCATCAGATTTGGTTTTGGAGACAAGCGATTGTACCGTAAGTGAGAGAGTACCAAGGAGGCCACTATAGATTAGTTTATCTTGACATTGCCATTTTGTGAAAGCAGGATTGACGGATGTGGTTGTATTAGCAGTAATTGTTGAAGTCGGTGGTGGTGTAGAGCTGTCAAGATGCCCAACAAGACCATAACCATCAGGAAGAAAATTGACTTGAAGCTTCCACATCATGTAGTTGCTAGCAGTGAGTTTTGTGACATTAGACATGTTCACATTAAGGAGGCTCGAGTGGTGTCAACAGCTTCTGCAGTTGCAGCCATCGTGAGAGGGAGGATGAGATTTGAGAAAAATAGAAGGTAGAGAAAGAGAGGACGAAGCTCAGAGACAAGAATGGAGAGGAGGCTGCCGAGAGAAAAAACAAATTGTATCTTTAACACTGCTATGTTACCATGTGAAAATGATGTGTTATTGTCATATTGATTTCTCAAGAGTATATAGAGAATTTATATATATTGTACAAGAGGAGCCTCTAGGTTAAGCTATATTATGTAATCAAATATTATGTAATAAAAGTGAATCAAATCATATATCTATCATATCTTCAACAAGTATTATATTTGTATATTAGTGGAGACAAGTTTGCATGAGATAGATCTTTAGTGGGACAAAATAAAATCGGTTGGCGTGGATCAAGACGGAAGACATGTCCGTTGTAAAATTTTAATGTAATAGGTGCAGTTCTTATAATTTGTAATAAAATAATAATAACATACAGTATTAAAAAAAAACAGTTTATTATTTAATATATTTTAACCAATACTTTAAGAAAACATAAATTAGAAAATAGTAGGTTTTCTAATTTTCCTTTGTAACAAAAACGTTGATTAGAACATTAACTATTTTGTAACATAAATAAAATATGATACACATGTTTTTGATAACTTTGTAACAAAATTTCTAAACGATTCAATATTTTTTCCCACTAAAATAATTGTTTGTCTGTAACAATACGAAGAAAATTGTTTTGTTGTTCTCTTTTAGTTTTGGATTCATTGTATAAGTTTACTTTTTTATCATGTTATAACACTTACAATATCTTTCATTTAAGAATGATTGAACAACCATCATCAGTTCATCACATCCAAATATTATACTTTTTGTTCGTTGTTTTACAACCGAAACGATTCGACGTCTTTGGTGCAAAAACAAAATTATGCATATTAGATACTATTCAAGTCTGATCATCAAAACATGTAATCCAACGGTTTGAAAGTATTAATATGGTGTCAATAGTTGAATTTAGATTCTGTAGAATGCATTTGTTGGAATCTTGATTTCTTTGTCTACACATATTCATCGTCACATTCTTCATCGTTGGCATCCAAATATTCTTCTTCGTCATCATCATCTTTTTCACCTGGTTCAAGTGATTCGAGTAGACGAGAAAGGTTTGGAATGGTTCTTGCCTCACCAACAATCTTCATAATCTCCTCTACTCTTTGAGGAGAAAAGTTAATAAGATTAACATTTCTTTGGTAATATATTGCTTGTGCTGGCTCCTTTAATTCTCTAGGCAAATTCTTTAGGAACCATGGATGACTCCTAATCTCTTTAAGCGTACTTCGCTATAATAATTACAAACAATAAAAATTAATTGATTAGGGAGTAAAAGTAAGGTTTGCTTGTTTTCGGCATCTTCGTTTACTTACATTTATATTTCAGAATAGTGCTTTTACAATCAACAAAAACATAGCAATTTAGCTTTAAAATTAATTTTTTTATAAATTATTTTAAATACTAATAAATGTGTTTTTAAAAGTAAACAGAATTTTTTTATATATAAATGATAAACCATGAAGTATAGCTAAATTAGCTAAATGATAATACGAAGAAGAAGATAACCCCCTATGGTTTTCAAAAAGAATCCCCATATTTTAGTCATCTAGCTTTTTTAGATAAAGTTATGATTTTCTAGCTAAATTACCCAAATGAAAACGCAATCTTTTGTTTTTTTTTAAGCAATCAAACTTATAAAGAAAATTTTATAGTTGGTGATATATATACCTGTAATGGATTAGCAACAAATATACGAGATAATAATTTTCTGCAATCTTCAGATATGTGAACGTATCCTGGAATCTTGTACTTGACAGCCATTATTTTCTGCAATCCCAAAAAAATGGCATTTAATTATGTGATCTTTTATATTTTTCTCAAAAAATTTATGTGATCTCTGATAAGAAAAAGGTTTTTCATTTCATCTTTAAAAAAATGAAACCTGGACAGTTTTTCGGAAATTGTGAGCGTCTTTAGGGTCTTCGAATGGGTAAGCTCCTACCAGCATCACATAGAGTGCCACTCCACAAGACCACACATCAACTGACTGTGCACAAATACATATCGAACAACCTCACGTTTTGTTTAATCATATTTTTGTTGGATGAATTGTGGGTTGTAATAATATGAATTAATATTGGTATTACTGCAAAATTTAGTTTATCTTGTTCCAACAAATTGTTTGTTTTCCGTTTTTACACGAATCTTAAAATCAAAATAAACAATATACGTAGTTCACTTATCAAATAGACAAGCGTCCCATTAGCAAAGGATTTCGATAAATTTTATACGTAACGTACAGAACGAAATTATGTTAAGTAATTCCTGAAAGCAAATACTATTAATTAAGTTGACTAATGATTTCTGTGACGTTTTCCATATTTATTAGACAGTGGCCATTTAATTTGAATAGAAATTGGATACAGTCGATCTAACAGTATCCTATAAGATTAGTAACAGTTGTCATTTGAGTGGAAATTATGAAGATTTTGTCGTTTAGTACTCTTTTTCCATCTTTTATTGTTTTATAACTATTGAAAGTGGAATTCAGACCGAAAAAACTATTTAAAGTGGAATTCAGATTTGTAAATATCTTCATTATTGCGACAAAAAAAAAATCATTATCAATACTAATTTTTTACTATATGAATATCATTCTAATTACCTTCCCGTCGTATTCCGATCGACAAAAAACTTCTGGTGCTATATATGCCGGAGTTCCCACCGTTGATTTTGGGTTCGAATGCAAAATAGAAGACTGTACAAAAAAGTAGAAATTATTATACATTAGGAATTTCGATTTTAAGCTATAAAAGCATATAAGAATATTCAATTATTTAATCTCACGAAAAAACCTTTGAGTAGCCAAAATCACAAATTTTGAGACGTGGTGCTGGGCTTCCATCAAGCAATGTGTTTTCTAACTTCAAATCTCTATGGCATATTTGCTGCAAAAATAAGTAATTAGGTTCAATAATAAAACACATAACTCATAACACAAGTATTTTTGTTTACAATTTGGTGTATATTAAATTTACCATTGCATGCAAGTATTGGAGTCCGCAAATGAGTTGTTGAAAGAAATACCTAGCCTGCAAGTAAAATTAATTAACTAATTACCATTAAAAAAAAAGTGCTAATTAAAGTTAGAATTTAAATCACGTAGGATACATGCAATTGGCCCAAAAAAGATTGATTCTTATTTCCAAACCTCAGCTTCACTGAATCGACCCGCGCTTGATATCCTTTCAAACAGTTCTCCTCCAGCTGCGTACTCCATTACAATTCCAAGATGTGTTGGTGTTAGAACAACCTAAACCATAATAAGCACACAGTTTTCTTAGTATAAATTATTAGAATCAAAGTGTCCAAGTTTCTGTAGTTTCCGACTAATTATGGGCAGAATATTGAAACGTTCCTAATAAATCACTATACCGAATAATCCGAATCAACTGTCTTCACAGTACAAAGTTATTAAGAATTTTGGTAGAAACCCAGTTTAAGTCAAACACAAGACGAGTACATAAGAAAAGATAAAAAGATAAACCTAAGATTCACTTGTTTAACAAAACAAAGAAAATTTTCACTCGCCTCTTTAAACCGAATAATATTGGGATGGTTGAGAGATCTATGATTGATGATTTCTCTTGCAACGTTCTCATCTATCTGCATCAACAAAAACAGTTTGGTAATAACATAAATTTTTAGTTCTTCATTAGTACTATCAGAGAAAAGAACAAACCAAGCAAAACATACAAATTAAACTGGACCTTGTAGCCTCGATCGATGAATTTGACAGCCACAAGCTCGTTTGTTTGTTTATTGCGCATAAGCCGAGCCAATCCAAAATTACCAAATCCTAAATCCTTCACCATCTCATACTTCTCCATGGCTTACCACTTATTATGTTTTGTTTTTAGTAATATTATGTTCCTAAAAAATTTGTAGAGATAGATTTAGATATATAGAGGGAGTGTGAGAGAGAGAGAGAAGAAAGTGATTTAGTTTACACGTAGCAATATGACGACTAGTCTCTACCTAATGTGTTGAAAGAGCTTCTCAGGGTATCAATGGTCATTTATTTGGTTCATAATTCAGTTTGATTGATTTGGTCTTTTTTTTAATTCGGTTAAGTGAAAATGTTATCGGATAAAAAAAAACTAAATTAATTATGCTTGGTTTATTTATTTATTGGTTTTTTTTTTGAAATATTAAGTTTATATATCAACAAAAAAGTGTTCAATATATCAAGAGTACGATGTACCCAAAAGAAACATGCATAACTTGGCATATACATAACTTAAAACTAGAGAAAACAGAGCACTAAGACTCCATTTTTACTCCATTTTTATTGGTTTTTCGACAAATGTGAATTTGTTATAAATTATATTATTAGTTAAATATGATGTTTGATTTATTTTATTGATTTTTGGGAAAATGCAGTGAATTTGTTATAAATTATAATAGTTAAAAATATTTTCAATCCACATTTTTAAATATATTCGTTGTATGGTTTTTAATGTATTTTCTGTTCAATATGAAACTTCCGACTATACAATAAAACTTCTATAAATTAATAATGTTGGGACCTTGAAAATTTATTATTTTAATGAGATATTAATTTATTGATAAATTAATATTTAATCATTTATAGAGACGAATCCTTTTTAGGTAAGATTTTCTTAATTTTTTTTTCGAATTATGTTATATTATAGAATTTAATGAATCTATTGGCAAAAATGACATGAAATTTTGATTAAAAATTTTCGACTATCGCAATAGAGTGGATGATATTATCATAATAGACGATCAAATTAAAATAGTATACTATGTGTAAAATTTAGAAGAATCATGGTTATTATCCCTAATGTTGATGAATACATTTAGAAAAAGTTATGTATAAAGAATCAATTATTTTTGCCTAGAAAACAATTATAAATGTTTTTGATGTAATACGTAAACTTAAAGAAAATGTATAATGAGATTTTTCATTTTTTTAAGTCAAAAAAAAATCATTAAAACCATGTTTACTACATTATCATATATATACATAATTAAATATGATTATTAATTTATATTATTATATTGGGATCATATTTTACATAGGAGTTTCAAAAAAGAAATTATCTTATTATTTTATCGAATTTCACTAAATTTTACATTGACTTGATTTGGGACCGGAAAATTTTATTAATTTACGGTGATTATTAATTTAGGGAGGTTCTACTGTATTTCAGTGTCGAAATAAATGGGCTAGTACATTTTATGAGAAAATTTGGGTCTGTTAATTTTGACCGATTCTTAAATATGTTGTTTTGTTTGTTTTTTTTAGATTTGCAAAGCCCAAACTAATTGATTTATTACAAAACTTCGAGATTCAATATTATGTCCTACCAGGCCCATAACACTCTTTCCGGTAGCAAAAAAAAATGAATTATATCAGAGCCAGGTTTCGATCCTGGGACCTGTGGGTTATGGGCCCACCACGCTTCCGCTGCGCCACTCTGATTTTTTGCATGATAATAACTTTTTTCACTTTATAACTAATTCTGAGCCTGTGCAATTAATTAATTATCTGTTCTTTTATATAGGAAAATGACGACAATGATTGCATTTACGAGTCAACGGCTCTAACTGGGACCGCTTCACAAATAATAAGAATGAAGAGGAAAATAAATGAAAAAATTATAAGGTACAAATTAAAAAGAATAAACGTAGAAAGGGAATGGAATAAATTTTAATAGTAAATACAAATATAGGAATTTCATAATAAAAAGAAAGTTTCACCTTCAAAATGTATTCCTTCTCATTCCTTATCAAATTAGATGGGGAATAATTTTGTTCTATGTTCCCTAATATTAAAGGAATTGAGTGGAATGACATGGAATCAATATTACATATAAATGGTAAAAAAAGTCTAAGAATGAATGGGAATGTGATATTCCTCCTCGTTCCTTTTATTTCTTATGTTCACCATTTAGAGCCCAAGTGTAACGACCAAACAAAGAATCGAAGCATCAATTCGAAACTTATTTTTTTATGTCATTTCCCCAATATTTTTGTAACGGCAGCTATAAAACATAAGACAAATTATAAAAGTTATGACACATTTGGAGTCTCCTCCATTTTCTTCTAAAACAACAACAAAAATACCAAAAATTTATCTCAAATTTAATTATAGATTCAAGCCATAAACATGTTCAAATTTCATACAAACCTCTTTATTTTGACGATGTGCAGACATTAGCGCATTGAATTTCTACTTTATCATCTCTTCCTCCACCTGACAAAATTTAACTAAAGGTCTATTAGTCAAGAGATTTTTTTATCAAAATATACATTACATTTTTTTAGATGCCATCAAAACAAACCATATTCGATATGTTTCAAATTACTTATCGTTTAAATTTTTTTCATACAAATTAAAAATAATTAAATTTTTTGTTTTATCCTAGGTTAGAAGTAGGAAGTGGTTATGAAAACCACGAGTTCTACATCAAGAGAGAAGAGAGGTACGAAGTAGTTTCTATGTGCAAAGGTCTTCTCGGTGTCCAAACAACCCAAAGTAGTGTCTTTGTAGTTATGTTCTTTAGGACTCTTAACCATCACAAGACGATCAACTTTTTAGGTGGTATGTGGTTTGGTACATTTTGGTTGTTAAATACAATTTGTGATGGTTTCTTTTGATGTAGTTATATGGTTCTTGTAAAAGTGACTTAACCAACACAATCACATAGTTTAACAACTACAATAATACCAAACTTATAAAAATAAGATCAAAAACCATTATAGATCTTACTTCAGAGTATTGACAATTACAATGGTGACACCTACAAATCCAACCCAAGATATGATCACAAACTGTCAAAGGAGCTTCTCCTTTTCAATGCTCAACACAATTTGTTCTTTAAGCTTCTTGTTTGCCTTTTCTATTTCAGACAAGGATACATAATCTGGAAGCTTGATTCCATCTTTGTACCTTCACATTCAATTTTATTACCGACCAAAGCTCTAAGCTTCTTCAATTCTTCATCCTGTTCACGGATTAAGTCTCGAGCTTCCAACAAAACCCAGTCTTTTGTCACCCGTGAAGTTTTTCAGTGTCGAATCACCGGAAGAAATTGTAGGAGCTTCATTTTGCTTCTCCACATGAGTAAAATATTCTCCATGGATTATCATTCGTCCAAGACTTCTTCACCACCGACGATTTCTCACACTAACATTTCAGTTCACGAACCATCAAGCTCATTCCATTGTTTGCATTTGCATCAACCCACTTCCAGAGCTTTGGCTTCGATGCATCTTCTCCTTTGTCTCTTTCACACTTGAAAATTTCTTGTCCTCACTCAATTTCTCGATTTAGGGTTCGTGAGTTGTGATTTGGAAGTTTTTTAAATAAAGAGAATTAGACCACGTGGGATATTATCTTAACCCATGGTAACATAATTAATAGAAACTTAGTCTAGGTTTAACATTGTCTACAGTGTCGCTTATCTCTGCTAACACAAGTTCGTAAATCGATCAGACGGTCAATAGTTGGATATTTAAACCAAACAAATTTGGCTCTAAATGGTGATTATAAAGAATACAAGAAATTAGGAGGAACATCATATTCTCATTTATTCATAAAATTCTTTTACCATTTATACGTAATAAGAATTCCATGTCATTCCTCTTTATTCTTTAGGCTCTAAATGGTGACCATAAAGAATAAAAGAAATGAGGAGGAACATCATATTTCCATTCATTCCTAAACTTCTTTTACCTTTTGTATGTAATAAGAATTTCATGTAATTCCTTTTCATTCTTTATAGTACAGTAAAAACTCTATAAAGAAATAATGTTGCGACCACCAAAATTTATTACTTTATAGAGTTATTACTTTATGAGAAATGCTTAAAATAAATAATAAAAAACTAATGGACAAAATTATAATAAAACACAATTTAATCACTTACAAAATAATTTACATAATATAAATAGTTAAAAATAATAAATAGTTAACTATTTCTCTGCTAAAAGTTGAAAATATATTATAGTTTGAAATAAAAAATTTCTCCAAAAACATCACTTACTATAAAATGAAAGAAATATATAGCAGTTATTGTTTTATGATATTAATAAGACCATATATTTGTATAAAATTTTTGAAACATTTATTATCTTATTACCTTATCGATTTATGTTAAATTTTATACTGCCCCGACTCGGGACTGGCAAAATTTATTAGTTTATCGAGTTTATTACTTTATCGAGCATTATAGAGTTTTTACTGTGTAAGGGAACAAATAACAAAATTATTCTCCATCTAATTTGATAAGGAATGAAAAAGAAAGCATTTTTATTGTGGAACTTTCCTTTTATTATGAAATACGTATTTCTATGTTTGTTACCATTTAGTATAAAAATTTGTTTCATTCCCTTTTTACATTTATTCCTTTTATTTTGTTCCTTATAATTTTTTTCATTCATTTTCCTTTTCATTCCTATTATTTTTCAAATAGTCACTAGTTAGAGCTAGGGGTGGGCGTGGGCGGTTATGGTTCGGTTTTGGTTAAGTTTTTTGGTTTTTTGGTTTTTCGGTTTTAGGGAGAAGGGGTCCATATAGGTATCATACTAGTTTCGTTCCGGTATATTTCGGTTTTGGTTCGGTTTTGGTCGGTTCGATTCGATAATAATGAAGTTTATATAATAACCGAAATATATTTGGTTCGGTTGGTTATGGATATTACCCCAAACCGAAACCGAAACAAAAATATTACGAGCACATTCAACACATTTAAAGTTTCACCGAAGACGTCAACATATTTAAGTAAAACTAAGACATCTTTATTTATGAAATTGAAACATAGTATGATAGTATCAAACCAAAGTGAAACTGAAACATGACAAATATATCAAACTAAAGTGAAACCAAAGTCGATTTGACATTTTAGTGATGTCGTTTCTAAATATGGTTGGTCTAATGTTTATAATGTTTAGATTAAATGTGGCTAATATATATAATGTATATAATGTTTCGGTTTTATTTGGTTTTGATTTCGGTTATGGGTTATAACCGAAACCAAACCGATACCTATGGACTAATATTCAAGATGACCAATAGGTAGTGTATGTAGGTTATGGACCTAACCGAAACCCATAACATTGGTTCGGTTATTCGGTTATGGGTTTTTATGTCCACCCCTAGTTAGAGCCAACAAATAGTTTGAGTATATATATTTGGCCACTGCCAAAATTGGGGTATTAAAAAACTTAACGGAATTTAGTTGAGATATTTTTCAGAAATTTTCCTAAAAGTTTTCTGACTTTCATTTATAAATAGAACTTTGCTTTCTATTTGTAGAGCGATTGTTTAAATGAACTGCACTCACAAGGATTAGACATAGGATTAGACATGTTAAACAAAAGAGAAAATTCCTCTATGAGCAAGACGAAATAATTACTTCTTTTATAATATTCAAATAAGATTGCATCTATGATTTCGTCTTCACAACATTAATTGGTTTTATGTATTATAAATGTTTTCAAAATAAGTAAAAAACTTAATTACTCTTTTTATAATGTTTTAAATTTTATACCATGATTTTATTTAAATTTCATTTTTTTGAACAACCAAACTATTAATCAGATAAAACTACTTGTATTAGGAACCCAAACCAGTAGATAATTTATTTACATAAGAAAATTGAAACATTCGAATTCGTGCAGAACGAGTCAAACAGTCCACATTCACATTAATAGATCGGGATATTAACGATAGGGTGAAATCGGAAATGCGATCTTGAAAACTCTTAAGCTTGTCTGAGACAAGTGAGAACACATGTTACTCCTCTGGATTATATACGATGTTCACTAACTCAACACAATTTGTCTCAAATTTAAATTTCACATATATAATTGTCTTTTATGATATATCAATAAATATCTATGTATATAGAAAAAATTTATTTATAAACTTTTATTTTCTGTAATTCTTCAAAAATATATATCCAATCGCATAATAATTTTATACCGCAAATTTTCATTCAGCAAATAATTTTTTTTCTTCTGCAAATTAGTTTTTTTCCACTATTCCGTAATGTCACCGATCAAAGCCATAAAGTCACCCCACATCCGGCAATAATTGCCTTTTTAGACATGGTATATTGATCCATCTCTTATCGAAGATAAATCGCCTACGGTTGTTGTTCGTAGATCACCCCATAATTTTGAGTACACCATGTGGGAAAATATGTTGCGTCATTTTTCGTCATGTGGTATGTTGATCCATCTCTTATCGAATCTACATTTCACAAGACTCCATCTACCCATGAAAGGGAGTTCCCTTTAAATGGGTGAATCATTTTGGGACACGAATTGACGAAAAAACAAGTTGTATCGAGATCCCTTATTAAATTTAAGTATCGAGAAACGAACTCTGACCTCTGATGTTTTGCTTACACTAAACCATCTTTTTAGAAAACATCTAAAAAGATTTGATTCGCTTTGTCCTGTGATAAATGTTACCAAGAAATTCCCACCAATTTTCTAATGCTGCATAGAACTGCTTACAAATGCTTTTTTCATTCATCGTCCACATATCAAAGTACTTTTGTTTTGGGTTTATGTCTCCCCTTTAATCAAAATCAAAATCTTTTTTCTTTGAAAAAAACATTACACAATGGGCAATCAAAAAGAGGAGTTTCATGTGTTTTTCTGTCTCTGAATGTGTGACGCACTTAGAAAAGGAAAACAATGAAGCGTGGTGCCTAGGTTTACGAGCCTTTTGAGTTGGTGGGTGTGTTGTTGTGAATCTCTAAGATTTATGTAAATTATACTCCCTCCGTTTCTTAATATAAGTTGTTTTGAAGTTTTTTTCTTGTTTCAAAATATAAGTTGTTTTGACATTCTCATGCAGAAAAGTACTACTCCCTCCGTTTCAGTATGTAAGATGTTTAAGCACTATTTTTTTGTTTCATTTTATAAAATGTTTTACAAACTTTTATGTAAAATTTAATGTATGTGACCATTTATATTCTGCAGTATTTTTTCTTATTGGTTGATATATATTTAATTATATATAAATAATACTTTTAATGTTATAAAACCAAAACAAAAAACAAAACTAATTTAATTCTTAAACTTCGTGCTTTTAGTTAGAAAATCTTACATAGTGAAACGGAAAAAGTAATAAAATATAGATTTCCAAAAAGTAAAAAATCAAATAAGTTTATTATTTAATTATTGCTTTTACTAAAGTAATGATTTAAAAAAACATTTTTTAAAAACAAAGTAAATTTTCTTAAACATTATGCTTTTATCCTAAACAAGTTATATACGAAACGGATGGAATATATTTGTTTATATATGTATGTTAACTCTTATATATATATATATATATATATGTTTCATTGTGATGTGTCCATAAACAATGAATCTTGCTTTTATTAAGAAAGAAAACTCAAAATCCTCCCTTTAAGCTCTCCTAAGAATAAAATGGAACATAGATTTGTTCTATCACATTCTTAGGACTAGGTTTTTAGTCTCTGTTAGTTTCTCTTTTACTAGTAAAGATCTTGAAAAAGTCTGTGTGCATTCTTAAGGATCAAGAAAATGAAGTTTATGAAACTTGGGTCCAAACCCGATTCGTCTCAATCTAAAGAAGACAGTGTTAGGTCTGTGGAAAAAGATTTTCATATAGCTCTCTGTCTCTCTGATGATGCTTAAACAATATTTTTCTTATAACGGCTTTGTAATGTTTTTTGTTCTTTAGATATGTAGCAACCGAGTTAGAAACAGAGATTATTGTCATCATTGGCAATGTCAAATTCTATCTGCATAAGGTATGAACAACTCTTATGTTCTAAAACACTAAAGAGAAGCAAAAGCAGATATAAAATAACAGTTTGTTTTGTTTGTTTCAGTTTCCATTGCTGTCCAAAAGTGGACTTTTGCAGAAACTCGTAGCAACATCAAAAAATGAAGGGAAGAACCAAATTGATGAGATTGACATATCTGAGATTCCAGGTGGTTCTGCTGCTTTTGAGGTTTGTGTCAAGTTCTGTTACGGTATTGCGGTCACCTTAAACGCTTACAATGTAGTTGCAGCTCGTTGTGCAGCTGAGTTCTTGGAAATGAATGAAACGTTTGAGAAAAGCAATCTCGTTTACAAGATTGATGTTTTCTTGAACTCAACTATATTTCGTAGTTGGAAAGATTCTATAATTGTTCTCCAGACCACAAGGGACCTCTCTCCTTACTCAGAAGAGCTCAAGCTCAAGATCCTTAAGCGTACTGTCGACTCTGTTGCTTCTTTAGCTTCAATAGATACTTCGAAAGTCAAATGGTCTTACACATACAACAGGAAGAAGAAGCTTGAGAAGGTTAGAAAACCAGAAGCTGTTCCAAAAGACTGGTGGGTGGAAGATTTATGCGATCTTCACATCAATTTGTATAAACAAGTCATCCAAGCAATCAAGAAGAGAGGAAAAGTCCCGGTTTTCGTTATTGGAGAAGCAATACACGCTTATGCAGTAAGAAGAATAGCTGGTTTTAGTAAAGGGTCAGTGCAAATCATTGACAGATGTTTAACTGATACAATCATAGAGCTTATTCCAGATGAGAAAGGAAGTGTTTCTTCTAGTTTCTTGAGTAAGCTACTGCGAGCATCGATCTTTCTCGGATATGAAGAAACCGTGAAAGAAAAGTTAAAGAAAAGGATCAGCGAACAGCTTGAGGAGACAACAGTGAGTGATATCTTAATGTATGATATAGACATGGTGCAAAGCCTAGTCAAGGAGTTTATGAACCGAGACCCGAAAACTCACTCAAAAGATGATTTAACAGCAAAAGCATCGGTGGCAAAGCTCATTGATGGATACTTAGCTGAGAAATCAAGAGATCCTAATCTTCTTCTACAGAATTTCCTCTCTCTCGCGGAGACACTCTCTAGCTTCCAAAGACAGTCTCATGATGGGTTATATCGCGCCATTGACATGTTTCTAAAGGTAAAACAAGATCCAAAATCCTCTGTTTTTTCCATAATGAGTCTTGATCTAATGTGTTTGAATTTGATATTTCAGGAACATCCGGGGATTAGCAAGAGCGAGAAGAAGAGAGTATGCGGGTTGATAGATTGCAGAAAACTATCAGCGGAAGCGTGCGAACATGCGGTGCAAAACGAACGTTTGCCAATGCGAGTGATTGTGCAAGTTCTCTTCTTTGAACAGATCAGAGTCAATGGTTCATCAACAGGATATAGCACTCCTGAGCTCACTACCACAACTCTAAACACTGAGGATGAAGAATGGGACCATGCGAAAGAGTTTTGAAGGATCTTTTTCATTTGCTTCTTTAGAATTTACATCAGTAAGCTTGTGTACCATCATCTTTGAGTTTCCTTAGTTTTTTTGTCTGGACTGGAAACATGTTTGGTCCTTGACCTTGTTAATGGGCTTTTCCCATCTTGAGCTTTAAATCAGAATAAAATCAGAGATTTATTTGTCTCTTCACTCTCGTTGTTGTCGGTAAGACCAATGGTGGATATTCTGTAAAATTCGGGTATAATTTTTGAGCTTCTTCAGCTAATACCTAAAAACTATAAGAAAGCAAAACATTCTTCCAAAATTTTAATGTGTTTGATTGGTAACAATTTTAATAGACATATAACCGCTTTACAAGTTGTAATTTTTTTAGATTTTATCAATCACAAAAACAATACTAAAAACATTAGACTCACATTTATTTTTACAACTTTTCTTTACAATTATTTTTTACAACTTTACACTACGTTGTAATTACAACTTGAAAATTTATACTTTTCAAAACGTATAAGAATTTATAATAGTACTACTACTTTTCAAATATGTGGAGAAGCCGAAAACCAATTAATTGCATAGTTAGCAGGGATTTAGCAAAGAAATTTGGGAATTAGCATCATTACATAGCCCGTTGGCAAAAAATCTTATTTCTCATGAAGTATCTCCTAATTACATTTCCTTTATAAATTTTAACGTTTCCAAAGAGAATACAATTTTGTTTCATATTCTTGGTGGAAGAGTTTATAATGAAAAATGATCTGTTTTTTAATAGCAAAAAGGGCTTTATTCCATATATCATTAACAAAGCCCTTCTGGAATTCAGATTATGATCTGAAAATTCATAAATGAATAAAGATGTTGAACCTTCCATAAGAGAAGGTTCATTCCAAAACAACCATTTGTTTAGGAATGGTATTCGTGTAATGCTCACTAAGGCATCTCTCAAACTAATCAGTATTATTGTTTTGTAGATATTTTTTGGTTGTCATCGCATTCAAGATGTAGGAATGGTTAGGACTTTATATAATCAACATTCAAAACAATTGATCGTTGCATGAATAGTTTTGTCACCAATCTAAACTGCTATTGAAACTGTAGCAACTGCTCTGAGACTGGCAACAACCGGTCTCCAATATTTTGTGCAGTATTATATTTTGTAGTAACCTACAACTTCTTTACAAACGTCTCCAATAAATAATAACTCTATTTTTCCAAAAATATATATATATATATAATAACTCTAGATGATTCGCAATATTAAATGCATTTATCTATGGGAATCTAGATCACTTTAAAGTTTCAGAAATTTGTAATTTTAGGTTTATGCAAATTAGGAGAGAAACTAATACGTAATATGTAATCAAATAAACTTTGTAACCTTTTTTATTTTAATACTAGTTGTATGTCGACCAAAAAAAGAAAAATATAAGCTTATTATAAAGATATAGTATATTTTATTAAACGAACCAAAAGGTCGAAAACCAAAACATATTACAAGTAATAATTTAACTTGTTTTATGTACTTACAAATCGATAAAATCATAAACGGAAAGGAAAACTAAACCTTAAACTGAATTGTGGCACTATAGTTTTGGGATATTCTTTTGCTCATTATTTGGTAAATACCTTTTTATCACTCAAGTGATAAGCTAACACTTTCAATTTTTGTCTTACCCCACAAGAAAGAAGTAATGTAAAATATGCACGATTTATACTAACAAAATAGTCAAACGAGAACCTCATGATTATGCAAAACTAATGTTGTCATGTTAAACACAAATTCAAAATAAAGATAAAATCAAGTAGACTAACAGATAATATTTCATCCACGATTTTCTTATAAAAAAAATTAATACCCTAAGATCGATTATTTAAACAAACTACATACCATTAAAAAAAAAAAATCTACTACATCTTCTCAAATCTCAACTACTAAATAAGTAAATAGTAAATACTACACTATCCCTCCCTTTTAGATTAATTTTGTCATTTGAGTTATATAAAATTAAAATTCTCTAGGATCAACAAAAATGGAATCACCAGGTAGCGATTTAGTCCAATCACCAACAGAACCGTCACTATAATCATCTCCAAGCCGTTTAATACACCATAAATCCTCGGCGCACGATAGCACTTTCCAATGCGGTATCCCTCGCCGGAACGGCTCTCCTCCAGCAACTTCCGCCGCCACAACACCGCATCCTCCTTCCTTCGCCAAATTATGCGCATGACCACACAACGCTTTCACCATTTTCTCCGATCGTGGCCCTTCTCCACCGATTCCATACATAAAATGTAACCCAAACGGTCGAAAAACCGCGGGAATCGAAGGAATTTTCAAAAACGGCAGCGTTTTATCTACCATGCGCGTCGTTTTTGCTAACATGCGCCTTATTTTCGACGCGCCGCGAACTTCTAACCGAAACGAGTCTTTACAATTCCACACGCTTAAAACCGCCCATGAATCGGGTGGATACTCCAGGAACTTAGCCGAACCGGGCCATGATCCAAACCCGGATCCGTAACAGCTGCCACGTGGAACAGCGACGAATGTTCCAAGTGAGAGCTTGTTATTGAGAACCGATTCAATATCTCGTGGGAAAAACTCGGTTGTGCTAAACCGGAGTCGGTATAGTGACTCAGCGTCAGATGGATCAAGCTTGATTATTGTGACCCGATTAGAAATGTTGACCCGGTGTGCGTAAACCGGGTTAACCAGAATTGACGGTGTACGGAATTCGGAGTAACCACATTTGCCGGTGAAAAGATTAACCGAAGCTTGATTGTCGTTTTCAGTAGCGATATAGGAATATTCGGCGCCGTTTTGACTAAACCAATCTTCCATTTTCTTCACGAGTTTAAACCCTATCCCTTTCCTCCTAATGAGTTATCAAAAACGTGATTAATCGTTAAAGAAACAAAATAAATAAATAACGTGACTAATTAATTAATGATTAGCGTGAATTACGTGACAATTATAACAGACCTGTGAGTAGGAGAAACGCGGAGGCCGAGAACGTAAGCGAGTTTAGTGTAAAGTGGTTTAGACGTTACGACGTCGTTTTGTGAATTGTGAGATAAATCGAGTATTTTGGTACCACATGTAACGGTTTTTATACACCCTCGAATCATTCCAACCAGCTCCTGCTTCTCCTCCGTAATAATCTCAGCAACCTGTTACAATTTCCAAATTTTATTTCATTAGTTATAAGCAAAAATGGTTAGTTAGTTCATACATTATACAAAATAGGAAACAAAATTAAGAAATGAGCTTCTTTTCGTTGGGTTAAATTCCATAAATCTACCTATGGAAATGTGGCTTTGCCAAAGCCCTTACCAAACGGACACAAACTAGTAGGGGTACTAGGTTCAAAACTTTTGGAAAGACACTATAATCTTCACTAGTCTAAGCACCACTAGTTTAAAAAGAGTTTTACTCTTTGATATTTAGAAAAAACTGGGTTTTGTTTTGTTTGGGACAAGAAGTGAGTTTGAGTAATTACCAGCATGAGGTAAGAAGGTGAATGTCGGACACGGCAAATAGGGTCACCTAAGAGATCGGTGAAGAGAGAGAGTTTTCCGGTGGGGCCAACTTCGCACCGCCGTTCAACGTCTTCCACGGTGGCTAAGTCTTTACTCGGATCATATTCTCTAACCTCCACAACCACCGTCATATTCTCTGATTTTGTTTATTTATTTAAAACTCTCTAATAGCTTTTTAGAAAATAAAAACAGAGAGAAAGAGATGGAGAAATGGAGAGTTGAGAATAACTAGTGTGAAGTAGCTAGGGTTTTATATAGAGGAAGAAGTCACTGTTGCAATAAAAAGTCAGCAGATTTTCCGATGACATAGGATTTTATTTTATATAATTATTATGTGAATTTATTAACGTGAGGTCTAAGCAAAGAACAGAGAGGCTATATGAGTTAGGATTTAGAGATTTTTTTAAAAATAAATCTTATTACTAAAAGGTTTTGAAAATGACTTTTGGTATTATTTTCGGCTGCTTTTTGTTTTTACTTTTTTTATTAATGAATAATAATTTCTTTGGTTTTAGGCCGTTGAGAAATCGACGTAATCGCTCTACACTTCTACCATTGGAGAGAGTTATTAGGACCCTATATATATTAATTATGCTCTTTTTTCCCAATATGAGTTATTAGGACCCTATAAATATTAATTATGCTCATTTTTCCCAATATTCTTTTTGTTTTTTCATTGGATCATATTTTTTGTCGGCATATTAACTTATTTAGTGGATCAACAAATGAACGTATCTAGAAGAAATTTATATTGTGAGATTTACACGCAAAAAAAAAAAGAATTTGTATATTGATCAAACTAGTAGTTAGTACTTAGTAGTAGTAAAACAGTATTCGAATAATTGGAAGGTTGAGAATATTCTTACTTCTTTTTCTCATTTACTTAATTTTTTTTAAAAAATTTAAAAGCATTGTTGAACAAATTTTCTTAGGAAATCATTATTATGATATCAGAGAAGAACTATATACTATGGAATAGGAATAAATTTAGTATTACAATTAAAAATAATAATGTGAGAATATTAATGGGTGATTATGACGAGCATTGATATGGAAGTTGCCCCTTAAAGAGACGTGTAAAGTGGGAGTGAGAAGTGGAAATGGCGGCTTATGGCTTCCTTCTCTCTTTCTTTTCAGTTCTCTTTTGTGTTTTCTTATTTATGATTATCCGTTTTTTTCGTTCATTTGCCTGTGTAATCATTTGCTCTTATTTTTTATTTTATTTTTTTGTCACAAACTCACTTAAATTCCTATTGATTACAAGAATACATGAGCATCACTAAACCAAAGCGGAATAGAAGTGCTAACGTAGGTAAACACTGAATTTCGGAGACGAGCATTCCTCGCGAGGAGGTCTGCTTTTTCATTCTTTTCCCTAGGACAAAACTGGAGAGTAAAATCCGGAAAAAAAAACGTAACTTCTGGAAGTCATCGAGCTCTGTGCGAAAATGAGGCCAGCCGTCGGGATCGGCAATCATGTTCACCAACTCCTGTGAGTTAGTAAGGGACGCCGAACAGTACCGGTCATACTGACAGAGACTGGACATAGCCCAGATAAGGCTATACAACTCCGCATGCAGTGGTGAAATAACTCTCAGCATGCGCCTGGTGCCCAATAAGTCTGAAGTCCCATCTTGAAGTTGGAGGATCCAGCCTACCCCACTCGTGTGCTCGTCCTCTTTCCAAGAGCCATCAATGTAACAGCGGAAAACTACTTGCGTGACCCCGTCGTTCCCAAGTTGAATGGAGGGTTGGGGGGTTTGCTACCACGAGATCATCGTTAGCCAGAAACCATTCTAGCGCCTCTTTACGAGCCAACTCCACGGTGGCCTGGGGAGAACGATCTACATTGTTAAACACTTTGTCATTTCGTGCCTTCCAGATGTACCAAATGATCCATGGAAAGCATTTGGCGTACTCATCCAAGTCTGCCCAATGGAGGATCCGTGATAACAAATAATCCATATTACTCCATAAGCTGTCCCCCGAAAAAACCATCGGTGGGTTGGGGATATTTGACAGTACCCACACTTGTCGAGCCGGCGCACATGTAAATAGGATATGATTGATCGTTTCCTCTCCGCCCCCACATCTTGGGCATTGTCGCTCGAGATGGAGGTGACGGTGAGCCAATCTTTCATTAACGGGCACTGCCCCCGAGAGGGCTTGCCACATGAAATGGCAGATTTTATTCGTCGTTTTTGGTTTCCATACTTTCTCCTTCAGTGGATTCACCGATGGGAGTTGTTGTGCATAGACCAAATCCGCATCCAACTGTTGCCGAGCCACGTCATATCCGGATCTCACTGTGTAGAGACCCGAGCTAGTGAAATATCAACAAAAACCATCCTTTGAACCTCGCCGGGAGGGGTGAATGGATCGTATGAGTGGTATATCCGTGGGGTGGACGGAGGACAGAGCCGATCCATCTTCCACTTGCCTGAACGCTGGTCAATAAAATCGGATACCCGTTCATGCCTATTCGGGTTTAGTATCAGACCTCTGACGCGACGTGGATGGCTATCTGGGATCCATCTATCCGTCCAAAACCATGATTGTGCTCCTGAACCTATGGTTCGTCACATCCCTTTCTCAAGAAGTGGTTGGGCAGAGAGCAAGCTGCGCCATCCATAGGAAGGTCGATAGTGTGGTCGAGCTTCAAATGCGTGAGAATACTGAAAGTATTTACCTTTCAATAATTTGGCCACTAAGGAGTTTGGGTATCGGTGTAGTCGCCAGAGCTGCTTAGCCAATAAGGCTTGTTTGAACTCTTCATAAGACTTAAATCCGATACCACCGACATTCTTCGGGAGACACATCTTTTTCCATGCTATCCAATGCATCCCCTTGGAAGTATCCTTCGTTTTCCACCAAAACTTAGCAACCGCACTGGCTAGCTTCCGGAGTAGACTCTTTGGAAGGAGAAAAGTAGACATCACATAAGTTGGGAGGGCTTGTGCCACAGATTTAATCATGATCTCCTTGCCTCCTCTGGATAGAAATTTGGCGGACCAGCCATTTATCCTTTGGTTCAGTCTCTCTTGGACATAGGCAAAGATTTCCGCTTTCGACCCTTGCAGTTGTTCAGGGATCCCTAAATACTTTCTGGAACCTCCTTCTGTCGGTATCCGAAGTCTTGTCTTTAAAGCCGTTCGACATTCGTCAGGGACATCTTTGCCGAAGATGATGGCAGATTTGTCAAAATTAATGCGTTGTCCTGATGCGTTTCCATATACTTCTAGGACCTGAAGCAAACTATCGCATTGGTCCACCGTTGCATTACATAAAAAAAGACTGTCATCCGCAAACAGTAGGTGGGAAGGTGGAGGAGAGGTAGGGGCAACTCTAAGACCTCTGAAACTCCCGAATGCCTCAGCCGCTTTAATATTGGCGATCAGCACCTCCGTACAGAGAATAAACAAATACGGAGATAGAGGGTCCCCTTGTCGTAACCCCCGTGATGGTAATATGATTCCTTTAGGTTCTCCATTGAGTTAGATATTGTAGGACACCGAGTAGACACAAGACATGATCCATAGATTCCACTTCTCTGAAAAACTCATTTTACGCATTAGCGCCGCAAGGAAACCCCATTCCACCCGATCATAAGCTTTACTCATATCCGTCTTAATGGCCATCCCGTCCCGTTTGCTAGCCGGGTGGGTCGCTAGGGCGTGGAAGACTTCCTGCGCGATCAGGATATTGTCGGTAATCTGCCGTCCTGCCACAAAAGCGGATTGAGTATCAGACACAAAGCTAGGGAGGAAACTCCGAATTCTCCGACACAGCACCTTTGAAATTATCTTGTAGCTCACATTGCACAGACTAATCGGCCGAAATTCCTTCATCAGACGTGGGCGCTCTGATTTTGGAATTAGACAAATATTGACCGCATTGTTGACAGAGTCCAGAACTCCAGTTTGCATAAAGGTGTGAACCATGTCCACCACTTGTGAGCCAATAACATGCCAGAACTTTTGATAAAACAGTGTTGTCATCCCATCTGGACCTGGTGCTTTTTCCGGATGGATAGAAAAAACTGCCGCTTTGACTTCAGACTCTGAGACATCTCGCGTGAGGATCTCATTCATCTCCGCAGTAACACACTGGTTAATATGTAACAGTGACACTTCGAGATCCGATATCGTAGAGGATTTAAACAATTCCGCAAAATAATCCGTCACAGTCTTTTCGATTTCCTTTTCTTTTTCTGTCCATTCTCCAGCCTCTGTAACGATACCAGTAATCATGTTACGCGCCCTCCGTTGTCTCGTCGAGGCCTGAAAGAATTTTGTATTCTGATCCCCCTCTTGATGCTAGGTAACCCGACTCTTCTGGTGCCAGTATATCTCTTCCTCCCGAATCGCCGTGCACAACTGTGCTTGTAAGGCCGCGATGTCCTCAGTTGTAGCCGCATCATTACTCTGGGCTGCTTCTAATCGACACTTCAAAGCCTCAATCTCCTCCTCGGAAGCTATTTGGTCCTGCTTTCGCCAACGAGAGATAGTTCTCCGGCAAATTGCAATCCGATCACCTACTGTGGGCTCAACTCCCTGTCGCCCAGGCGACCACCCTAGCCGTACCACCTCCTCAAAGTTCGGCTTGGACAGCCAGCGCTTATCAAAGCGGAAGTTTTTCGTCCCGCCCATTCTGTATTGGTCGATGTGCGTCAGGACAGGTCGGTGGTCAGACCCCATAAACCTCAGATATTCCATCTTAGAATGGGAAAAAATGGCGTACCAGTCTTCGTTTCCCATTGAACGATCGAGCCTACACCGAATGACATTGGTACCGCGTCGTCCAACCCATGATAAACAGCTACCTATATATGGGAAGTCTACCATGCAACATGTTTGTTTCATCAAATTAAAATCCAGGAAAGAGGTATCCGGATGCCTACGACCCCCCGTTTTTTCATGATGTCCGGTGATCTCGTTAAAATCCCTTGTCATAAACCATGGTGCGAATCGAGTAGTGCTAATGCGAGATAGATGTTCCCATACAACATGTCGATTTGCGATAACAGGGTCTCCGTAAACAAAAGACATAAAAACTTTATTACCATGAATGGTGGCCATTACATCGATAATATTCTTATTGTAAAAAAGGACTTGAATTTTAAATTCAGACTTAGCCAGAAGGGCTAGTCCACCACTACGCTCCAAAGGGTCAACAGTAAAAAGAAAATCATAACCAAATTCAACTTGTAGATCTTGAAGAAATTGACGGTTACGCTTTGTCTCCATAAGAAAGAGAATCCCCGGGAAAAACCTCTTACAAAATTCACGCAATCTACGAACTGCCAAGAAGCTACCCGCTCCCTGACAGTTCCAGCTGAGGATCATTTTAAGCGTCTGCCGGTGGTTTCTCCTTAACCACCGGTTCTTGAGGTTCCTTCGAAATTTCTCCATCATCAGGGCCCTTCTTCGAGGTCAACGGGTATGTCACACCTGCCAAAGCGTTTGACTGTTCCAAAGCAGCTAAGGCAATGTGACGGTGAACACGGTTTCCGTGAAAAGAACTATGTGTGATCTTCTTGCGGACTCCAAGGACATTTTTCTTCCGTTGTTTCGCTAAACGGTCCTTGTGTACCATGTCCTTGAGAGGTGAAATGATATCTGTTGGGCTAAAATGAGTAAGAGGGCCCATGTCTTGAGATTCTGATCCAAGCTCAACTAAAACTAAGCTGCCTTCGGCCTGTTGGGCTTCTGAACTTTCAGACCCAGCAACGTGGCCCACCAAACTAGGGTTTGGCTCTGCAGAGGAAGCCCTAATTCCTCTCCCTTCTGCCTCCCGCGTCTCTGGCTTGATCGGTGGGACCGGCGCCTGCGAGGCCTCCACCGCGTCCCATTTCTCCGACTGATAATGCATCTCATTTTCGATTGCAGCTTCCTCCTCTGTGGCGCGATACCAAGGAGCCCGTGGTTTGGTTCGTTTGGGTTCCGGTTGCTGGTCGCGTTTCTCACCGGCTTTGTTGTCCTGAGGGGAGACTCCGGAGGTTCTTCCCTGCAGAAATGTTCGCTGAACCCACTCTTTGGTGGAGCTTCTCTCGGAAGAGGGTTCGACTACACGAGACGAGTCAAGTTCTGCCAAGAGATCCCGGCGCACCGGCTTCGGTTTAGAGGAGGACGCGACCACCTCCACATTCTTGTCCTTTGTGTCACGAGCCAGACGTGATGGTGCGATTGGTTTTCCACTGACATCTCTGTGGTGCCTCTGTCTGAGTCTTCCATCGTCTGCTTCTCTTCGGCGAGATGGTTCCCTACGAGGTTCACGGTGCTGTTGCGATTCCCGAGGGCGTTCAGGACACGCGGGTGCTTCGTGAGTGAGTCGGAGGCAGCGAGTGCAGTATTTGTGCAATTTCTCATATTGCAGGTCAAGGGCGCAGAGGGTACCAGCATCGACTGTTTCTCGCCGGAAAATTAGTGGTGTGTTGCAGTCCAAGGTCACACAGACCTTCGGGATTGGCTCAGACATATCCAATTCATGGTATTCACCGAGATCCTCTCAAATGCTCTGCACCGTCTCCTCTTGCCTACGGTAGTCCGGTAAACCTCGAATGATGATCCAAAAAGGAATGGTGGTGGGGAAATCCTGCCTCACCGTAGGCACCCACCTTTCCAATGCGATCATCGACCCATCGTAATGATAGGGACGATGATCCAGAACCACCTGTAAGTCTTCCTCTCTCTGGAACCTGAAATGGACTCGTCCCTCGCCCATCTCCAATCCTTGGACTCGTCCCTCACACCTCCAAATCGTCGGGAGGAAGCTAATCAAACCAGGTAGCTTATGGTCTTGGACATCTCGAAGTAAGGCACGACCAACCAAGGTTCTTTCAAACCTCCTACTGACTTGGGACTTGTCAATTGGTGGCAGCTGAAGTGGCTTAGGCTTCTGACTATCCTTGTCTGAGGAGAGCAATTTCCCAAAGAAAGCCATTGATTCCGATGTGTTAAGCTTCAGAGGATTTGCGTCTGAAAAAGGTGAGTTGAGATTCACAGCATACTGGCCTCTATTATACCCGAGTGAAAAGCAATCATAGCGATTGCACGAAATCCACATTGATTGGGTCTGAATCTGGTGATTGAAAGCAGATGCCGATGTTAGGTTCCATGATTGACGATTTCCATAAATGGAGGCAATCAGGACATATCAGATCGATGAGTGAACCGCCTTAGCGTGATACACTCCGTGATTACATCGTTGAAAGATCCCAGGATCTGATTTCCTTTAGTCCTCATCCAGGAAAGGATCAGGTATCTATGCTCATGTTGATCTAAGACTCCTTCTGCAGGGTTGGTTCTCCGCAAGATCGGTCTGAACATCTAAGAGGGTAAAACTCGTTTTGTCACTGTGATCCGGTCCCGGATCCAGCACAGTCCGGCGATCATCTTTGTCAATTCAAAAAAGTGTGACCGTTACTCTCGCCGCAGAGAGAGCATCGCCAATAATCATTATGATATATCATGGTTTTTACCGGTTTTCGACCATGATATAAGTCCTTTTATCTAGTCTTTTCGTTGTATTTCGAGTCTTTTTAGTATTTTAACAGGTTATTGCACGTGGGGAGCTTATTTGGTAAATACGGTGCATTTTGGAACGTAAACAAGGTTGGAGCCGGAATTTGCAAGAAAAGAAGCTGATATGAAACAGCCTGTCGATCGACAGCCCAAAGAAGGACGATCGATCGACAGCTACACTACAGCATGTCGATCGACAGACACATAGACGATCGATCGACAGGTACTCGCAGAAGCCAACCTAATACGTTTTAAAGAAGGAAAATTGTTCTTTTCGGGCCAGAAGTTACCAATAGACCGTCATAAAAGCCCACCACGAGTTCTACCTTTATAAATAGTTTATTTTAGGTTTTGAGATGATAACTTTAGATTTTACTTAACAAAGTTTAGAGAGAGATTTTTAGGGTTTTTAGGGAGACAAGTTTACTTCATTACTTTGAGATTCTTCGAACCCTATTGTAATTCTTCTTTTACTCTTTCTTTATGCATTATTATTCAGCTATGATTTGCTTTGCCTCCATGTCTGAGTAGTTTGCTTGTTAGGTTTAGGGTGATTCGAATGGAATGAAGATGAATTGTTAGGGTAAACTCACTTGTTCGGATTATCTGTTAGGGTTCTTCACCTAGATTGCTTTAACTCTGGTTTAGGATTCGCGACCCTGAATTTGGATATCTTAGGTTGATAGATTGACACGAAAGTGTAATTGATTAGCCAGAACTAAATCTTAGGTGAGCAAAATTACTTATTCGCAAAGAAATTTGGTTTAGGGATTTTGTGAACAAATTGGACTTGAATTTAATGCTTGTTTAAATTGATTGAATTCGCAAAGAAATTTGGTTTTCTAGGGTTTAGACATAGTTAGTTTTCGCAACGACAGTTGGTTAATTATATTTTAGTGTTCCAAGTTCTAGAACGGTTCTTAATTAAATCCTAATTTTGTTAGAACTACAATTCTGATTCATCCTGAGAATTACCCAAAAGCCTAGCACTTTGTTTAATTGAATTTTAAATCAACAATCTTTCCTGTTACCAATTGCTTTTGTTATTTATTTTACATTATTTTACTTAGCCGAATTTGAAGTCAATATTCCTATCGTTTGATTTGACTCCCAGTGATTCGATCCCTACTACGACGACCTCTTAATTTGAGAGAGTAGCTCAGGGTAAATTTGAGCATATCACATCACGTTACCATTTGCTCTTATATCATACTCATAATAATTGTTATTTACTAGTATAAATAACCAGTTATGTTAACAAATATGATCAGTCGGACGAATAATATAGGAGATACACATATTAACGTCAAAAAAGAGTCGAAGCCGATTAGTCTGAGTTTATACTACATTATATATTATTATCCTATCTTGAGTTTGAAAATTTCGGATCGATAGAATAATTTTTAGATGGATCAATTTCAGTGGGGGTTGGGGCAGCATGTATTCCAACTTTAATAGTATCATATTAGGTTGGGGTTTTTAGTTCTCAACTTAATACCAATTTACTATAAGGAGATATAAATGGTCATGCCAAATTTGAAAGTTTAGATCTGCATCCAAATAAGTTTATATTTTAGTGATTGTTCTTTGATGTTAGAAACCCTTCATAGTGACACTAAAGAAATTTGTTTGAGGTTCCACCGATGTTTTTCATAAAAGTCATTAATGTATTATCATTATTTTTTTTATCTTATACTTTGAAATTTTTGAAAATTGAATATGTTTTTATATAATTCCTCTGTTTGTATATAAATAATATTTTTTTTTGTTGCTGTTATTAAATTCTGCATATTGATTTTAGCACGGTTTAATTCCGCTCTTCTACCTAAACAACTTTGGCGATTGTATCAATATCCAAATTTTTTAGTAGCAAAAGTTTTAAAAAACCGTTATTTTTGGGATAGGTATACCCTTTAAGCAAGAAAGTCATACTCACCATTTTATTGATGGACGAGTTTACTATCAGCTAGAGATCATTTATATACCGGAGGTCGGCTAAGTTTAGGGTCTGGAAATGATGTGGTGGTTTGGAAGGATTCGTGGATTCCGGATTATTATCCAAGACAATAAGAGGGAGAGAGAGTATTTTGCATCCAAATCTAATGGGGAACCATTTGTACAATTTTGTTACAAAGGAATGACATTTACCGATCCTGCAAGAGTTTATGGAACCTAGAGATATACAATTCATTCAAGGATTAGAGATTAGCCCGTCTTTTATGGAGGATAGGTTTATTTGGCACTTTACGAAATATAGGAGATACACGGTTAAATCGGAATATTGGCTTGCGAAAAACCTCGAGGATAATCTGGATATCAATTTGGGTAAGGAACCTATTTTTACGGTTCTTAAGACTTATGTTTGGAAAGTAAACTGCCCACCCAAGATTCGGCATTTCTTGTGGCAAGCTATATCATGTTCCATGGCAGTACTTGAATGGATTAAGCATCGTGGAGTTAATTGTTCAACATTGTGTTTGAGATATGGTATAGCGGAAGAAACAATTAATCATGCATTATTTGAGTGCCCAACAGCTCAAGATATTTGGGCAGTATTTTTATCTACCAAAGGAAGAGTAGTCCTACCCTACTCATCGATCTATGCAAACATGGATTATCTTTTTTGGAGAATTATCAGTGCGGATACTAATAATGTGGAGTGTCAAATATTTTCATGGTTATTATGGTATATTTGGAAATCAATAAACAAAAGAGTTTTCAAAGGGGTGGAAGCAAAAACACTAGATGTTTTCAATTTGGTAGCAAGTGAGTTCCAAGAGTGGACGGAAGCACAAACGAAAGAGATGAAGACCGAGGCTAATATAAAAGACGAGACACATATGATGTCTATGAATCCACAGAGAATACGGTGTCAGGTGGATGGATCATGGGAGGACACAGAACCTACATCGGGATTGGGTTGGGTTTGTCTCCATGGAGATAATATTTTGCTTCTAGGTGCGCAAGGTTTAAGTAACCAAAAGACTTCATTACATGCGGAGATTGAAGCACTGGTATGGGCAATGGCTTGTATTTTGGAATGAAATTTGGCATGTCCTGCTTTTGAAATAGATTGCTATGACCTAGTGGACATCGTCCAACATCCAGAGTGAAACGACCCGACCCGGTTTTTTTTTTTTTTAAACAATAAGCTCTTAGTCTCAGACTAGCATTCCCATAAATGCTTGTCCTCCACAACCAAGCCACACAAACAAACAATCAACAGCGGATAACACAATAATTAAACCAAGTATTCCATTTCATTAAAGATACTAGACCAGTTCCACACATTACCAAATCACTAAAACCAACAACCTAGCGGAGTTCTAAAACAGAAAGGAAAACAATAACAAATCACACAGCAACACTAAACCGAGACCCTAGATCATCTCCCTCTTCGTTGCCATGATTCCACGATCACAATTTGCCTTTACCTGCACCACATGGTTAAAAGAGATGCGTGAGTATTATCACAAATACCCAGTGAGACGGTCCTCCCATCTACGACTGCGCACACAGACGCGATGGATCCGCTCAGGCAAACACGCATCAAACAATACACAAAACAATCACAACAACACGGCTCAACCACAGCCCAACAGGCAGCCTGTCGATCGACACTACCACTAGGTGTCGATCGACAGCCCTGTTCACACCTGTCGATCGACACACCCACGGTGCCTGTCGATCGACAGCTCAACTGGACCCTGTCGATCGACACAACCTCTAGGTGTCGATCGACAGCTCCTCGATCACCTGTCGATCGACACAACCTCTAGGTGTCGATCGACAGCCTCGTGTGACCCTGTCGATCGACACACCCTAGGGCTGTCGATCGACAGGTCGTCGCAGATTCATAGGAGATCGATCAATTATCCTCTCGGATCGACTCCTCCTCTGCGATAACACGAACCTGCACAACAAACACAATCCAACAATCCATACACCACAAAACACACAGAAACAACATCAATCATCACAATCAATCAGTTTTAACCTACCACCATACAACCCTAACGAATCCACCGGCCCAGAAGCCATGGTCACGCACTCACCTTAGATTTTCGGTTAGATTCTGGTAGAATTGAGGCTAGACACGAATTCAGCAACAACCACCACGAAATTCGACCTCAAATCGATCAAGAACGAAACCCTAATCACAAACTATCAGGAACAAGAGAAACTCCTCTCAAACTCTCTGTTTCTGATTTTTGGGACTTTGGTTCGCTCAAATGCGGCCAAAAACTCTTAAATACGAAGCCCTAGGGTTTACCCAAACCGGCCCGGTCCAATTGAACGACTTAAATCGAACCAGAAAACCAACCAATTCGAGCACCTGTCGATCGACAACCACTAGGTATGTCGATCGACAGCCCTTAAGAGCCCTGTCGATCGACAGACACCAAGTGTGTCGATCGACAGCCCCTCCATTTCCTCAAAAAAATGGTTTACGGGCGTCACAATTCTCCCCCACTAAAACTGGATTCGTCCTCGAATCCTCTAACACTACCCACCAATCTACCCTGGCCTAACCCGCCAGCAATACCGGAGACTACATCTCCCAGACCTTCCCGAGGTTCACATCCGTCCTATGCACATAGACCCGTCTCAGACATTGATTGCCCATAGCTCATAACCACCATCTAGCTTCGGGATCGTCACCCCTCAGCTCTAGGTGTCTAGTACCAACCCACCTCAGTCCGCGCAGTCCTGACGGTGTTCGATACTCAACCATCTCCACACACCTCAATCCATCAAGACACACAGTCTATCAAGCTCTCGGTATGCAAAGATCTGCCAGAGGTCGCAACCTCCAAAACCATCCCCATACCCTCACGATCTCAGTCCGCGCAGTCCTGACGATCGATCGGTATGCAGGGAACCCACTGTCCCCCGGAGAGACGCATCTCTCAAGATCTGCCAAGAAAGACCGAGGTCTAACTCTGAGCTACGCAATCAATTCCTAACGTCTATAATGCACCTCTGACCGGAACTACCTCCTAAGGTCTCACATGATATTCCCCTCCCGGAATACCATCACAAACGTGATCATCACAGATCACCCGGACCATCCCTCACCCCGGATGTCCCCGCAGAGTCTACCCGGAACTAGACAGTTCTAACCACCGTAAAACTTCTATTCCGAGACTCTCTCACACACACACACACAAACCGTTAGAGTCTCCACCAAAACTGGCAAGTTCTATCCGCAATAAAACTTCCATTTCGGGGTTCTCTAACCACAAACACATGACTCTCAAAGTCAAACACATAAGAAAAACACTTTCTTATTCACTGGAAAAAATGTCATAATCATTACACTTTAATGAAAATACAAAAATCCACAACCAAAACTGAAACTGGAAACCACAAAGAAAAACGAATTCACTCTTCTGCTTGCTTCTCGAACCACTTTTTGAACTTCGTTTTCATCTTTGCCTCTGGTTCCCAAGTCTCCTCCTGAATACCGTCACAGTCCCACAAGACTCTCAACAACGGCACTCTCTTCCGGCGCAGAACCTTGATACTTCTCTCAAGAATCCTAACCGGCCTCATCCCAACAGTCAGATTTGGCTGAAGATCCGCAGGAATCGTCACTGCTACCTCCTCAGAAGCATGCAAACATCTCCTGAGTTTCGAAACGTGAAACACATCATGGAATTTCTCCATAATCGGAGGCAGCTCCAACCGATAAGCAACTGGTCCCACACGTTCCACAACCCGGAACGGACCCATGTACCTCGTACTCAGCTTATCCTCGGATATGGACCTGTTCAGACCCCGCATCATCGCCATCTTGAGATACACTCGATCTCCGACTGCAAACTCCAACTCTTTCCTTCTCCTATCGGCATAACTCTTCTGCCGATCCTGAGCTTCTTTCATGTTCAGCTTCACAACACGGATCTTCTCCGTCGTCTCCTGAACAAAATCAGCCCCAAAGATGCTCCTCTCCCCCACTTGGGTAAAACATAGCGGAGTACGACATGGCCTCCCATACAACGCCTCAAAAGGAGCCATTCCGATACTCGCCTGAAAACTGTTGTTATATGCGAACTCCACCAAACTCAAGTGATCCGCCCAATGACCACCCCAATCTAGCACGCACATCCTCAACAGGTCTTCCAGTGTCTGAATTGTCCTTTCGGACTGCCCATCCGTCTGCGGATGATTAGCTGTACTCATGTGCACCTTAGTGCCCATCTCAGCCTGAAAAGCTCTCCAGAACACTGAAGCAAACCTCGGATCTCGATCCGACACAATACTCGCTGGTACTCCATGCAACCTCACAATTTCCTTCACATACTTCTTAGCCAAGACCTCCGCTCCGTCTGTCTTCTTAATGGCCAGAAAATGTGCTGACTTAGTCAGACGATCCACAATCACCCAAATCGCGTCATAGGTCCGAGAAACCGGCAACCCTACCACGAAATCCATAGTGATCATGTCCCACTTCCACTCTGGAATGGGTAGACTCTGCAATAAGCCACTAGGAACTTGGTGCTCAGCCTTCACCAACTGACACACATTGCAAGCTGCAACCCAATCTGCCACATCTCTCTTCATCCCGACCCAATGATAGTACCTCTTCAGATCCCTATACATCTTAGTCGCTCCCGGATGAATCGAAAACTTACTCGCATGAGCTTCTCTCAGAATTTCCTGCCTCAAGTCCTCATCCTTGGGAACACAGACTCGTCCATGCACTAAGATAGTCCCGTTAGCAGAAACCTGATATTCGGAACCAGTAGCCTTGGAGAGATCTAACAACACCGGATCCTGCTCCTGAGCTACTCGGATCCTGCTCAATAGATCCGCCTGATCTGCCGCCGCTAACCCCAACGGTTCCTCTGAAGTAACACATAACCTCAAAGTACTAAGTACACTCACCAGATTCTCCACATCCCGCTCCTGAGATGAATCATACCTCCTCCGACTAAGGGCATCAGCTACAGTGTTAGCCTTACCCGGATGGTAAACAATGTCCAAGTCGTAATCAGCCAACAACTCTGACCATCGCCTCTGTCGTACATTTAAATTCTGCTGAGTAAAAATGTACTTCAGATTATGATGATCAGTGAACACCTGAACTCTGCCACCATACAAGTAAGACCTCCAGATTTTCAACGCGAAGATCACTGCAGCCAGCTCTAAGTCATGAACAGGATAATTGCCCTCGTGCTTCCTCAACTGCCTTGAAGCATAAGCAATCACCTTACCCTGCTGCATCAGCACACAACCCAAGCCAACTCCTGAAGCATATGTGTACACCACATAAGGCTCACCCGGTTCAGGTAACGCCAGTACTGGTGTACTAGTCAACATCGTCTTCAGCTTCGCGAAGCTCAACTCACACTCAGCCGACCACACAAAAGGAACATCCTTTCCCGTCAGCTTCGTCATAGACTGAGCCATACTCGCAAAACCCTTGACGAATCTCCGATAATAGCCTGCCAACCCAAGAAAACTCCTGATCTCAGTTGCATTCCTCGGCCTAGGCCAATCTCGGATAGACTCAATCTTCGCCGGATCTACAGAAACTCCTTCTGCAGAAACGATGTGACCCAAAAATCCCATCTCTCTCTGCCAGAAACTGCACTTACTCAACTTCGCAAACAGCTTCTGTTCCCGCAACTTCTCCAGAACTCTCCTCAAATGAACCTCATGATCCTCCTGACTCTTCGAGTAAACCAGAATATCATCGATGAAAATGATTACAAACTCATCCAGATACTCCTGGAAAACCCCGTTCATCAACCTCATAAACGCCGCAGGTGCATTCGTCAACCCGAATGGCATCACTACAAACTCAAAATGCCCATACCGAGTCCTGAAAGCCGTCTTCCGAACATCTGCTTCGTCGATCGGAATCTGGTGGTAACCGGATGCCAAGTCAATCTTAGATTACCAAGTAGCCCCTCTCAACTGATCTAACAACTCATCAATTCTCGGAAGAGGATACTTGTTTTTCACAGTGACTCGGTTGAGACCTCGATAATCGATGCACAACCGGAAACTACCATCTTTCTTCTTCACAAACAACACCGGTGCTCCCCACGGTGAAGTACTTGGTCGAATAAACCCCTTCTCCAATAAGTCCTCCAACTGCTTCTTCAATTCCGCTAACTCTGCTGGAGCCATTCGGTAAGGCGCCTTAGACAACGGCGTCGTTCCGGGTTCTAACTCAATCGTGAAAGGATCCGACCGAGATGGCGGTAATCCTTGCAACGACTGAAAGACATCTTCGAAATCCCGAGCGACCCGAATATCTCTCACAGCCACCCCACCAACAGCCTCCGGCATTACAATCGTGGCCAAGTAAGCCTCGCAACCCCTCTCAATCATCGCCTCAGCTTGAACAAGGGAGATCACAAGACTACCTGAAGTCGGTCTCACTCCTTGATAAACCAACCTGCCACCTTCACGTTCAAATACCACTCGACCCCGATGACAATCCAGATGGACTCTGTACCGATTCAACCAATCCATACCAAGGATAACATCGTACAGTCCCACCGGACTAATCACTAAGTCAGCTGGCATCAATTCTCCCGCTACCAGAATATCCACCTCCTTCGCCCGGCCATGCGTAGCTAGAAATTCACCTCCAGCAACCATAACCGGTCCCGTCCGCTCACCAGCGTCACTCCGGATACCACTTCTCTCGGCATGGTCCGGAGTAATGAAGCAATTCGATGCTCCCGAATCAAACAACACGTGGGATTCACACCCACCTACAAACAAGGTCCCTACACAATTCCCAAGTGCTAAGCAACCTAACTTTCTATCACAGGCAAACAATCTAACACAAGCACTAAGCAATTCTACACTACTGAATTCACAAAGTCTAAATTAGAAAGTTACCTGTGATCGGTCTAGAGCTCGGTTCTCCCGGCGCTGCAATAGCCGGCGGACGCTCCATCGCCGCGATCTGATCCAAAGGCTGCACCGGCCCATACTGAGCTACTGGCTGGACCACTGCCACTGCCAACGGCTGCAACTTCGGACAGTTCGGTCTGATGTGCCCCGACTCCCCACACTGATAGCACGTCCGAACTCCTCGAACCTCACTCCGCTTCGGGCAACTCGCCCTCTGGTGGTCTAGACTCCCACAAATGTAACAGCCTCGGCCACTTTGGCCCGATCCCGAAGCGCCTTCCCACTTCCTCTTCTGCCCTTGCGCAGGCTTGCCGCCTTTGCCCGGACCTGCCTGCTGCACCTGCTGCTGCTGAGGCCTCCGAGGCTGAACAGCTGGAACCACGATCGCAGCCTGCTCCCTCAGATCCTCCTCGATCTGTGCAGCCACCTCAACCAACTCTACCCTGCTCGCGAACCTGATGCCTCTGCACCGAGTCCGCAAATCCGGTCGAAGTCCTCGCAAGAACCTCCGAACCTGAGCCTGCTCATCCTCGAAGCTCCTACCAGCATAACCCAGGAGTCTGTTAAACTCCACGTCATACTCCCGCACCGATCTCGAGCCCTGAGTCAAGTCCAAGAACCTCGCCTCTAAACGATCCAACGCCTCCTGAGGAAAGAACTTGGAGTTGAACTCCGTCACAAAATCCGACCATGCCATCGCAGTCCCGGCCCACCTAGCCGCTACACTCCTCCACCAGAGATGTGCATCACCGTCCAAATAATGGACCGCCAAGTCAACCTTGTATCCCTCGGGACACCTAATCGAACGAAAGTTCCGCTCCACTCTCATCCTCCACTCATCAGCCTCCTCAGGCTTCACACTACCCGCAAAAGAACCCGTACCGATCCTCTGCATCTGCTCCATCATACGGATATATGACGGAACCTCCTCAGCAACCGCAGCCCTTGGCTGCACCTCTGCCACACGTGGCACCACTGGAGCCTGCACTGGCACCGCACCCGGTAACCGCTCCAACAACTGTGTCAGCAGGTCAGCCAGACGATCATCTCTAGCTTGGGCTACACCCGCGGCCGCAACCGCACCCACAGCTGGACCAGCACCACCAGCACCACCAGCCTCAACAGGACCCAAACCAGCCCCTACAGGACCCACACTGGCCCCCACACTGGCAGTCACACTGGCAGTCTGTCCATCATGCACCGACTGCTGACCTGCCGCAGGCCCATGCGCGGAACTCTGAACCTCGCTCACGACTGGCTCCTCAACGAGTCCACGCCCTCGGCCTCGGCCCCCACGACCACGTCCTCTAGTAGCTCTAGTCATCTCACTGCATTCACAAGCAGCCTAACTAAGCACTAGAAAGACTCAAAACACAACAATCAACACTTACCGTGGAATCTCTTTGAAGGCTCGAAGGAAGATGATCTAGAACCCCCAAACTCACAGAATTGTCAATTTAACCAAATTACAATCCTAGCAGTTCTAGCCCGTCCTAAAACCGTATCGCTCTGATACCAAATTGAAACGACCCGACCCGTTTTTTTTTTTTTTAAACAATAAGCTCTTAGTCTCAGACTAGCATTCCCATAAATGCTTGTCCTCCACAACCAAGCCACACAAACAAACAATCAACAGCGGATAACACAATAATTAAACCAAGTATTCCATTTCATTAAAGATACTAGACCAGTTCCACACATTACCAAATCACTAAAACCAACAACCTAGCGGAGTTCTAAAACAGAAAGGAAAACAATAACAAATCACACAGCAACACTAAACCGAGACCCTAGATCATCTCCCTCTTCGTTGCCATGATTCCACGATCACAATTTGCCTTTACCTGCACCACATGGTTAAAAGAGATGCGTGAGTATTATCACAAATACCCAGTGAGACGGTCCTCCCATCTACGACTGCGCACACAGACGCGATGGATCCGCTCAGGCAAACACGCATCAAACAATACACAAAACAATCACAACAACACGGCTCAACCACAGCCCAACAGGCAGCCTGTCGATCGACACTACCACTAGGTGTCGATCGACAGCCCTGTTCACACCTGTCGATCGACACACCCACGGTGCCTGTCGATCGACAGCTCAACTGGACCCTGTCGATCGACACAACCTCTAGGTGTCGATCGACAGCTCCTCGATCACCTGTCGATCGACACAACCTCTAGGTGTCGATCGACAGCCTCGTGTGACCCTGTCGATCGACACACCCTAGGGCTGTCGATCGACAGGTCGTCGCAGATTCATAGGAGATCGATCAATTATCCTCTCGGATCGACTCCTCCTCTGCGATAACACGAACCTGCACAACAAATACAATCCAACAATCCATACACCACAAAACACACAGAAACAACATCAATCATCACAATCAATCAGTTTTAACCTACCACCATACAACCCTAACGAATCCACCGGCCCAGAAGCCATGGTCACGCACTCACCTTAGATTTTCGGTTAGATTCTGGTAGAATTGAGGCTAGACACGAATTCAGCAACAACCACCACGAAATTCGACCTCAAATCGATCAAGAACGAAACCCTAATCACAAACTATCATGAACAAGAGAAACTCCTCTCAAACTCTCTGTTTCTGATTTTTGGGACTTTGGTTCGCTCAAATGCGGCCAAAAACTCTTAAATACGAAGCCCTAGGGTTTACCCAAACCGGCCCGGTCCAATTGAACGACTTAAATCGAACCAGAAAACCAACCAATTCGAGCACCTGTCGATCGACAACCACTAGGTATGTCGATCGACAGCCCTTAAGAGCCCTGTCGATCGACAGACACCAAGTGTGTCGATCGACAGCCCCTCCATTTCCTCAAAAAAATGGTTTACGGGCGTCACACAGAGGAGTGGCTAGCGTTTTCGATTCTTTCAAGCAAGCTCAGGAGCTTACAAGATCGTCTATCCAACTTGTCATTATCCTTAATTCCCGTTCTATTAATCTGAATGCAGATTGTCTGGCCCGTTCAGCAAGATCACAAGCTTTTATATTTTCTTATGTAAGCAACAATCCATCAACTTGGGCTTCCAATTCGGATGGCATTTTCTGATTAATAGTTAGGTTAAAAACAAAATGTTTTGGGTAAATAAAAATTGATGTTTTATTTCAGCTACCTTACTTTTTTTTAAAAGGGAAAATTAAGAAAATAAGCTAAAAAACTTTGATGTGAATCTGGAGTGTACTCAACAAAGTCAGGATATCATGCGGCAAAGGAACACCAAACAAGTCAGATTGATCATATAACCCACATCAATCAAGCTCAATGCTTTGACTTTAATGCAGGGATTTGGAACAACAAAACTGCACAGAAAATCAAAATGTTCTTATGGAAAGCGGTAAATGGAGCTTTACTGTGGGGTCTCAGCTTGCAACAAGGGGAGTTTTGGCACAAGCTTCCTGTATAAGATGCGGCGAGACAAAGTCTATTGACCACCTCTTCCTCCATTGTAGTTTCGCAAAATAAGTTTGGGCACTAGCTTCCTTTAAGGAGAAAATCCAGCCTAATCAGATCCATAACTTCCAGCAGGGGCTTGAGCAAGCCCTAAAGTGGATATGCCTACCACCAACGGGACTTGTAGCAAGCTGGCTATTCACCTGGATAGCAAGGACTCTATGGTTAGCACGAATCAAAAAATCTTTCAGGATCGGAACTTCACGGCGGAGGAGACAATTACAAAAGCCCTCCACGCGCAAGAGAGTGGCTTGAAGCGTAACCGTCGCAGAAACCAGAACCAAGCGTTCACGAGTTAATGGAGAGAAACATCCCAATAGATCGATTTGAAGCAAGATCTATGCGAATTTTTACCGATGCGGCTTGGGAAACCGGAATCTCGAATCGCTGGCTTGGGATGGATCATCAAGGATCAAAGTGACCGGACCATAACCCAAGGAAGTAACACCGAACCACAATCGAAATCGTCACTCATGGCAGAAGCTTTAGCAATCAGAGAAGGGCTAACACAAGCGACAAACCGGAATCTCCGCAACATCGTAGTAGCCTCGGATTGCATGTTGATAAACATAATCAACCCCAAAACGTATCATCTTGAAATCTTTGGAATAGTCCAAGATATTATCAAGCTCACAATCGATCTAAATGACTCTTTTCAGTCTGTTTCCAGATCGAAAAACATCGAAGGCGATTTGCTAGCCAAATCGGTTCTTATTTTTCCTTGTATGCTCCCGGTTTAATCCGGTTTTAATTAATTTAAAAACTCTTTTGGACCAAAAAAAAAAACTAAAAAAGCTAAAAAACTTTCAAAATTAAGGAAATACACTAGGTTTTTTATAATTAAAGAAATAAGTTATTATGGACATTTTTAATTCTTTTTAAAAAACAAAAATTTATAATTTTATATACATAATATTTATTGGGATAATATAAATAATTACTAATTGAAAAAAAAAGAAAACAGAAAATTTCGATAAATCACATAAATTGAACATGAGTCATGTGAAATATGAAATTCTCTCCACCCTTGAAAGTGATCTGTTTTTTGTGTCTGGGTGTTCTGTTTCAAGCATTTAGTCTAAAACCACATTGTGGAAGCCATAAGACATGGGGAATTGACTACAGACAAGTAGGTGAAATAGACTAAATGCTTGAAACAGAACACCCAGACACAAAAAACCTGCATTTAGATCTAATCAAGGTTTAGGCTATAGAAACAACACAACAAGCAATACAAAAATCAGAGACAAAGCCAATAGATTCAGATCCATAATTGAAATTTTAGCTTAAATCCAGATCGACAAAACCAAATTCAGCAAACTAAGCATTTCAAGGTTAATCATAATCGATGAACACCATCAAATCAAAAACCCAAATCAATGACTCAAACCCAAATCAAAGAATGAATCAGAAACCCCCAAAGCGACACAATTCCAAATTGTTGAAACCTCAATGACATGCATCACATTGAGAAAATAAAGGTAAAGAATAATATTTATTATCCCATAAAAATTATACATATAAAATGCTAAATTTTGTTTTTAAAAAAGGTTAATAATGTCCATTATAACCTATTTCTTTAATTTTTAAAAATGTGATGTATTTCTTTAAATTTTAAAGTTTTTTTAGTCTATTTCCTTTATTTTTTATTTTTTTAAAACATTTTATTTTACTGAAACTGATTTGAAATCGATTACATCATAAAAGAAGTTTAACATATGAAATACAAAGAGAAACTAATGATCTTTCTGCACCAGAACGAAAGTAAGAAGAATAATCTTTGATGACACATTCGCAACAATCTTGTTTCCAATAGAAATAAGACAATTAGGTGTTCACATATCCACAATAGCAGGCGGACTTCCAAAATATATTACAATAACACGATAACAATTTTATTCCGAGTTAGCTTCAGGGAAGCCGCTGTTGAACAAGTTTGAGCTGCAAAATTTAAATCAGATAGATATCCAAAACTAATTAAAAAATAAACATGTAAATATAACTATAGACCTTCTATGATGAAGAAAAATTTCAACAAAAAACTTCACCCTAAGAAAAAAAATTGAACCCAAGGAAGGGAATCACAATAACTCATAAAAACCAGATGGCGAAAAATATCGCATCGTAATCTGACTAGAAACTCCAATGCACCCTCTGGACTTCATGTCTAACATAGAAACTACTATTTTACAACCCTCTCACAATGTCGAAAAAAGCATCAGACATCGGAGAGGGTGTAAACGTAAATCATTTTTATTCTTCTTTTCTCTCTCATTCAGCTTACTTTATATTAGATATTCTTCACAATTTTTTTATGAAACAATTAGTTATGTCGTACATATATGAAAATTCACAACTTACCAATATTTACTTATCCAAAATCAAAATATTATATCTTACATATATATAAAAAGTTCACTCTTGCATCTCCAAATGATACAAAATATTTTTGTTCTCGGAGAGTGAGATTAGAACTCTCTTCCTATAAATCGAGCCAAGAGGAATCTTTTAGGAGAGAGTTACATAGTGAAAAACGTGCTCTCTCTTCTATTTTTAAAGGTGTAGAAGTCGGCTAGGGCATATCCCAAAAGATTTAGAAGATATTCTACTATAAAAGAATATTTCTCTTTTCTCGGGCCTGTTGATCGCCTTGAAAACTTGGATCCGGAGAAAAGCAGTGAGTTGGTGATCGGTCGATCACTTTAGTGATGTTTCAACACAACTACAGATTCAAGACTGCATAAACTGTCTTCAGTAAATTGATCATATCTTGAGATGTAACCGTTGTATTTCCACGATCGAATTTGCTATTTGATACTAAGATTTTCCCCTATCTTGTGCCCATATTTGAGCTTGATCCAACCGTAAGAACATCATCATATGATACAAAACATCTAACGGTCAAGATTTACTCTTATTTAAAAATGCTTGTTTACCCTTCTTTATGGTGCCGGTAAAGTTCTTGTTCGCCGGCGTCGGATGGTGGTTCTTCCTCTCTGCTTAGTTGTCTTTTCATTTTCTTTATTTGCGCATTTATGCTTGTTTCATGCTTCCATGGTGTGGATCTATTCTCGGTTCAAAATGGAAGATCTACAGCTCTTTGCTCCAAAACTCATCTCATCTCACTGGTTTCCTCCGCCGTTTACCAACATCTCACAAATTTTTGGTCCAGTGTCCAAATCCCTTTTGGCTCATGCTCCTTCACTATTCATGCTCTATCCACCATCAGTTTGCTACGCTCATGCTTCTCCTCCGCCTTCCATCACTCATCTATTCGGGCGAGCCTTTCCGTCGCAGCTGTGTTCCCACATCCAGACCCCCATTATACATTGCTTGCTCCAAACTTTGCTCCGGAGAGACTATCGGCTCTCCGAGCCACCACATCTCGTCCTTCATCCTCTCAAAGATTCACAACATTGTTGGTGGTTTTCAAATATGGACTTGGCCGAAGATATTTTGTGTTGTTGTTAGCCCATTTCTCAATTAACCAATGACTCTTATTCTATCGTGAATGGTTCAGCTTATGTGTTTGCGATGTTTAACTTCTTAATTTTCTTCAGCGAGGAAAAATATTCTTATAAACTGCCTCTCTTTGGGAGAGATCACTTCCACCTTCTTCTCCGTTCGGGAAAAGAACCAATTTTCCATTTTCTTTCTTCACGAGAGGAGAATCCATCCCGGTTTCAAAGCCGTGAAAATGTTCTTTTTTTTAAACGATTTATAGTCTTATATAGTCGTCTCCACAAGATTCGAAGGTAGAAGATATTTGTTGACATCGTTATTCAAGGTGATCAAGTTACTCTTTTTTGGCTTTGCCGTAACTGCTATATCGACGCATGTATATCTGTCTTCGGATTCCCTATCGTTTAATTATAAATTTATCTCTATTTTATTTTGTATTGGTTACAAATTTGCTTGTACAAGTGAATCCCTAAAATTTAAATTAGTGAAAAGATTTTGCCTAAAAAAGTTAAAAAAATATGTATTGCAGCGATATTCTATTTGGCAATATAGAAATCGATGTGACGAAAACAATAATATCTATATATCAATATTAATTTATATATTTATATAAAAATAATATTAAGTGCTAAGTTCAACTCATTTATTAGTTGAAAAATTCCTCTTTTAAAAAGCCAAAGTTAATAAAGTTAGGCTACTCCAATCACATAATTAATCATTTTTTATATTCTCTAGTAATATTCACCTCTTAAAATCGGATCAGAATGATGGAATTGTAATCGAGAATTATTAGCAAAACAAAATCGAATAATGAATATATCTTAGGAAAGTGCGTTTGACATGGCCCCAGTTGTTTCCATAACAATCTTAAGCATTCTTAATTAAACCCTTATAAACGTTCAACTAAATTAGCAAGTGGTGTCACTAAGAAAACCTAATTATTCTGTCAAAATTCAAAATAAGTATGTCGCCCTAACTAGTCAATTCATTTATACTAGGGTTGAACTCGCGCGTTGCGCGAGTTTGGCTTCTTTTGATATTTTTGTGTTATTTTCCTATGTTTTCTATCAATATCATGTATAACATAAATTAGTAAGTATTTTATGTTAGTATATATATTTCACATTTATTTACACATTATAATAACATATTTTCAATTATTAATTTGTTTTTAATTCTTGTTTTTGAAATTCTTTCGACTTGGTATTTGATTTTAAATAAATAGCTGTTTAGTTTTTGAGAATTTATTATTTTTATCTATTATTGCATAATAAATTCATCCAATCTTCAAACAAATTCTAAATATAACCAATATATTTACTTGTGTCATTTTTCACAAAACCCTAATATAATTATATAAAGTTAATTTATACATAATTTTTTTTTACGTTTTCTTAAACATTTCGAAAATAATTTTTGTTTCTCTAGATTTTTAAAATCATTGATTCAAATATTGAATTACATAAGCTCGCCGGGGAATGTCTTTTTATAGAACTACATACATTTTTACATAAAGATCACAAATTATTCTCGGTATATTTTGCTATACAATTTATATGTGACCATTAATTTTATACTTTATATATATCAAATTTAAGATTTATTTATTTATTTTAAATTACGATATTACAACGTTTTCAATTTTTTTCTTTTCTACTTCCAAAACCTGAAAATAACATTTTGAATAAAATATTATATTCTAAAGTTTCACCTTATTTTCTTATTTTAGTGAAATCGTTCAATATCCTTTAGTGAAATCACACATCCTGTTTTTTTTTAAAACCTTCTGTCTCTTAACAATAGGGTAAAACTCAATTACGATACTTCAATAATTAAGATTATTGAATCTATTTTTCTTTGATTATTTTTAATTAACATTTCTATTCAGTGCTCCTATATATAATTTGTAATATTTTGATTATTTTCTAATGACCATATAAATAAAAGTAATTCATTATTGTATTTTTTAATTCGAAAATAAATACTCAAATAATCCTAAAATATGGTTCGTATGATGCATTTATTAAACTTAACGACAAAAATTTGATTTCACTATTTACAATTTTATGTTACTTTGTTTACTTATTTTTAGTAGAACATAACTCAAGCAATGCGTGATTTTTTTGTCTTACACCAATTTATACCTTATATCTTTAAAATAATAGTATTATAACACTTTCATAATTTTCTTTCATACTTCCATAGAATTATATAACATTATAAATAAAATCGTATATCCTAAATTTTCATCTTATTATCTCATCTTTAATTAGATGGTTTAATATCCATTTAGTGAAATAACATATATTCTTTATCTTTAGATCAACAACCTCTTATATTAACACGTTCATCTCTTATTAGTTCAAATGTGCTCATGTATTTCTTTAACAAATAGGTATAACTGCGTTCATGACAAAAAAAAAACAATAGCATCTTAACAATTTTCTGACACTGAAGATTCTTTTTTTTTATTCTTTGATGTCGCTAATATCTTTACACTTTTTCTTATATGTATATTCATTTTACATATTTCCAATTTTTGAAATTGAATATATAATCTTTTATAGTTATCATAAATTCATAGTAAATACTCAAATATTAATTTCTACTTTTAGTAATTTATTGACTTATTTTTCGTTTTTTAATTTAATTAAAAAATTAGTAGCTATAAATAACAATAAATATACATAAACATGAACTAAATGAACTTAAAACTAAAATTAATTGTTAAAAAATTGTTTTGCCTATGTGGACACCTTAGATGGAGAGATGACTCCCTAATTATATATATGATTATATATATGCTTATACACATAAGCATTTTTTTGTCCAAAGGATTGTCTAATCATAGATATCGTGTTGTAGGATCCAACTTACTTTTTTTTAATAAGATACTAATTTCCGTATATCCTAATATCCATCACATATTATTATTATTTTTATTATATTTTACTGTGAGCTATGTCTGATATCGTGATCATAAACACATTTGGGATATAAATTTTAAGGAAAAAAATGAATATCAACAATCTATAAATTATTTGGAAATTTTTGATGTATATATTGACATAAATTTATAACGGTTCCAATTGGAAAATAGTTTTTTTAACATATTTATGACATTAGTACATATTATGATGCATATTTAGGAAAAAAATATCATTCTGGGAATATTATAATATAGTTTTAAAAGCATATATAATGGAAATCTCATTTTCAGAATACATGGGTTTGTTATATAGATTTCCAATATATTTGTTTGTTGACAATTAAAGTTCAAACTTCTAAAACATGATTAGTCTTGTGCTAGTACTTGTGTTTAGGGGTGGACATTCGGTTATTTGGTTCGGTTCAATTCTAGTTTTTCATATTCTAATATTTTCGATTTCTAGAAAATCGAATTCATTAAGGATTACATTATTGTTTAGTTCGGTTCAGTTTTTTTAGTTTTTGAAAAGAATTTAGATGTATAAAATAGATCCCCTTCAAAATTCAAATAAATAATTCTAATTAACATTGTAAATATTTAATATACTTAAATACGTTTATATATATATTTAAGTAAAATACATATAAGTTTCTAATAAGTTTTTCTCAGTTCAATCGGTTCGGTTTTGTTAAAAATCTAGTAATTCGGTTTATATTTATATTTCATTTGGGTTCTTTTATAGTTTAGTAACTTTAGTTGGGGTTTGAGAATTTTTATTCGGGTTCAAAATTTTTACCTCAATTCATAAATTTTTCCCACACCCTATGATTATGTCAATTCTCTAATTAAACCCACATCATTGATTTTATCGACAAAAAGTCCAAACATCAATATTTTTGCTTCTAAAAATATTTTATCATTTTTCTCATGAAATCAAAATATTTATTTAAAAGGAAACAACCACAAAAGCCTCTAACTTTCAAAAAACAAATTAACTTAAACATTAAACTTTTTGCGTTTCAAGAACAAACATCTAACTCATTTCTTTGTTTTAAAATAAACCTCAAAATGAGTTGAAAAAACAAATGAACCTCAAAATGATCAAAAAGTGTGCACGAACTAAGGTTGATAAACAATCAATGACAACTATAATAAACACCATTACCGCTCGTTAATATATTTAAATCTCCATCAACCACAAAGTTCTAAATTCAAACATCGAAAGAATACCATTGAAATCTAGTTTGTACTTACATGTCTCAAATCTTTAGCGAAATAGAAAATTAACAAAATTGCTAATCTTCGACTCTTCTATTATTGGACACAGAGATTGCAAAAAGTACTAACCCTAGATCTAATATTTAGAAAGGGAATTAAAACCCTCATGTTAGTTTTGATTTAACAAAAATATGTATTATCATTAATCTCTACACATACTAATTAAAAATGATTGTCACTAATTTGTTTTTGACGGGCGTTAATGGTTTAACGGATTTGTCAACCTTTGATCGCACACACTTTTTGTCTTTTGGATGTTTATTTCAAAAATTAAAATTGAGTTCTGGAAACACAAAAAGTTGGATGTTAAGTTGAAAAATATTAGAAAGTTGAAAGTTTTTAATAATGATTTTTCCTAATTTAAAAGATGATGTCAATGTGTGCTATATAATTTAGGATCGATACTTTTCAAAAATACCACTAATTGAATTTTTGTTTCCAAAAATAATGCCATTAGTTTTCTTTTTCAAAACTACTTTAAAAGTACGGTTCTCGCTAGGGTTTGGGAATTTTTAACTTTGAAAAGTGTTTAGTCTAAGCTTGACATTAAGATTTTCTTAGCAAAAGCAATGGTTTGATCAAAAGTGTGCGGCTCGGCTTTAAATACTTTTATTTCAAAGTGCTCCATCTACTCTAGTGGGTGCTCCTAGTTCGAGATGGTTCTGTAAAAAAAAAAATCCCTCCATTCTTTGCCAAGAGACTTGAATTGGTTATTGATTCGAATTATCTAAATTCATTCAGAAAAAAATCGTTTAAAATGGAAAAACATAGAAAGATTTGAGCCTCATTTCCAACCGTTGTTTTTTAAAAATACCACAAAATTAAAATTAAACTTTTTTTTTTGATATCTCAAGGTAAATCTCGTGCCCATGGAAAAACCCAAACTAATCCTTAGGGTTTAAAATTTAGTTTTAAAAGTTTAAAGTTTAATCTAAATCCTTTAAACCATTTGTAGTGTGTGTGATAGCTTTAGAAAATATAAATTTTTGTGGTATTTTTCGATTTTTTTTAATAATGATATGTTTAGATAGTAGTAGTTTTTAAGAAATTCTTCTATCATTTATCCAATAACCATCTTAATTTATAATGAGTTGCCATGTACCGTAAGTGATGTAAATGACAAAAGCGCTTGCGTCATAGAATTCATAAACCAAATGGTGCATTTGTGTAGTTTCAGGCATTTCTTCCCATTTGACCTTATTCAATTCTCCTACCATTATATTTGTGTGGTCTGTGTGCCATGGGTTTAGTTTAAACAGAAAATAAAGTTGGAAGTAAAACAATGGTAGTGATACCGATTATATTTTAGATTTAGTTCAGCATCTTTTTGACATAATTTTTTAAGCAAGTAAGAATTGTAAAAGTATGTATATTCTGGTTTGGTTTTGACTTTTGGATATATAAAGATCTGTAAATAATATATATATATATATATACACGCTTTCATATGTTTATTATAGGATTTGTAAATACTATGAGGAGCTTTATAAAAACATTAACATAAACCATGGACCACATCGTATGACGCGAAGTGTCCAGTAATTAGCAGACAGATTAGTGTTTTTTTTTGCGGTCAAATCTGAAGAATTCAAACACGCATCATATGTTGTTATGATTCTTATTATATGTACCTATGATTAACTGTAACGAATCAAAAACATACAAATTCCACGACAAATCCCTCGAGAACATCATTGAAACGATCTTGATTTATACACAATCTCTTAATTGTAATAATATTAGTTTGATCATCCGTACGTTGGCCGGTGCAGTATATGACGCACATTTATATGTAATTACATGTACTAAAAGACATTTCTCCAGACGTTTATCCTTTAACGATAGAATCCATATTTTTTTGTCATTTTAAGTCGTCAAATTGCAATGTTCAAAACTCATCATTTGTGTTTATTACTATCCGTTAAAACCATATACTTACTTCAGCGAATGACGAACGTCAAAAATAAATAAGTAATCCTAATGTTTTCAGTATCGGAATTTTATGATGCATGCAAAATTATATATTTCATGCATTCGTTATTGGTTTCGATTACATTCGAATTTCCATCTCATAAGTCATACCTCTAGGTTTCCTTTTCATGCATGTAGAACTTAAACTTTTGATTTCATTAAGGGGAAAATTAAGAAAATAGGTTTAAAAACTTTTAAAATTAAGAAAATACACCATGTTTTTTAAAATTAAGAAAGTATTTTACTGTGGACATTTTTATCCCTCTTTTAATTAAAAAAAAAAAAATTCATAATTTATCTATAAAATATTTAGTAATAATAATAATATATAAAGGAAAAAAAAAGAAAATCAGAAATCTCAATACTATTATTTTGATTTTGATTTTTTTCTCTCAAGCAAAGAGATCTTTCTTCTTCGATTCTCAATGTATTTTCGTTTCTGAGTTTTTTTATGCGTTTTGACTGCATCTCAATTTCATGTTTATGGTTGAGATCTTATAATTGTAGAAAATGGATCTTGTAAAACGAATCGATTAGTTTACCTCTTTTAGTTTTGTGCTTCATTAGAAGAATCGTGTTATTTTAATTTTTTTATTGGATTATTCAAGTTTAAAATCCCAGATTTCAGAGGAATCTGAAAGCATATCTCGTTAACCGTATCTCGGAAATTAGCAAGAAGAAGTACTCGTGAAACCATTTTTTTCTTTCTTATTATTGTTACATTTTTGGAAGAGAGTAAAAGTAATTACCGGAAAAGGAAAGGAAAAAAACATAGACAACGAAAATTGAATCTTAGATTGAAAATTGAAGAAGAAAGATCAATGTTTCTTTACTTGAGAGAAAGAATTAAAATCAAAATAATTGTGGACATTTTTACTGTGGACATTTTTATCCCTCTTTTAATTAAAAAAAAAAATTCATAATTTATCTATAAAATATTTAGTAATAATAATAATATATAAAGGAAAAAAAAAGAAAATCAGAAATCTCAATACTATTATTTTGATTTTGATTTTTTTCTCTCAAGCAAAGAGATCTTTCTTCTTCGATTCTCAATGTATTTTCGTTTCTGAGTTTTTTTATGCGTTTTGACTGCATCTCAATTTCATGTTTATGGTTGAGATCTTATAATTGTAGAAAATGGATCTTGTAAAACGAATCGATTAGTTTACCTCTTTTAGTTTTGTGCTTCATTAGAAGAATCGTGTTATTTTAATTTTTTTATTGGATTATTCAAGTTTAAAATCCCAGATTTCAGAGGAATCTGAAAGCATATCTCGTTAACCGTATCTCGGAAATTAGCAAGAAGAAGTACTCGTGAAACCATTTTTTTCTTTCTTATTATTGTTACATTTTTGGAAGAGAGTAAAAGTAATTACCGGAAAAGGAAAGGAAAAAAACATAGACAACGAAAATTGAATCTTAGATTGAAAATTGAAGAAGAAAGATCAATGTTTCTTTACTTGAGAGAAAGAATTAAAATCAAAATAATTGTATCCAGACTTATGATTTCCTTTTTTTCTTTTATATATTGATTATTATTAAATATTTTATATACAAAATTATGAATTTGTTTTCTTTAATTAAAAGAAGGACAAAAATGTCTACGATAGAGTATTTTCTTAATTTTAAAAAACAAGATGTATTTCTTTAATTTTAAAAGTTTTTTAACCTATTTTATTAATTTTCCCTTTAAAAAACAAGATGTATTTCTTTAATTTTAAAAGTTTTTTAACCTATTTTATTAATTTTCCCTAAATTAAAATATATACTTATCTGTTCTTATATATTTCAATACAGGAATAGTTTACAACAAAGACCACCTGAACGATCTTTCGACAATGAGACCTTCAGAAATTAACCGGTATCATATGATCCCATATACATACTACGAATTATATACACGTACGAGTCAAACACAGAATACGTATAGGTCTATACGTTCGCAGTACATTCTTACATACCATAACAAAATCGGAAACAATAAAACTTCTATGAATGTGAATTAAAGTAATTAAATGTTGCCTACGATTACGACATAGAAATCTAAATGCGATCAACTTTTATATATATATATATATATAAATAAAATAGAGAGCATCGAAGATCCATTACCCATGTGATTATTATTGATTGTCAACTATATATTATTTTCGACTTAACGATGTACGTAATTATATACTCACCCTAAGCTTTTTAGCTTAATTTATTTAGCAATTCGTAACAAGGAGGAGGCCAAGACCAGAAAAAAAAAAGACCAGTCAAAACCACGACCCAAAGTTTTAGTTTCCTATTTTAACTTTTTCAAAAAAAGAAAAAAAGTTGCCGATTTAATTAGGAGAAGATTAGGCTGAAATTGTAAGGATTCTTTCCTTATTTCTTTAACCAATTCAATGTTCTTATACTGATTTGTTATGCGATTGATTTGTGAGTTTGTTTGTTTGTAGCTTGCGGAAAACGTAAAGAATTGAAAGCAAGAACACAAGAGATTTGTTCACCCAGAGTTCGCGGATCTACTCTCTGGAAATGGCTCAGAAACCATCAAGCATTCACTATCACTTCAAGGTATACAACCGATCAATACAAGTTTGAGTTTGATCAAGATATACCTCCTTATACGCTAATACTGATCCTCTCTGTTTCTGCAGATTCTACAAGAAACAAAGGTGAAAACCAGATCAGATTCTCCTGCGTAAGTGATCACCGGAAAACACAGAGACTTGCCGGAGAAGATGATCGGAGACTCACGCTGCTTCTTCTCTTCTCTCTCTTTGTTTCTTCCTTCTCTGATTTTTTTTGTTACAACAACAATGAGGATAAGGTTTTTACTTAACACTTGTAAAAGCCTTATACCCTCTATTGGACTTGGGCTTGTGTCAACTTAATCCGCATGGGCCTTGTCATGCTTCTGGCCCATGACGAAATCAGCTGAGATAGGGCAAAGGCCAAAGACTCTTCACAATCTCCACCTTAGCCGTATGCTCTATCTCCTTTCTCTCTCAGACACAAACCCTAGTTACTTGTTGTCTCCGGTGTGAAAGCTTATCCTCGACGTATCACCGACCTATCCGTCGATCGTCGATCATCATCTTGACTAGATGATCCTCAGAAGAACCACCACAGGTAACCTTCGAACTTCTTCTCTGAAACGATTCGAATTCACAACTGATTTCAGACTGAAAGCTTTTGTTTCCTGTAACCTTTCTGTTCTTAACCTCAACCCTACTGCAGACTGATTCCAAATCTTTTGTTCTAACACTGCAGAACCCGACGACTCTTCAGCTACTCAGGTCGATTCAAAACACAAAAGGTAACTTCTGATACTTCTTCCCTTTTTCTGATTAACCTCAGACCTGATCAAAATACTAACACAGACCTTCTGTATCCTCTGTAGATCCTGAAGATTCTGTAAAGGAGACGATCAGACTGCTCTTTTCTCAGAAGGTAACGCTTCACCTACTCTTCTGTGAGCTTTTCAACCACTTAAGTTTTACTTTACCATAAAACTCCACCAGCTTGACTAAACCGCCTAGCAACTTTATCAGTATAAGTTGATTCATTTCCCAGAAACTGAAATACTGACATTTCTCTGTTTCTGTGTATGCTTTTGCAAGGTACCACCAACCACAGTAGCTCGCAGCAACTGTCTTTGCTTAGACGAGGAGTTTAAGCGTTGCCTGACATGACTCAAAAGTCTTACCAGGTACGCTTTTAGTTAGAAAATCTGCAGGGTTCATACTCGTATGAATCTTCTCCAAGGTACACATTCCTTCACTAACCTTCTCTCTTATGAAATGGTATTTAGTGTCCATATGTTTAGTCCGTCCATGATGAACTGTGTTCTTGGCTAAACTAATTGCACTCTGAGAGTCACAAAACAACTTAAACTTATCTGATTCAAACCCCAACTCTCTGTAAATACCCACCAACCAAATACCTTCTTTAGCTGCCTCTGTGAGAGCCATATACTCAGCTTCTGTAGTAGATAACGCTATTACAGACTGAAGTGTAGACCTCCAACTCACTGTGTTTCCTCCAACCTGGAACACATAGCCTGTCACTGATCTGCGCTTATCGAGATCAGCTGCATAATCTGAATCACTGTAACCAACCACCTCAAAACTGTTTCCTTTTGTAAATTTTAAACTCAAATCTGAAGCTCCATTAAGATATCTCAAAACCCATTTCACAGTTGCCCAATGGTCTCTTCCTAGATTAGCCATGTATCTGCTGATCAGACAAATAGCATAGCCAAGGTCAGGTCTAGAACCAATCATAGCGTACATAAGACTTCCAACTGCACTAGCATAGGGTATAGATTCCATATACTTAGCTTCTGAAACTGATTCTTCTTCAGTCAAACATCTTAGCTTTAACTGTGAATTAGAAGGAGTTATAACAGATCTAGCATCCTCCATGTTAAATGCTCTTAAAACATTCTTTAAGTACCTTCCCTGAGATAACTTCAAAATCCCTTTACCTCTGTCTCTGTAAATATCCATACCAAGTATTCTAGCTGCAGGACCCAGATCTTTCATCTCAAACTCACCATTAAGTCTTTCTTTCAATCTCTGAATCTGTTTAGCATCTTTAGAAACCACTAGCATGTCATCAACATACAACAACAGATAGATTTTATCCTGAATAGAATTACCTCTGTGGTACACACAAGGATCTCTAGAACACTGAACAAACTTTTCAGCTTTCATGAACTCATCAAACCGATGATCCCACTGACGCGGTGACTGTTTTAAACCGTACAATGACTTCTTTAACAGACAAACATCCTCTTCCTTATCCTTCTGTTCAAATCCTTTTGGTTGTTTCATAAAAATTTCTTCATCTAAATTTCCATAGAGAAACGCAGTTTTAACATCCAACTGTTCAAGCTCCATGTCAAAATTTGCAACTAAGGATAGGATCAGTCTTATAGAGACATGCTTCACCACTGGTGCAAATATCTCATTGTAGTCAATACCCTCAATCTGAGAAAACCCTTGAGCCACCAGTCTAGCCTTGAATCTGGGAGGTTCTACATCTGGTATTCCTTCTTTAAACCTGAAGATCCATCTACTGCCAACAATCTTCTTCTTGTTTGGTTTAGGAACCACATCCCAGACTTCATTCTTTGCTAGTGAGTCAATTTCTTCTTGCATAGCAGCTAACCAATCCTTCCAGTATTTACTTTGCATAGCCTCTTCAACTGTCTTTGGCTCGTCTATTTCAATCAAGGCAGCACAAGACAAAGCATAGGCAACATAGTTTTCATCTCTGTATTTCAGAGGCTTCTTTTTCTTTCTCAGAGGTCTGCCTTGATCTCTCTTATTGAAATATTCATCTAGAGCTTTTTCTGGTGACTTGTCAGTCTGAACCTCATCTTCCTCTTCATCGAGATAAGGGTCCTCATCATTTTCAGTATCTTGATCACTGAATTCTTTTCCAAGATCACGAGCTATACTTGAGCTTTTACTCACTCCTGAAGTTGAAATTTCTGGAGTTACTCCACCTGATACTGAATCTCTGTGACTCTGTAACTGATTTGAGGGACCCTTAATCAGATCATAACTAAAAGTTACAGCTTTCTTTTTCTTTCTGTCCTTAGCAACAGGGACAGACTCTGATTCTTCATCAGAAGGTTCTTCAATCTCACATTCCTTATAAACCTTGTCCTCATAGAATGTAACATTTCGATTTACAACACACTTTTGTTGCTTAGGTATCCAAACCCGATACCCTTTAGTGTCCTGTGGATAGCCAACAAAGAAACCTTTAAGAGCTCTAGGACTGAGCTTATCTTGTACAGTATGTACATAAGCAGAACACCCAAATCTCCTCAGATGATCATAACTAGCCTTTCTTCCTGACCAAACCTCTTCTGGAATCTTGAATTCTATAGCTGAAGACGGAGATCTGTTTATCAGATATACTGCAGTGGAAGCTGCTTCAGCCCAAAATTCTTTACCAAAACCTGTTTCAGCCAACATACACCTTACCTTGTTCATAATGGTCTTATTCATTCTTTCAGAAACACCATTTTGCTGCGGTGTATAGGCACAAGTAGTGTGCCTTTTAATACCTGACTCTTTGCATAGACTATCAAATTTGTTGTTACAAAACTCAAGACCATTATCTGTCCTTAAGCATTTAACTTTCTTACCAGTCTGATTCTCAACTAGCAGCTTCCATTCTCTAAAGGCCTCAAATGCACCATCCTTTGTTCTTAGGAAAGAAACCCAAACCTTTCTAGAGAAATCATCAATGAAAGTGATGAAGTACTTACAGCCAGATAAGCTTTCATCAGTACTTGGAGAACCCCATAAGTCTGAATGAATGTATTCAAGAGGCTCAGTAGAAGTATGTTTACCCTTAGGGAATCTTAGCTTCTGAGATTTACCCAAAATGCATTCTTCACAAAACTCAATATTGTGAACCTCTTCTTTTCCCAGATAACCTTTCTTGGCTAGAACATTCATGCCCTTCTGACCCATATGACCAAGTCTAGAATGCCATTTAGCTGTTACATTTCCTGCAAAATTAACCTCAACATATTCTGCTTTAGCACCCATACCTTTATCTACTGTGGCTTGAAGATGATATAACCCTTTTTCATATCTGCCAGAGAAGATCTTAGTAGAACCTTTGTAGAAAGTAACAACGCCGTTTTCACCTTCATACTTACAACCAGCTTTATCCAACTTACCATAGGAGATTAAGTTTCTTCCCATCTTAGGCATGTACCTCACTTTAGTCAAGATAACCTCAGACTTGTCTGGATTTATAATTCTGATCTTACCAACACCTTTTACTTCACTTACCGTGTTGTTTCCCATGAGTACTTTTCCACCTTCAATCTCATGAAAATCAAATAGAGAATTCTTGTCTGGAGTGATATGGAACGTACATCCAGAATCAAGAATCCACTCATTTCGTGGATCATGAGTACTCACTGTTAGAACAGTAGGTTCACTGTGTTTAGGTTCAGTCTGCCGAACTAAGTTCCCAGATCCTGAAACATGATGGTCCTTTCTTTCTGGACAATCCCTCTTGAAGTGACCTTCTTTTCCACAAACCCAACACTCTCTAGGTTTAGTCTTAGGTCTAGACTTAGACCTCCTATCTTTGCTCTTAGCTCTGTTATTAGCTTGATAGTTGTTTCTCTTATCTGGTCTTCCTCTAGTCACAATCAACCCTTCTGCCTGTTGACGTGATTTACCAATCTGACCAGATTCTCTGAGCTCAGTTTCTTTTGCATAAGCTGACTCAGTTACTTCAGCTAAGGTAAGAGTTTGTTTACCATTTCCATACTTCAAAGTATGAACCAAAGGAGCATAAGCCTTTGGTAGACTTGATAGTACCTGAACAGCTTGATCCTCATCACTGACAGGTATATTCAAACTTGCTAGATCATCCACTAGCTTTAAAAATCCATCAAGATTTTCTTCAATAGATTTTTGTTCCTCCATTCTGAAACTTGCAAACTTTTGTTTCAAATAGATCCTGTTTGGTAGAGTCTTGGTTTAATAATCAGCTTCAAGAGCTTTCCATACGGCTAAGGCAGTAGGTTGTTTCATAACCTTCCTTAACACCATATTACCAAGACATGAGCAGATAAGATTCTTAGCTCTCAAATCTTTAGCTTTGTTTAGAGCTACTTGATCAGCCACTGAATCTTTCTTATCTTCAGCAGGAGTAGAAGCAGGCGTAGACGACGCAGATGCAGTAGCTTGATTACCATTAATGAACCCATCAAGTCCATGCAATTCCAGCTGCATCATCATCTTGAACTTCCACATACCAAAATCCATCTTTCCATCGAACTTCTCTATCTCAACCTTTGCAGATATCGGCTCCATTTCTGTAAGTACCTGAACCTTACTGATCTTGACCAATCAATATACAGAACTTGTCACCAGAAAACCAATAACCACAATAGCCTCTTCTAACTTTACGCAGATAACACACACACAAGATCGCAACCTCAATCACAAGGAATCTAAGCTCAGGCAGACTTAGATCACTATACCGCAACCTCCTTCTACTATAACCAAGCTCTCGATACCACTTGTAAGGATTCTTTCCTTATTTCTTTAACCAATTCAATGTTCTTATACTGATTTGTTATGCGATTGATTTGTGAGTTTGTTTGTTTGTAGCTTGCGGAAAACGTAAAGAATTGAAAGCAAGAACACAAGAGATTTGTTCACCCAGAGTTCGCGGATCTACTCTCTGGAGATGGCTCAGAAACCATCAAGCATTCACTATCACTTCAAGGTATACAACCGATCAATATAAGTTTGAGTTTGATCAAGATATACCTCCTTATACGCTAATACTGATCCTCTCTGTTTCTGCAGATTCTACAAGAAACAGAGGTGAAAACCAGATCAGATTCTCCTGCGTAAGTGATCACCGGAAAACACAGAGACTTGCCGGAGAAGATGATCGGAGACTCACGCTGCTTCTTCTCTTCTCTCTCTCTGTTTCTTCCTTCTCTGATTTTTTTTTGTTACAACAACAATGAGGATAAGGTTTTTACTTAACACTTGTAAAAGCCTTATACCCTCTATTGGACTTGGGCTTGTGTCAACTTAATCCGCATGGGCCTTGTCATGCTTCTGGCCCATGACGAAATCAGCTGAGATAGGGCAAAGGCCAAAGACTCTTCACAGAAATGACAAAAGGCCCCTAATTAATATGTCTGTTATATGTAAAAGTGAGGTACAACTGTGAATGTTGGAGGGGGACAAAGCGTCGAGGACAAAGACAAAGTAGTGTTGTTGTGTACGAGAAACGTAACGAGATAGGAAGAGAAAGTTTTGCTAAGGTTATGTCTAATCAAACAATGAAGTGCATTTGGATCACGGTTTAGTAACTATAGATATCGATCCGGTGTCTTTCAAACATTTTCCGACGTTTAAATTTGAATAAAACCGTAAAAATTGATTGAAATATGTATGATATAGAAAATATTTACAAGGTTAGGTTGCCTTGGAGCAAAACATAGTTTTCTGAAAATTAGGAGAAGTTATTCAACGATGTGAAAACTAACAAGTTGGTCGGGATTGTCTTTTAGTTTGTGCAAGTAAAGCAATTGAATTCCGTCTTTTATTAAAATTCATTACAGAAGTTTTAATAAGCATATAGATTGAGATCTGTATAAGTTAAAAAAATATACATCTATGTTACCGTAATACTTCACTAAAAATTTAGAACATTGTTTTCAATTAGTTTGAGATGCTTTGGAGCTAGTGATATATGGTTGTTCTATAAGATTAACTAGCACATTTAATTATTAATACAAAAATCCTTTGGTAGTTTTTCGAAGAGATGAGCAAGAATAAAGGTAGAGATGAGGTTGGAACATTTAACTTTTCTGATTTCAAGTTTCAAAAAAAAAAAAAAAAAATTCTGATTTCTAAAACAAAAGAAATGAAATCAATATTTACAGTGAACTATTGGACGAAATCTTGTTGTAAGGATGTGGCAGCACATAAGGCAACTTAAGGTAGCATCCATAAATTCCTCATGTTCAGATCTTGAGGCCATCGTATTTCTAGACTATGATATCGAATTTGATATAATAGGCAAAATATATGCATTTAATAAAAATCTATTCACACAATAGTTATTATTTCAAAATCTTTGACTAAGTAACCAAATACTAGTGCTATTGCAATGACAACCTTTAATTGAGGAGTTCTTTTCAGATCATAAACCGAATTGTCTCAATTACTAGTCTACTAACTACTGATTCTCACTATTTGCTCAGAATTTCTAACTGTAAACACGTTAAATCACTAGTTTTTAATAGATTTCTGAATTCATGTGAGTTTCGATCTTAAATTTTCTTGGATATCATAAAATTAGAAAAACAAATTCGAAAATTTACACCAATTTACTGGATTTAAATCCGAAAAATAATACAATAGTGCATGTAACTATCAAACAGTGCAACTAAAAACTATTTAACTGGCACGTATTTATATGCAGGTAAAGTAGTTTAATAAAATTATAATTATTTTCTTAAGAAAATTGGTAATTAATTTAATTAAATGTAATATATATTGAGGGCAGGTTCCGACACAAAGAGTTAGCCTTAGCTCGTCCGGATCCCTGAGATTATGCGCCTTGTCCCTACTGGCCTCTGCCTCTGATTGACACATGAATCTTTGAATACCACAACGTGTATGCATGTATATGTACGCAACTCCTGCATGCGTATTCACGAGTGTCACTATACGTCCATATACGTATATTTTTTACTTTTTGTTTTGTACATTATGAAAAGATTGGTTTTTAATGACGTTTAGTTTCCGTATAATCCACGATGTTTGCAGCAGAAAGACGTTCAACGAGATTGTAATAACTTTAGAGCCAAGTACAAAAAGATATTTATTAATTTCAGCATGTTGTTAAATTAATTCCGATCGAAACGAAGTTGTAACTTCGGGTGAAGTCCATAAAGAATTAAGCAAGATTAAGAGAGCATCAATAATAGGAATATACAAAGAACGCATTCTTTCCAATCAAAAAGCCAAGGATAAATGAGCAATCTTTGGAATCAAAAGCCAAAAATAAAAAAGAAGGCTTTGGAACTAAATTATAACAACAATAAGATACTAAAGCTAATACCGAAACTAACAAAGATTGGATATCATAATAGGAATATATTTTGTTAATTTCTTTTTTATTTAACTTGTAAATTAATAACAAGAAAACCATTGGAATCTTGTAGACATCTCAAAACCCGATATTACTTAAAGAAAATCAAAACATTATTTTTCAATAGTAATTCTAGTACAATCCTTTCGAAATTACTCAAACAAATATCAGTCACTTTAACACAACATCATATAGATATAGATATATACTTGTTTTTTATTGGGTCACCTTTCAACATATGTTTGTCCTTGAAGGTTTATTATCTGAGAGTTATGTGGCGAGGAGATAAAGACGAGACACAAAGCGAACTAGTGGATAGGAACGAGAGACAAAACAAAAGGGCATTAGATAGATGCGACAAAAGCTTTTTGATTAGGAACTTAGAAGATATGTATTTTACTTTAGAGCATCTCTAATGGTTACCTCTATATTTTTCTCTTAAAATAGAGTTCTCTAAAAATACAGTAAAGGTTTACTCCAATAGTTGCTTCTATTTTTTCTCTAAAAATAAAATATTCTAAATATTTTATACTTTTATTTCACTACTAATTTTTTTTAAACCCTTTACTTTTAAAATTTACAAATATTACCTATATAATTTATTCTCTCAAAATCTTTTATCATAGACAATATATATAAACTTTAAGTTTTGATAAAATAGTTACAGATTTGTTATTTGTGCTAAGTATGCTTAAACTAAATGTTATATACTATTGTTTGTGGGTATATATGTGTATGATAATGTTTGAAGGATCATTTTGTAAATAAAAAAGTTCACCTCTAAAATTAGAGAAATGAATAGTGTTTCTCCAAATATAGAATTATACTATTCATTTCTCTATTTTTAGTGTATCATTGGAGATGGTTTTACTCTAAAAATAGAGTAAAAAAGCAAAAATAGAAAACTATTGGAGATGCTCTTATAAGAAAAATAATACTCCCTCTGTTGCATATTAGTTGTCATTCTAACTTTTATTTTTTGTTTTATATTACTTGTGGTTCTGTATTTCCAATGCAGATTTATTACAATTTTTCTATCTTTTACCCTTAACATTCAGCTTAATAATTATTTATATCAAACAAAATAATGTATTAATTAGGGGTAAACACAGAGAATTTAATTGTTTTATTAATTTGTGTGAAAGCACCTAATGACAAGTAATTTGCAACGGATGAAGTATGTAATTAATTTGGGTATGAGGTACTAAATAGCCAAATTGTGGAGTTTTATTTACAATTAACATGATGGTACTATAAATTAGTCGATATTGATTTCACATGTTAAAAATAAATAGCATAGATTTTAATGATGTTTAGAATAAAACATCACGATATTTGTTTAAAATACATACAAAAATAATCCAATTATTTCTAAAATTTTCATTGTGTATTTGTTTTTCATTGTAATGACGATTAAAAGAGAAAATGAAAATAAATAAGTGCCCTATGTTATAATTAAAAGTGTAATTCAATGTTATTCGTGAGGTTTAACTAGTCAAATTATAAATTTTTTTAATTAATTTACCTGAAATAACATAGAATGATAACTCTTTTAAAATAGAGGAAGTATTTATCTGTAGTTGAAAGAGTATACTTCATTAGCCACCGTATTATAGCTATTCAAATTATTTTCTCCTAGACATTTTGACTCAAAGTTGTAATTAACACGCCATCTAAACTATTTATTTCTAACTATTTGTACATATACAATTAAAAGTGTAAATTGCCTTTTTGTAATTTGGGATAAAATAAATCAATTTTTAGCCCATAAACCCCCGACAAACAAAATCCAACCCGCTCAATTCATAATGAGGAAGATGGTTTCAAAATTGAATTGGGAGAAATACTTCTAATGTAATTTGTTACTTTTCTTTGTGGCGTCTAAAAACAAGGCGAGAAGTGATGTGGAAGAGACTGAATTTGAAACATTGAAAGTAGGGGACAAAACAAACTTGAACCGAGTGAACCCATGCCGTAACTGTAATTTCGTTGTCTGTAACGTCTCTCATATGATGAATTGATAATTTTAACCACTATAACTAAACAAGTTTTAATTTTATGATCCTTAAATATCTCGAATCCATCTGTAAGACTTAAGGATATTATCAATTCATTAAATCCCATTCAAACCAAAAGTTATGCATAGATGATGTCTCTCAATTTCAAGAGGAAGAAAAACAAGTATATTTGATTATATTCATGTGTTATAAACTCAATTTTTACGTTTACTTATTGTTTTCGATTTGTTACCTTGATCTTACATATATTCGTTTTCACGAAAAATCTTTTTTTTTCTGTTCGATTTTGAAACCATCAACCTCATTAAGAGAGTTTGTTGAGTAGATTGGATTTTATTTAGAGATAATCTCACAAAATGTCACTTTAGATTTTTATTCTCACCAAATGTCAGACGTGAGTTTGACTCTCACAATATGTTACTTACACTCTGTTATTCCGAAAATACTCTTCGTATATGTGTGTAAGAGTGTTGACACAATGCCATTTGTGTGAGTTTGTGTTAGTTAAAACAATACCATTTATTTGACCAAAAAAAAAAAAAACAATACCATTTAATGCTATAAATGATGGCTGAAATGATGTTTAATGCTACTCTTTCCCTCTATTTGATTTTAAATAAGTGGTACAATAAAATTATTTTTTAAATAAAGCATAAGCAATGTCAGATGGAGTTATAATTAAATACAAAAAAATAGTGCAAAGTCAAATATGTGTCATAATGCGTAAGTTGGGGTATGTATAGGAGAATGATATTTTGGTCATAATTCTATGTAAATGACATAGCATGAGGTTTGAGTTTGGGCATGTGATATATATGAAGTTTGAGTTTTGGATTGTAATTTTTTTGTAATTATTTCTTTTATTTATCATGGTTTTAGGTTAATACTTGATTGATTTTTTCGTAAATTACAAACGCGATTTATACTTTTAATTGTATATGTGGAAATAATAGAATTAAATAGTTCGGATGATATACTAATTAAATTCAATAGTTTGGATAGTGTAGTATTCCGAGTATTCCGAGTATCTGAATCCCAAACCTCAGTATTCCGAGTCGTTAAAAACCACCACACTTCCCCAACCGAATAAGAAAAGAAAAACTAAGCAAGAAATTAAAGGTTGTGACCGACGCCGACGCTAACAGAGCCCGCCATGCACCGATCAATTGCTCGTCGAAAGGGTTTGTGTCCAGAGAGAGATGTTTTTGACGAAAATATATTGTTTTTGATTACTTTATGAGTGTGTACAAGTTGAAATGACGTCACATTCACTTTTTTTATTTATAACATTTATTATATTGTTACTCTAACTGCTAGAATATCATCGAAATTCTAATTCCACTTCTATTGAGTATTTTACTGACAACTATAAAAATTAGAGCAAATGTACTCCATATAGAAAAACTTTCCTTTTATTTGCAAAGTGGTCAAACAGTGTTTTCGTCACTATTTGCATTCTTCAAAACCCAATTTTAACCCTTATTACGACTTAAGTCTATGAAGTGTACAAACTAAATATGACGTGGATAAGTAATTTTTTATTAGATATATGTTATAGATATATAGCATTCAGTTTAGAGTTTAGGGTTGTAGTTATTTATTGTATAATTAAAATATAGCTTTTAGAAAATAGGATTTAAGTTTAGAGTTTAGGTTAATTATAAAAGAATTCAGGTATAATTTTAGAATATAGAATTCATGTTTTGAAAACTTTATGTCCGATTTTTAAAATTCAAAGTTTGGTATACATGAAAAAATCTATTCTTTTTACTTATTATGATCACAAAACTAAATCAATTTATTGTAAAGGAATCAAAGTAATAAAATGAGATTTGGTGAAAGAAAGATGAAAGATAAAATAAAATATTTTTTTAAAGAAATAGAAGTAATAAAGAAGAAGACTGTGTGAGAGAGAAATGAGAATAAACTTGTCATTAATACAAATTACACCAAGAATACTCTAGCCATGGTTACTCACCTAATTACAATTTGTTTGTAATACATTTGGCCAAATTTCCCAATGTAAAATTTGCATATTTCACTTATGTTAAATGTGGGCTATTAATTAAGAAAATCAGTTTCTATTTGATAAAAAATGGTGAAATTACTGGTGATTTGTGATTCGTCGTTACCTATTATACATGTCTATATAATTATAAATACACACACTCACGTGACTTTGTATATATGAATATTTGATCTTTGTTGTGTGTTGGTGTTGGTTAAGGATGATAAAAAGAAAAAAACATGGAAGTGAGACATGGAGCGTTGTTCTCAACTTAATATGGAGCCTACGACAAAAAAAAAAAAATTTAGACATTTTTTTAAGCTAAAAAATGGTTCCTAATTTTCTTTACTAAAATTGTTTTTCTTAAAAATGAGCCTACTTTTCTTATGTAATTTTACTAAAATTGAAAAAGACCCATTTGCCTACCCTTAGAGACGGTACTGCTAGCGAGAACGAGGTCATTAAATTAAATTTAGGCTTCTGCCATTTTTCATCGCTCTCGTCTTGTCAAATCAACGCCATTCATTATCATCAACATCATCATCATTCATAGGCATCCATGCATGGCAGACATAAGAATCAACTTTCTTTTTTTTTCTTTTTTTTGTAAATTAATCAACTTTCTTTCTTGATGACTAATTTAGCTAATCTTTGTTTTAACATGTCCTAGCCATGTGTTTATGATAAAATCTACACGGAACATGGAGGTTAACATTAACATTAATTTACCTGTCTATAAATTAATTAAGAGAAATTGCACTTGGTAGCAAGGATAAACTTGATAATTAGGAATATGACAAAGCGCTATTTAAATCACTGTTTGACTTTCATTAATTCGAAACTATCCTTCTTTCCTTGCTTCCTTCTCTCTTATTTTTTCTGTCATCATCTCTCCTACATATCTCTCTTTAAAATCATGATATGTCCTCATCAAATAATCTCACTTTCTTATTTCTTTTTCTTAGTTCTTAATTTAGGCTTTTGGACTTATACATTGGCCATTTGGGTTTAGGAAATATAGTTTTATGTCAAGCTCCAGTCAATTATCTTGTTGCAATTGATTGCAAATCAGTTTCTTGGTGAGGACAAAAATGGAGCTAGATAATTCATTAAAAAAAATGGACAGAAAAGAAGAAATAGAATCAGATTTTTAGATATTTTAGTCGTGGATGTATCTTGTTGATGAGGATAAAATTATAGGCAAAAGGACTAAAAGGTAAAAATCACGCTAAATTCCAACAGTAAATTTAGCATTATGTCTTGTCATTGTTACTTCCCTAATATTGCCTACTACCATTGTTTTCTATCTAATTGACCCATAAATTAAAGGAATGTTTAACGACAACTAATAATGTAGGGTAAGAATGGTAACACGGTCAATATTATATAGTACCTACGTACATATGCATGATTAATTGAAAAAAAAGTACCCTAATAAAGTTTGTTAATATATCAATCATATTTTAACGTATAAATAAATCAATCAAATATTATGTATTCCCTTTGGCATTCACGCACCCATATGCCTTCCTATAACCACAATACTTCATGTATAAACACCATACATATATCGGAAAGTAATGTGAACGTGTTGATTAATCAGAAGTAGTAGGTACCACTACCATAAATAAAAAAGTTTAGTAAACCGTTAGTATTTCAAAGTTAACAAAAAAAAGGTTAGTATTTCGGTTTTGATTGGTAGCAAATCTTTTAAACTTACAACGACTTTATAATTTATAATATATTAAATCGTACCAATCGCAAAAGTTATACCAAAAGCTTTACACTCAGTTTTATTTGTACAACTTACAGCTCTTTTTTACAGCTATGCACTATGCTAACAGCTTACAACCACTTAATAATACCTTACAGCTTTTGGTTACCAATCAAACTCTTCATTTCAGAAGCAGTGCCGGTTCAAAGTTTTCGATGCCTTACAAAAAAAAAAAAAAGAATGCCCCTAACATAAATAACCATAGTATTAAAAAAAATCACTTTGTTACCTCACAGAACAATTCATAATTTCACAAATAGTTTGTAACAATATAAAAAAACAACAAATTATACTGTTTTACTTGAAAATTTTGCAAAATCACCCATGTTGAACATTGTTGCCGAGTTATCTTAGTCACAAATCACTGTAAACTAGATATTTACAAAATTACAATTTACATAATTATGTAATCACTGTAATCAATGAAAAAACCTTTTTATTATATAATCTTTAATTTATTTACATGAATACAACTGCTTGATACTCCAACTCGTCCAATAAGAGAAGATAAAAAAGGATCGTAAAAGAAAAATTTAATTAACTAAAAGGATAAATTAGTGTAAGAAGCAATTAATTTACATGTTTGATAGAGAAAAATTCACAAATGTTGATAAAAATGCCTTACAAATATGGCTATTGTAAAAGAATTGATTAACTACTAATATAAATTAGTATAAGAACAAAAGCGATTAACATATTTGTTAAATAAAAACCCAAAAACATTGAAAAAAAACCTATGAAATAAAAAATTTAATAAAAAAATTCACTAAAAAAGGCCTTTTAAGTTTTAAGATCCTTAGCGATAGTTTCACTTGCTTATGCTCGGGGTCGGGCTGCTCAAATGTTAGTTGTATTTCTATCAGTTAAAAATATATCATATGTTTCTTATCATTGTACGTACTTGAGTTTTGACTTTAAGTGTCATCGTGTTCATAAAAATAACGCTAATCAAACGGCAATATGATTCGTTCTGGTTTTAACCAAAATTGTTTATTTTTAAATTAATTTGAATATCAATTTTATCATTGTTCTAAGATAAAAAGACAAAATAATCTACTTTTACGTAGAGAATAACTTATCGTGAAATAAAATCATGTTTCTATTTCATTATCAAATTGACGGTATTCTAAAATCGTTAATAATTGATTTCGAACTAATTGGTCGATGAATTTGATTATATGTTGAATCGTGAGAGAAGTTTTCCATGTCGTCTCTGGTTTCGTCCACTCCAAACAGGATGGAGAATAGTTTGAAACACATATCTCATCAAAAATTGGGTGGTTATTTTTGTGTGAATCATCCACCAAAAATTCTAAAAGATTATTCCAGATGATCGTATAAAAATTATACACAAGATAACAAAAAGATTATGTTTATATAATATTCAGCCAATATAGAATTTAAAACAAAAAAATAGTATGGACGTGTGTTATGCACACAATTGTACACAAGTATGGTCTTATATACTTAATTATTAGGAATGGATTGTTTCAATCCAGTAAGATATGCTCGAATGTGCACTTATGTAAAAAAAATGATCTACGATTTCACATGTATTACCAATGCATGATTCGAAATTTTGAAAATTATACATGAGAATTTGTAACCACTTATACGATATATATACATATACAAAAGCATAGTGGCGGATCTAGAGTGTTAGAGGGTGTGGCATGTGCCACATGCTAATTTTAAAATTTTCATAATTAAGGGAAAAATTATTTAAATGCATGTAATTAATATGTTAGTTATAGTAAAAATATATATGTGCCAATGTTTTTAAAACCGGACCGGACCGGCGGTTGAACCGTTGAACCGGGTTCAACCGCGAACCGGTCACATGTCCGGTTCGGTTCAATATTAAAACCCCAATGTAGTTGAACCGGCATTGAACCGGGTCCGACCGGCAAAAAACCGGGAACCGGCGAACCGGTTGACCCAGATCAAACCGGGTTCAACTGTTTTCTAATTAAAAAAAAAAAAAAATTATTTCATTTTTCTTTAATTAATATGTTTATCAAAATTAAAATTAGAAAAATAAGGTTTATAGATAATGAGATAGTAATAAATGTTTAACATTTTCTCTAATATAATCATATTCAGTGAAAAAAAAAACATTTTTCAAATAATTATAATCTTTTTAAAATTTTAGGACAAAAAAGATTAGTTATGTATTTAAGTATCATCATTTTATTATTTAGTTTTGCTATAGCTATTGAAATTTTTTTGTTTTTCTAAATATTTGTACTAAACTTAATATTTTGTTTGATATTTGGATAGTTATGCACATACATATAAAAAACAAATTCTATATACTAATATTTTTAAAATATTATTGAACCCGGTTGAACCCCGGTTAGACCCGGTCGGACCATATTAACCCACGACCCAAAAAAAATCCGGTTCGGTCGCCGGTCCGGTTTTAAAAACATTGATATGTGCCCTATGCTAAATGATTGTTTGGATCCGCCACTTAGACGAGGAAAAAAAAACACATAGCTATATAATATAAAGACATGAAATAGGATGATTACATAATCATTTAGACAAAGGGAACAAGAGAGATTAAACTAAACTAATAACAAAAGACAGGGCGAGATTGTTCGACAGAGACAATCCTCAACATCGGATTATGTGCTTATTGTCCCCTTAATCACTCTTTGGATGAGATTAGAAATTCTCGTTCTTTCTAATTATTGTCTACAATTTTTATTGTACTTTTTTATGTGGCATTACACTTATTTATCTATGTGATTGACCACTACTCTCTACTCTATCTGCGTGCTTGCACACTATAGGGAACATATTTGACTTTGACATAAAATTGTAATGATTTTTGTAAAGCAAATTTTGTCGCTAATTTTTCCCAAACATTGGTTCCATAACACTGCAGTACATTAGTCAAAACGTCGATGACAATCTTAATAGGTTGGGATATTAATCTTAGTTCCACCTTACAAATTTAGAAAAATATTGTTTAATATAAGTCAAAATCAACTCTAATTAGTATAAAATTTATCACGAATATGCTCAAAATTAATTTGCGGAGGTTTTATCACTTGGACCCAAAGTGGATAATATCATATTGTTGTATAAACTTTGTATTTCCGGGATCGTGTCGAACGGTGAACTTGGATAATGATTGAATCGTACTCGGGATCACTTTCCTTAAAGAGTATTTCGACCCTTATCAATGCCTTGGGTTACACGAAATCTCTTGTAGGATAAGACAATAAAAAAATACTCTTGTTCTAGGCAAAGATACAAGAGAGACAAAAAGAGTTTGTGTTTTGTTTTTGTGTTTTAACCAAAGATACAAAACCTTTGGTCTTGTGAATCTCTCTTACTTCTCACGTTCTTCTCTTACTCTGTTTTTGGGCCAAAGAAACAGAGTTTTATATGAGTTTAAAGGTTGTGATGTTTCATCCGTACGTTTGCAACCATACGTATAAATAACCATAAACCGAACAGTTGCGTTGGTTTATAAAAGTAACCGTATAACACTTAAATCACCAACATTCCTCCCCCATTTAAGTGTAATCTTTGATTCACAAAATAAACAACACATCAACCAAATTCATGCATAAATGAAAATATCGTAACGATTGAATTAACATCTTAGTGTTATTACACACTTCAAATACCCGAGAATTAGGATGTCCAATGGATTGAATCCTTTCAACTCATTTTGGGTACATGAAGATAATACACACATGAATTCATACACTACTCTAAGTGTTTATACTTGACACTATTATAAGCCATGTGTCCCTATCCGTTCATGAGCGTTTACAAAGCCAAGTCCAAGCTTCTTGAAGCAGCTACACTTCACACTCGTATAGGTAGATCTTTTAGTCATGCACCTGCAAAGTGCACTTTTTCAAAAAATCTATTAAGAAGAAAACTTCAGCCTACTCTATCTTGCAGGTCTAAGCACATACCTTGGGATGTTATTAAACTAGTGCTTCAATCTCTAATTATAAGCTTTCCACATTGAATTCAGCCACTAATGTCATATTAGAGGGGAATTGGGTTTCCTATAATTAGAAATTTCAGATGGACTTTAATCCCATCCCTCTAGCTAATCATTTTGTCAAATGACCCGCTAGATTTTGTTGAGACCGAACAAACTCTAAAGTGATCACCCCATGAGTGATCAACTCACGTACCGCGCTATGTCTAACGCCTAGGTGTTGCGACTTACCATTATACACTTGGCTATATGCCTTAGCCAATGTAGCTTGACTATCACACCGGATAGAAATGGGTGACACTGGTTTTGGCCACAATGGAATCTCGGAAACTAAGTTTCGTAGCCACTCTGCTTCTCTTCCCGCAGCCGCTAATGCTACAAATTCCGATTCCATAGTCGAGCTTGTAATACAAGTTTGTTTCTTGGAAGCCCACGAAATGACACCTCCCCCAAGCAAGAACACCCAACCACTTGTAGAAGAATGATCTTATACGTTGGTGATCCAACTTGCATCCGAATATCCCTCTAGGACCGAAAGAAATCTAACATAAGATAAACCATAATTTATGGTTCCTTTCAAGTATTTAAGCACACGTCTTAAAGCTTGCCAATGGTGGGTACTCGGGTTACTTGTGTACCTACTTAACCTTCCTACGGCATAAGCTATATCCGGCCTAGTACTCGTCATGGCATACATTAAGCAACCAATTACTTGAGAATACTTGAGTTGTGAAATTGCTTGTCCCGTATTGGGCATAAGCTTCACACTCGCATCCATGGGAGTGCTCATTGGAGAGCAATTCTCACAATTAAACCTCTTAAGCACTTTCTCAATGTAATGAGACTGTGTTAAAGATAGTTCATTATTATTACGTTTGATCCGAATTCCAAGGATCACGTCCGCCTCCCCCATGTCTTTCATGGCAAAATTTGATGACAAAAAATCTTTTGTAATTTCAACTTGTCTAAGATCAGTACCAAAGATCAACATGTCATCAACATACAAGCAAATGATTACACCATTTCCGGACTCATCAAATTTGCTGTATAGGCACTTATCCGATTGATTTAACTTGAATCCACTTGATAAGACAGCCTCATCAAACCTTTGATGCCACTGTTTTGGTGCTTGCTTTAGCTCATACAATGACTTTATCAACTTACACACCTTATGCTCACTACCGGGCATAACAAAGCCTTCGGGTTGTTTCATATAAACCTCTTCTTCTAAAACACCATTTAAAAATGCCGTTTTAACATCCATTTGGTGAATCACAAGATTATGAATGGCTGCCAAACCAATTAATAATCTTATAGAAGAGATTCTAACAACGGGAGCATATGTATCAAAATAATCAATACCTTCCGTTTGTCTAAAGCCTTGGATAACCAAACGAGCCTTAAACTTATCAATCATTCCATCGACTTTCATCTTCTTTTTGAAGATCCATTTGGAACCCAAAGCCTTGCAACCGGGTGGAAGATCCGTCAAGACCCACGTATTATTTTCTATGATTGAGTCCATTTCATCATTCACTGCTTCTTTCCAAAAAGCAACGTCATGAGACGTCATAGCCTCACTAAAAGTCCTAGGTTCATCATCAATATAATAACAATATGAGTATTGAAACTCAATCTCATCTCTTGAACCTTCAACTAAATAAAGTTGAAAATCAGGACCGAATGATTTTTCAATCCTCCCTCGTTTGCTCTTACGAAGCTTTGGTGACTCGTTAGGAGGAACGCATGTGTCGTCTCCTTTATTTGTTACACTTGAATTTGGAACTAAATCCTTTGGCTTAGGTATTGATGAGAAACGATTCTCATCGAATATTGCATCTCTTGACTCAATTATGGTATTAGAGTCATTAGGTTTTATGACATAAAACCTATAAGCCTTGGAATGCGAGGCATATCCAATAAAGATGCAATCAACACCTCTTTCCCCCAAAGTTTTAATCTTTGGTTGAGGTAGTCTAACGACCGCCCTACATCCCCAAACTCGAAAGTAGTTCAAATTCGGTTTCTTTTGTAGCAAAGTTCATATGGGGTAACCTTGTTTCTTTTGTTAGGAACTCTATTCAATAAATAACAAGCTGTTAACATATCTTCACCCCAAAATCCGTCACTCAATCCCGAGTAAGATAACATGGAATTAACCATTTCTTTTAGGACTCTATTTTTCCTCTCGGATACACCATTTTGTTATGGTGTATATGGAGCCGTAGTCTCATGTATAATGCCTACGGACTGAGAATAAGTAGGATCATAATATTCTCCACCTCTATCAGTGCGTAACTTTTTGATCAAGCCACTATGTTCTAGTTCAACCTCGGTTTTATAAACCTTGAACTTATCTAGGGCCTCATCTTTAGCATGTAATAAATACACATAACAAAAACGAGAATAATCATCAATGAATGTGATGAAATATTTCTTGTTTCCTAAAGATGGTGTAGCATGCAAATCACATAAATCACTATGTATAAGTCCAAGCACCTTAGCAGTTCTATCTATGCTCTTAAACGGTTGTCTAACTATCTTAGTCAACATGCATGTTCCACACTTATCTATATTCATGTCAAAAGTCGGAATTAATCCTTCTTTAGACATTTCAAGCATACGTTTATAATGTACATGACCTAATCTTGCATGCCATAGAGAAGTAACATTTTTGCTAGAACACGTCATATAAATAGAATTTACAACTTTATTAATATTAAGCATAAACATGTCATTACAAAAATATCCAAATCCAACAAAGACACCACACTTGGATAAAACATACTTATCCGACTCATACACTTGTTTAAATACACAATTATTTAAAACACTACCGGAGACTAAGTTTTTCCTAATTCCGGGTACATGAATTACATCATTAAGATCAATGGTTTTCCCGGAACTAAATTCTAACACCACTTTTCCACGACCTAGGATAGGAGCGGTTGACTCGTTGCCCATATGAAGTACGGACCCATCTTGAACCGGCTCGTAAGTCTTGAACCAGCCACGATCCTTGCAAACATGTGTTGTTGCACCCGAGTCAATCCACCACGTCACCTCATCATCCTGCACATAAAATGCCTCAGCAATCTTTGATACATAATTCACTTTCAAATATGAATCAAAAACATAATTCTGACCTTGATGAGAGGATGGGCCTTGATCCTTAGATCCTTGCCCAAAACGGTTTTGTTGCGTCTTATTCTTATCCTTTGCTGCCCGACAATCACGTTTGAAGTGACCCGGCTTGTTGCAAATCCAACAAACGCTCTTAAACCTCTTGTTAGATCCATTGTTAGTGTTGTTATTAAAGGGACGTTTCTTCCCCTTATTCTTCATCTTAGAACTCCCACTTTCCTCCATCATGTTGATGGTTTCAGCCTCTTTGGGTTTTCCTCCCTCTTGCACCCTTAGAGATTCCTCTATGCGCAAATGGCTACCAAGTTGTAAAAGAGACAACTCTTCCTTTTTGTGTTTTAACATACGCCTAAAATCCTTCCATGAAGGCGGCAACTTATCGATGATACTCGACACCGAGATAGATTCATCCATCTTCATGTTATGTTGAGCGTATTGCCCTAGGATGCGAAGCAATTCATTGTATTGCTCCATAACCGGCCTTGAATCGCACATCTTGTAATTATTAAAATTACTCACAAGGAACTTCTTACTAGAAGCATCCTCGGCCATGTACTTTGATTCCAACGCATCCCATAATTCCTTTGCGGATTCGACATTTTGGTAAACATCAAAGAGAGGATCGGACATACCGTTGAGAATGTGGCCACGACATATGTAGTCATCGTTCTCCCATTTAAGTTGCTTCCTTGTCTCCTCCACGGTCTTTTCCGCATCGGCATCCTCCGACACGGTGGGCATTGGCATACTTAGAACGTACACCACATTGAGTGTTGTTAGGAGAAAGTGCATATTCTTTTGCCATCTTCGAAAATCGATTCCTTCGAACTTGTCTAACTTGTCAAACTTCGATGTCATCTCACGAACCGAAACATTAGCCATCGTTCACGAAAATTACTCTTTAAGAATGTTGTAAAAACTTTGTATTTCCGGGATCGTGACGAACGGTGAACTTGGATAATGATTGAATCGTACACGGGAGCACTTTCCTTAAAGAGTATTTCGACCCTTATCAATGCCTTGGGTTACACGAAATCCCTTGTAGGATAAGACAATCAAAGAATACTCTTGTTCTAGGCAAAGATACAAGAGAGACAAAAAGAGTTTGTGTTTTGTTTTTGTGTTTTAACCAAAGATACAAAACCTTTGGTCTTGTGAATCTCTCTTACTTCTCATGTTCTTCTCTTACTCTGTTTTTGGGCCAAAGAAACAGAGTTTTATATGAGTTTAAAGGTTGTGATGTTTCATCCGTACGTTTGCAACCGTACGTATAAATAACCATAAACCGAACAGTTGCGTTGGTTTATAAAAGTAACCGTATAACACTTAAATCACCTACGTATCCACAATTGTTTACTTTCTCTCCTACGATCTCTACTGGGCCGATTGTTTCACGTTCTACGACCATTTCCGGCCCAGTAAACAATTTTGGCTCTAACGTGAAACAACGTTACGGATCGGCCGGTCAGATCTAACTATTGGGGTCAGATCTCACTCCGGTAGAGATCGTCAAGAAAATGACTAAGTACCAGAGGTGGGCGCGCAGTTATCTGGACCAGCTCTCCTGTCTTCTGGGACGAGCTCTCCAAAGTGACTGAGACCAGGACGAGCTATCCTGCTTTCTGGAACGAGCTCTCTAAAATGACTAAGTACCAGAGGTAGGCGCGCAGTTATCTGGACCAGCTCTGTCTTAGGGACCAGCTCTGTCTCAGGGACCAGCTCTGTCTCAGGGACCAGCTCTGTCTCTGGAACAGGCTCTCCAGAGTAACTGGAACTAGGACCGGCACCTTTCCAGGACGACGTCTGTAGTGGTCATTTAGACTCCAAAAGACCGTTGCGATCCTTTCAGAGAATGGGCCGAGCTCAGAAGACCCACATTGGAGAGAACGAGTCGGGAGCCCACGAGTAACAAGTCACGCCGACCTCTACTACAAGACTGGGCCTGGAAGGCGAGCTCTTGGATTTGGGCCCATGACGAGGACGAGGTCAAAACTTAAAGACGGCGCCGACTATGCTGGAGAGAATCCCAAAGATTGGGGGATTCGAGCTTATCTCTTTAGGCGTAGACTTAGGCCGACTTAGACTTGTATAAATAGACCTAGGATACCTCCGAAAAGGGGATCCGCATTCTTACACAGAAACCACTTGTAATATTTGCAAACAGATTAATAACATACTCTCTTGAGATCTTCGCTAGGTGTTTCTCATCTCAGAGCTTTCAGACCTAGACCATTGACTATTTCAACTGTGCAGGTTTCCACCACCACAGTTTGGCGCTAGAAGGAGGGGATTGAAAGCTTCTTACTCCGAAGAACCACCGCGAAGAGATCCAGAACACGATGACTGACGAACGACGTATCGCTGATCCGAAAGACGCCGCGCCGAGAGATCTGGAAGAGGGCGAGATCCAGGCTGAAAGAGGTACCAACGAGGACCAGGCCGCTCGTGACGATCCGCCACCAGCAGGAACAGCTCGCGCCGATCTCCCTGGCGAAAAGTCAAAGGAAACTCCGAGAGCGAGCTCGCTTCTCCCTGAGTTGCTACAGAAGATGAGCGCGACACTGGATGCATTGCTGGAGAGCGCCGACCGGCAAAACAGAGCCAATGACACAATTACCGACGAGCTCAGATCCATAGGAGCAGACGTCCGCGCACGACCCCTCGAGCCAAGTCTGTTCACAAAACCGGCTGCACGAATCGATCCAGTGGCGCTCAACTTCACCACACCGATAGGATCGTCGAGCCAACCTCGGCAACAGAATCCATCAACCGCTGCAAGCGATGAACGGTCCGCTCTTTTAGCCCAGGCACGACGAGAGAAAGCGAAAGTCGGCGACGAGCCGATAGACCTCGACAACGACGACGATGACCTGGCTAGAAGAGTCGTCCCTGAAACAATCTTCACTGAGACAGCGAGAGATCGGCAGGGAATGGCGAAAGCAAGGAATGATGATCCTCAACACATAGCTTCACAGCAATTCTCCACCGTCAGAGACGATGGCCCCATGAGGAGAGTCACACGCAACACCGAACTCCCAGAGGAAGAAGTGGCGCGGCGAACCGCTACGAGGCAAAAGCATGCCGACCCACCAAGGACGACCCAACGACGTTCCTCCGCTTTCAACGATGAGATCGGTCGTGGATATGCCAGACACGTTTCGGAAGAAGAAGAAAACGTTGAGTGGGTAAAACAGGCAGAGGATGCTGAAGCGAAACAAGCTGCGTTTCAAGCCCAGCATGAGCAGATGGCCGAATTTCGAGCTTCGTTAAGCAAGACTACTGCCGAGTTGAAGACTATTCGCTCGCAGATGCATCGTGCCACTAGCAAAGCACCAGAACTCGATCTGATATTGGAGCAAGCCCAGCACACCCCTTTCTCGGCACGCATCACCAAAGCTCGAGTATCGGACCCAGGCAAGATTAGGGTGCCAACCTACGATGGGACCGAAGACCCAGCTGACCACCTCAACGAATTCAGTGTGGCTATGAAAAAATCGAATTTCAAAGAGGAAGAGATGGACGTCGGAAAGTGCTTGCTTTTCGTAGAAAACCTCAAAGGACCAGCTCTCAAATGGTTCAAAGGACTCGAAAGTAATTTCATCGATACGTTCAAACAGTTGACAGAGGCCTTCATCAAACACTACTCCATCTTCATTGAGACTCAAACGTCAGGCGCTGATTTGTGGTCTATGAACCAAGGACCAACCGAGGCCCTCAAAACTTTCATCGAACGTTTCAAGCTTGTACTATCACAAGTGAAGGGGATAGAGGACTCGGATGCACTCCGAGCACTGAAAAGAGCCATATGACACGAATCTGACTTCTGGAAGGAGATGTCTCTCAACGAGCCTTCGACTATCCAGGATGCTCTGCATCGAGCGACGAACTTCGCCAAAAGCGAAGAAGAAGCGAAGAAATTCGTAAAAAAGTATGGGAAGTTAAAACAGAAGAACGACAGTGACCACCAGCCAAGCCAGGCGCGAAAAACCCATAGTGGAAATTTTGTCCAACACGAAGGAGCCCACAACTATCAGGTGGATTCTCCCAACTATGGGCACGGCCAAGGAGGATGTTTTCCTCACGCGTGGACCGATAATTCAACTTACGACGAGTCGTTATACTGCGACATTCATCACACTCACGGGCACTCGACAGTAAACTGCCAGTCTCTCGGCTCGGCGCTCGCCCAAAAACTATTGGACGGTGAACTCGGTGATAACTTCAACCTCAAAGAATTTGAATTAGAGGAAAACGACATTGAAGTAGCGCCGATCAATGAAGAACCGCCTAAACGCGGAAGACAAAACGACGATTCGGCACAAGGTAGACCAAGAAAGAAGTACTACCATTGAGCAACCTTACCGTCATTCGTCCACCACTCAATCACTTACCAAGAACTACGGGTGACTTGATCCCTGCAAAGGGTACGTAGGCAGCTCATTTTCAGATGGGTTCAGTTGTCCCCCATCCCAAAAAATGGGGGGGGGAGTGGGGTACGTATACTCGTATACTCCCACCTCTCTTTGTAGCAAACCTTTATGAGAATAAACACCTGCTACAAAAACTTGTCAAAACGACCATCTCTATCACATCCTTTACGGATAATTCAGGGTCTCACTTAAACGACCATCTCACCTTCCACCGCCGCTGCTGGCCACAGCGGTGACCGTTCACAAAAATTTCTGCAGATCTTTACAATAACATCCACCATTGGATAAGCGCGCTATATAAATAACAATGGTTCATTATAAGAGCAGGTGTGTTTAGAGAGAAGCACACTTGTAACCGAAGTGACCATTCAAAAAACCCAACAACATTGTTGGTCAAAACCAATGGTTCATTGTAGGAGCAGGTGTGTTTAGACAGAAGCACACTTGTAACCCAAATGACCATTCAAAAAACCCAACAACATCGTTGGTCGAAACCAGTGGTTCATTATAGGAGCAGGTGTGTTTAGAGAGAAGCACACTTGTAAACCCAAATGACCATTCAAAAAACCCAACAACATCGTTGGTCAAAGCTAATGATCGTTATAGGAGCGGTCGCGCTCAAAGAGTGACACGGTCGTAAACCTAAACTATCATTCGAATAACCCAGCAAACCTTAACACTGGTCGCAACAACATAACATGCTCACTTCTGAAGTTGGGCGGTCAACGATGACCTAACTCCTATAACAAGGACGAGCACCAAAATACGGCAACGACGCCTTCAATCATGATGATTGTTCATATGGATTTTTAAACAAAGTCATTCGAACCAGACTAACTATGCATCCTAGAAACGGAGTCAACAAGGATACAATTCATCACTATTAGTGGTCTTTCTAAAGTCTAAGTCAAGAAGGCTGGACTTAACAGAAAACAAAAATAAATTAAAAGTTGCATTCATTGTCACTTTTTATAACACAAGCCATCTAGACGTAAAATCAAAGTCAAGTCTAAAACATAGGCGCTAACAAGCGCGCAAAGCAACTAAGGGACAATCCCCTCATCAACGGCTCCCGCATGAGTAGTCGTGGTAGTCGGGCATGCTGCCTCCTCGCACCTGGTCTTCTAAAAGACTCGTCAGTTCTGCTTTCCTCAAAGACCTCGTCAATATTTATCTTCTCAAAGGCTCGTCGGTCCTAATCTCCTCAAAGACGTCCTCGGTCCTAGTCGTGGTCACCTCTGCCCTAGTCATGGTCACCTCGGCCCCATTTTCGCCAATAACAAAGAACTTCCCAACTTCGCTCTCCAACAACAGTTCTGGTTTTGGCAGCTGCAGTAACGGTCGGCCCAGTAGCGGGCGCAGCTAAAACATGCGCAGTAGTGGGCGCAGATAGAGCAGGCGCAGTAGTGGGCGCAGCTAGAGCAGGCGTAGTAGTGGGCGCAGATAGAGCAAGCGCAGTAGTGGGCGCAGCTAGAGCAGGCGTAGTAGTGGGCGCAGTTAGAGCAGGCGTAGTAGTGGGCGCAGTTAGAGCAGGCGCAGTAGTGGGCGTGGGCGCAGCCAGAGCAGGCGCAGTAGTGGGCGCAGCTGGAGCAGGCGTAGTAGTGGGAGCGGCTAGAGCAGATGCAGTAGTGGTCGGCGCGGTAGAATGTGCAGTAGTGGGCGCAGCTAAAGCATGTGCAGAACTCGGCGCTTTCTCTGGGAAATACGAGTATCGGCGACTTGCTCATCAACGAGATATGGACTCTGTACATTCGCTGCATCACTCGCATCTGAGACCGGGGCTCGAGTCACTTCTTTGTCCTTCCAAGGATGAAGCCAAGAGCTGGACTCCGCGTCAGAACAGTTTATTTCGAAGCTCGGTCCTAGGATCTCCAAACTGGTGGTCTTTAGCTTCGAAATGGATTGCAGGAATCTTTCAAAAGATGACGTGGGACTTAACATTGAGACAACATCCGGGAATACTAAAGACATGAACTGACTAACGAAGAAGGCTCGGCTTTATTTTTCTTTAACAAACCAAGTTGTCAACAAGGCAACCAACGGTTATAACCAATAACGAAGCTCAGCAAATCGGAACGACGAAGCTCACGGAGACTTTGATTTCGTCGTCACGAGACCAAGCTTTCAACCGGAATAGTGGTGTCAGCAAATCACCGTCGTCGTCTGCAAAACCGGTAACGATGGCAAGCTTTCGACCAGAAATGGCGGTGAGACCCCTCGATGACGAAACGCAGCAACGGCTCGATGACACCGGAGGCGACGACTGGAACGCAGCTACGGCTCAAAGATCTCAAATCAAGACGGCGTTATCCCCAACATGACTTCATCTTGACTTAGGCGGCGGCGTGAATTTATAAAGATGACAAGTCCGAGTGAGATCGGCTTGACGGTTCCGATGACGAGCTCTCCGTACGGTGACAAGAACCTAGAGTCTCCGAACAACGATGAAGCCTTAGGTCTATGACAAGCTCAAAAATCCATCAATGGTGAAGCATTCAGAGAGCCCTCTTTCTCGAAGCCACATGTGAGCGCGGGGAAGCAAGGATTCGTCGTGACCGGAGGACAGATCCGTGAAGCGGAGACGTCACGAAAGGAAGCTCACTGGAAAACGGAGAAGTTGCCGGTGAACCAACAGTCTCGACGGCGACACCGTGACAATAAGACCAGCTCCGGCAGCAATGGGTCCTCACCTCCACAGATCCGGTGAAACGGAAAGGAAGATGTCACCGGGAACAAAAAGTCGCGGGTCGGAGGAGCAGAGACTCGTCGTGGTCGAAGGAGTGGTCCGAGATCTGGTAAAAACGACAAAGATTGAACGGAAATACGTCGGGAACGATGGCGTTTTCACGGCGGTGACGGCGGAGAAGCAAACCCCGTCGACGAACAAGCTCAATCCCCCACACCACGACGGACCGACGACTCCACCGCACCGGAGGAGTATTGACGACGACGTGGAACGGCCGACGACAACCGGAGCTAGCCGGAGAAGGAGAACGACCGTCAGTGGAGGAGGGAGATGAGATCCAAAAAAAAAAAAAAAAAACGACAGGAAAAAAAAAAAAAAAAAAAACTTTTTATTTTCCCAAAACCCTAGATCTAAAACAGAAAGTTGAGAGAGAAGAGAGGCTACCTTTCTTTTGGAGGAGTGAAGTTGTGGAGAAAAGAAAAGGAGAAAGAGTATTTATAGTGTTACTGTCAAAACCCTGGAGTGGCACGTTTCAGTAGTCAGCGAAGACAATTCCGATTTCTGAAACGAATCAAGCATTTAATTTCTAGCGGGAATTAACAATTCTAATTTCTCAAAGAAATTTAAATTTCCAAATTTTCGCGGGAATTAAATTTTCAGCTTCCGAGAAAAACGGTATCTTTACCAAGTCCGGAAAGCAGCTAAACAAAAAACATGACGCCCAACTCAACATTAACATGAACATGAGAGAGTTGGGCAAGACAAACGAGTTTTACGAGCTTTAACGAGAACAAGCTATACAAACTTTACAGGACCAGTTCCTCTAAACTTTAAAACACCAATTCAGAAACACAAGTCTATTGAAAATCCTTATTGGGCTGTGCGTTAAACATGAACACGAAAGCTCAGTAACGTCAACAGATCCTCATAACAAGTTTTCGCAATCTCGTCTCGTCAGACGCAGGTCAAGCAGTACATTTTCTTGAAAACCTCACTACGACTCTTTTACCTCGGCATCATCAGAACTGATACTACCGAGCTGGGGGGCTAACTGTTGGGGTCAGATCTCACTCCGGTAGAGATCGTCAAGAAAATGACTAAGTACCAGAGGTGGGCGCGCAGTTATATGGACCAGCTCTCCTGTCTTCTGAGACGAGCTCTCCAAAGTGACTGGGACCAGGACGAGCTATCCTGCTTTCTGGAACGAGCTCTCTAAAATGACTAAGTACCAGAGGTAGGCGCGCAGTTATCTGGACCAGCTCTGTCTTAGGGACCAGCTCTGTCTCAGGGACCAGCTCTGTCTCAGGGATCAGCTCTGTCTCTGGAACAGGCTCTCCAGAGTAACTGGAACTAGGACCGGCACCTTTCCAGGACGACGTCTGTAGTGGTCATTTAGACTCCAAAAGACCGTTGCGATCCTTTCAGAGAATGGGCCGAGCTCAGAAGGCCCACATTGGAGAGAACGAGTCGGGAGCCCACGAGTAACAAGTCACGCCGACCTCTACTACAAGACTGGGCCTGGAAGGCGAGCTCTCGGATTTGGGCCCATGACGAGGACGAGGTCAAAACTTAAAGACGGCGCCGACTATGCTGGAGAGAATCCCAAAGATTGGGGGATTCGAGCTTATCTCTTTAGGCGTAGACTTAGGCCGACTTAGACTTGTATAAATAGACCTAGGATACCTCCGAAAAGGGGATCCGCATTCTTACACAGAAACCACTTGTAATATTTGCAAACAGATTAATAACATACTCTCTTGAGATCTTCGCTAGGTGTTTCTCATCTCAGAGCTTTCAGACCTAGACCATTGACTATTTCAACTGTTCAGGTTTCCACCACCACAGTTTGGCGCTAGAAGGAGGGGATTGAAAGCTTCTTACTCCGAAGAACCACCGCGAAGAGATCCAGAACACGATGACTGACGAACGACGTATCGCTGATCCGAAAGACGCCGCGCCGAGAGATCTGGAAGAGGGCGAGATCCAGGCTGAAGGAGGTACCAACGAGGACCAGGCCGCTCGTGACGATCCGCCACCAGCAGGAACAGCTCGCGCCGATCTCCCTGGCGAAAAGTCAAAGGAAACTCCGAGAGCGAGCTCGCTTCTCCCTGAGTATGAATTATATTCCTTATTTCGAATAAGAATTCTCTCTCAAAGGTAAAACACTTTCACCTTATGCATACTAGAGTAAAAACAGGTAGTTCATGCACGGAGAACGATTAAAGAATAAAAGAGATTATTTTAAGAGAGCGCCCCGTCGCTTGACCCACCGTGTTAGACGTTGTTAGACGTTGCCAGCGGTACTAGAAGTCTAATGCCACAGTGTAGAGTCGTATGGTTGACCAAGTAGCGAAAAAAGACAAAGAAAGTAGGTGAAAAACACTAGAGTATTTTGTACTCGGTCAGACTGGCAGTCCAGACTTAATCCAATCAAGGAAGCATAATCTGGTATCCTAGCTTGGGTAGGTAAAAATATATATAAATAATGGCTGGGCATCCGAGTATTCGTTCGGGTTTGGGTCGACTATTTTGGGTTTTCAGATATTCGGGTTTAGGAGCATAGAACCCGATTAGATATATTAGGATATCGGGCGGGTCGGGGTCGAGTAATATCCGATCGGGTTCGGATATATCCATACTTGATCCGAACTAGTGATTTTTCATATGATTTATGTTTGTCTACCAATCTCATCTATACATCTTTAAATTATCTATAGTTAAGTCCACGTGTCTTCAATCGGTTAAGATAAAATCATAATATATAGTTACTATTGTGTAAGTGCACACATGAGATAACTCTCTCTGTTCTCTTTTACATTTGAGGATCAAGTACACAAAGCTTCCTTTTTGGTATGTAAAATCAATTGAATCAATTCTCAGTGACGATCTTCAATTCCTTCAGAGAATTTCCCAGAAAAATTCTCAATTACCCAGTTTGGGTTTTGGTTGTTCTGACCAATTCTGACCAAAAGTCGGATTTTTTATGTGTCTTTGGTCAAAACGTTTCGAAATCGATATCATACTCTTCCTTATCCGTAGGGTTTCACTACGATTCAAGTGTCTTAGTTCTCTGTAATTAAAACATCCCCTTTTACATTTTGAAACTCCGTTTATAGCTTGTTGATTCTTTATTTCAGAGCGATCTGGTGAATTCCGAGTCTCTTCGTGTCCTTTATGGTTGTTGAGACTCTGTAGAGGATTAAATCCTCTTCTCTAGCCTTCGATTTTGAGAAAATGATATACGTCATATTTTACTACTTTTTACTATTTATTTTGCTTATATTTATTAATAATAATCCAAGTGTTAGAGATAAAAGTGCTCTTTTAGTGTTTTTGGACCTATATGGAGCATTTAAAGCTTTTTTTTTTAATAAAAATGACGGATTCTGGACGTCAAATGTCTCGGGCCATAAGTCAAGATCGCACCGTTGGAAGAACCCCAAATTTGGACACGCGATAGAGGAGGATCTTATCTTCAATTCTCATATTCACTTGACCAAATCCATTCAGCGGATCGAAGATATCTTCGTTTTATAGAAAGGAGGCAGATTTCCAAATCTTCGAAGAATATTCCAAAACTCTTGTAGATATCCCTTAACCTATCTCTACACTATAACACAAGGACAGCCACGAAATTCAGAACCACCTTCACCATCACATGAAAGCCTGACAACCTACACATCTTTTCAAAGCCAAAGCCGGTTACGAAGATCTGTAAATGCATAAATACTTTTACTTTTCTAAACACTTGTTCTTTTCCTTAATTGTTTGTAAGGGAGAAGAAGATCTCACATCTTGTTATCCACTAAAGAAGCTTTTTTAAACCCCAGTCTTTCCCTTATTTTATAAGAATAATTGTGCCATCTCTATGCTTGAGTAGTCTTTTGTTGGGTTCTAAAGGACCAAATTCAAAGGGTTTATATAGTTTGATAGATAGGATTGCAAACATGATGATTCCTAGATCTAGTCTTGGATTTCTTTTCACTTAGATCTCACGGATTGCATGTTTTAAGAGTAATTAACCTAAAACCGATCCTAGGATATCACAAATGTGCTAACCGCTTATTTTGACCTAGCGAATAAGATGATTAGTGACTTTAATGTTTACTAGCCGTTTCATTGAATGAACAATTGAACTTGATAGTTAATGCTTGTAACTTGAGTCAAGGACTGCGATAGCCAGCTTGATTGTCGCTTTCATAGGGTTATAGTATGACCGTATGAATAATCATTGCTAAGTTCATGTTTAAAAGAATTCATCTATCATAGTTTGTCCTGAATAACTCAAACCTATATCCCTTCGAATCCTTGAATGCCCAACGTTTTTAATCATATCTTTACAACCTCATTATTTGCACCGTTTACCAAAACAAAACTTCCATATTCGATTTAGCGTATCTTGAAATTCATAACTCTATTGTGTGGTTCTTTATCTATGTCGATTCGATCCCTAAGTACTACGATTGATTGATTGTACACTTGCAATCTTATTGATTTTACTAGGGTAAAACTTACACCCCATCAGAAAAGCAGCCTCGATTTTGGAGTGGTGAGGCGAAACGGCTCAAGCATGTAAGAGAGTAGCCGCTAGATTGCAATGAGTGGGTTAGGGACTAGGGTGTGCGGCTAGGGTAAGTGAAAGTGTGTGTAAGGGTTTGGAGGAGATCGGATTGGTTTCGGATTTTGGTTAATACCTAAACCGATAGGATATTATGAGTATATCGTACCCGTACCAAAGCTGGGTTTTTTTGTCGGATTCTGATTCGGATTTCGGATCCGGGTAAAATGCCCAACCCTAATAAATACTACTCCATTTTCTTCATAACATAGATCTTATATGTTTACTGAAAATATTTACACTGAATCCATTTGCCTCGACACTAATTTATTCCCGTAGTTGAGCTTTGTAAAAAGAAATTGAGACACTTATTTGGTACTCTCTTATTCATTTGCTCTCAAAACTCTGAAACTTTCTTAACACAATGGTGAAACCACTTTTCTCATGTGATTTTTTGTTCTTGTTCATGAGACCCCGTTGCCTAGATTCAAGATCCGTTCGATGTTAAAAAAAACATAGTTTTACTATATTTGTGTACATATTTGTATCACACGGGATATGTTTTAGGGTTTCTAACAAACAAAAAATCAGAAATATCATATTTTGTTTTTAAAGAAAATTAAAGAGAGTTGACCTCAGACTGTCGGCCGAAAAAACTCTAATCGTTGAAATGTTTAAAACGCCTAATGGTATCGTTAGATCTACGACTCTACAAAAAGACGAGACAACGATGTGAATTACATAAATCTTATATTAAGTAATATTAACCCGTGTTACATTCAAAAATCATAAATAGGTCTAAATTTTTGAGACGTAATATAAAATTCTCCTAAATTATAAAACGCGAAAAAATGTATTATAAAGTAGAGGGATCAAAAGTTTAACCTTAGGGCTTTTATTTTGAAATAGGAACATCATAGAACAATAGTTGTTCTAGTTTATTTTTTTCAAAATGTTAAAATTATCTATAAACTGGTAAAAAAAAAAGGTTATGTTTTATGGTACACAACTGAAATTATTCGAAGGAAAGAAAAAGACATGAATCAGACTTTGGGACATTGAAATGTGCGAATGTCAAACCACATATGAAAGATGACTTTTGATTTGTGACTTCTTTTACGTCGAGATATATTTTTTCATTAAGAGGTGTTGTTCAGAACTAATTAAAATTCAAAATGGTTGGAAATAAGTCTCAGGTATTCAATTTGGTTCGGTTGTTGAATATAGAGATATAGGAAGTTAGGAACCATTCGAGTATTTATAAAAATTGGATCACTTTCTCTTCGGTTCGAAAAGTGAAGCTAAAACCGACTCATCCTGGAAAAAAATGGCTTTGATATGATTCAGATGTATCAGATAATCCGAGTAATTCTGATAAGTTCATACCTATCCAATGTTGCACGACAATGTGATCTCACCGGATAATTATATATCGAACAAAAAGAGTATAATCCCAAGTAGAGGAAAGCAAAGTTACCCATTTGATCCAGCGGTGTCTTTGACTTGTTTTCTAATCATTTTGTTAATCTTCTTTGGATCAGTACTAGGTGGAAGACAAAGATCATCAACAAGCAAGCCCATTTCGTGACTCTCGCTTCCTTTGCATGAACTGGACCTAGTTTTCCACTCTACAGATAAGCCAGGAAGCTTTGGTTCCCATTTAAGACCAATCAACGCAGCCATTAATCTAAATTGTCTCTTTCTCTGTGGAAAAAGCAATCTCACAAAATTTTAGAAATTGGAAACATAAACAGATGACTACAAACATCAAGATTATGCCAACAACACCTACTAGAACAAACAAAAGACCTAATATTTGGAGAAGATATCATAAATCCTAATCGATACAATCTTGAACTGAAACCAACTTTATAAATAATCTCTCACGATTTATTAAACATCAAAAGCAGGGGAAGAAAACAAAGGGAGGAATTTGTTATAAGCAAATCAATGAGCGAAACAAGTCGATGAAGAAACTCACCGGAAAATCCAATATCTCAAGGTCAAGTCAGAGAAATACTAAACCCTAGTCGTGTCTCTGGTCACACCTTTGTAACTCCGGCTCTCTCGTATAATGCCCTAACCATTTGGAGCCTGAAACACGATTTCCGTTTGAGTATTTCGGTTTAGTCGGTCCGGGTATTTCTACAGGCTTGTTCGTTTGGCAGCCGCAGCGGCTTGCGGCTGCGTCATGCGGCCAGACGCTGCGATTGTTGTTCGTTTGTTTGCCGCTGTGGCTGCGGCTGCGGCTGCGGCTGCGTCATGCGGCTGCGGCTGCGTCATGCGGCCAGACGCAAGGTCTAATTGTTGTTCGTTTGTCTGCCGCTGCGGCTGCGGCTGAAATTTTGGCCGTAACGCTAATTTTTAAACGCAGACGCTGAATTTAGCTGTGGCCAAAAATTCGTGACGCAAGCCGCAGCGTCTGGCCGCATGACGCAGCCGCAGGTACCTGCGGCAGGCAAACGAACAACATTTTACCGCATGACGCAGCCGCAAGCCGCTGCGACTGCCAAACGAACAGGCCTATAATGTAATTAATTATCTTTAAAATATGGGTTTAGGAATTTTTTTAAAAAACCAATTTTTAAATACTATTCTTCAAAAAAAAAAACCACCATGAGTTATCTATGTTTAAAAATATCACAAACTAAAAAAAAAAAAAACTTTAAAATATAAAATTTTAAAAAGAAATTTGATCCTAACAAACTCTAAATCTTGAAAATCAAACTCTAACATAACATAGTTAACCTAAAAATAAATGATATTTTGAATAAAAAATATTTTTAAAAGTGACATTTTGCAAACAATTTTAAAATGTGTGCTTTCAAAAATAATATTTCTTGAAAATCCCGTTAAAATCAAGTCCGGTTCAACGTTCAAACAGAACCGATGCAGAAACCCAAATTTTCACGAAAGCGTTACCTAAAAAAAATGTGACAACAAAAATAAAAATTAATTTTAAAATTATGGGACCGGTGCAAATGCAGCCTTACATCCTAGGCATGATTAATATAGATTCCGACACATAAGCTTAGCATTAGGAATTAGCTCGTCCGGATCCCTGAGATTATGCACATTGTCCCTATTGCCCGCTGCCTCTGGTTGTGCACAACGTGCATATGTGTCACTACAATTTGATATATAATTGTACCTTTTGTTTTGTACATTATGAAATGAGTGTTTGAAAAATGAAAAGACATTTTCGCATAAATCACGATGTTTGCGGAAAGAAACGTTCAAATATATTGTTATTACTTCAGACTCGAGTACTTATAAAGATATATACTTACACTATTTCTTTCTCGTAATTTTAGTATATGAGAGTTGTGTAGTGTGGAGATAAAGACGACACAAAGCGAGCTAGTGGATAGGAACAAGAGCCCAAACAAAAGGGCATTAAATAGATGCGACAAAAGCTTTTCTTGATTGGCCGTGGAACCGTGGAAGATCTGTATTATACACTTAATTTGGGTATTAGGTACTAAATAGCCAAATTGTGGAGTTTTATTTCCAAAACAAATAAGTTGATATTGATTTTGTGTATGTTTAAAATAACTTACTCTTTGGAGCTATAACGTAGATTTTGCATAATTGTCTATTCTTACCTCTTTTTTATATAACAACTAGATTAAGGCCCGCGTGCATACGCGGATAATTATATTAAAAATTAGTTATCAAAATATTTAAATTTTAATTAGTAACCCGTTGAATTATATAATAAGATTTTGAAATACTATTCAACATGGGTTTTAAATCATTAGATGTCAAATATTAAAATTAATCGATTAATTAAAAACTTAGTTAAGTATGAAAGATTTAGTTAAGTATACTGCAAAAGACAAAATATTGCAAAGAATATATATATGGAAATCATCATACAAATAATAGAGATAGAAGACGACAACTCATACTGAATTTTAAAGTAAATCTCTCTACGTATTATTATTATTTAGACCTTTGATCGTAAATAAAGATCAAAACCTTCATGTTAAAGCTAAGTTTGATAAGTGGGGGAAACATGAAGAAGGTATGATAAGTGTTGAATAAATTAATTAAAGAATTGAAAATCTAAGTGTTAGAATTGATAGATACTAACCTTTTCATCAAATAGAAGAAGTTCCACTCCCATAAGATTTCTAGCCTCCCACTTTCAAAGAATACATGCAATAGTTCGATGGTAAACACAATTTCGATCTAATTGATCAAAAGTTAAACAACTTTGACTGATTTGTGGGATGGTGGTATTCATGATTTGCAAAGAAAATTAAGAATTTGGGGTGTACGTTAGATTGTTGTGTGTTATTATATATTTTTTGGATTCGCCTTTTCTGGATTAATAACATTTTTGTAAGGTTGAACGATTTGGTATGTTTACTTTTTCTTTTAAATAATTATGGTTTAACATTTATTTTGTTTGTATATATAAAGTTTCATTTTTATGGTCTAACAATTATTTTGTTTAACATAATAGTATCTATATTTTACCTTTCTTTTTAACGAATTACATAAAATTTGGTTTGACTTTTAGAAATATGTTAATGTAACAATAAGAAAGATGTTAATGTGTCTTTTTTTATTGGTTTAACATAAAGCTATATTTTTTTTTACATGGTTCATGTATTTGGAAATTCGCTTGATTTAATATATAGTATTTTAATAATTGAATATTTTAAAACGTGTCATCATCTCGATCGATAATTAACACATATCAAGATTTCGTGAGTTACAATTTTGACAAACTCTCTTTTATATAATAAGATAAGAGTTATGAACCAAACTATTAATTCATATTTGCAGCTAGAACGTAGATTTTGCATAATTGTTATCTTTGTTTGCTAATATTTCACACAAGTTCAGTGTGCGCATTATAAGTAAATCAGTAGTGAACAAAATATTGAATTTACTAGTTATTTGCCTTGAGTAATTAGACTAAAATCATTTGGATGTATACCTATTATATATATCAAACACACGTTAATATTTAATTAAAAAGAAATGTATATGAATATTTGATCTTTATTGGGTGTTGGTGTTGGTTAAGGTCCTTAACTTAAGGATGATAAAAAGAGAGAAACATGGAAGTGAGACATGGAGCGTTGTCTACTGCTAATGAGAACGAGGTCATTATAGCTTCTGCCATTTTCATCGCTCTTGTTTTGTCAAATCAACGCCATTCATCATCATCATCATTTATCCATGCATGGCAGACATGAAGTAACTCTCTTTCTTGATGATTAATATGGTTAATCTTTGTTTTAACATGTCCTCGCCATGTTTTATGATGAAATCTATACGGAACATGTAGGTTAACTAACATTAACAATAATTTACGTGTCAATATGAAAATCAAAGGATATGTTTAACGACAACTAATAATGTAGGGTAAGAATGGTAACACGGTCGATATTACTCCCTCTGTTCCTAAAAGATAAAAAAATTACAAAAAAAATTTGTTCCTAAAAGATAAAAAATTTACAAAAAAAATTTGTTCCAAAAAAATAGAGTTTTTACTGTTTTCTATGCACTTTTACAAACTTCAAGACAAATACTGAAACACTATTGGTTAAATTTTATTGAAAACTGTATTTCGTAGAAATTAATGCGTTATCTTAATAAGTGTGCATAACCTTAAACATCTATCTTTAATGAATGGATAGAGTATATAGTAGGCAGTATATGCATGATTAATTGTCAAAAAGAAAAAGTACCCTAATAAGTTTGTTAATCAATCAAATATTTTAACGTATAAAAATATTATGTGTTCTCTTTGGCCCTCTCGCGCCAAATATGCATTCCTATAACTACACAACTTCATGTGGACGTGTTGATTCATCAGAAGTAGCGAGGTACAATAAATATCGTAGAAAGTTTAGTAAATAATGATCTAAGCAGTTATAGTATTTCATCTAAAGTTTTGGTTGTTCTATCGGTCAAAAGTGTTATCATATTTATATTATTGGTAAAAAGTCCACTTGTAAACCAAAAATATGTTTATAATACTCACTCAAGATAAAATTAAAAACAAAAAATAGTATGGACGTGTGTTGTGGACACAAAGTATGGTTTGTTATACTTGTTAGAAAGGGATCGTGTCAATTCCGTAAGATATGGCTCGAATGTACACTTATGTAAAAGAAAATGATTTAAACTTTTACTTGTATTACTATTACCATGCCATGCCATGATAATTTCAAATCTAGAAAATTAATACGAAAATTTGTAACTACTGAAACGATATATATACATATACAAAAGTATAGTTAGACAAGAGGGAAACAAAACACAGCTATATAATATAAACGACGTCAAATATGTTGATTACATAATCATTTAGACAAAGGGAACCAGAGAGATTAAACTAACCTGATAATATAAGAAAGGGAGAGATTGTTCCACAGACATAGTCCAAGATCGGATTATGGGCTTATTGTCCATTTAATCACACTCTTTGGATAAAATTAAATATTCTCGTGCTTCTTATTTATTATCTACAGTTATTAATATTGTTTTTGTGGGTGGCATTACAGTTATTTATCCATGTGACTGACCACTACTCTCTTCGTGTGCTTGCACGCTCTTGGGCAAAGATTACTACATGTGAAATTTAATCGTATAATGTTACGTCATAATAAATACAAATATTATAGGAAAAGTATTTTTAAAAATCAATCTCTATATTACCAATTTTATATACATATCTTATATAATATTACAAAGTGTTCACAAAGTCGAAAAGTTACCATATGTAAGTTTTTATGTTGACACTTGCCTATTTTTTAATCAACCATCTTATATTTAGTCTAATTTTTATATTTGACCACTATAGTTCTGTATTGATTTTTTACAGTAAAAGTGTGATATCAATATTAATTTAAAGTAAATAATTAACATCAAATTATTGTTTTCATAAATTGATTGAAAAATCTGTTAAACCATATTAGTTTTATGCAAATAACCATATGTATAGTGTTTTATGCAAATACTAAATATGTGATTAGTCAATTTCATAAGCAATTAAAAAATTCACTAATTTTTACCTATATGTTTTATCTATAAATTATTGCTTATTCCACTATTTTTAAAGTTTTCTAAAATTTAAGTTACGAGAAGCTGCCATGTGTCTCTCACAATTTTGACACTAGTCTTTTTGTTTATTTTAGTCCAATTTAATTTAGTTTCACCGGTTACAAATTTTATGAACTAAATACTATTAGCTCCTAATTGAAATAATTTAGTCTATTCTATTTTAATTTCAACTATTAAAATTTTTATGAACTAAATACTAATAACTCTTAATCTTGAAAATTGAAATAATAATATCATCATTCCAAGCACTAAGCAACCGAATTTCACAAAATTTGTAATTTACGTGGATCCGTCAAAATATTTTAAATTGTTTTCTACATAATTCCACATCCAAATACGTAAAACAACACATAATAAAACAAAATATAATTAAATGAAACTAAACCATTATGAAACTATGTAATTTAAATTTCTATTTTACTTACCTTGATAATAAGACGATTTCATTGATCAAATTGGTACGTAAAACTTTACTAGAACCAAAAACCTTATTACCTATATGTTTAATTTAAAAAATACACACTTGGATGTTTACTATTAAAAATATTTAGTGTTGCATGTAATAGAAAATAGATAATATAACATATATTTTACAAAATAATATAATACGGGTTCATTGCTCTTATGACAGTGATGTCGTACTTCAAAAGATTATAGATTCCAATAACAGCTAGAGAGAACCAGAGCGCGAGAACTGGAGCGAAGCGAAAACCCACTTTACCCGTCCCAAACTGTTGTCTACTGAACAAAGCCACGAGAATCACTATCGAAGACATAACCAATGCATTTGACACACACACCAACATTGAATATTATTAACTATCAAAATGATATGAGGACGAAATTGCATCAACATGTAAAAATAAATCAAGTGATAGTGTTATCCACTTGTTCCAAATCCTTCAACTTGACCTTGTAGACCACTCATAGCAGATATCACTCCATAAGAATCGAAAGGAATATCAAACTTTAATCTCAACCTTAACCATTTCTTAGTTTACGAAATCTCAAAATGCAGTCAAAGTTATACCGTATGGATACAAATCTTTCAGGAAAACTCTACTGCAACAAATAAAATACAATTTAGACTCACTTGACATAGCTGGTGTCAGAATTCCATCGCCAAATATCATGGAAGTTCCCATTAGGACTAAAAGCAAAAGAAAAGTTTTCATATACCCTTTAGTCCCCAAAGCTTCTTTAATGCTTAGAGCTCGTTCCAACTCGGGAGTGGGGAGTTTAAGCCTAAAACACGAGATCTGCTCATCTGATGGTTGTTGATTTGGCAGCTTATTCACCTTTATTCACCTTTGCATATCTACAAATTAGCGAATACAAAGCAAATGTCCCCCTGCACACATACACTCGCATACTGAGATCCACATAACATTACTTTACAAAACATAGGTCTGAATATATTACCTTTGCCATTTTCGTTGGCTTTAAGAACGACGAAAACATACTTTGCTAAAGGAATCACAACGATTGTGTAGATGACGAGAGACAAGGCACCAAGAACATTAACTTCTGATCTTATAGGAACTTTACTGAAAACATCATTGAACACATACAAAGGGTTGAACACATACAAACTCATCTCAGAAGAACGATTTAAAATTTACTAACAGAAAATATACACGTTTAGATGTTTACTTTTAAAAATATTTAGTGTTACATGTAAAAGAAAATAGATAGTATAACATATATTTTAGTTTATTTTTGCTAAACATTTACTTATATTTTGCTTGATTTTTGCATATTTCTTAATACTAATTTCAAATTCCCGCAACGCGTGGAGGATCCTCTAATATATATATATATATATATATTATTATATAAAGGAGAGTTTTTCAAAATTGTAACTCATTAGATGGTGACATGTGTCTAATGTCGATCGAGATGATGACATGTGTAAATAAAATTAAAAATGGAAAACTAACAAAACAACTGTTACATAACTAAAGAAATAGTGAAAAAGAAAAATTTTAATAGTTTAAATTAATTAAAAAATTAAAAATAGAAAACTAACAAAAACAAATTGTTAAATAACTAACTAAATATTGAAAAGAAAAAATTCTAATAGTTCAAACTAATTAGAATTTTTTTTATAATAGTCTAAACTAATTAGGAAATAAAATAAAATTAATAGTCCAAACTACATATATAAAAATTAAGAAAGAAATCCAGATGATATGTAAATGGCAAAACAAGTAAAAGTATAAACATAATAGATAGTAAGAACATTAACCTAGATATAATATCATAAATAAATAAATAAAATTATAGAGAAAATACAAGAATCGTATTATGTAAGAGAGAGATCGTTCGACGAGAGCGTGATACATAGGCAAAATTGTAACTTACGAGATCGCGACATGTGTTATTGTTAATTTAGATTGTGACATGTGTCAAATACAAATTATAATTTTTTTCTTATCTACATATTTTACCTTTTCAAATCAAATTAGAGTATAATTTAAAAAGAAATAATAAGTCAAAAGAAAAGGTAAATATGAAAAAATGTCACTTTAAACATTATTTATGCAATTGAAAAATGTAAAAGTGTCTATTTTTAATGCATTTATCCAATATTTATGCAATTGGAAAAAAATTATTTATGCAATTGGAATTTTTTTATTTATGCAACTAGAAAAATTCATTAAAAAATGATTATGCAATAGAAATATTAAATAAGTTCCTAAATTATATACATATATTTATTTAGAAGATGCATGCATAAATATATTTAGAAGATGCATGCATAGGAAAACAAATACAAAACACATGCATGTGTAGTCATGGTAATGTATAACGCGGGTCTGTATGTGAACATTGTGGATCAAACGCATTTTTATGGTGATTTGAATTAATTTCTATTTTCTATCTTGCGGTTAACAAAATGCAATTTAGTGATAAATATACTGATAATTATATGGATTTCAATTAAAATACAATTATGCGGGTTTCAATTTAGAATCTATTTATACAGGTTTCAATTTAGAATCTACTTATACGGGTCTTAATTTAGAATATAAATATAAGGATCATTACTATATAGATAATCAATATCTAATACCCGCATATTATGCGGGTCCTAATCTAGTATATATATGTGTATACAGTGACAAAACTACATTGAATAAGAGCCGGTCCAACGCGTTTGGATGTCCTAGGCGAATCTATAATAAAGTGCTTTTTCATATAGTTTTCCAAATATTATAAATAATATCAGTAATATAAAAAATTACATTACCACTTCAAAAAACATTACATAAATCCTAAAAGTTTGTAAGAAGATAAATAAAAATAGTAAAATAAAATTTTACTTTTGATCTAATCTAATTTCAACTTTGTCACATAGCAAACTCTTTGTTGTCACAATTTTATTCACACAAATATTGAAACTTCAACTTCATATATTATCAGAATTTAGTCTAAAAAATTTATATCCAAAACTGTAGTAAATCATTCAACGTCAACAACGAACTTCAAAAATCTCGACTGTGTTAAGTTATGATTTACCAATATGTAATCATAAAAAAATATTTTTTATTATGCATAAATTACTTCACTTATCTGACCATCTATTGCCCCATGTGTTAAAAGGCCCTAAACCTTCTATTGCTTATGTTACGGGCCGGGCCTGAAAGAACAAGACATGAACAAAAAAAATTGACTCGATTTACTAACTTGCGAGTCTCCTTTACTCACGCATTAGTCAATTATTATATCAGCTAAGGTTTAAAATTTTGTTTTTATATGGAAGCTTGAATTCGAGAGTATATTCCATAGTCATGTATGCACTAATCAGCATCAGCCTTGTTCCCGTGATAATTTATCTAAAGCTCCATGTTTTCCATCATTGGAGATTTATGTAGTTTTTCGCCTCTCTCTACCTTGTTCTGGTCTTATTGGTAGAAGTCACATGTGGGTTAGTCGTTTGTAGCAGACATATCAATCTTGTGATCGGAAGTGGACTACTCGTTGCTTTCAGTTACTATATTTCCGTATTACTACTGCATCATATTTGTTATGGTGTTTTATCGCTTTTGTTATCAGTGGTATTGTAGCATGCTTAGAAGTAAAAGACTCTTCTGGTTCATTGGTTTAGTATCTTATTGATAACTCCTAAATTTTCACAATGTATTTGGTATACTGGATTTCAGACCCAACATCTCTAGAAAAATAGAAGGAAATTAATCTCCAAATTGAAAATATGGTTTCTTTAACCCGTCTTGTGGATTGTATAAATAAAATTCAAAAGAGTTCGAAAACAATGAGAAAAGAGCAAAACAGCAACACACACACTTGAAAGAAAGAAACATGGCAAATCGATTTTAAACAAATTGAATCCGTGAAGAAATGGAAATCAGAGAATGATCAAAGCAAAATGTTTCAGGATCACTGGCCACGCGGCGTACGGCTACTTTCTGCATTTCTAATCGGGTAGAAATACGGATGCGCCTGAAAAATCACCACATTCTCAATGCATTTCTAAGCAACTCTTTAAAGAGATCTTAATAGAGAGAAAGAAAAAAAAAGTTGTTTCTTACCATTGCTTCTTTGGCAGTTGGCCTTTCTTGGTGATCATATCTTAGCAACTTGTCCACAAAATCAATAGCCTATTTTTTTAGAAAAGTAAACGAAAATAACAGTCATGTTCATCCGAAAATGTGCTTTAAGTGAAGGCTTCTCAATGAATAGAGAAAAATTATGTACCTCAGGAACTACTAAGTGCTGGTTTTCAGAGTTGATGAACTTTGACCATGGCTTCCGGCTATGTCTATAGAAATTCAAGATGGCATTAAATTTAGAAATTCTAACATGATAGAGCAGAAATTAGAGCTTTGGAAGTTTTCAAGAACTATAAAAATTAAGATACCTCCCCACAAGGGATGCAAGATTAGGGTCCAATTCTATACGGTATCTGTTTAGGTAAGTATTGAGTTCGTCTGTGCCAAGCACCTGCAATAGTTATGAACACATGTTATCATACCCATAATGAACTGTATGTACTTGTAGCTATAGCTTGGAGTGTTGTAAGAAATATGTTCAGTGGAGAAGGGACATGATGATTAAAAGATGAAAGCTTTTGAAATCTTACCTTGGCAATTTTGACTAGTTGATCATAATTGTCATGACCATAAAAGAATGGTTCCTTGCGGAATATCTGCACCAAAACTCAGGCATCAGTTACGATAATGGAGTATTAATCACTGCACTGTATCTCCAGAAAAGAAATATAAAGGTTTCAAAATCTTTAAAGTTCTGGATTTGGTTTCTTTCACATGTGCATTTATCTAACTTAAGCTGCGTTAAAATAACCTATCAAAAATGCACGGTCGAGTTTCTTGTCACTACACAGCCACTTAACCAAAGTATAACTAATTCAAGCTCAAAACGCTCACCATTCCAGCAAACATACACCCAAGACTCCACAAGTCTAAGGAATAATCATAGTCCTGTAAATCCACCAGCAGCTCTGGTCCTTTGAAATACCTGCTTATAAAATTTGAAGTGAGAAAAGATCAAAGTAATCACTGACCTATATATCAGCCAGATAAGGTAGATATAATATGTTTCAGCTCCTATAATCTCTCAGTGCATGCAATCTTCTACATCCCAATTGTATACATTTCTCATCTAGATTCTCTATGAACAAAAACAAAGGAACTACCTTGAAGCAACACGAACATTGTATTCTTTCCCAGGATGGTAGAATTCTGCCAAACCCCAGTCAATTAAACGAAGTTTCCGCTGCTCGTGATCAATCATGACATTATGCGGTTTCACATCTCTGTGCATGATTCCACGTGAATGGCAGAAATCCAACGCCTGCATAAATGTTTAAAAAACAACAAATAGAATTGTAACGAATCAGTAGCATTTTAACTGAAGAGTCGTGTATTTAAAAGTCAAAATAAGGTAACAACAGTGTCTGACACAATACAAGTATGCATTAGGCTACCGACTACGCTTGCCCGAGTATCAAAGAATATTAAAACCAAGAAATCCTTATTATCTTGATTACTTACCTTTAGAAGTTCATAGATATAATATCGAACATCATAGTCCGAGAGAGTTGGATAGAGGACTTTAAAATCCTTATTGTTCACATGTTCAAAAATCAAGCTTGGCGTCTTTGACTGCTGATCTCTAACAATGTCAAGCAATTTTACAATATTTGGTCCACCGCAAAGGTTCTGCAGAATCTTAATCTCTCTCTTAATCTGCATCAAGAAGAAGCAAAACAGGTCAATAGACAAATCCAAAAGCCAAGGCCATGAAGACACTACATCCTAACCATAACTCAAAAATCTTATTGTCAAAACCAGCAATCCAAACCTTCTTCTTCTTCACAGGCTTCAAAATCTTGATAACACATTTCTCGTTATCAGTAGCATGAATACCTTCAAAGACCTCACTATATTTCCCCCTTCCAACCTTCCTCACCACCTCATAATCATCCTGTACACTGCAACACCAATGAAGCTATCTCAAAAACTGATATACATAATACTAACCACACCGTACAATCTCAATACCCAAAATCATTAACTTGCAAAAAAATTGCAACAAATTCAACTACATATCTTTGTTCACATAACTAAACATACACAATTCTTTTACAAGGTAACATACAAAACGATACCAATTCATAACATCAACTCTGCAATTTCCACGAGATTCCATAAAATTTGTGGGAAACGAAACCCTAAATCTACATTCCACATTGAATTCACAACCAAGAATCATTCAAACCAAATAGAAAGATCTAGAAAGCTATGTAATCAAGAAAGAATCGAGAAATTGAAGAAGATACCCCCATTGAACAGCAAGGGACTCGTAATCCCAATAATCCTTAGGCTTAACAACGTTGACATCGGCGTAAACCCTAGCTTTGGACGGCGCACCGGCACGCCGGATAGATTTACCGATTTTCTGAGCCAGCGTTTCTGATTTATCCAAACCTCTAACGGTTTGTTGTTGTTGTTGTTGACGGAGATGTTGACGGTAAAGAGAGGCGCTAGAGGCGAATCGACGGAGGGAAGAGAGAAAGAGATTGGTCCTCGCCGGAGAAGAGAAGGAGAGGAGAGAGAAGAGATTGTTGTTGGCGGCGGAAGCGTTGCGAAGAGAGGAGGAGATTGTGAATCCACAAGGCCTTAAGGCCATTTAACATTTAACATTTAACTTCTAAAACAGAAAAATATGAAAGAGAAGGTAGACAAATCGCTTTTCTTGCTTTCCTTTTCTCCTTTTTTTTTTTTTTGGGATGTCTCTCGAAACGACGCCGTTGTATGTTGCTTATTAATTTATCGTAATATCAGAGAAATAATAATAGGTGAAAACTCATTTGACCCAAGTGATAGATCAAAGATTTTAAAACTTTTACACCAGAAGATATGGGGATTAAATCCCAGAATATGCGATTTATTATTAAATTTGCAGATTGATAAAGACAAGCTTATATGAGATTTTTAACGTAGGGCACGATAAAATCGTCTAGCATGGATCAAGATGGAAGACATACTCGTTGCAGAATAACAGTTCTCATAATTTGTAATAGAATAATAATGTTAAAAAATCTCTCGGCCAAAGAATATTGACAGTGTTAGCCCGACTATGGGCTTTTTGTCGAGCGTCATGGCTATATAGTAGTTTTTCGATCTATTCGGATCTAGTTTCGGCATAGACAAATTTTGTTCCCGGCGATGTTCGGATTTAGGCCGTTTTTGTTTATCTTTTTTTTTGTTCTTCCTTGGATTTATGTTTTCATTCGATTATCTTTGGATAGGATTTATTATCACTAGATCATGATTCTCTTTTTCTAATAGAATAAATCTTCATCTCCTAAAGGTAGGGTCACTAGAAAATTAGATGAAATATCTAGGCTGAGATCGAGCGTCGTGTTTTTAGAAATTGTTTGATGAGGTCTGAAACAATCTCGAAGGGGTGTGTTTGTCGACGATTTGTTTTTCCGTTGACACCTTATTTCCATCGACATGAGGTCCTTTATTACGGTTTTCCACCATATCCCTCGAGGCCCGTAAAGCCATGGCAGCTCGGTCTCTATTTCTCCTTTTAAGGATGAAACAATTACGAGCCTCGCCGTGACTTTTCTTAATGGTGAGTGTCCCAAGAGCAGTTGGGATTTTCAAACAGTAATGGTATGTCGACGCTAGAACTTTCATGGAGTAGAGCCATAGGTTCCAATAATAGCATTGTACATGGTTGATGAGTCTATAACATCAAACTTGGCTAGCCGTGTTATTCCGGTAATTTGCACTGAAAGTTGGATAACACCAACTGTTTGAGCCTTCCGGCCCGTGAATCAAGCCAGGATTTGACTTAAGTTATGGATGTTACAGTCACAAATACCCATTTATTGTAGGGTTTCTTCATACAACAAGTTCACCGAGCTTTCGATGTCAATTAGCAAGCGATTGACTTTAGAATCATCGATAAGAAGACTGATTACGAGCGGGTCGTTATGTGGTTGGCTTAAACTCTCCATGTCATGTTCATTGAACACTATCTCTGAATCTTCATTCGGCCAGATCTGGTCGTATGGTTCTTCATGCGGTGATCTTGTCGTACGTCTTTCCCAAGGCTTCCCATGATCATGAAGACTTATGCTCCAATAACGTTTGTGATTGGTGGTGTTTGATCTTCGACTCTAGACATCTTTTACAGTGAGTTGTACGTAGTAATCCTAAGCGGTCTCTTTAGACGGTGCTAATTTGGTGATATTGGATTGAGCATTACTCGGAAATTAGTCCAAAGACTAAAGGAACTAGGTTTAAAAGTAAAATCACCAAAAAAATAAGATTTAAGAAGTTGTGTATTGAATTCTCTATTAAAATCGTTGTCCATTTTTTGGAGGATCAAATCAAATATTTTTACAATAATAAATAACAAATCAAATGGAAAATTTTCTAAAGGATAAAAGAAAATCTCTTAATTCTAAATATGTTCCTCTATTCGAGCTGCTCCTTTCTTCTTTACTTGTATTCTCCCAGGTCCGCTTTGTGCAATCATGGGTCGAGTTGTCCGCAATGGGTTCTCGTTGGCCCATTCTTCGAAGTCCATTCCAAAGCTCCGTAGTGAGATCTGAGTTAAGTATGGTAAAGGGTGCTAAAGTTGGTACCACCAATATGACATGGATGTCTCTATACATAACAAGATGGGGTTATCTTGCATAGAAAACCAGTAGAAGAATGTCTCTCCGAATAATAAAAGAGAGCTTAGAGAAGAAGGCTTAAGAGCAAGCCATTAGAGAAAATCGATAATCTGAGAAAATTTGTTGTTCCAAATATGGTTATCTTGCAAAGCATGCGAATGGTAAGACACTATTTGTACTTTCAAAATGGATGTTTGATTTTTGGAAAAATGAGTTCTATGGATTAGAGGTAAATGACGTCATGTTGCTGGACTTTTACTCAGCCAAATCGAATGTGCAAGCCAATCAGTTAGATGTTTTGAATCAATGGCTCACAAACCGGAGTATCATCTTTCTGGGCCACAAGAACTTTTCAAACATGGTGTCTGATAAGAATGATATGTAAGCTTCAAATGATGACAACGACATTCTCCTAACGGGCCTTCGCTTGTAACTTCGATAGAGGGACTGATTCGAGAAACGGGATGATGAGTATCTACAATTACTAAGGATGTTTGTGAAAATAGTATAGAAAATAGATACAGTTGCTTAGGATGTTTGATCCGATCAAACCAAAACCATACTGAAATTAACTTTTGAATATATTTCAACAAACTTCCTCCCAAACGGAATAACATCTAAACCAAAATGCCCAACTTTAAAGACAGTAGTTATTGAGTGATTAATTGAGAATCTCCTACCATTCTCCAAAATAGAGTGTGAACTAAATCTTCTCTAAAATATAGTAATAAATAGATATGTTCCAAATATGAAGTAATTTTGTTCATGATTCCATTTTTTACTCATGATTCCATTTTCTATTCCAAAACGTTTTTTGAACAAAAGAAAACACAGTCCTATTTTAGAGTTGTTATATGTTGGAGTAAACAACTCTCTGTAATAATTGTTAGCATGTCTAGACTTGAAGTAACATAAAAAAAAAACATTATGCAGTAATAGTTGACATATTTTGGTTTAGTATGGAAAAACAACTCAAGTATACACACCAGAGAATCATTGCTTAGATTTGAAGTTGTGACAAAGGCTAGAAAACAAGAGTCGTCGGATAAAGAAGTATTAACTTCTGTTTGTGAATTGGTCATCCTCGCTTTCTTCTTTCAGGCAAGTTCTGTGTCAGTAAAAAACAAAACATGTGAAACCTTGTATATATACTTTTATTTTAAAGTGACTTCAAAACGACCTCACGAAACCAAGTAATCTTTGACGCTTCAACAAGATATAACAATGAAGTTACCCATGTTGTCCTGATCATCACCACCATTTTCTTTATCTAATGAAAATGATCTTTCTATTCTCTAGTGCATATTCTTCTGCTTCGACATGTAACATGCGTAAAACATATAGAAAATAAAGTATCTGAATATATACCCTTACACACAAGAGTATAACCTTAAATACTCTTGTGTGTATGTGTATATATTCAGATACTTTATTTTCTATATGTTTTACGCATGTTACCTCTCGAAGCAGAAGAATATGCACCAAAGAAGAGAAAGATCATTTTCATCAGATGAAGAAAATGGTGGTGATGATCTGGACAACATGGGTAACTTCAGTTCTTTTATATCTTGTTTTAGCGTAAAAGATTACTTGGTTTCGTGAGGTCGTTTTGAAATCACTTTAAAATAAAAGTATATATCCAGGGTTTCACATGTTTGGTTTTTTTACTGACACATAACTTGCGAGAAAGAAGAAAGCGAGGATGACCAATTCACAAACAGAAGTTGATACTTCTTTATCAGACGACTCTTGTTTTGTGGCCTTTGTCACGACTTCAAATCTAAACAGTGATTCTCTGGTGTGTATACTTGAGTTGTTTTTCCATAATAAACCAAAACACATCAACTTTTATTGCATAATGTTTTTTTTTATGTTACTCCAAGTCTCAAACATGCTAACAATTATTACATAGAGTTGTTTACTCCAACATATAACAACTCTGAAATAGAACTGTGTTTTCTTTTGTTTAAAAAACATTTTGGAATAGAAAATGAAATCATGAGTAAAAAAATGGAATCATGAATAGAATTAATTCATATTTGGAACAAATCTATTTATGTTACTCTATTTTGGAGAAGATTTTAGTTCAAAATCTATTTTGGAGAATGGTAGGAGGTGATCAATTACTCACTCAATAACTACTATCTTTAAAGTTGGGCACTTTCGTTTAGATTGTTGTTCAGTTTGGGAGGTAACTTGTTGAAATAAATTCAAAAGTTAATTTCAGTGTGGTTTTGGTTTGGTCGGATCAAACATCCTAAGTAACTATATATATTTTTTATTGAAGATAACAAGCAAAGGCCCGTTTAGAAGAATGTCTCTACAGTCATTTGAAGGTTCTGTATTACTCTTATCGGACACCAGGTTTGAGAATTGCTTGTTGCCCAGAAAGATGATACTCCAATTTGTGAGCCAGTGGTTCAAAACCTCTAATTGTTGGGATCGCATATTAACTTTGGCCGAGTAAGAACTCATTAGCATGACGTCATTGACCTCTAATCCATGGAACTTCTTTTACAAAAAATCAAACATCCATTTTGAAAGCACAAGTAGAGATAACTTGAATGATAAAACTACTCTTATATTTCGACACACACCTAACAAGGGGTTAAAAACAAATATATATCGATCTAAGGTTTTTTAGGGTTAAGTTTAAGACAAAAGAGTCAAATCGGTCGAAACTGCTCCATAATGGGTGTTGGTACCGGTCAGGTTTACTAGACCGATATGGGGGAACAATTTGCCTCGTTGTGAAGTGCCATAGGGTCTTTAGGTAGAGGTCAAGAACTCGCCCGGTATAGCGGACCGTTATTGGGATTCTAAGACTAAAACTATGTATACGAGAAAACTACATCTAAAGACGTAATACCATGCTAAAGTGCATATATATTATATAGAAATACTTAGGTGTCATCATGAAACTTAGGGGTCAATATGAAACTTGAGGGTCAATTTTCATATCAAGTCCAAATCCGAACGTTAATGTCGATGGGATGAAAACCGACCCCAACAGTTTTCTGAATATAACAATATTTTAGGTTTTTGTAAATCAATTTTTTGTATGACACGTGCGACTGTGAAAGTTTGATAAGTGGCCGAAAATTTGAATTTTGTTATTGTCATCAGTTGGAAATCCATAGTTCTCCCTATACTTTTCAGAATACAGAATGAAATTTCTTTGTATTCCAGTTTGGTTTTATTCAATTTCATGCATGTTATCTCGGTGTGGTTTCATTGAAACGAGATATTGTTTGTAATTGTCGTTTTTGAATAAGGATAGTTTGGAAAGTACCTACATTTTACTTACGTTATGAGTCGTGTTGTTGGTTAGCTTCCTTCCATATCTCTCAAAAATGAATGTAGTCCGTTCTTCAACATTTTGAACCACCAATTCTACCGCAAACATGAGTAGTATTTTCAATTATATTTTTTATATATTATGTGAAGATGGTGATATCTTGACAATTCTAATAGCGTTGGTATCATGAAATATATTGTATGCACAAAGATTGGTTGAACGAATGACTTTCTTTAAACATTTTTCACAAGAGACATAATTCCACTCATTGCATTTGAAATTGAAGCAATTTTTACTCTACAAATCAGTTTTATTTCCTACATATTTGCAAGCGTATAATTTCGCCAAACCAATAATAAACTTAAGTAAAGTATTTAATAGGCCAGATTTCTAAGAATTGAGCAAAATATGTTTAATGATTATCAAGTCAAGATGTACCTTTAAGATAAGAATCCGAACATGGGAACTCAATTTGTGGGTATTCGGCAGCGTTTGCTATGTATTGATTTCTTCACCTTTCTTCCTAGTTCATAAAAGAGAGAAAATGGAAGGCGGAGACCCCGAAGTAGAGGAGGCAAGAAGAGGAGAAAAAGAGCAGATCCAGACTTGAAAAAGTGAAATTAGCGAGCATTAACATTAAATCGTTATCATTTACTAAACAATAAATCAGTGATCACGTTTGGTTATAGTTTTAAAATAAGATAGGGTTTTGGGGAAGGTACTAACAGTGATGCAAGCATAGCGGCATGTAGAAGAGAGTGGTGTTAGAAGTAAGCTTTCAAGAATGATGTCGGTGGCCCTCCATCTATGCGGTGAACGAATCTAAGACACATGAATAAGTGATTAGGAAAAATTCACGGCCGTTGACGGACAAGGTAGGTGGAGAGCGATATTGATGAGATTTGTGGTGAGAACTCTAGGGAAAGAAAGTGTAAAGAGAGGAAATGTTGATTTATTTATTTTTTTGTCCATTCTTGTTGGTGTCGAAGATCCGGCTAACGTTTAAGTAAAAATTCATAAATTAATGGTATATATGGTATGGTATCTAAACAAAATTTATTTGTTAAGGAAATTTGCACAAACGAATAACACGTAATTATAATTTTATGGGAATTCTTATTTATTTTTTAAATTACATATACAAGATTATTGTACATGCAATAATTTTTAAAAAATTATAATTCAACGATATATAGTATAATATCTATTTTTTTTATACATGGTATAATCTCTAAATAAAATATATGGATTAAAAAAATCCTCAGAAATGAATAATACTAAGCATAACTTTGTAGAAATTCTTCATAATGTTTCAAATTTTATATTTGATATAAATTTACATAGCTAGCATGATTTCTAAAAACTCGTAATTCATCAATATATATGGTAGAGTATCTAAATAAAAATTGTTTAAAATATTTTTCACAAACAGACAACAGGTAGGCATACTTTTATATATGAGATCATTTTATATAGCTCGCATAATTTCAAAAAAAGTTATAATTCAACGATGTTGTTTCAGGTTTATTTATTTTCTTCGAACAACCACTGGGGGCACCGCTTCTGTTCAACAAACACGTGAAGGTCTCGTAAAACCCGACTGGAGGGATTTTTTGTCGATTATCCAACATTTAAGTAAGAAATAAAGGACAAGAGAAAGAGAATAAAAGAGAAAGACCACTATGAATTATGGAAAGCCAAAGAAAGATTATTCAAAAAACCAAAGTGAAGGAAAGTGTGACTTCGGACGTAACAAAGGATATCCACGAAGTATGTGAGAGTTTGAGAGAAAAAAATTAATGATGAGGAGGATAAAAGAAGGAATACTACTCACTCATGGTTATAAGCTCTAGAGAATTTAGGTTCATTATCTGAGTTCTTAAACAAGACTTTGCGTCCCCTTTTTATGATGGTAATAGAAAAGTATTTATAGGCAGTCAATTGCATGGGTTTGGATACAAGGCTATGCACCCTTAAGTATGTCCGGATTCGTGCTTCAGGGCTTGAACGGTACGATGTAATCAATTTTGTTTCCTAGTTTCTTTATCTTCTCTTGCTACTTGGCTGACCATGGCGCATCATCTAACCCTAGTACCATTTGCAGCGCCTTACATGTTGGACCGGACACATAGATGCAGCCGCGAAATTAGTTGTACTTTATGCTTTAATCGAATTTTGATTACGAACGACTTATTTTTACCCCAAACACGTATATGGTGAAAGTGCTTTTACCTTATGAATAGGGATTCAAATATTCGAACTAAAGAAGAAATTAAGTTAGGCACGATACAAAGATATTTTTTACCTTGCCCTAATTCTTGATACGAGAACTCATGCCACATGTCCCTTCAATAGTCACTCAACCTCCATTATCGACTGCTTTGGATATTTTTGGGCCAGGCTTTCTCTGATTATATTTGATCGGCATGTCTGAGGTATCAACATCAGCTCGTGGGATATGATTGATGGTTCAACTCCCTTCATGCCCTTGATGGACCACGCGTTGATGCGTTCTTGCGTTCATGCGAAGAAGTTCTATCAGTTGATCTCGTATAAGATAACTTAGTTTTGATCCTATTTCAACACACTGATCAAGATGTTGGAAATCGATGATGACTTGCGTAATATGTCTTTGCGTTGACACCTTCTTTCCACCGACATAAGGTCCTTTATTACGGCTTTCCACGGTATCCCTCGAGGCTCGTACAACCATGGCAACCCGGTCTCTATATTCTCTTTCAAGGGTGAAATAATTTTGAGCCTCGCTGTGATTTACCTTTATAGTACGTTTCCCAAAAGCAGTTGAGATTTTCAAACATTGATGGTGGGTTGACGCTACAACTCTCATGGAGTAGAGCCAGAGCGTTCCAATAATAGCATTGTACATGGCTGATGAGTCTATAACATCAAACTTGGCTAGTCGTGTTATTCCGTTAATTTGCACTGAAAGTTGGATAACACCAACTGTTTGAGCTTTCCGGCCCGTAAATCAAGTCAGGATTTGACTTAAGTTATGGACGTTACAGTCGCAAATACCCATATGTTGTAGAGTTTCTTTATACATCAAGTTCACCGAGCTTTCGTTGTCGATTAGCACGGTGGTTGGCTTCGCAATCATCGTTAAGAAGCCTGATCATGAGCGGTTCGTTATGTGGTTGGCTTAAGCCCTTCGTGATATGTTCATCGAACACTATCTCCAAATCTTCATCGAATAATTTTTTTGAAACTCCTATGTAAAATATGTTCAAAATAATAACATAATTAATAATTATAAATTTTAGGCATACATACCTAAGAAAAATTAATAAATTATGACTTCAATATGAAATTTTTATTTGAAATAAAAAACATTTTATTAGAATATGAATTTTAAAGTGAATTTCTTATTTTCAGCAAAAATATTTTTTTGAAAATTAGGGACTGAAGATAATCACTCTAGTACAATATAAAATTGAAAGGAAATTTTTTGTTTTAAATAAAAAAAACTTGTTAAAGATTAGGGATTGAAGAAATATTTATATTAATTAATATCTTTTTAAATATATAAAGTTTGAAAGTCCAATATCATTAATTTATGGGAGAATCATGAGAATGACATGCATGAAAGTCATTCTTTCACGCGTACCACATCCAAACACCTTTTGCAAAAATAACACAAATTTTGGTGATAATGACAAAAATGTCCCTACCAAACACACATAACATCATTTTTTTGATTTTGGTTCTTTTCTTTCTCTCTCTCCTCTTTCTTTCTCTTTTTCTCCTTTTACTCTATGCAACAATGGTGATTGTTGTTGGATCTCTCTATTTTTCTAAGAAACTAGAGAAGGCAAAACAATTATAAATATCTCTCACTCATATATATCTATATCTAGATCCGATTTTGTCACTTTTTATTGTAAATTTGAGTTTATTTGATTTATATCTCTTTTTCTATGAGATTGAAGAAGGCAAAACAATCCAGATCTAGATCCGATTTTGAGACTTTTAGTTGTAAATCTAGATTTTTTTATTTGTGTCTCTTTCTCTATGAGGTTGAAGAAAACAAAAACAATTCAAATATAGATCCGGATTGTGTTATTTTTTGTTACAAAATTTGGCTTTATCTGATTTGTGTTCAAATCTAAATTTCTGATTCGATTTTCGTAAATATTCGATTAGGGTTCGAGATCTAATTTTTAAATTATTTATGGGTTTTGACATTTTTATAAAGTTTATAAACTATTTTGTATGATTTATAAACGTCTTGTATAGTTTATGAACACTTTTGTATGGTTTATAAACATTTTAGATATATTTTTTAAAGAACATTCTTAATTTTCTTTTCAAATCCACGAAATAAAAAAAATCCATCAAATCCAATTTTATATTCATGCTTTTTCATCAACAATTTTTTCTCGAATCCATAGAAAGGAAAATGAAAAAGAGAGAGAAAAAAAATCTCACACAGATAATTTAGGAAATATATTATATATATCATTTTTCTAATATTTTCTGTTTTTTTAATCGTCTAGATTTATGGATTATTACAAATTTTTAGAACAGTTACACGAACAATTATACAACGGACAATTTTTAGCATTGATATGTGGAACCCCTCGGGTCTCCTTGCACCATGTTAGAAATCTCTTGTATATTATTCCTCCAAGAGGAATACTTGGGTTCACCCCTTCTTATCAACCAATCATAATATAGATGATAAATTAATTAAAATAAATCACTGAGAAAACAAAAACTGAATTAATTGACATTCTCTCTCTCACCTCGACGGCAAAACTAATTTCCTTCCTTTTTTTAACTTTAATTAATTCTTAAACCACAAATACCAAAACCCTAAAACCCCAAATATTTAAACTCTAAACCATAAATACTATATTTAAACCTTAAACCCCAAATACTAAACCTTAAATCCCAAATAATAAACCCTAAACCACAAATACTAAAACCTAAACCCAAAATAATAAACCCTAACCCCCAAATAATAAACTCAAAATCACAAATATTAAATATTTGTATTTGTGGTTTAGGGTTTATTATTTGGGGTTTAAGTTTAGTATTTGGGGTTTATGATTTAAATATTTGGGATTACGGTTTAGTATTTGTGGTTTAAAATGGGAAAATTCCTGAAAAATACCCGAACTTAATTTAATTTGCTGAAAAAATACACAAACTTTTTTGGCTTCCCAATTAGTACATCAACTATTTAACATTGTCTTTTAAATACTCCAACTATAGAAATTCGTTGGTTTTACTACATCGACGTTAACGGTGTTAATCTAACTAACAAAAATTTATAAACGTCGTTGATTTTTAACTAACACGTGTTCTTCTTCTTCCCCAAAAATTTAATATTTGTGGTTTAAAGATTTATTTAAATTAAAAAAGAAAAAGAGGAATGAAAGTGGTTTTCGTGGAGGTGAGAGAGAAAATGTGGTCCCACGTCATTAATTCAGTTATTTTTAGTGATTTATTTTAGCCAATTTATTGTCTAAATTGTGATTGGCTGAGAAGAAGAAGACGAACCTTTCTTTTTAGGGGTGAACCCCTAAAAAAAAACCAAGAAAATGATAGAAATCGTGAAGAAAAAAAAATCCAGGAAACGGTGACTAGGGTTTTCAGTTTCTTCTAAAAGGAAGACAAGGGCAAAAGAGTATTTTAACACTCATTTAATTAAAAATATTAGGAAAACCAAAATAATGGCATAATCAGCAAATCTTAACCACCACATTAAATTCATTCATTTACAACTTTTGCCAAACTATAATATATAACCACGGAAATAGGTAAAAATGACAACAACTGCTCCCCAAGTACTTTCCGATTTATATCCGAGTTTTGAAAAAATCGCTAGGCCCGGGCTGAACGCCCGTCTCACGCCTAACGCAATTTCGAACATTGGTAGCAGCATAGTCATCCAATAACCAAGACACATAAAACGGTTCGATCCGGGTCAAATATGAATGATCCGGTTTAATGACTTTTTTGTAGCACTCAAAATTCTTCTCCAACTTTCCATATCCTGCGTATCGCTCTTGCTCTTGTCATCGTCATCCACCTGAAGATAAAGAGATACCATTCATCGATTCACAAGCGTCTCCTTTTTATCCATTCCCAGATCTAAATTATGTCCAAATCTAGGGTTTATACTGACGTTAACGTTGTTCGTCCCAAAGAGTACTGGGATTACGAGTCTCTCGTTGTTCAGTGGGGGTAACATCCTTCTTTCTCATTACCCAATTCATGATTTTTGAATTACTTGCGACCCTTTTTCCTAAATCAAATTTGAATCCGAAAAAGTTGAATCTTTAAGGTTCTTACCAAATATGTGATTTCAAAATCCATACTTTTTGATTCTTTGTGGAAATGTTCAGTCATCAAGATGATTATCAAGTTGTGAGGAAAGTTGGTAGAGGTAAATACAGCGAAGTTTTCGAAGGCAAAAACGTTAATACTAACGAGCGTTGTGTTATCAAAATCCTTAAACCTGTTAAAAAGAAGAAGGTACTCTTTTAAAGACTGCTGATTTGTGGTGTTTCTTTTACTGAAACTTGATAAGTTATTTGATTTTCGATGTTATGTAGATAAAGAGAGAGATCAAAATACTTCAGAATCTTTGTGGTGGGCCAAATATTGTTAAGCTGCTTGATATAGTTAGAGATGAGCATTCCAAAACACCTAGCTTGGTATTTGAGTTTGTCAATAGTGTGGACTTTAAAGTATTGTATCCCACATTGACTGATTACGACATTCGATACTATATCTATGAGCTTCTCAAGGTAATCTATTACTCTGGGTACTGATCATACAGATGTTTATGCTCGTCTTACATTGGTTTTGTCCTTTGCTATATGATATTGCGGTTTTGAGCTTCAGGCATTGGATTACTGTCATTCCCAAGGAATAATGCATAGAGATGTCAAGCCTCATAATGTTATGATAGATCATCAGTTGCGTAAACTTCGTCTGATAGATTGGGGCCTTGCTGAGTTTTACCATCCTGGAAAAGAGTATAATGTCCGAGTTGCCTCGAGGTATAATCAGAATATCATAGCTCAAATCCACCTGCCTTTTGCAAGTTCGATAGGGGCCTTCATAGATTCTGATGAGTGATTGAAACATTAAAAATGTTAACTTAGCTAATCAGTGAATCGTGTGTGTCAGATATTTCAAGGGTCCTGAGCTGCTAGTTGATCTACAGGATTACGACTATTCTTTAGATATGTGGAGCCTTGGCTGTATGTTTGCTGGCATGGTGAGAACTGAGAATTCCCTCACTCTCTAGTTTCGAATTTCGATGCTGAAAGCTTTGCGATAAAATTACTGAGTTTTACTTGTTTTCGCCATAGTTTGAACAATGGTCTTAACTTATGTTGTCGCTTATCAATGCCTCAGATATTTCGTAAGGAACCATTCTTCTATGGTCATGATAATCATGATCAACTTGTCAAAATCGCAAAGGTATATTTGCTAGCCTCTAGGCTACTGACTTGTTTGCATAAGATTAATTGATATTTGGTTGAAAACATGCGCCTTCTTTTTTCCGTATAGGTGTTGGGAACTGATGAGTTAAATACTTACCTTAACAAATATCAGCTAGATCTAGAACCTCAACTGGAGGCACTTGTTGGAAGGTTCTGTTTCGTCCTTGATTCTCGTTTTTCAAACCGTTGCTTTGCTCTAATCAGGCTCGGTTAAATTCAGACCATTGGGTTAGAACTTACTTGAAGCCGTTCGCTTGCTTGCACTGTACATTGCAGGCATAGCAGGAAACCATGGTCCAAGTTTATCAATACAGACAACCAACACTTGGTCTCAGCAGAGGTTCTACTCTTTCTCGACACTAAATAATCTGCTTCATTTTGTTCTGGGTTTATCGACTGAAAATTGTATTATCTTCATTAGGCCATTGATTTTCTCGATAAGCTTCTACGGTATGATCATCAAGACCGATTAACCGCACGAGAAGCCATGGTAAAAATCCTCTTTAAACACATAATTTTTGTTTCAACTCTCTTTTTAATGAAACTTATAGTCTGTGGTTCTCTGTTTATCTATTGATGTATAGGCTCATCCATACTTTGGTCAAGTTAAAGCTGCAGAGAGCAGCAGACTACGAACTCAGTAAAAAGTAAAAACCAAAGCTTGATTAATGCTTTCTACTATTTTTGAACCAAACATTTATGTACCCTTGTAATATTATCTCAAAAAGCACCTGAAGTTGTATCAAAATTGTGTTTTATTCATACTTTTTTATAAAAACATAATTCATAGGAAACCACCAACATTGAAAAAAAAAAACATGAAAACAAGATCCAAACAAAGCTTCATGATATGATAATAATAGCAAGAGACTTAAAGTGTAGAAACAAGTCTTTTAGTAAAGAAACATAACCATAAATTTGTTGAAACCCAAGACACTTTAACTTGAAAGATACAAACATAGGAGAAGGATCCATACATTTACATTGGAATCCTTTTGTGAAAGAATACTTCTTTCACTTTGGTGCAAGGTGAGGGAAGCAAGCAACAACATCTGCTTTCGGATGCTTCGCCTCTGCGTGCTCCCTGCATTTCACTTCTGATGTTGTGCAAATGAATGTTTGCATACATACCTTGCACTGAATACATACATATCAAACAAATAACAAGTTACTCAACAGAACAATGATTACTCAAATATTCATACATCTGCTTACGGCTAAGACTAACCAATTTCAGAAATTCAGTAAAACCTCTATAAATTAATAACGTTGGACTGCGATATTTTATTAATTTAGCGAAATATTAATTTATCGAAAACTTAATTCAGAAATTGTTATGCATACATACTAAAACTTTCAATTCTAAATCTTCAAATTAATGGAGAGATTAGTTTCTTATTCCTTAAAATAATCTTACTATTGGTTCTTAAGCAAATCAATTGTATAAACTTAATCTCAAAGTGAAATCTTTTAACAAAATTGATAATACCTGAATCGACATAGCTTTCTTGTTGGCTTCCAATTGGCTTCCTGTAACAGATCAAAACCATACAAATCTCAATTTTACATCGACATGAATCTCTAAATCCGTATGATGAAATCGTATCAAACCCTAAATCGATTTTGATTTTGATTTACCTTTACCAGCTTGCCTAGCCTTCTCCAAGTTTTTCTCACGAGCCATCTTTGATTTCTGTGCGTTGCCTCCACCCATCTTCGATTACGCAAGGGAAAGAGAAGAAGACAACTCCTCAAACCCTAATTTTTTAGAAGAAAATTACGAAATGGAATTTTATTTTTTTGCCGACTAGGTTGAAAAGAGTATTTATATGAGAGAAAATTCTCCCACTTGTCTATAATGCGTCACAGACAATAAATTCTCCCACTCACTCACACCATTCACCCATCACCTAACGCGTTTACGAGTCTAGATTATTCCACTTTACTTTATTAGGCCTTGGTGTGCTTTATAAGCATATTGGCCCCGTTTAGACCATAACATTTGAGGAATTGGGAGGATTCAGTGTGAAAATCAAAAATTTAATACCAGTTCATTTGAAGGAATGTAGTGTGGAATTATGAAGAATATTATTCAATTCAACCATCTTCTTGTACTTTTTATGCAAATTTTCTTTTATTTAATATGATTAAGTTTAATGGGTTATTTACATTTAAACACATTTTTTTGTAAAAATTTACACTAAGAGATACTTTTGTTTTTAGGCACACTTTTCATTGTTTTTTACTTTTTTTCTAAAAGATAACTAAAATACATTTCGAAAAGAGACCGATTATAGGCAAAAACCTCGGCTAGCTCTCATGTTAGTGTCTATCTTCTTTGGTTCTTCTTCAAGTGTTCAAATCGTTTGCGTTCGCTCGATTTTCTTCGGAAAATGGCCTAGAAATCCGGAGGGACAATTCTTAGCTCCAATAGTTCTCGATCTCCTCCCGGTAATAGCATGTCTTGTTTTTTAGTTGATGTTTTTGGAATTAACATGTATTTTTCTTAGTTTTTAGTTGATGTTTTTGGAATTAACATGTATTTTTCTTAGTTTTTAGTTGATGTTTTTGGAATTAACATGTTTTTAGTTGATGTTTTTGATGTTTTTAGTTTAAGTCTATGTTTCTAGGGGAGTGTTTGCGTCCCTAGTTCTTTTCCCGGAAAAAATTAGTTTTTTACCGGATTTTGTTGTAATCCGAAAACGGAACGAATCACAATCTTATAGGAAAAAATAAATAAAAAGAAATTAAGCACATAACTCAAATTTAATTGGGGTTTTTAGGCCTTTTAAGTGATTGGGCCGACATAAACACAAACTAAACAAGTTGTTTAACTTAGGCCTTTGTTATAATCTAATAAGTAGTAAGTAAGATCAGTCAAGATCTAAGATTCCATCTCCTCTCCGACGTTGTTTTCTCCTTCTCCGGCAACTTTACCGGTGACTTTTAAACCGATGGGTTTGGTTATTGAGAGCTTTGTTTGGGAACCAAGCTCAACTCTCTTCGTCTTCTTCTTCCTTTCCACACTTTTATCCATTTTTCTGTTTCCACACTTCGCAAAAAACAAAACTTTTGGCACCTTTGATCATACCGTTTCCTCTTCTTTCTCTCGCTTCCAGAGATGGTTTCTTGCTATCTACACTCTCTCTTCAGGTAATTTGAAGTATCGATTTCTGGGTTTTTTAAGCTTTCAATTATGTATCTCGTTAATCAAAGTGGGTCAAATTTTGTGCAGTGATGGAAGGTTTATGGTCGGTGTATGGAGAATTAGAGTTAGCATCTTATGGTTTAAGTAAAGAATCAATGGTGTTTTATCTCTGTGTCGGTTACTCTACCTCTCTTGTTCTTGGTCCTTTACTTGGTGTGCTCTCTGATCTCATGTAAGTGAACTTTTAGTTGTTACAATGTTTAGTAGGAGTCTGGTGTTTTTAAGTTTGAATCATATGGTGATTTTTCTGTTTTGTAGAAGTGAGAAGAGGATTTGTCTTCTCTATTGCGTATTGCATTTCATTGTTGGTTTGTGGAAGAGGATTAGTATGAGTCCAAGTGCATGGTTTGCAAATGTTTGCTTGTCTCTTGCTGGTCTTATATATTCATTTGGGTTTGAGACTTGGCTAGTTGTGGAACATGAAAAGGTATGTATTCGTGAACTGCGTTTCCGTTTATCATTACATCACAAAGTTCTGATTTGTAATAATTTTTTGTGTCTTTGTAGCAAAGTCAGCGGAATGATTCGTTAAATGAGACATTTTGGTTGATGACTTTTCTTGAGTCTGCATCTTTAATTGGAGGTCAAGTTCTTTCAAATTGGCTTGTGGATGAAAATGTTCAGCATGGCGTTGCATTGTCCGCTACGACGTCTATGTTCTTCTCTGTTGTGGCCATTGTTTGTATTGTAAAGACTGCAAAAGAGCCTTTGAAGACCCTTCCATTAAGGGATTATTCCGCAGCTTTCTATGCGTATGTTCTTGGTGGTAAGGCTTTCTTTTGTTAACATTGCAATTCACAGATTTGAAATAAACTTGCTTCGTGAAGGAGTATAAGCTAATCTTAGCGTGTCAATTTGTTTAGATAAAAGAATATGGTTTCTGGGAACTGCACAAGCCTGCCTCCAGTTTGCCACTGCAGTCTTTTGGATTCTTTGGGCACCATTGATAGTGGTATGATCAAGTTTCCTAGTATATTTTGCTGTTACTACAACCAAATTTTATGTTTCAGTAATCAAATTAGTAATGATGCTTACTTTCGTTTGATGTCAGCCATGCAAATGATCTGCTTAAATTTATAATGAGTTATGTTGGCTCAGGCTGATGGACGAGAAGTGAATCTAGGATTGATATATCCATGTTTCTTGGGTTCAAGAATGCTTGGGAGCACAATTTTCCCATGGTTAATGAGTGGACAATCATTGCTCCGGCTTGAAGATTGCGTAGTGTACATATACGCAATACTTGGGATTGTGTTTTCTATAGTAGCGTACGATTACCAGGTAACTTATTTGCTAGTTTCAGAAAAGTGTACCTGTAAAACATGTCTTGCTGCCTTTATATGTAAGGCCTCACGCTTTTAAAATTCTTATCCTGCAGGAAATCCGAACCTTAGTAGTACTTTTCTGCTTATTCCATGGCTGTGCTGGACTGGTACTGCCTTTGCTTGCAAGACTAAGGACCATGTAATGCTCTTATATACATTTTCTTTCTCATTTTGTTAATGAACATTTAGCAGACATTCTTTGATAGCAGAAGAATCGTTCGTCTCTGCTGTAGTGAACTGTTATCGTATATTATAGGTATGTGCCAAATGAATTGCGTGGAGGAATGATAAGCCTCTCTCAAGTCCCAGCTAATGCAGCTATTTTGTTTTGCCTAATACAGGTATGTGCCATAAGAAGAAAAAAAATACAATTCTTGCTGGTATATTTTGCTTCTGTTTCGGTTGCCTAATCGTTCTTAATATTGCAGAGAGGGTACTACAACAGGATGGAGAATTCAACAATGATGGCTTTTGGTGCCATTTCTTTATTCACTGCATCTGTTTGTGTATATTTGTTGAGACGATGGGGAAAGTCACCACACCATGATTGGCATAAATTATGATTCAATAATAACTCGCGGTCTCTGGTTATGAGACTTATGCAGTGAAGGGGAAGCAGCACAAGGCAAATCCAAGAAAAATCTAAATGTTTCCTCTCGAGATGGATGCAAAACAAATAAAAACAAAACTCAGGTCGGTATGTAATCTTGTGTTCATGGTCTCAGCTTCAATTTTGTAGCAGCATGAAGTGAGAACACACACACACAAACCTGAAAGCTCGAAGTTGCAGTGAAAGCAGCATAAGAGGTTTGATTTGTTAGTTTCAGGGAGTGCTATTATTTTGAAATTGATTGTTTTTGTTTATTCATGACTTATTTGGACTAGTAAATATGAATGAATTTTTTTGCACATTTTACAAGTCAATCTGCATATTCTCTATATGGTTGGTCTCTTATCCACTTGGTGGCAATCCATTTCTCCCCTTTTATAACAGGACAACTTCCATGGAGAGATCTCTGCAACAACACCACCAAAATTCTGAGAAAGATCAAACACTAATATCCTAACTGGTTTCTTACTGTCCGAAACACCAAGCTGATTGATTGTTCCGTTGGAAACAATTGTGGAAGACCAATGCACTTCTGATAACCATACCTTCCCTTCACGTTTCTCCCATTCTGCCCTCTCAAAACCAATCCTTTCATAACCATAAAACCTGAGCCATAATAACCCGAAAGAAGAAACAATGTTTTACCTCGAATGGGAACATCGTTTCTCCACCTTCTTCGACACTTGATAAGTACAACAGGAAAGACACGAGCTGCATTCGTATGTTGAGAGGATGATCAGTACATGGAGATTCGAATCGACTTTTCAAATTCTAGAGCATGAAAACTATTTTAGATTGCTTACTCTTTGGCTATTCTGGGGACCATACTCAGCTGGACTGAATGTGTCATAATGTGAATCATACTTCTGGCCAAGCTGAGACCTCAAGATGTTGAATGACTGGGAGAAATAACCACATGAAGGTCTTATTTTTAGATCATATATGCATTGCTTTCGTATATTCTCATGAGTTACATGAATGAAAATATGCTAGAAATGTAGATGCATTATTATTTTATTCTATATGAATAAATGTAGTAGAGCTCACTTCGTAAAGATATAGGGATCCTCGTGGCTTTAGTTATTTTCTCTTTGATGGCAGCTAAAATCCTGGATTTGTAGTTATCAGCGCCGATGAACACTCCGGTGCTGCAGTACAAATGTTCAGTTTCCGGTAATGTTCATTGGTCTTAATGCTCAGTGGTGTTAAAATGGATGATCCAACCCAACCCATAACTCATATGGGTTGAATGTTAATGATTTATGGGTTAATCCAATCTATTTAGCAATTGGGTTGGATCAACCCATTAAACATAAATGAGTTGGATTGACTTTGACTCAATCCATTTTATTTTGATACATAAAATAATTATATAAATATTTATTAAAAAATTGTATCATAATTGTGTTTTGGGCACAATATTTTCACAAAATTTCGTTTTTGGAGGAAAAAATTTATGGATCATATTTTTGGCGGAAATTTTTTACGGGATCAATAATTTTGGTGGGAAATTTTATGAATCTCGATTTTGGGGAAAATATTTTGTGGGATCACGTTTTTGGCGGGAAAATTTTGCGGAATCAATTTTTTGGCGGGAAATTTTGTGAATCTCGATTTTGGCGAAAATGTTTTGTGAGATCACGTTTTTGGCTGGAAAATTTTGCGGGATCATAATTTTGGCGGGAAAATTTTTGCGGGATCATATTTTGGCGGGAAATTTTATGAATCTCAATTTTGGCGAAAATATTTTGTGAGATGACGTTTTTGGCAGGAAAATTTTACGATATTTTTGGCGGGAAAATTTTACGAAATCATATTTTGGCGGGAAATTTTATGAATCTCGATTTTGGCAAAAAAATTTGTGAGATTACGTTTTTGGCGGGAAAATTTTGCGGAATCATATTTTTGGCGGGAAGTTTTATGAATCTCGTTTTTGACGGAAAATTGTTTAGTATATTGTGTTTTTTGTATAATCTTGGTTTTGGCGAGAAATTTATTTCCCGAATCAATTTTTGGTGGAAAATTTCCGAATCACTTTTTTTGCCAGAAAATTTGAAAATAGTCAAAAAAGCTTTTTAGCGAGAAAATTTGTGAAATAGTATTTTTGTTAACAAAATAAAAAAAAATTATGAAATCATGTCTTTTAGTTATAGATGGGTTGATGGGTTATCTATTTTCAACCCAATAACCTATTTTATTTCAACCCATTTTAACTCAATCCATTTGACTCATCAAACTCATCAACCCATTGAAACCAAATATTCAATCCATTAAGATTAATGGGTTGGATTGGATTGGATAAACTCATGAGATTTGACTCATTTTGAGACCCCTAATGCTCTCTAGCCTTTAAATTCCCATTAGGGAGAAATGAGTCTTATTGTAAGATCATACAAAGGCAAGTTCATGAAACCTTTAAACCTTGTTCTAACGTTTTGAGTAGTCTTTTCGGTTTCGCCTATTCTTAAAGCAAGCGTAACAGTCTTTTTAATCCGTTGTTGACAAAAGTATTAGTGATTTTATGGTGGGCAAAAAAACTGAATCAACACATTTTTAATTTAACTGATCTAATATTTAATCATTGATGTTTTTTTAGTTGAGTAATCATTGATAATCGTATAAATAATACAAAATAAAATTGAGTTCGAGTTTTTATTAATTAATCTTATAAACTAAAATAGATCGTCGTATTCTATCTCATCAATCGAATGAAAAAGAGTAATCGACGTTATTTTTATAATCTATTTGATAAATACAAATATATAAATTTTTAAAAAATTAAGATTCGTCAGATATGTCAAAAAAATCTATTTACATTTTTGTAATACATATCAAAATCTTATCTATCGGTTGACACGTATCACGATCTTGTTAATTATTATGTTTGATGTATCAAATTTTATATAATAAAATAATAAATACAGTGTTAAAGAAGCAAATGAATAATATAAATCATTTGATAAACTGTAAACACAAAATTTTAAACGTTTCTAATTACAAAATATATTTCATAAAAAGAATCCTAAATGTTTTTTCAATATATTTTTTTATCATCTTTCCACATAATACCGATTCGAATACATATTAGCTAAGAGACAAATTAGTTCATTCTTGAAAGTTCTTATATCGTTACCAAAAGAGTAAACAAAGTGCTCGTTTCGAAACAACTAACACGTGGTTATGTATACAAAGATCACGTAGACTTAAGAATCAGTGTACATCCACGTGTACGACACATGTCAGAATACGAGCCATACGTATTCAATATAAGCAAAGATATCCCATGGCTAAGAACTTAACAAACTCGGTCGTAACTCGTAAGAACATATAATAAAAAACACAAAAATGGACAATGAGAAAAAACCAGCCACGACGACGGAGAAGAAAACGGAGCAAGAAGCCAAAAACGACGACGTTCCATTCATCAAGAGCCCTTACTTGGACTATGATAACTTGGAAGGAAACAAAATGAGAACTTTTGGAGCCGAAGGAGGTCAACAAGAGGCTAAGGTCGGTCTCACTGGTGGACTAGCCACCGATGCTCCCACTCCTTCAGGCGGCGTTGGCCGTGGTGGAGGCGCTGCATCGGCCGATCTTTCCTCCACCGGTGCTATTAACCGTCAGGGAGTTCCCTGAAAAAACTCTTTACAAGTCTTCCAAAAATGTAGCTTAGCTTGTCCAATAACTAATCAGCGTTGTCTTTTCCTTTTCTGTTAAGGTTTTATGGGTGAAGTAAAGTGCATTTGCGTGTACAATGCTAAGTTCTAAAATATGAATAACAATAAGTTTTAAAAATAAGTTTCGAAAGTCATGTATATGATGCATGACAGCATGGGATATATGCGAAACGATCTCAATTATATAAATATTGATTTTTGTTTCTGTTTGTAGCGGAATGCAAACTTCCATCCATTACTAGGTCAAAATTCAAACTGCATGTATAATTTCAACAAATTATTGATCTAATTAGATATCAATGTAGCTAGGTATTCATCAATGAAATTCAACTTGAATCAAACGATAAATAATAAATGATTATTCTGATAATTAAGTTTAAAACTTACCTATATACATAACTAGATAGATTCAAAGACTACAGAAAATATTTAAAATACAAAAATCGATTTTAAAACTTTAAATATCTCAGCATCCATGTTTCTGTTACAAACTTCTCTACCTTTCGATGTAGGGTGTGATTGGTAACATGAGTTACCATGAGTTAAGATTGAGTTATGGTGTAACTCATAATTAAGTCAAAAATGTTACCAATCATGAATTAACTCATAATTTTGAGTTTGAGTTATAGTATGTTATTGTTGATTTACAAATTTGAGTTATACTTTTTGTAAAATTGGTAACTCAACAATTAACTCAACATCATGGGAATTCTCCTTTATTAGAGATGAGTTACTATATATATTTTTTTTAAAAAATCTAGTTTTCTAACCAACGTTAGTTTTGATTTGTCTGGTGGGTGTGTACCTTAGTACTACAAACTTTTAAAAATAATCCAACGACTTTTATTCAGCCAAATATTTTTGTAAATTTTATAATTTTTATGTGAAATGATTCAAACAAAGTTACTCCTTAGTTCTTTATGAACAAAATAATTTATTTTCTAATTTATTATATTTAAGTTATTTTTGTTTCATTTAGATCTTTTTATTACTATTCAATTTGTATTAGAAAAATGTACAACAGCTTATTATTACTAGCTTTAAATTTAATTTGTTTTTTATAAGACATACTGCAACTTATACATCAAAAATGTTACCAGTTAGTTATATCAATAAAAGTGTTAACTAATTTGTTTACAGCAAACTTACCACATAAATTTTCAGGTTCTACCATATTTTTTTACTGCAAATTATATTAAATTACAACACTTGTTGCAACTCAACTTTGATACCACATGTTACCGGTCGGAACTGTAAACAAAAAAGTCTTTTCGCTTTGAATAAGAAAATAGAATAACTAAGCCCACTTAAAAGCCCATAACAAATAAAGTCGCCGACATATATGTACTTGCAAAGCCACGTAGATCTCGAGGAACCGCGTAGCTACCGCGTGTCAGAGATACACGAGCCACAGTGTAACTTTTAAGTCCCATAAAAGCCAAGACATTCTCATCTTCTAAACAACTAAGTTTCTTACAAATCTAATTCTAGTGAACATTACAAACCAAGAAAAAATGGAGGCCGAGAAAAAACCAACAACGACAACAGAGAAGAAAACAGATCAAGTTGCTAAAGATGTCGACTTGCCGACCAACAGTCCTTACGTGGATGACTCTACAAGCGTGGATGAGTACAAGATGAAAGCTTATGGAGCCAAAGGCCACGAAGAGGTCAAGGCTGGTCTCGGTGGTGGAACCACCGATGCTCCTACTCCTTCTGGCGACGGAGACGCCACCGCCACCACCGCGAAAACTTCTTAAATAAAACTATGTAATAATGGGTTTCTTGGATCGTTGAGAGAAAACCCTAATTTCTAGCTTATCTGAATAACTGATCCAGCTTTAACGTTTTTAATTAAAATGTATTTGCGAAAATAATTTTCCGAGTTTCGTAAGATGTTATCAAATGTTTCGGATGAAATGGAAGTAGTGACGATGTGAAATTAATATAATCGCTTATTATATATCTTCGGTTTCGATGAGGCAAATCGTTTTTGCAACTAATTCTCAGTGATTTAATTTTTCAGATGTATATGAATTAACCCTATTTGTCGGTTCGGCTCGCTTTTACTCGGTCATACATTAAATACGGAATATTAGGTGTGAAAGATATTTTATTTGTTCACGTAGTGGGAGGACACGTGGTTGGCAATGAGAGCCACAAAATCTTGGACTTTTTTTTATATATGGCTCACAAGTTCACTATCACTCGAGAACGTGTGTATGTTTTTTTTTTTTTTTTTTTTTTTTTTTTTTTGTCCATCTGAATATATTATCAAATACCACAAAAGTGGCCCAATAATTACACTTAAAATTAGTCCAAAACTTAGCCTAACAAAGGCCCAAACCAAACGGAAGCCCCAAAAAACAGAAGCTAAAGTTGATCATAAAGAGGAAAAACGATCTATTTCCCCATGAGATGTATGATATCTAAGTATATGCTGCCCAAAAAAATACTTCTCCTTATATGTCCACCAATTGAATTTATCACATCTATATCTCCACCAATTCGAATTTGTTCCACCCATATACCCATAAATTCGATTTGGTCAGGTTTCAATTTAAACCGGAGACCTAACCAAAAATAACCACATGTCGACCAAACCAGAACCCGGTCCAATTTTAAACGAAACCCAGTCGTTATAACCCGACCCAACTCATTCTCCTTTTTTTCTGGGAAATCTCACTAAAACTAAACCAACAAAGTTTTGAAGTTTTGTTTGTCATAATTAAAAGAACAGAAGCGAACAATAACACAAAAGAGAGTCAGATTTGGAAATAACAAGTGTTTTAACAGATAAAATGCAGAGAATTTGAATCAAATCTAGAAATCATCATCATATTGCAACAAGAGAAATTCTAAACAAGGCTATTATGTATCATACTAGAAATGTACATGAAAAACAAAGGACCTCAAAAACAAAGGTAAATCAGAAGAAGAAAAGAAAGAGGAGAAGGCCACAGAGATCAAAATGGAGATCTACAGAGAGGGCAACTGAACCGGGGAAGAAGAAGAAGAGGAGATCGAATCATGGACTCCAATTGGAGATCTACAGAGAGGGCAATTGAAGTTGAGATGTTGGATCCAACCTTCCAAACACTGCTTGTGGAACACGTGTCTGCAGTCTAGCTTCCTCACTTCTTCTCCGGCTTTGAGCGTAGACAAGCAGACGATGCAATCTGAGGCGGAGTTGTCGGTGTAGCGGTAGGAGAAGAGGCGATTGAGGTTGAGGTGGTTGGCGAGTACAACGAGGTTAGCGAGACTAGAGGAGATGGAGGCAGAAGCATCGAGATGAGGAGCGGAGGAGCAGAGGCGGAGGAAGAAAGAGCGGACGCTACAAAGTGTTGTCAGACTAACTTGGACAAAAGATTTCAAGAAAATCAGTGGCACTTGTTCTTCTTCTTCGCTGTCACTCAACGACATAGCATCGTGTCGGATTGGTTGTTCATCACGAAACTCCAACAATAATTGCTCGATGCGAAACTCATCTCGCTCATCTGCTTTTGCATCAAATCCTGCATCTTCTTCTACGAATTCTGCATCCTCTTCAACGAATCCTCTTCGTGCCCATCTCTAGTGACTAGTGCCGTCGCATTCAAATCCACCCTCTCCCTCTCTTCTCCTCACGTTTCGAGTTTCAATTTTGAGAGAAAGAAGTTATGATTTTTGATTTTTTTTTCTAGGGTTCTTACGGGTTCAATTTGAAAGAGGAAAAAGAAAGATGGATCTGGGTCTGGGTCTAGATCTTGGTTTAGGTTATAATCGGGTCGTAATCCGGTTTAACATATTAACAAACCATTTACCAACAGTAAACCATCATTAACCGATCCAATTCGAATTAGTGGAGATATAGATGTGACAAATTCAATTGGTGGACATACAAGGAGAAGTAAGTTTTTGGGCAGCATATACTTAGATATCATACTTTTCGTGGGGAAATAGATCGTTTTCCCTCCTAAAGATCAAAACCAAGCACATAGCCACACTCCAAAAAAATCTATAGCATAGGACATTAATCCCACTATTTCAGCTTCAAAAAGGTTTTTCAACCACAGAGGATAACCCCTAGCAACATAAGAATGAATTCTTTGCTCCAAGATTACACTTTGTGCTATGCGAAAAACACTCATATATATATATATATATATATTTTTTTTTTTTGAATTGAATGTTAAATTAATTCAAACCAAATATCGTTTTTACAACAAGTGTATCAAGAGTTTGGAAAAAAACCCATATTGTTCTTATGATGTTCACTATCACATCTCCAATTTGCTAAAAGATTCAAAGCAACACCTAATTCTTGAGCATGAGCTTTGAAATTTGGCCAAGCTCGAGGCCTCTCAAGCGCTCCCAAAATCTCTATATCCTGCACCCCAAAGACTACCTTATCTAACCCATGACTTTTCATACACTCCACACTCCAAACCATAATTTTAAGAACAAAATCATGTCTGCAAAGCTCGGTCTCAAAAGCTTTCCTACTATGCATCCTAACTTGACCTTGAGCATCTCTCAAAACCCAAGATCCTCCTCCAAAAACCTTCTTTCCGTTCCAGGAATGACCAATGTTACACTTGAGCCATCCCACTGGTGGAGGCCTCCATTCACTACCTTTGACTGGACTTTTAACCCTTTGTTCTCTACCTCATTATCTTTTACCTCCTGAGCCATAAACCATTCACTAGACTCCTCCCAAATCTTTTGTATAGCACTTATGGCATGGTGAAAATTTCCTTCAAAAAACAGAAGGTTTCTGTTCTTCCAAATCTGCCATAGAATCCACGGAATGGATCTTCTTATATGCAAAGGAATACTCAGCTTCTTCTTAATCCCTAAAACATAAGAGATGTTAGTATAGATTGAATCAGAATGGTACCCTTGTTCTGGCCAAGGGACATTGGAAACGGCCACATTTGTCTAGCTGAAGTACAAGTAAACAACACATGATTTGTTGATTCTCCTTCAAGACCACACAACTGACATCGGCTATCAACTTTCACACCTCTTCTTCCCAAACACTCCACCACTGGAATAGCATTTTTAACTGCCTTAAAGATTAAATTTTTGATATTTAGAGGAGCTTGTAAATCCCAAATTTGAGTCAAGAGACCATTTATGGAAGGTAGAGCTTCAGCTTCACGAATCAGGATGTGATTCTTATCCTTGTTAGCCCACCAGTAACCAATTTGCACAGTATAATCACCACTTTTAGTGTGGTTCCACACCCAAAAATCCTTCTGATCAGCAACTGGTTTCTTCCTCAAAATCAGCTCGATATCCCTTTGATAGAACAACTCCTCCAGCACCTTTACTCTCCATTTTCCAGTCTACTGATTGATTAGTTCACTGACTCTGAGATCCAAGTCAACAAAAATGTTCTTCATCAATGGGATTCTCTTCCTCTCATCCTCCAACCAAGGATCACACCACACACGTAATGATCGACCATCTCCAATGAGTTTTGACATTCCTGAGCTCAACAGCTCCCTTCCCCACAAAATACTTCTCCACGCAAAAGAGGGACTCTTCCCACATTCAACATTCAAAAACTCCCTCTGCCTAAAGTACCTGCTCTTAACAAAGGAAGCACACAAACTCGAGGGAAATTGGAGAATTCTCCACGCTTGTTTGGCTAACAGTGCTTGATTAAAGCATTCTAGATCTTTGAACCCCAAACCCCCATTCTCCTTGGATAACCAGAGCTTTTCCCAACTTATCCAATGTATTTTCTGTTTTTCCTCCTCAGAGTTCCACTAAAAATCAGCCATCGCACTAGTTAAAGAGGAAACTGTAGACTTAGGGAGTTTAAAGATGGACATAGCATACACAGGCATCGCCAAGGCCACAACTTTTAACAAAATCTCTTTCCCTCCCATTGACAGTGTCTTAGCAAACCAACCTGACATCCTAGTCTTTAGTTTTTCTTTTATATAATCCAACATTTCAATCTTTGACCCACTAAAACACTCTGGAAGACCCAGGTAAGAACCCATTCCTCCTTCATTTTGAATTCCCAACACTAATTTAATGCTCATCTTTAGACCATCCTCAACTTTTGCTCCAAACGATATAGCAGATTTATCCGGGTTCACTCTTTGTCCTGTTGCTGTCTCATAAACTCTCAATATCCTCTTTAGCTCTTCACTCTGCATCACTTCTGCCTTACAGATAAACAAACTGTCATCCGTAAAAAGGAGATGATGAATTGATGGTCCATCTTCAGAGAACTGCAACCCACTGATCTTTCCTTCTGCTTCAGCTCTACCCAAAAGGTGAGTTAAACCCTCAGTACAGAGGATAAAAAGAAAAGGTGAGAGGGGATCACCTTGTCTCAATCCTCTTTGAGGGACTGTCAAACCTCTAGGTTGGTCATCAATAAGAACCGAGAAAGTAGTTGTGCATACACAAGCCATAACCCACTTAATCCAAGTCTCATGAAACCCCAGAGCCTCTGCAAAGCTTTTAAATAACTCCACTCCACTCTATCATACGCTTTAGACATATCTGACTTTATAGCCATGTACTCCTGTGAGACAGAAGGCTGAGTTCTAAGGCTGTGCACAATCTCATGTGCCACCAATATGTTATCTGAGATGAGTCTCTCAGCTACAAACACAGACTGCGTTGGAGATACTATATCAGACAAAAAAGGTTGCAATCTCTTCACCAAAATCTTGGAAATAGCTTTATAAGTGATAGAACAAAGACTGATAGGCCTGAGATCCCCCATCTTTGACGCATTAGATTTTTTAGGAATGAGGCATAAGTGAGTATAATTCCACTCTGCTGGCATAATCCCTTCCAAGAAGAACCTATGTATCTCCTCACATAACTGCACACCAATGATGTCCCAATACTGCTGAAAGAAGACACCCGTCATTCCATCTGGCCCAGGCGCTTTAGTCGCCTTAACTGAAAACACTGCCTCCTTTATCTCTTCATTAGTAACCTCCTTGATCAAACATTGGTTAACTGACGCTGGGACCCTGGACTGAAACCCTGTAAAAATCTCTTCAAAGCTATCTCCTGAGGACGAAGCAAAGAGCTTTGTGAAGTACTTTATGGCCACCTCAGCTATAGAGGCATCATAACGCTGCATATTACCTTCCTCATCTTCCAAGCCTTCTATGGTCTTTTTAGCCCTACAAGATTTCACAGAGGCATGAAAGTATTTTGTATTCCCATCTCCCTCCTTTGCCCATTTTTCTCTACTCTTTTGGCTCCAAAAAGTTTCCTCTTCTCTATAAGCACCGCATAACTCTCTTTTAATCTGGTTTTGCAACTGAAAATCTGGTCTCATAGCTGACTGTTCCAACTCCAAAGCTTTTTGCAACCTAGTGATATTATCCCCTGACTTGGTCTTATTATTCCTCTTCCAAAAACTTAAAGCTTTTCTGCATCTCCTTATGTGGTCAGCAACTGTATTTCTTCCACACAGAGCAACTGAGTTCCAAGCCTTTTCTATACACTCTTTTACCTGAGGTTTGTGGAGCATTCTCCTATCGAACTTGAATTGACCACGATACGAATCTTGCATTGATAGAATCTTGACCAGAACAGGTCTATGATTCGACCCTCTTTTCTCCAAAAAAGCTTGATTAGAAGCCGGGAACAGAGCATACCACTCCTTGTTCCCAAAACCCATATCCAGTTTACATTGGATATATTTTTTGTACCTCATACCTCCCCAAGTAAAAGAATTTCCATGACTTGGCATTTCCACCATATGACACGCTTGAATCAGATTCACAAAATTTTCAAAGAACTAGTCTTCCTTACACTGACCGCCTATCTTTTCCCCACTGTGTAGCAAATCGTTAAAATCTCCCATCAAACACCAAGCTTCACTTCTCTGAATCCCAATCCTTGTAATTCTCTCCCACAGTCTTGGTCTAAACTTTACAACTGGTTCCCCATAAATACAAGTCACAAAAAAGGACAAACCCCCAAAATGGATATAAACATCAATGAAGTTCTTGCAGAAGTCCAAGATATTAACCACCACAGAGCTCTTGCAAAACAGAGCAAGACCTCCACTATAACCAACTCGATCCACAGTGAAAACCCTCTCGTACCCCAACCATACCTGAAGATCAACCAATACATTTCTCTTGTGTTTTGTTTCCATCAAGAACAAGACTTCTGGAAAATGTTTGTGACGCATCTCCTTCAGTCTTTGAATCGTCAAGCCTTGTGCACGGCCCAAACCTTGACAATTCCAGCTGATGAAACTCATTAAGCATTGGACGGTCCCTCACTTGGGACCACCTCTTGGTTGCTAGTACTAGCTGGTTGAAATACCTTCATTTCCTTCTCCACCAATCTTTGCTTATCTTTATGAGCTTCCTTCTCCTCATCTGCAGCAACTCTGACCGCCTTCCTTTTCCCTAACTGACTCTTTTCCTTTCCTTTACTCTTGTCTGATGAGGAAAACTCCCCTGCACCCCCAACCAAAATGGCTTTGCGTCTCCTGTTGTTTATGTGAGGACGTTTCCTCCGACTTTTCTTCTTAGTAGCTGTCCCGAAAGATCCAGCTTCAAAAGAAACGGATCTGTAATCCGTTGGACAGTTACCAAGAGAGGAAACCTCATCAAGATAAAACATTCCACCCTCAAAGTCAGACTGAACCCCCTCCATCAGCTCACCTCTTGAATTTGCAATACCACTAGCAACCACCTCTTCAATCACACTTATTTTAGCTCCCAGCTTCCTCCCTTTCTGTTCCTCCATAGCTCTAGAGTTGTAGCCAAAGACAATCCCTTTCCCTTTGTCTAGGTCAGCAGACACTAAGGGTTCAAATTCCAGATGCAGACAACCCTTACTCAATGCAGGATTGTTTAGAATCTCATTCACCGATTTCTTGGCTCTTTCTCTCTTGATAATTAAGTCTTCCCCCAGAGGGGATAGCAAGTAAAGTCTTATCCCATCCAGAACATCCTCAACTATCCTCAGCCTTCCTGTAGCCGGATTAACCCCAACCTGGTCCTCTTTCAGCACTCCAAACAAAGGATCCTCAGGCTTTATATAAAGCTTCGGGTTCGTCACTACTTCCTTTTCCACTCCCAGCCTCCCCATTTCTTCCAGAAATAGAGGAAATTTCTCTTTTTCGTGTGTTAACCGTTGACAGATGTAACACCTTTTTTGGAATTTTTCAAAGTCATACCAAACTTTTGTTTGTCCTCCAGACGGGAGATTCACCGTTTTTGCTCTCATCACCAGCATAGACACATCAAAATTCACTTTTACCCGCACATAATCATTTCTCTGTGGTCTCAGTGGATCAAAAGCTACTTCCACAACTTTACCCGCAAACCCTCCAAGATCTTTAATCGAACTTACTGTCTTGTGATTAACCGGTATATTCCTCAACTGGATCCACACTGGAATATACTGTAAATAATCCACAGGCGGGTTCTCCACCCACCTCTCTAAGACCAAACCCCATTGATTGAAGGTTTGAGCTCCTTTGAGCATCACTACTTCCAAATCTTTAGCCTCTTGAAAGATGAACTGGAATCTCTCCGACGACAGAGCCACTCCACAAACCTTGTTAACCATGGACCACTTTCGGGGCATATCCAAAACCAGATCCGAGACCCGCTGACAATCCGGGTTTAGAGTACGCCCTATCAAGCTCAGACTACTCTCCACTGATGAACTGTATTCCGGGGCATCTGGTAACTCGTAGGGGACATCTATATCTTGTAACCTCAACTTCATCATCACCTTATCAATGCTAGACGACATCTCGACCTCAAACCAAAGAAACCTCTCCACAGCCCCAAAAAATTCAAGAACCAACCACAACACTGCTCGAAAACCAAGAACCCTTATCTCAATAAACACTAAAAAGGTGAACAGTGTTCGAAATTCTATCCAAAACACAACGGTAAACCCAAAAAACACTCAGAGAAACCAAGAGCTAACCCTCTCCTTGTCACCAAAGGTCTTAAGCCCAAAAAAAGGAATATGAGTTTTTTGTTTCTGTGTATATATTTCATTAAAAGCTAAATATTATGTTATTAGTTTTTTTTTTTTTTTTTTTTTGTCGGCCGTTATTAGTTAAGTAATTTACATACTCTTTTTTTTCTATCAAAAACTATGTATATTAGCTTTTAATATTATGATGATGGTATAATGATAGTATGATTATTATTTGACTTATCAAATTAAATTAGTTCATGCAATGATCAATCCATTTAAATTTGATGGATTCATGAATTGATTTAACTCATTTGCTAAATAAGTAGAATCGATGCATAATTCAATTTATTATAATCATTCATGGGTTCAATTAGCTAACCATTGTATAATTAATACAATCGGTGCATAGTTAATTTACGATGCTAAACCAATATAAAGCGGACTCAACTCGTTTGATAATTATAATACTTGGGCCCAATGCCAGACTGGGCCTGGCCCCATATTACACGCGGTGCATAAATTTGTCTCGATTAAAAGGTCCAACTTTTTTATCCTCTGTTCCAACGGCTAATAACCACCGTTGGGTCCCTTCTATTAAATCAACGGTCCAGATCTCTTAAATTTTCACCTATATAAAGCACACAAGTGAGTTAGTTACATCTTCGGTCTTCACTCACTCACAGTCACTCTTTCTAATTCCTTTTTTCTCTCAACTAATCTCTAATTATGGATCTTAATTTCTTCCTTATGGTTACACTCATCTCTATCACTGTCTTCTCCGCCTACGTCGGTGCCCAATCTCCGGCCACTTCTCCTATCATTTCTCCTTCTACATCTCCTCACAAGCCTAAGTCCACATCTCCCGCCATTTCTCCCGCTTCTCCGTCGTCGGTATCAACTCCCAAGGCGGCTCCCGTGAAGGCTCCGGTATCATCCCCGTCCATCGAGGCTCCAATATCCTCCGTTCATGTGCCAGTGATGTCTCCTTCTACATCTCCTCACAAGCCTAAATCCACATCTCCCGCCATTTCTCCAGCTTCTCCGTCGTCAGAATCCACTCCCACGGCGGCTCCGGTGAATACTCCGGTATCATCCCCATCCATCGAGGCTCCCAAATCCTCCGTTAATGTGCCAGTGATGTCTCCTGCTTCTCCTACACCTGAGGCTTTTTATACTCCTCAGATCTCTCCTGTGGCTCCTTCACCAGAGACCGATACTACGCCTTCTCCTGCACCGGAGACTGACACTACTCCGGCTCCCTCACCGGAGACTGACACTACGCCGGCTCCTGCACCTGAGATTGATACTACGCCGGCTCCTTCACCAGAGACTGATACTTCTCCGGCTCCCGCGCCATCAGTTGACGTCCCGGCTCCAGCTCCGAGTAAGCATAAGAGGTCGCCGGCTCCAGCACCGGAGCTTATAAGCCCGCCTGAATCGTCCACGGAAGCTCCTGGACCAAGCGACGACGCTTTCGGGCCTGTTGCAGCGGATGATCAGGTAACATTAGTTTTGATATGATTGAATACTTTTAATTTCATACAATTTACATGCATGAACGTATTGGTTCTATGGTCGATATTGTAAATTCGTTACTGTGATATGAATTAGGACAGATAGAAACATTTTGCATGCATGGGACACTTAATAGCTATTGTTGTGGTGGTTTAATTTTTGACTGGAAACTCACTATCAAATAGCTTCAGAATGAATTAGTTAGACGGTTAATCTTAAGAAACTAATATGCATAGTACCATTACACTTTATTGGGTGTGTTTGATTTATTTTTTATTCTAACATTGGAATCCAATTAATGGTTAATGCAGAAGAGTGGAGGAAGAAGCATAAGTGTAGTGCAAAATGTGATGGTGGGAGCTGCGGCAATGGCGTGGGGTCTAATCGCTATGGTTTTCTAATGAATTTTTTTTGTTTTTTTTGTTTTTTAGTTTGAGCCTCTTGATTATTTTTATTTATCTACTTTTGTCCCTACCATTGTTCCCACACGACTCACGTTTTGTATCAGCATTTGATCATAATACCGATTTGTCTCTTGTGTACAAAATAAGTCCTTATTCCTCTAAGAAAGTCTACATCATCAGGAAACAAAATACAGTCTTTCAAATGAACACAATACTGATCGAGAATCACGAAAACAGAGCTTACATCACGAAGAATAGTATATCAAAATCAGTAAAAAAAACAATTTGCTAGTCCGATCAATGGTTAAATATTCTCACTCAATTCACATTAACAACTACATTGTTTTCTTCAAAGACTTACAAATCAGAAAAATCTTCTATTCCAAATCGAAGTTTATTCTGTTAATCAATCGATATTCAAAGAATGCGCAGAGAATCAACAAAATCTTGGGTATGGAATTATTTGCAGAAGAAACCTCTTTTGTACAAAATAACTACTTTGGTAACAAGACAAACACAAAACAGGCACCGAAGAACCAATATCAATGCATCATCAATTAGCCACGCCCGGCGTTTCCATGCCTTTGGTTTCTGAAGTAACTGAGCAACGCCTGTGCCTGACAAGTTACAACATTCTCCAAAAACGTTAGAAGAACATCAAACTCTTCAAAAGCAATCAAAAGCAAGAGATTCATGGTGATGGAATAGGCTGCTTTAACCAGAAGCATCAATAGGAAGATGAAATATATATATATATATATATAGAGTTTCTACCTTTTCTCTGGCCCTGGGAGTACCAGACTGTGAGAGAGCGACAAGAGGAGGAACGGCTCCTTCTTGAAGAACCATGTTGCAGAACCGACCACTATTGGTTGAAAGCTGAAGAAGAGCTGCTGCAGCGTTTTCTTTCCCTCTAGCCGAACCCAACTCGACGACCTCAACAAGAAGAGGGATCCCGCCTTCTTGACCAATCGCGTTTCTTCCTTCTGGGATTGTAGCTAGATTTGCCAAAACAGCAACCGCTTTATCCACCATTCCAGCTGCTGGGTCCATTAGATCTATAAGGTATCTCACAGCCCCAGATTGCACGATCGTTGCCTTGTTTTCTTGATGTATCGATAGATTAAACAATGCAGTGGCAGCATCTTTTTTACCCCGAGGGGTACCGTTACCAAGGAGATCCACAAGAGGTCCGATTGCACCTGACTGACCAATTTTAATCTTGTTTTCTTCTATTACAGAGAGGCTGAAGAGGGTAGCAGCTGAATTTTCCTTTGCTTCAGAACTACCATTTTCGAGCACGTGAATGAGCGGCGGGATTGCACCAGCATCAGCAATTAAACTTTTGTTGTTGTCATTGATGGACAAGTTGAGAAGGGCGGTAACAGCGTTTTCCTGTGTAGCTGAGTCGGTAGAGTAAAGTAATTCAACTAACAAGACGATTGCCCCAGAGTTCCCTATGACTATCCGGTTATCCATGTTGTGCTTTGCTAACAACCTTATTTCCACGGTTGCTTGTCTCTGAATATCCAGTGAACTACTTTTTAATTCCTCCACCAATTTCTTAACTTGGGTTTCGACCTCAGAAAGATCACGCCTCGTCTCATTTGAAGGCGCTGAAACAATTCTTGAACCAAGCCTCTCTGATGGACGGCGCCAAAATTGACCACGGTTACGTCTATCCATAAAATTTGGGGAGAAGTTGGATAAATCCTGCCGAGTAGCTGCCGAAGTGGTTGCAGCAAGAGGCCCCGATCTAATTTCTCCTGAAGCATCACTGCTGTAAGGTGTAGCATGAGCTGATTCTTCTGAATTCTCGTTCGGATCTGCTCTTGGAAACTCCTCATTGGAAACAGTGCTAGTAGCAGAAGGGGACCTATGATGGTGGTTCTCGGATGTTTGTCCATTTTCCACTGAGCCTCGCGTAGTTGAAGATACAGATGACCTACTGGGTGCATGTGTATCTGTCTTCATTTCTCGAGAATCGTTAGATCTATCTTCAAAATCATTTAAAGATATCCTCCTAGTGTCCAAACCAAACCCATTTCCAGATACACCTGGTGAAGAAGTGTCCAAGCCAGAAGCAGAACGTGAAGGAGAAGCACCTTCTCTTTCAACTGATCGGCTTGAGAATGAGGGCTTCCCTGTCTCACTAGTAGAAGCATCCCAATCATTTGACTTATTGCTGTCTTTATGAGTAGAAACATGAGCAGCCATGCTAGGAATGGAGTCTGTACATGACAAAAGAGGAAATAGCTCGTTTAAACTCGTTGATTTATTGGGATCAGGCAGCTTGACATCATTTGTCTCACACCAATTAGCAATCAAGGCCTTCACGGTGTAATTAGGAATCAGAGTCGTGTGAGTCAGAGACTGTCGAGTCTTGGGACAAACTTTTAAACCTAAATCAATCCATCTCTTGATGAAAGCCTTTTCATATGTTTGTCCTGATGACACAATCACAGGATCAGTCATTACTTCAAGCGACAGAGGGCAAAAGAAGTCGGCAAGAATGGCAACACTAGATGTCTTAGTCTGTTTGATCAGAAGAAGACGTTCGTGCATGCGGTTTACAATAACAATCAGTTGGTCAAGGAACTCGACTTCTGAATTATTCTCAGACTGCTCAGCAATCTCTTTTTGCCTCTCCAGAGCAACAGCTTCAATCAGAATCTCCTGGTTGGACCTCAGCCCAGTGTTCTCTCCAATTTCCACCAAGATTTCTGAGCTAGGTCCAACACCATCTCTCTGATCCCTCAGAGCACCATCAATCACAGAAGATATTTCTTCATAAGTAAGATGCTTAATCTTCTCTAAACATTGCTGCAATCACAAATAATTGTAAATTAACCATTGGCATCTCCTGCATTTTGAGTCAGTTGCTAATGTAGACAACACGACAAAACATAACGCAGTCAGCATCACTAATTCACTCCCTACACGCCCATTTTAGTTTCCAAACGTATGTACACCACAGTTATACCCATGTAAATTGATACATGATTACTTATAAGGTAAAGAGAAAGTAAACCTCGAGGGAAGCTGGATTCAGTTCATCAGGTAGGTCGTCCTTAGAAGACTTCAGAAACTGGAATATATCCACAATAGTGTCTCGCATCTTTGGTATCAAAGATTCAATTTGTAGGACCTAGAATTGTCATCAACAAACAATATATCAGTAACCATAACTCAAGCAGGGAAGCAGAATAACGCAATGGTCACCAATTTTCACCTAAAACCGTTAAGAATTCACGCTAATACCGAAAGACAACTTAGCTACAATGAGTGAGATATCCAACAGTCAAGTAACCCGAAAGGAACATAGAGATGTCTGTAATGTCTTGTACCGAGAAGAGTACCAAGGAAAACATTACATGGTTATGTTCAAACTCCAAGTATTCGAAACTTACAAAATAGACTTTACTGGAGAATGCTTGCCAACTTCTGAAAAGATCACTAGATTGATCAACATCTTGAGTCAATTCTTGAAATGCTCTACCAAGTTTCTCATCCAAAACAAGATGAGAGTTAATAACAACATCTCCAATAGGTTTCAACACTCTCAACAATTCTTCAACTCTCTTATAATACTTCTCAAATGGGTCTAAATCAATATGTCTAGAAGATGACAGATTTAGAAACGACGAGATACTGTTGACAAGAACTTTCAACACAGAGGTTTCCATTTCCACCCTGTAAATCAATCAACATACAAAATCATCAAAAAGGGCACACCAAAAAATCAACTTTTGCTACCAAGAATCTGACAAATTCACAACCTAAAATTGGAAACCCTAAGTAGATCGAAAGTAAGAGACGTACATGCACGTGAAGAAGAAGATTCCGGTAAGGAGAAATCAATCTCTCTCTCTCTCTCGATCGATCTTCCTTGAGCACGTAAAAGCAAATCTTCTTCTTCTTCTTCTAGCTCTGTTTTTTTTTTGTTAGCGAAAGAAGAAGAAGAAGAAAAAAAAAAAAGATTCCAAAGAGGAGTTTGTAACGCTCTCTTCTGATTGGTCAGATCGAAATTCGCTGGCGACAGGTCGCTTAAGCCGGTCTTATGTTTTTTCTTTGACAAGAGGAAATAAATATTTAGTAACAGTTCTGTTTTCAAAGACCAAGACCTCTGAATTAGTCAAATTTTTATTTATACAACTACATGTTTCTGACATTTTGCAATTTTACTTAGATAGAAATCTATTATATTATTAACGAGGTAAAAATGTACGAAAATGAAAAAAATTGGGCTTACTACTACTTAATGAACTTTTAATTCGTCGTCTTCCTTGCGTATTACATTTCTTTGAAGGAATGTTACTGGATTCGAATGTTTGTCGACGACCTTGCATTGTTACTCTCTCCTGTCAGCTCGCGAACGACTAGGTCAGGTGTGGCATCATAATAGGTATCACGGTGCTTCTTATTGTCTTACGCTTGAGCTACCTTATCTACATATGCGTCAAGGGGGAGATTCCTGATGAGGATCAAGAGTAAAGTTGTTTCTGGGAAATCGCCGGTTTATCAGTAGAGTTTTTTTTATACTCCCTCCGTTCCTAATTAATAGATGTTTAAGGTAATGCACGGTAATTAAGAAAACGCATTGATTTCTACGATTTACAGTTTTCAATAAAGTTTAACCAATAGTATTTCAATATTTGTTTTAGAATTTGTAAAAGCGCATAGAAAACTGTAAAAACTCTATTAATTTGGAACAAAAAATTTTTGTAAATAATTCTACATTTAGGAACAGAGGGAGTATTGTTTTAATTTGTTGTTTGTTTGATTTGTGTACGTGTCAATGGGATGATTCTGGATTCTGGATTATGATGAAGAATACAGTTTCTCGGTAATGATTCCAGATGATGATGAAGAGTTATGATGACTTATTGTTTTTATTGCTTTAGTTCATTGTATATTCATCGTAAACGGGTAATGTGTTATTATATGATTTTTATTTTTAGTGTCAATTTTCTTTCATTTTGTAATATAAGCAACGCACATTCTTAAACTGATAACATTCAGGTCTACAAGATGTAATGTACTTACAATGTCATATAAGTGAATTAATATAAGATCATAATGCATTCAAAGAGACAGAGATACATGATTTGTAAATTATATTTATATTCTGCGAAACCAACGGTTCAAAATTAACCTCACTACCCACATTCTACTGAACCGAATTATAGTTTTATTAATTCGGTTTGTTTCAGATAATTTCAATAGAATATTTCTAAACGTAGAAAATACAAAACCAACAAATTCAGTCAAAACGATCTTTTTAAAAAGATGTAGTTTTAATAAAATTTTCGTTAAAAATCATAATATCCGCGACAATCATAGTAAAAATGTATAATCAAATCATCTGTTTCGTTTACAGTTATTCTATACTAGACCCCTATTCCAGTATCAGCACCAAATTTCATTCCGATTTTATCTCCCGAATTCACTTCTCATATTCGAATGCATTTAATGAGACTAAAATAGGACAAACCAAACATTTGATGTAATTCAACACCATGGAGTCTTAAGGAAAAATGCATTTATTACATTTCCAGTTGATAAAACAAACAATTTATGAATTTCCTCAAATCTGGTTATGATTATTAAGTTTTTAGTCCACAACAACAACAAAAGCAGCAGTAGTAGATGGTGAAAAGATCTTATTAATTCTAATCGCTGGAACCTATATTACATAGAAGAGTCTTCGTTAAACAAAAGCAGAGCTGCTTTATGATTACATATAATACAAAAGACAAGCTAATACTTATTATCCCTAAAGATCAAGATTCAAGAGCTACATTGTCTGGTTTGGTCCGTCCACGTCGACTAATAAGACTCTGCTTTAGAGCGCCATGGAGTGAAATTGATACCACGAGCAATCAGGTAGACTATGAATGCACCATATGAAGCTGTAAACACAGTCACGAACCCGGTATAGATTATTCCACTGACCTCTGAGGAGAAGAACTCGAGCAACAAATAACCGTTTATCATTATCACCAATGCAGCAACGAGCCACGCGATTGTCTGCATAAAAAATGTGAGAGCTCAACAAAAGAGGGATCTTAATGAATGAAGTAAGAAAGAAGAAGCATATAGATCACAACAAACCTTACACAAAGGACCGATTTTGAAACTACCCATGATTTGTTCCTTGGAAACCAAACAGAGTAATGGAATGAGTGCAAATGGGATTTGAATGGATTGTAGCACGTTAAGCCACTCGTTTAAGACATCGAGTGTAGCTTCCGATGAATCAAACACTAGAGCAACAATAATAGTTGGAATGATTGCGCAGCTACGTGTGATCAAAGCTCTCAACCATTTCTTCATTTTGAAATTAAGAAACCCTCCCATGATGAATTGTCCTGCATAGGTACCTGTAATGGTACTGCTTTGGCCAGCAGCTAATAACCCGATTCCCCAAATGTATAGTATCGGGAACACACCGCCTCCATATTTCTCCTGAAGATACTGACCCGCGTTTACCAAACCAATGCTATCAGCGAGGTCAGTATTGTAAAACCCTTTAGCAAAAACTGTTGTGACAAAGAGATTGATCATAAAGGAAACAAAAAGAGCAAGTGTGGATTCAATTGTGTAGTAGTTTATAGCTTCTTGAACTCGGTATTTCTGTCGTTTATCAACTTCTCTAGATTGAACAAGAGCTGAGTGAAGAAACACATTATGTGGCATTATAATACAACCCACAACTCCAACTGCCTTTTGTATCGTTCTTGAACTCAGTTTCGGTACCAATATCCCTACATATAACAAGAAAGCACACTTCTTTACAACTTACAAGTGAGAACTTTATCCAGAACTGTATAAAGAGAATAAAGAAAGACTAACCAACGAGAAGCTCAGAGCCACTTGGCTTAGCTTGACCAAACATCCAAGCAAATGAAACCCCCATTGTAGCTATTAGAACCGCAAACACTGCTTCAAGCTTCCTTATTCCATAGTTCTCAAGAAACAAGAACACAAAACTGTAACCAAAACACACATATCAATCAAACACACAAGGAGACATTTTGATACATGAAACTTAAGTAAAGGTTTGAGATGTACCAATCAAGAGCAGTGATAACAACACCAGCCCAGAGAGGGAAAATGCCATTAGTCAAAATCTTGATAGCAATAGCACTACCAATAACTTCTTGAATATCAGATCCAATCAAAGCTAATTCAGCCATAACCCACAAAACATAAGCAGCCCAAGTAGGATACTCTTCACGACAAAGCTCAGCTAAGTGACGACCAGTAGCAACACCAAGCCTAGCTGATAAAAGCTGAACTAAAAGACCCATTGCTGTTGCCCACATAAGTAACCATAAAAGTGAATACCCAGCAACCGCACCTGCTTGTAGATCTCCTTCGAGATTCCCTGGATCTAAAAACGCAATGCTCATTAAAAACCCAGGTCCTGTGAATAACCATAATTTCCTCCATGAGAACGGTGGTGCTCCGCCGCATCCGACGCCGTACTCTAGATCGTTGTCTTCGTCTCTCACTATGTGTACTTTCTCTGTTTCTTCGTATGCTCTCTCTTCCTCTTCTTCTTCGATTTGATCGATCAGAAGTGGAAGATCGTTGTTCTCGAGACGTGACATTTTTTCCGGTGACTGTTGAGATTCTGTTTCAGTTTTGATTTTGTTTTTGTTGCTTTGCTCTTTACTTTTTCTAAGAGTATCTCTCTCTTTCTCAGTACTACATCCCTTATATATATACACACATTTCATAATATTCTCTTCATATTTGTGAGTTTGATGTATATATTACATTTATTCATCATATTCTCTTCATATTTGTAATACAATAAAAATAAGAAAATTTAATATAGAAAGTCAGCTTGCTAATTCTACTATCACAAACATTTAGGGGTTTTACTGGAGATTGGATTTCTATAGATTTTTAAGTTTTTTTCTAATATTGTTATTGGTTTGTGGATTTTCAAATTTCATTTAAAATTTCTTGTTATTGGAAAAGTTTAGTTTTCATTGATTTAATAAATCTAGTAAGAGTCTAGTGTTATCGGTATATGATTTTTTTTATAATTTAACTCATTAAACAAGATTTTGAGAATACCTTAGAAAACCATTAGATTTTTAAAATCTTTATAACTAAACTTTTTAAATACACAAAACTCTTTACAAATTTAACAAATCTTTACATTTTAAAATTTTGGAAATCTTTACAAATTCAACCCCAATAACACCCACTTATAATATATATTTTTTATATTTGTGACACAACTAAAGAGTTTAATATTCATAATATTCTTTTCATATTTGTGACACATTTAATAAGTTTAATATATATATATAACACAATTAATGAGTATTTCTTTTTGGTCAAAAATTAATGAGTATAATATATGCATATTCATAATATTCTCTTCATATTTTTAACACCGTTTTTAAAAAATACATTTCTTGTCAACCGCATATAACCATTTAAAGAGATTCAAAAAAGCGTGGGATAAAGAAAAAAATATGAAAAAATTATTTACTCTTGACGAGTTTTCCCATATATCTTGTAAAAATCGGTGATCCCACTGGGGTAGACATCATCTTTAGAAATCTGAGTAAACAGTAGCGGAAGCAACTTTCTCTTCTATTGAACAATCATACACTATATAATCCAAATAAAAGCTTTCAATTATACTTATAAGATAGAGAAACTTTGCACGATATTTTAAGAACCTTTAAGTAGATTGTTATCCAAAGAAAATGCATGATTATTTCCATAAGCCATCTATAAAATATCAATCATTTTGTGTCATGGCTGTTTGTGGATAGAGTTATAGGATCGAGTTCTCATATTTGGGTTTCGTCATCTCGGTTAGAACCGATTTCCAGAGGTTTGCCTCATTTTTGACAATCTGTAAAATTGTGAAAAATAGGCAAATTCAAAATATTCTTTTCATACTTGTAACATTAAGGAGTTTTTTTTGTTGCTAAATTAACATAAAATATATATAATTGCATACACTCTTCATAATTTTTTGAAAAAGTCCGTCATAGTTATATATACTTATAACACAATAATGGAGTTTAACATACATCACACGTATTCATAATATTCTTTTCATATTTGTAACATAAGATTATTTAGAATGGCATCTAGATTGCCCATGTTTTTATAGGGAGGTTTCTCTTCATATTAATTATCACTTTGTTGAGCCGTTGGTACATTTCTTGGATGATACCTAACCCCGTTTGATACGTCTATGTCAAGTCTAACTTACCACATCCTTTTAAGAGTAGATGGAACCTGTCTTTAGTCGAATGATTTACGCAAAATAGTGTTACTGTCTACTCATCATCATTCATGGGCACCAAACCATCTCAACATTAATATCAATGAATTATTCATTTTTAAATGCAAAACACGAAATTGGAAAGGACGAAAAAAAGGAACACAAAAGAGGAAATTGGGATGGTGCCATGTCAATGTGGAAACTGGACCACATCGAGAGGGAGAGAGTCGAATAGTTAAATTTGGTGACGTGGCGAGATTGATGAAACGACGAAAATGGCCATGTCATGCACAATGGGGCCACAAGCCGGAATAGAGATTGAACGTGGTTGGCTTGTGGTGGCACGAGTGTAACGCAAGCTTCTTATCTCCAACATTCTCTGTTTGTTTTTTCTTTCCATTACTTTACTCAACAACTTTTTTTGAAAAATTATAACTTTTATGAGATAATTTTGTAGATGCTAAGACAATTTCTATAAGCAAATGTTAACTTTGTTAAATTGTTTAGATAATAATTCAGTATCCACACAAAATTTAGTTTGATTAGTGCATTGCAAAACACTATTGCAAATGCGTGCAAACGAGCTAAACACTTGGATTTGATAGTTACATAAATTATTAGTTTCAAGATTAGAAAAAAAAATAACAGATTTTGCTCTAACATGAATTATGAAAGATCGATTGAAAATGTTCAGACTATTTTATGATCATTCGTTGGCAGACTATGTTATGTTGATCAAGGTTGCACAATCTATCGCAAAGACAATATAGGTTGACCTTTGTAAAAGAATGCAACATATGATCGCAAAGACTATGTTTTAACCAATTTCCAAATTCACTACAAAATTCTTCATTCCAATTTTGTAATTAGTCATTTTTAGTTTTTTATATTATTTTTATGGGAAATTGGCACCAATAATAGGGTTTTGGGCAATAATTAAGTATCTAATAGCACTAGAAAAATAATTAGGTTTATAACATACAAATGAAGTAAAAAGTCTATAATGCCCTTTTTGTTTACACTATAATTTTGATTATTAAAAAAAGAAAAATAGAAATTAAAAAATTACTAAACCTACATTTTTTACCAACCCCGCCGCACACACCATCGTCATCTCTATTCACACATCAAAACTCAAATCCTCTCTTCTTCTTTTTTTTGTCAAAGCAATCCTCTCTTCTTTGATATTTAATTTCATCTATACAAATTTTTGTGAGTCTCTCTGTTTCAATCTCTCTATATCATTCATAATCTTTCTTTTCGATTTGGTATTTCTTCTCTTAATCTTTCACACAATTCTTCTTTTTGATTTCGTATTTCTTCTCTTAATCTTCACTAATCCACTTTTGATTTCATATATCTTTTACACATGTCTTATATAGTATCCTCAGTTTTCTTTTGATCCTCTCCAATTTCACTTTTCAATTCCTTCTAGTTCGTCTTTTGCTTCCACACCTTCAAGATTTACAATTACAATAATCTATAGTCCACTATACATAAATTCACTAAGTAGAATAATTCACTATTATAATTACATAATGTAGAGTCCACTATTATATGTAGACAAACAAGATATAGTAAAACAATAGTCATATATATCGCCACATAAACATATAGTTAACTATTCAGTGGTTGAATCTTAGTTATCTACAATAACATAAAAAGAAACATAATATAATCAACTATTCACTAATTAGAATAGTTCACTACACAAACGTTTTTAATTACATAAATTCACTAATTAGAATTGTTGACTATTATAATTACATAATGTATAGTCCACTATTATATGCAGACAAACAAGATATAGTAAAACAATAGTCATATAGGTCACCACACAAATGTATAGTTAACTATTCAGTACCTGAATCTAAGTTAACTACAATAACATAAAAAAAAACTCAGAATATATCCCATTTCTCACATGCACCAATAGTTGACTATCTCACCAACACAATAATAGTTAACTATTACACAAATCGTGAGAATAGTGGACTACAATTACCTCTTTACTTTTCCTCGATCCGCTGTCAATCTCTTTCACCATGTTTGTCACCATTGCAAAAGTTGAAAGAGTTCTTCAAAGTTTTTCTCGAAAACGATTTGCGATGCCCAACCAACATTGTTACGGCTCCTTTTATAGCAATCTTGCTAATTAATCCACAAAATTAATTTTGATTTGTGAATCAATCTCCAAACCTTCGATGATCCACTATCAATCAACTTCAAAATATCTCGCTAATATTGTATCAAAATCAATTATCATAATAACTCCAAAATCATGATCCCATTCAAAAAAGATCGGAAGAAATCTCAATCAAGACCAAAAACTATCGTCCAAATAAATTTACTTTTACCCTTGATTGATTTTTTGCAGATTTAGTTTTGCAGATTTTATTTTTTCTGCATAAATTTAGCACAATTGAATAGGGGTAAAATAATCAAATAATTTATTCTCACTGTTAGTCACCAAAATAGATTTCACGTGATGCTACATACTTAATATTTTCTCTAAATCATATTCTTCAGCTAATTCTCTCTTTTTTTATCTACTAGACTACTACAATTTGTAAAACTTTTGCTTCCCCTTGGGTTCGTAATCATACGTACTACACGTAGTGGGCTTTTGTTTAGAATCAAAAGATGGCACAACTTTCAAAGAGAAATCCACATTTCCCAAGTTTCTTTCAGAATTATATTATCCTATCCGTATGTTCCACTTTTCAGCGTGAGGAAGACAAATGAATCTCTAAATCATCGTACAACTCCATATACTAAAAAACAAGAACACGGTACGTTTTAAAAGTTTGGAGGAACATATCTAACACTTACTTGAAAAAGCAAATAATTATTGGGATCTCATAATTATAAGAAGCAACAAAAATTAATATTTATATCTTTCACGAGTAAAGTAAGACATACAAAAATTGGGATTTATATCATTCACAAGGGGGAAGAACCTGAAAAAGCATCATATTATCTCCATCAGTATTGAACATAATTAAAATTTTAATTATTTATTAAAAACATTTACAGTTTAACTTTAAAATTCTTTAGCAAAATATTTGCATAGTTTAACATTTAGTTAAGAAAGCAATGAGCCTAAAGAATTTAACAAATTTCAAATAAGAAATTTGACTTACAAAAAAGAAGAACCTTTAGTTTGAAATTTTGAATAAGAACATATTTTACTACTTGGAAAATAGATATATATTCTGCAATACATCTCTAATCAATTTAAAATGGTTCTTAAATAAATTAAAAACTAGCATAGTACCCGCGTTTTACGCGAGATAAAATATTTATTAATAAAAAAAAAAAAAATTTAGTTAAATAATCAATTGTAGTTACTGATAAATTTAAGATCAATTTTACATATTTAAATTTGCGATTGTTTTTTTTAATAAAATGTGTTCCACTCGTGAAACAACTGAAACGAACAATTCTTGGGTTCACCCATAGGGGTGAACCAACCTCCTTCACCCCCTCTTCAGTAGCCAATCACAATTGAACTAAAAATTGAATTAATTAAATTATTAAAATAAATCAAAATTGAATTAATATGGGACCACTAAATTTCTCTCTGTCATTTCTCTTTTCTCACGTTTCCTTTTTTTTTTTTTAATTCAAAAATTAAAACATGACCCAAATATAAAACTCAAAACTCAAAATACTAAATTCTAACCCCCAAATATCAAACCCTATATTCAAATATTAAATCCTAAACTCCAACTATCAAACCCTACATTCAACTATTGAAACATAAACCCCAAATATTAAACCCAAATCTTCAAATTTAAACCCTAAATTCCAAATACCAAACTCTATATTTATATATTAAAATCTAAACCCAAATACTAAACCTTAACTCTAAATACTAAACTCTAACCCCCAAATACTAAATTCTAACCCCCAAATACGAGACCCTAAACCCCAACATACTTAAATCCTAAACTCAAAATATTAAACCTAAACCTCAAATATTTAAAAGCTAAATCTAATATGGGGTTAAGTATGTTGGGTTTAGGGTTTAATATCTGGAAGTTAGGGTTTGGAGTTAGGGTTTAGTATTTGGGATTTAGGGTTTAATATATAAATATAAGATTTAATATTTGGGGTAGGATTTAGTATTAGGGGGTTAGGGTTTAATATTTAGGGGTTAGGATTTAGTATTTGAATCTAAGGTTTAGTATTTGGGATATAAGGTTTAGTATTTGGGATATCGGGTTTAAAATTTGAATATAGGCTTTGGTATTTAGAGTTTAGAGTTTAGTATTTGGAGTTTTGAGTTTAGTATTTGAGTTTTATGTTTTATATTTGAGTTAAAAAAGAAAAAAAGGAAACGTGAGAGTGAGAAGGGAGAGAAATAAATTTAGTGGTCCATACAAGTATTTCAATTTTTGTTTATTTTAGTGATTTAATTAATTTAATTTTTTATCTTATTTGTGATTGGCTATTGAAAAAGAGGTGAAATAGGTTGGTTCACCCCTAGGGGTGAACCCAAGAATTGTTCTAACCAAAAACTTGTTTCCAATTTGTGATCTTATAAATTAATTATTATTTTAGTGTTTATTTAGTACACAATTCTTGTTTTGAAATTGTTTGCTAATATGCATTATAATAGCCAAATTAAAATTGTGTGTTGAAATAGTGATTAGGTAGTAAGAATTTACATATATAAATTTAATAATAGTAATTATGTTAATTAGATGAGTAAACATATTTAATTTTTGTTTGAATGTATGTATTAAGGTATTTGGAGTGTTTGGATAGGAATATAATAATAGTTAATAATAATTATAGTTTGTTTGAGTATATGGATTAAGCTATTTTAGAGTGTTTGTTTATAAGTATAGTAGGAGTTAGTAATTTTAATTAATTAAATAAAAAAAGATGAAAATAAAAGGAGAGCTTGACACATAAACTCCAAAGGTTTCTCATTTAATATAGAGAAGATATTGTATTGAAGATATGATTTGAAGTTTGAACAATTTACAGATTAGGTTATAGGGGTTCAAATATATAGGCCCATTAGCTTATCCTCTCATATATGAAGTAAGCTTTCTATAGCCCGATACTTGACTAGCTAGATTAAAAACCTTCCACTTCCAATATTACAAATACGATTACAATTTGATATAGGCCGATTCACTTTCTATTTTTTCCCCAAATTTCGTAAAAATCTTCAATTAAGTTTTTCTCTTTGAAAATAAGTTATACTTTGTTCTCCGTTTGATGAGGATATATATTTTAACTTAAAAGTGCATAACTACGATTTGAACCATTAAAATTATATATGGTCAAACATAATTAGATCGATGTGCATTTACTTCCATTTCTTCGGAATTACGGTACTCAATAATTTATTACTTGAATTAAGGATATAGAGGAGAGAGAGTGTGAAGATAAAACATTGATCGGGTACACATCCGTACACCAAACTTATTGTACGACTCACAAACCCTAAAACAAAACTCCTTAACGACGTCGTTCTGCTGACCAATGTGGCAAAGCCGGGCTGAAATGTGTAGATACAACCCTTGAGTCAAGCAACTCCATAATTGGTGTGAAGCTCACACATCTCGGAACCTTGTACTGGTTAATCGATGCTCCTCTCGAGATGGCATAGTCCATGAGCTCCTCGAACGTCCCTTTCTTCACCACACGTATCTCAAGCGGTCCAATCGACTTATCCGCAACCCGACTTTGTCTATACACAGAGTTCAACGACTCCTCTATTTCAAGGCAGCACTGAGCCATGATCTTGTCGCTTGGTGGATTGGTTTGATCCTTCATTAGAAGCTCCCAATATATGACATAATGGCCGGGCATAGTCTTCGTCTCTGCGTAGCTTGTGTACTCGATTACACGGGTTCCTTGCTCCCCAAGTAACACCGATGCGTTCTCAACCGCCTTTTGGAGTTCGGCTTCATCAGTCTTATCCGACTCAATGCTAAGCAACACGTTCTTCCTCCGCACAAACTTGAACTGTGGAGCGGAATTGTAAAATCCAGTCACCTGAAGAATATCGCCAACTCTATAGCGGCAAAGCCCCGCGTAGGTAGTGATCACGAGCTCGTACTCTTTCCCGACCTCAACATCAGCTAGCTCTACAAGGTCGGCTTTTTCGTTTGCGACTTCGTGAGGAAGAAACTCGAAGTAAGCCATGTTTGGCATAATGGTATACGAAACCTCAGAAGGTTTACACATTGGTTTTAAGTTAATCCCAAAGTAACTCTCGGACGATGCATACATCGTACAAGCCATCGGTAATCCACCGCTATAGTACTCAAGCATTGGGATATACTGAGCCATTGCTCCGGTGACGATGACGTCAAGGTACTTAGTGTTAGGCCAAATCTTAGTAATGATGCCTTCCCAATTATTGTCTTGACAACAAACCGAAGTTATGTAATCAGCCAGCTCTTGGTCCGGTTTGGTCAAGATCTTGGACATGCTCTCTCTAATAGCCGGATCAGAGATTCTCGAGCTTAGGGTTCCGGTGGAGATATTGCTGGCGAGTTCTTTCCAATTGGTTTGAAGGAACCCAATGGCACGGAGGAGACCGGAAGCAAAGACGGCGCCGAGTCGAAGGACTTCGTGTCGCATAATAAGCCCACAAAGCATCTGAGTGTACATGCTTTGGGACGAGTCAGGACAAAGGATGGCTTCGTTAGGGCTTGTGTATACGTTGTACGGATCGTACGGACGTCTCTTGAAATGCTCGCTTTTGTAGTAACTTGTGAGCACCGGACGTGCAGGTAATCCACCCGTAGTTTTCGATTCCGACTTCACGAACAGGAAGTATAGAGCCTTCCCTTTGTCTAATCCCGGCACGTAGCTGTAACAAAACATTTCATTTTTGAAAATAATCGTTAGTATCATAAGATTACATCTTTAATAATTGAGTTAATTATTGCGAATAAAATGTAAAGGTAACAAATTTTAGGATAATTGGAAACAAAAAAATCTATAAAGTTAATTATCAGGCTGCTCTTTAAATTTTAAAAAGCGTCTCCTTTATAGTTTTTTCAAAATAATTTTTTTCTTAATTTCAGTGTAAAATTTGGATTACTTTTCACAATTTATCGAAAGATTAATGTACTAATAATATATATTGGCACGTAGAGTACTTAATTATCACACAAAAAACAAGTTGAAACTTGAAAGTTAATTCCAAAATAAAGTACTAGTACTAAAATAAAAAAAAATTGTGATGTAATGTATTTAAAGAGAGAAAATTTAATGTAACTAACAGATTCATCACAGGCATGAGAAGACTGTATAAAAGCTGACGTCGGTCCATGTCTTCTTCAATGGTCGGCATCAACTTCCTTTCACCAGCAGATGTCCCAGAGCTGCATAAAAAAACACATTCTTCCACATTTATAAATTATTAAACATGCTAAATTAACCTTATGAATATTGATAATATTGCCAAAATAGTGTATACCTGGTAAGGAACTCCGTGATGGGGTGAGAAGACAAGATCATTGACCGGTCACCATTTGCTATACGTTGAATCTCCGGTTTAAGATCTTCATACGTAATAACCGGAACTTTGATCTTAAATGTTTTCCGGTCAGTGAATCCCTTAAGACCGTATCGTTTCAGGTACTCAGTCTCAGAGTTACGACTAAGTATCTCCCTAATGACTTTTCTCTGAACGAAGTCGACGTTACGTGTCATCTCCTCGATGAACCTGAGAGCCTTCAAATCCTTATCGGACGGTGAGTGGATCATCGGAGAGTGTAGAGCTAAATCAACGGTCATGTTTGAATGGTTTTAAGAGATTATACTTTGTTTTTGGTTTGATGAATTGAGGATATAGAAATCAGCGAGTATGGGGCTCTATTTATAGTGGCAAGAAGGAGAAAACCACGTCCGCATAATACCACGTGTATACAAAGGGCCCGAGTTTATTTTTGAGTAAAAATGTAAATGGTGACAAAGAAAAAGTGAGGAGATTCTAAATGTCCAAGGTATGGATGTTTTCTTTTCCTTACGCTAATGTTTTGAACTTTTGATCTTTCGATTGTTGATAATATAATGTTTAAAACGTAAATACATTTTAAAAATTGAATAAAATAAATGTGATTTTTAATATTCATATTCTCAAAATAACTAAACCATCACCCATTTAGTACTATTGTCCACATGCGATATAGTTTTTTTTGTCTTGTTTTTGTAAACCTTATATGAACTATACATCAATTCTATTTAAAATATGTATATTTTAAATAATAATCTTTGAAACAAATTTACATTCACCGTATTGATTGAGATAACCATTCAATTTTTCTTCGGTTTGTTTCTCATCGTTTGTTTTGCAATGCATATAAAATCATAGTTATTCGTTTGATTCTATATCGTATATGAGTATCTCTTGTTATATTTGTTAAAATATTAAGTTTGAAATGTAGGGCATGATGGGGGACAAGAGGGACAGTTGACACGTAATATATTGCAAGTTTAGGGCAGACAAGTAGGACCCATATGTCTGTGCCACGTTGGCATTTTCCTGTGATTAGGCAATTTATGTCATGACCGTAGCAGTTAGGCGTCAGCCCGTACGTACCACGCGGTTCCCTTTTTTTGGCTTGTGATTCTGCTTGTCCCCGATAGCGACGCTCTCAATACTATCAATTTGAGCTTTTCGTTTTATTTTTCATAACAAAATTCTCTTGCTAACAAACGCTAATGACTTTGTCAATTTGACTAATCAAGATTAAGACTAATTCAGTTAAATGGTACTATACGTATCCGTTCTGTTGCATAGTTCACGCATTACTTTTTGAGAAATTTTTAAAATATTATTTTTTCAAAAATGTCATTAAAACTATATCAATCACTCAAAATATCATTTATATTTAAATAAAATATTTTATGTTTGAATTTAGTTTTGAAGGTTATAATTTGTTAGGAGTCGAAATCCTTTTAAATGTTTATGAAGTTAGGTTTTACTTTTCTAAAAAACGACATTTTTTAAAATGGATAATTCATTGTAACATTTTTAAAAATTAACATTAAAAATAACTTTTTTGAATTTCCCCTTGCTTTTCTAAAACAGGTAAAATATATTTACGGGTGATAGGTTGTTTAATGATAAATGAATCAAACTCTAGTAAAATCGAAATTAAACGTTAACAATAATAAGTTTACACGATTTTATGAGGATAAATTAAAATAACGATTGTGCATTACTCCATATAGAGCTCTGAGTCTTTAATCGGAGTCTTATCATCATTAATGAAATTGTCAATTTGACTAATGAAAACTATAACCCGACTCTATAGAGTGGCACTATACGAAATCTGAAAAATAAACGATTAAATCAGGATATTAAATTGAACAAGGTAGCATGTTTACGAATCTTTATGTGGTTTTTGGCCCAAATGTCAAGCTTTTGCAAGCGTAGAAAATTCAGTGTCCACCTAAACTGAGGCATTTCATATGGCAGATTATTACGGGATGTTTCTCGGTTAACATAAACCTGAATAATATATGTATAAGATTAAATACACAATGTGGAATGAATGAGATAGTAAACCATACTCTTTTTGAATGCCTACATGTTAAGACATGGGTTCTGTCGATGACCCCTGCGGTTACAAGAGTATACCCGACATCTCTGGTCTTTACTAATATGGACATTTTTCCAAGCGAGTGGCTTCCGAAAACCATGACCAGATATTCTCCTAGATTATTTAGTATATTTGGTAAGAACAAAACGATAAAGTCTTATGCAATGTGGACATGAAATCTCATATTATTCTAAGAATTGCATAAGCGGAGGTGTTGGTATTGGAGAAAGCTCAATCGGTGGTACCAATTCTCTCAAAGTACGATGGCGGACAGTCATTATGGCCACTTGAGTACACATGACTGAAATGCTATATAGGTGACGTGTAAAAGGAATATGGTAATTTTTCAGGCTTAGGATGGTATGTGTGTACGAAGACAAACACAAAAATATTAATGGGGTGAAGAATTTAAGAAGGAGCCTTCCCCATTACACGTAGAGATTGAAGCTTTAGGTTATGACCTTTTGTTAACTGCCACTCTTTACATGAAATTAGATTTTTCAAAATCTTTTTTTCGCGTGCAGCACACCGATGCTTGTTTGCTGAAAAGCATAGGAAGAAAGTGGACGATGCAATGCTTCCTTGCATACAAGAAGACATATGTGGCTTCTCAACAAACTATTTTAATTTGGTGAAGATGGCGTCTACATAGACTGAGTGGCCGGAGTTTGGAATTTATCTCGAAAAATTAATGAAATTTAAGGAAAATTTTTCTTTCTTTTCACTACCGTTTATTCCACACACTCAAAATCAAAAACTTATAGGCTTGTGTGAGCGCATAGTAAATTTTAATATTTTTTTGTAAACTCATCACCACCTAATTGAATCACTGAACCGTGGTAAGTATATTTATAAAATTGTTGACAAAAAAACTTAATTAGTTAAATAATAATAATATTCCATCCTTTTATAATAATATGTTTTAGAAAATTTTCTTTGGTTTAAAATATAAAATGTTTACAAATTGTTTAGATAAATTTTACATATGATACTTATAACTAGGGATAATTTGCTATTGTATTTTAAAGTTTTTGATGATCCCTTGGATTATTTAAAATTAAATATTTCATAATATTCTTAATTTTAGGTAGTATATCATATATTTAAAACAATCATATATTATCCACTAGATGACTTCACGCGTTTTACGCGGATTAATATCCTTAAAAATTAAATAAATTTAAAAATTAATTAAAAATTGTAATTTTATTATTTCTTTTAATTTTGGTTTTGTAGGCTTTTTAATTTTTGGTTCATTAATAGATGTTTTAAGTTAAAACACATATAAATACATATAATATAGTTTCAGTTCATATTCAAATTCAAATTTTAATCAAATATATATCTAAAATTTAAATAAATGTAGGACCAAATAAATGTTCGTATTGAAATTTTATCAAATATATACCTTAATTTAAATGAATGTTCTTATTCAATTTTTAAACTTTCTTTAATTAGTTTCATCGTCAATTTTAGATTTTGGGATTAAATATATGTAACTTAGTAATAAAGAAATTACAGCACAATTGCAATATTTATTTGATCTTCTTCATATATCTTTATTTAATATAATGTCTTATAGAATGTACATTTTTAAATTCAAATTCAAAATTGGCAAATATCGGTATCTTGAAGATGTTTGTAAAGATTTTTGAAAATTAAAATTAAAAATGGACAATTAATTTTAATCTTAATTAGAAAGTTAAAATGATATCATTAAAAATTTAAATTTATGAACGTTGTTTTTGTAGTGGCATCCTATCCTATAAATAATATATTCACACGAAGATTAGTGGAATAATTATAATTAAATGGACTAATTACAATTAAATTTGTTAAATACAATTATAAATGGGTGAGCTAATTTACCAGTATATTAGTATTAAAAATAGGCTAAAAAGTTAATGGGTATTGTTTAATTGTTTAAAGTTAGTAGGCTAATTAAATGAATTTTGCCATGTCACATTTGACATGACATTTTTTAATCTAAAATTGAATGAGAAGATAACACCTAAACTTTTTCTTAAGAAATCACCTCCCTAATAATATTTAGGGAAACATTGACTCTTTGGTTACTGGGTTATGGTAAATATGAAAGTTATACTATCTGACTACGTATAAAATAAGTTTTAAAGATTCATATACATGATCAACTTGTATCGTTGTGTGTTTATGCGCATAATGATGCATGAGGGTACAATAAAAAAAAATATTAAAGACATTAGTCTTATATAGTTTCACAATATTAGATTTGAGAAAAAAATCTTCCATCCGCCGACTTTTAAACTTCTTGCCTAGGATTTTGATTTGCTGTCGGTGGCTCCTTTAGCGCCACCGCCGGTCATAATCTCTCTATAGTTTAGTTGTCGTTTTCTTCTTTCTCTATTTCACGGTGGTTTTCGTATTTCACCGGCATCTTTTCTTATATCTGGTTTTGTGTTTCGCATCCTAAATCCTCTCTGGTTTGTAGTTTTTGTTGTGCTTTAGGAGGTAATCTTGTATGTGTTGCAAAATTAGATCAGTTTCTAGGTGGTATTTGACATATTTGTTTGTATCTCTCTCGGGGTTGAAACGTTAGTTCTGGTCATTTGTTATGCTCTTGGTGTTGAGGCAGGTGCCAATTGTGTAAGTCTTCTGACTTGTTGGAATGGTGGCTTCTTTATGTCGACTTTACTATTCGCATGCCATGTGGCTTGTTCTTTCTACCTTGTAGCGGCTGTTTACCTTGTGAAGCTTTTTGTTTGTAGAATTGCCATCATAAGCAGGTTTCTAATCAGTGAATTATCTAGCTTTTAAGTGTTTGGTGTGGTCTCTGTGAGTGGGCTCTTGTCTCCTTTCCGTATCGGTATTTTGAGTTTATAAAGAGTCTTAAGCGGCTACCAGTCTACACTTTAGTTTCAAGGCAATGTGTCTCCTCGTCTTTATGCTCCTATCTCTGCCTTTTCCGCTTTTACTGTTTAACGATTATGTACTCCGAGGACATCAACCATGTACTCTGAAGACATCTTTTTGTTCCTTGACTTTGATCTCTGGAGACATACATTTGTTCTTCGGCTTTGGCTTTATAAAGTAGTTTGTAAGCTTTTGTTTTCAGAAACATTTTTTTGTTTAGCGGCTTTTACCTTTGTAAACACCGATATTTGGCTTTGTAAGTTCGTACTTTGTTTTATCTAGAATTTAGATGATAAAAAAAAGAAGAAGACATTAGTCTTATATGAATTGCAAAGGTCGTCGTGGTACAACTACTAGTAGGTAGTACTATTTATTGACAATTAAAACAAATTCTTGATTTGGAAGAACTAACGGTAAAGCAATTAAAGGCATGCATGGGACATTTCGTTTCGTTTTGCTCGTGTTTTGTACCCACCCTCAACTTGCATGACCATTTAACTCTAGGGTTTTTTGCTTTTGTTTTTTACTCTCTTTTTTGTGTGTGGAATATTTTAATTTTAAAAATCTTAATATTGCTCCATATTATTTGTTTTCAAAATACATCTGATTTCTTAAAACTAATTTAAAATCGTGTATTAAAAGAATACGGTTAGTTAATTCCAAATATTATATATGATTAGCTACAGATACCAAAAAAAGAAGATCTTTGGAAAATTGGCTGAAATTACCTAAAAAAAATTATAATGCATTAACTAATCAAATTGCTGTAATTCAATAGCTCCAAATTTTTCCACATCATGTTTTTTTGTTAGTTTGTTAATAATTTTATTTTTTTAGTTATTGTTGCAATTGACTCAAGATCTTTTTCAAAAAAGAAAAAGAAAAAAAAGGAGAAGATAATATTCAGTCATATAGTTGACATGTGGGCCTCTATTATTAATGGCATTTAAAACAATAAAAAAGGATATATGAAAACGATGTCGTGCAAGGAAAAATAAAAATTGAGGAAGAGACTGATGTCACGGGGTCATTGCCTTATCTTGAAATAGACATTTAGGGGAAACAAACTGCTCATAGAAATGGACACTTGGACCGTTTCATCGTTTTCTAATATGTCCAAATCACTATTCCTTAGTATTGCATACGTAACTTGCTCCCTCTATGACTATCATGTCAATAGTTTACTTCTTCAGTCGACAAAAAAAAAAAAGTTTACTTCTTCCTACTTTTATTTTATTTTCTCATTACTTATAATTACGATTTTTCTTGGTCTAACTAATATATTCTATTTGACTATCGATAACACCACAAGAAATTTTGAGCTTATGAGCATTACTAGATAATAAAACGATATTATAAAAAATCTAGCAATTTATATACTCCATCCGTTCCTAATTAATAGATGTTTAAGGTAATGCACGGTTATTAAGAAAACGCATTGATTTCTACGATTTACAGTTTTCAATAAAGTTTAACCAATAGTATTTCAGTATTTGTTTTGGAATTTGTAAAAGTGCATAGAAAACTGTAAAAACTCTATCTTTTTGGAACAATTTTTTTTTGTAAAAAATTCATCTTTTAGGAACAGAGGGAGTATCTAGCAACAGTTTGCCAAACTAATTAGAAGGAAATTGAGTTTTTTTTTTGTTTGCTAAAAGGAAAAGGAAATTGATTTCAAAAAAAGATATCATCCCGTGATCATGTATTTTCGTATTAACTTGTATTTTTATAATTAGTTGGTAGTTTTACAAACAATTTTTTTAAAGGGACAACGCTATATTTTTAAAGGAATACATGCATAAACTCTTTCATATTTTCTTGAGCCTCTTTTGACAGTAACAATATTTGAGTTAGAAAACAAATCTATGTCCGGAGAAATATCTTTTACGAGTTGTTAATAATAACATTTTGATTTCAAATATGAAAAATCAAGGTCACTATAACAAGACTCATCACACATATACAATCTTAAGCAGTCCTGAGTACGTTTTTTTTTAAAAAAGCAATCCAAGTATGTATGTTCCCCGAACTTATTTGTTTTGTCGGAACGAACGGCCATTACTAAACAAATCGTAAAACTAATACCTATTTGACAGAATCACTACAAGTCTACAAGCTCTCTTTACTTACTTCTAAATAATTTGAAGATCGGATAATGTAATTCTATCATCGTTATTACTTATTAATATCATTATTAGTAGTAGTTAGTAGACAAGTGCACGTTTAGTGTTTATTGACTTGTTGTCAATAACAATTGCTGATATCTCCGTGTCCGTGCGCAAGACAATCTACATAAATTATGTTTTATTTTTGCCAGCTAATTATGTTAAAATATGTCAAATTGAATTCCGAATACATATTATATAAATAGAAAGGATATTTTAATACGGGGAAGTACAGAAATAACATTTTGGAAAAAAAGTTAGATGCTTGAATAACATTTGAGTTTTTTAATGGGTTTTTAATGAAAAAACCCCTCAAGTATAGTTTGATCCATTTTAAACCCCTCAAGTATAAGATTAATGATAAAACCCCTCATGTATTAGTCTGTTAATGAATAATCCCATCCGTCTACACACACGTTAAAATCTTGAACAACCTAACATTAAAATATAATTCTACGTTTTATCTCTAAAAAAACGACATGATGTTTGCGCAAAATCCTAAATTCAAGAGTTCTTCCCATCAATGGAATTAAGTTCTAGAATACTTTGGAAGTATTAGACCATTAACAATTGTGTTGAGCCCTGTAGAAAATTTTAGTTTCAGAGACAAGATATGCTGCTTTGGTTACAGTTTTAGAGAGAAAAAAAAAATCAAAATATGATAGCACTTGAGTTGCAACATGAAATTCTCAAAACAATAACATTGTGTAAAATCTAATTTAAGTTTAGTTTAGAAAAGAAAGCGTAAACATGAATAAAATATTACCTCGTTATCTTGCAAGTTAAAGACGAGCAGTTTGCTCGATTTTGGTTTTAATCTGAACAAAGGGGGTTATTGGTTTATGGATTTTAATGGATTTGGAAATTCAAACAAAATCTAGTGTTATTGGTTCTATGATTTTAAATTCCATATTAAAATCCGGTGTTATTGGTTCTATGATTTATAAATCCTAATTAAAATCACGTGTTATTCAATCTTAGAGGGGGTTATTGGTTTATGGAATTTAATGGATTTGGAAATCCAAACAAAATCTAGTGTTATTGGTTGTATGATTTTAAAATCCATACTAAAATTCAGTGTTATTGGTTCTATGATTTATAAATCCTAATTGAAATCACGTGTTATTCAATCCTACGGATTTATTTATGGATTTGATTTCACTTTGGATTTTAGTAGATTTGATAGGATTTCATGTCAAAAATACAAAAGATCAAATCCGAGGGGAAAGCCTCGGATTCACAAAGATTTCTAAATCTTATAAGATTTACAAATCAAATAGCACAGATTTATAAATCCCCAAATCAACTAAAATCCATAAACCAATAACCCTCTCTTACAGAATTACTTATGGATTTGATTTCACTTAGGATTTTAATGGATTTGAAAGGATTTCATGCTAAAAATACAAAGGATCAAATCCGAGGGGAAACCTTCGGATTTACAAAGATTTCTAAATCTTATAAGATTTACAAATCAAATAACACAAATTTATAAATCCACAAATCAACTAAAATAATCAAACCAATAAATAAAACACCATCAAACAAAATAATAGAAAAATTGTGTCACGTATGTACTTTCGTCTCTTCTTCATCATCTTATGTATGTTTTTCTTGCTTCTTTCTTTTTATAGGCTTGTTCATTTTTCTTGCTATTCACGTGATCAATTTCTCTATGATTCTTCACAATAAGGATTTTAGTAAATATTATTGCGAAATCATATACTAATCATCGTAAATAATATATATAAAGATACAAAGGTGTATGTGTTAGTGTTCGTTTTTGATGGGTTAAGTTTTATTTGTTAAAAATATACTCAAACATGGATTCAACAAATACGGGAGAACAAGAAATCTTTGAAGAACGAGAAAGACATATATCACATGAAAATAATGAGTTAGATGTTGATATTACTTTATTGGTTAGTCAATGAAATCCATTTAGTTGATTTGTAAATCCATTTGATTTGATTTTGAAATTCACGTTATCTATTATTATGGATTTTAAAATCCATGGATTCATCTCAGATTTCTAAAATCCATGGATTCATCTCAGATTTCTAAAATCCATTAAAATACACAAACCAATAACCCCCTCCAAATCTTTCTTAATCTCTCTTAATTGACCTATGCCATTTACGGTTTATTGCGTGTCCATTTTTAGAGCCAAAACGTAGAATTATAATTTAATGTCAGGTAGTTTAAAGTCTTAACGTCAGTGTAGATGGAGGAGATTATTTATTAACAGACTAATACATGAGGGGTTTTATCATTAATCTTATACTTGAGGGGTTTAAAATGGATCAAACTATACTTGAGGGGTTTTTTCGTTAAAAACCCTTTTTTAATTAGAAAACTAATTCTTTCGTTGATAAAAAAAAGAGTAAATTCTTTCATTTATTTTGAACTATAATGTGTTTGAGAGAGACGGAGAGAGAGACGGAGAGATGGAGGGAAATAGGCAAAAGAGAGAACGAGAGAGTGTTCAACGGTAATGAGTTTCGACGAGATACAACGACAGTTTGTGCTTAGAAATTAGAATGTAGGAGTTCATTTTATATTTTGTTGACAAAGGTTTATGAGATTCGATGGCTGCAACTGGTAATTATCCAAAACGTTATTCTGAATAATATGAATAATCTTGAATGGAATAGTGAATAGAATGGCATAAAATTATCAATTGTTAATGGAATAATGATTCCAAATTTCCATTTAGTCTTCTACGTTTGAGAAGTGGAATAAAATTTCTAAAGATTGTAGTTTTCATCTATTAAAAAAAGAGATAATTACTCAAACATCCTTTTTAGATTTGGTGTTTACTCAAACATCATTTTTTTTTTTGAGCTAAAAAATTTGAGATAAAAAGGTTACAAAGACATTAAAAATACTCCAAATTCGTTTATTAACGAAAATGCTATTATCTTTTGAAAAAAAAAAACATAAAACTAAAAAAAAAAAATCAGATTTCAACGAAACCTTTTCTTCTTCTCCTCCGGCGACTCCGAGCGATTTCGTCTCCGGCGACGAGATTTGTTGCGTTTGACGGTAAGATTTGAAACGAATCATGAGTTTTTTTCCTCTCTATCATTCACGAGTGTTTTAGGTTCGGATTTATGAACTTCAACATGTTCTTCGTTCATAGGTTTCGAAATTCCGGCGAAGGAAAGTTCCGGCGAGTGTTGGGGTTTCGTTTTCGTGCGTTGTAGAGAGGTAATCTCTTGATTCTAACCGGTTTCGTTTGGGTGTGTTGAAGTTTTGTAAAATCACTTTCTGGTCCAGATCTGGATTTTTCTCAGATCTGAATTTTTTCCAGATCTGGTTTTTCTCAGATCCAGATTCCGACGTTATGGTAGACTTATTTCTCTGGGGAAAAACATACGTTACAGTAGATTTATAATAGACGTTATGGTAGACTTATTTCTATGAGATACAAACGTTGTGGTAGACTTATTTCTATGAGATGCAGACGTTGTGGTAGACTTATTCTATGAGATGCATACGTTGTGGTAGACTTATTTTATGAGATGCAGACGTTGTGGTAGACTTATTTCTATGAGATGCAGACGTTGTGGTAGACTTATTTCTATGAGATGCAGACGTTGTGGTAGACTTTTCGACTCTTGATCTGCTAATGAATGAAATCTTTTTTGACGTTGTGGTAGACTTTTTGCAAAGAGATACAACATTATGGTAGACTTTTCGACTCTGGAGCTGCTGATGAATGAAATCTTTTTTGGCTAGTTAGGATTGTGTTTCAGTCTAAGATGTTCTAATTTCCATGAATTTCTTTACATGTATTCTTTGTATATGCAATTGGTAACCGCATGAAGATTGTAAAGAACATCCAAAAGATCATGAAGATGGTGTATACACCATTGTTTCTTGTTGTATTTAGGTAGTATTTAGTTAATCTTTATATTGTTTAACATGTTTATTCTCCTATACGGCCTTATGGTTATGTAGCATCAAGTCCTCAATCTCATCCGTAAGTCCTTAGTGGTAGATTTATTTTTTGTATAATGGTAGATTTATTCTATTCAATGGTAGATTTTTGACTCTGAAGCTGCTAATGAATGAGATTTTTTGGCATAGTATGAAAAAATTCTGTGATTCCAATATGCATGCAATTCGCCTCAAACGTGCAACTGATATCATGGATGAGTTACCACGTGATGAGATTGTTCAGTTATCAGAGTCAAACCCTCGTGATGGATCCAGTGATTGTTCAGTTATCCCTCGTGATTTGGATGAGATGTATTTTCGTTTGATGGTAGATTTATTTTTATGAGACACAGACGTTCTGATTTGTAATATAAGTTATGGTAGATTTATTTATATAAGATACAGTTGTTATGGTAGGCTTTTTCCAAAGAGATTGAAACATTATGGTAGACTTCTATGAACATTTTTTGTAGTGTAATGAATGAATTGACAACATTTATGTATGGTTAAAACATGGCTTCTGAAATGTCTCTGTAACCATTACAATATCCTTAAAACACGAGTATGAGTTCATACAAAAAAATAGAAAATATATAGTACATACTAAATCTATCATCACTTATATATAAATCTACCATCACTTGCATGATAGTCCCCTAGAACTGTACCACCTTTTGAATTGTCAACCAAAAACACCCATCAATTCTTCTCAAAACTCTGACTACCACAAACAAGAATGATTTGTTTTGTTCCCAATTTTCCTCTTTTTGTTGAAACCCTAAACCCTAAACCCTAGTTCTTCACCATTGTTGCATGTTTTTTCGTGCAAATTTGTCTATTTTTTAAGGATAAAATTGACATTTCGCGTTTCCTGCAAATAACTCTACACTCTACCATCTACCAAATAAGTCTACCACTACTATAGTTTCTGAAACATGAAACAAGTCTACCACCAAGTACTATAAGTCTACCGCTATCAAAATAAGTCTACCAAATGTCTAATGTAAAAAAAAGTCTACCGTAACTAGGTTGGATAAAAAGTCTACCATCACTAAACCTAGGTAAAAACAAATCTACCGCTGCAGTCGCTAAAAACGCATAAGTTTACCACTATTGATCCTAAAAAAATAAGTCTACCAGTCAACGGTTGGTTTCGTTGACCGAAAATACGGAATAAGTCTACCGCTCTTTATAATTCTACCACTACTACAATAAGTCTACCACCACTATACATAAAATAAATCTACCACCGCCATAAATAAGTCTACCGCTACTAAAATAAGTCTACCGTCACTATCCACAAATATAAATCTACCGCTACTATGACTAAAAATCTACCACCAAAGAAAACAAATCTACCGGTAAAAAAATATCTACCATCGAAGAAAAATAAATCTACCGTTCAAAATAAGTCTGTTGGGCAAAAATAAATTATTGACTTGGACCTATTGAAAACGTTACCTGTGGCCCAAGTCTAGTTAGCATAGGTCCAAATGTTACACCTTCGAATCCTACGATAGGTGTGACGTCCGAATCCCACGTGATTGAGGAGTTACGAATCCTACGGGATATATACGAATTTCCATATAATGATAGATACGAATCTATGAAAAAAGAAAGTTGGGAACCGACCTATAGACCTATAAAAAGAGGGACCTCTGAAAGTAACAGAGGGAGGCAACACACCTAAAAACCCTTAACAATACACTTTCGCGACCTCCGAAAAGGAGATACGGATACCTTCGATAACAAGCTACGAACACCTCCAAAGACGAGTTACGAACACCTCCGAGAGGAAGCTACCAGACGTTGGCAGAGCTCCGATTCTTGCTAATCGGACCTCCAAAACCACCTACGATTCAACAACACGTTCAAATCATCGAAGCTACGAGACCTCGACAGAGCTCCGATTCATGCTAATCGGACCTCCAAAACTATCTACGATTTAGTGACACGTCCGAATCATTGAAGATCTTCTTCAAGCAACTACTTAACTCTTTTGATTTATTGTAGCTTCGAGTTGTTTTGTTGAAAGATTATTCATCAATAAAGAGCGATTATCTTCCATCATTCTGTAGAACTATATATTCGAACGGGCTAAAATTATCCCAAACAGTTTGGCGCTAGAAGGAGGGGATAGTTTTAACTACGTGAGATATGGTGAACAAAGATACTAGTGATACTGCTGGAGTTGACAACACTCAGGATGCTGCTGCGCACTTGGAAGCTATCACCGCCCAGATGAAGCAGAACGAAGAGCGATTGGCGATACTCGAGTCGGAAAACGCTTCCTTGAAGACTCAAAACGCTTTGCTGCTCGCCGCAAGTAGAAACGCTGAGGACGAAGCTCAAAACACTGAGATGGATGCTCGAAACCGATTCCAGAGACGTGTTGAGCCGATGCGACCTTTGGATGATACTACACATGAAGCTAGTGCTAGGACGTTGGTACTACCAGAAGCTGCGGGACCTACGGGAGAGGCAGTCAGGACGACCCGACCATCTGACGATCCACACATGGTTCTCAAACGTCTCAACGATATGGAAGCTATGCTTAAGCGCCTCCCAGGCGTAGCACCACCAATAACAAAGAGCGCACCTAACTGCTACGCAGATACTCCGTTCACGCACGAGATCGCGCTCGTAGAGATGCCTAAGAAATTCACAATTCCTTCAATGATAATGTACGACGGAACAAAAGATCCCGACAACCATATTGCTCAATACAAACAGAGAATGTTCACTACAGCGATTGCAAGAGAATACCGTGAAGCTAGTATGTGCAAAGGATTTGGCTCAAGTCTCACAGGACCTGCTCATTAATGGTTTATGAACCTACCAAACGCTTCGATAGATTCTTTCGCATCATTGACCGATCGCTTTGTCAAACAATTTGCAAGTAGCAGAAACTCAAAGAAAACAACTGATGATCTCTACGAGCTGGTACAAAAAAGAGGAGAGTCACTACAGAGCTACGTGGGACGTTTCAACAAGGAAAAAGTGTCCATTCATAGCTGTGTTACTTCTACGACCATCTCAGCCTTCAAGAGTGGTCTGCTTCCCGACGGTGACCTATACAAAGAGCTAACAAAATACCAATGCAAGACGATGGAAGACTTGCTTTCTAGATCATGGGCACAAATAAAGTGGGAAGAAGACCATGCCTATCGTCATCGACACTTTTCACAGTCCGAATCACGTGTGATAAGAAACGAAAGAGCTACGAGAGATGATAAACCTTACCGTAGACCTACTAGTAGAAGCGACCACATAAACGCTCAACAATCATTCAACTTGTCACCCACTACCCATAGTGATGATAGTGAAAAATCAGAAGTGCAACATCTTGACGAGGTTCAACTAAGGGAAGATGATCCAATATGAAACATCACGTCAGTTCGAAGGTACACCTTCACATAAGTTTTTAATTATCAATGATTTACTTTGAGTTTTATTTGGTCTTCTCATAGTTCGAGATAGGTCTCAACTTTCTACTTGTTGCTCTAGTGTTTTGTTTTAAGTTTATTCACGTCTACGGACAATTATTATAATATAGAAGTTTCACGAATCCAAGTTTTGATATGACCATGGTCACTATTGCATGAAGGCAAAGCCTCATAAAAAATAAAAAGCTTCCACCAAGAGCTAACCTTACCACGTGTAAAAGGAGATACGTCTCACAAAATCACTAAAGAGCATTACAAGGGCTTTGAAAAGAGTAGCTCCGAAAATGTATACCTCTGAAAAGTGGACCACCATAACAACATTCACACAACATATGTTCTAAGAGCTCTTCAACGTTTAAAAAGAACTTGTTGAAGCTCCACATAGATAGTGAGAGTATTGCGACATGCAAAAAAACTTACAAGAGCTCCAAAAAGTGAAGTTCCAAAAAGGTGGAGCTCCGAAATTCGATCCGAACAAGTTTTGTAGGAGCTCCGAAATTCTACAAAATAGGCATTGTAACGTTCAAAAAGAACTTACAAGAGCTTCAAAATTAGAGCTCTAGAAACGTGCGAGAGCTCTACATTTGAAAGGAGATATGTCTCATAAAGGCATCGTAACGTTCGAAAGAAACGTGCGAGAGCTCTACACTTAAAAAGAGACATGTCTCGAAAAGTTATCAACATGTATTGTAACGTTCAAAGAGAACTTACAAGAGCTTTGAAAACTGAGCTACGAAAATGAGAGCTTCTAAAACGCACAGGTCAGAAGAAACTTTCAAACAAGCTTTATACGACCTCCGAAACTTTTTGTAATGAGCTCTGCAACGTTTAAAAGAACTCGCAGGACCTCCGAAAGTTTTCATCTTTGAGCTCCGCAACGTTTAAAAGAACTTGCAGAACCTCCGAAACTATTGTTTTATTAAAAACAAAAGCTGCGACGTTCAAAACGCAATTGTAAGCTCCAAAAATAAAGAGCTGCAACGTTCAAGACGTAAATGCAAGCTCCAAAATATTTGAAGAAAGAGCTATAATGCTCATTTCAATATTGCAAGCTTCAAAATTGCAAGCTCTAACAAGCATTACAACGTTCAAAAACAACTTGAAATAGCTCCGAAATTCTATAGAATGAGCATTCATTATTCAAAAACAACCCAATGGGATGTACATCAAGAGGATGTGCACAACGTCGATTATTGATTTTGCATTTTACTACTCTCCAAATTCTAAAAAGAAATTGAAGAGTGGGGGGCAAGTTGTTGGGCAAAAAAAAATTATTGACTTGAACCTATTGAAAACGTTACCTGTGGCCCAAGTCCAGTTAGCATAGGTCCAAATGTTACACCTTCGAATCCTACGATAGGTGTGACGTCCGAATCCCACGTGATTGAGGAGCTACGAATCCTACGGGATATATACGAATTTCCATATAATGATAGATACGAATCTATGAAAAAGGAAGTTGGAAACCGACCTATAAGCAAAATCCTCACCGACCTATGGACCTATAAAAATAGGGACCTCCGAAAGTAACAGAGGGAGGCAACACACCTAAAAACCTTTAACAATACACTTTCGCGACCTCCGAAAAGGAGATACAGATACATTCGAGAACAAGTTACGAACACCTCCAAAGACGAGTTACGAACACCTCCGAGAGGAAGCTACCAGACGTTGGCAGAGCTCCGATTCTTGCTAATCGGACCTCCAAAACCACATACGATTCAACAACACGTTCGAATCATCGAAGCTACGAGACCTCGACAGAGCTCCGATTCATGCTAATCGGACCTCTAAAACTATCTACGATTTAGTGACACGTCCGAATCACTGAAGATCTTCTTCAAGCAACTACTTAACTCTTTTGATTTATTGTAGCTTCAAGTTGTTTTGTTGAAATATTATTCATCAATAAAGAGCGATTATCTTCCATCATTCCGTAGAACTATATATTTGAACGTGCTAAAATTATCCCAAACAAAGTCTACGAAAATAAATCTACCATTCAACTAATAAGTCTACCGCAAAAAATAAGTCTACCATTAGGTGAATTTAAGTCTACCGCTAAAAAAATAAGTCTACCGTTCGGAAACAAATCTACCACCAAAAGAGACACAATAAGTCTACCATTCAAAAATAAGTCTACCGCTCGTCAAATAAGTCTACGGACAAAAAAATAAGTTTACCAGATCGGTAATAAGTCTACCATCACTGAGCGGTAGACTTATTTTTTTAGGCGGGAACTTTTCCCGCCTACGCGGCCCGTTTCATTAATGTCATTTTCGTAAATACGTTTTTTGTTATCAAAGGAAAAAGAGTAAAACGGACTCAAAAATAGCCTAAGTAATGAAAATCTAAAATGGATGTTTGAGTCAACTGGAAATCTAAAAAAGATGTTTTAGTAAGTCTTCCTTAAAAAGATGGTCTACACTACCCCCTCGGTTAGTAGTCGAAATGGTTTATGAGATAAATTAAAGGATGTTGTGAAAGATATTGTTGGGCCAGTGATATATTCATATTTTACCGTATTTAAATTCCATTTCATGATGTTTCTATTCCATATTGCATATCATTTAGGCATTTTAGGGGTATTTGCATCTCTTTTGTGTATTTATAGGTTTGGAGATAATGATTCCTCAATGAGTCAACATGGAGCATATTTGGATGCAAAACAATGGGAATTCAAAATGATATGAAGGTGGCACAAGTTGGTGCAAGAAGGAGTCATTTTGATGTCTAAGAAATGAAAAAAATGTGTTACACAAAACATAGACAATATGGTGGCTTGATATTGAGGCCCGACCCTCAGTTTGGAGAGATGAAGAAATAGAATTTTTGAAGCAAACAAAACAGAGACAATATGTTGGCTTGATATTGAGGTCCGACCCTCAATATGGATCTTCTCGAATCCAAACTTTTATGATCCGACCCGGTTTGTCCCGGGTCGACCCAGTTCTGATTTTATTGACTATAAATATGCGTTTTAAACACAAGAAAACTTAAGTTTGATTAGATATTCTCTTTTCATGCTTCAAACCTCTTTTCTTATGATTTGTGATTGGATATTTGCTAGTTTTTATATTTATTGAAGTTTTCTTATCTATTATCATTTGCTTTTATGATTATGCCTTCATTTATGATTATGATTATGTTTAGCATCATGAGTAGTGGGTAGTTTCTCTATGGGGTTTTGGGCTTAGTAGGTTAGAGGTGATTTATTAATGATTAGTGATGCTTAGGGATATATTCTTATGATTTCTAAAAATTAGGGTGTGTTTAATGCTAGATTAGACTTGATCAATCTAAATCTAGATCATGAATATTTTGTGCCTGAAAGATATTCGATGAAATATCTAGGCCAATATTAATCTTACTTTTTACTCTTAACCAATGGAAATTGATGTTTAAGGTAATTAGTGACTTTATGAATTTGAGTTTAATGATTGTTAGTCATTTAGTTGCAATTGGAAAATTGGTCTAATTGAATGATTAATGAATGGATTAGTATCATGGAAGTGGATAAGTCTATTTTAGTGATTCATATTATAGAATTAAGTTAGAATTGTTAATCCTAGAATCACTAGTTAGTTATTAGTCACCTCCAGTCAATTGCTTTGCCCAAAGCCCATACATTTCCATATTTGAACAAGCTTTTAGATCATTGACTTTTTTTGGTTGACTTTTGCATTTGAATTTGTTTAAACTTGATCATGGTTTGATTTAACATTGTTTAGTTTCAATTTAGTTATCTAGTCTTGTTCATCTTTCATTTCCAGTATCATTTGCTTCGTTTTATTGCATTATTAAGATTTTTAAAATCGAAATCTAAATCTTGAATTGCTTAGCTTATTCGACTGATTGGATTCTTAGTGTAGCTACTCTAATCTCCCTTGGTTCGACCCTATGCTATGCTACAACAACTAGAGTGTGTTGTTAGCTAAGTTTAGGTACAAATACAATTTGACACACATCAGCCAGTAATAATCGAATCAGATTTTAACACTATTGTTCGATTGGATGAGAGAACCGGAGAAAATGGTCGGCTTTCACGAGATTCCTTAGCAATTGGAGATTGGATTCATGAGTTGTCTTTAATTGATATGGGATTTCGAGGTAATAAGTTCATTGCTAAGAGACTTGATCGTGTTTTGTGCTGTGCTTATACACAACTTAATTGGCAAGAGGCGACGGTCACGTATCTTCCATTTTTGGTATTGGATCATGCGCCGTTATTCATTCAACTCTCACCACAAAGGAGAGCCAATGTTGGTCGAAGACCTTTCAGATTTGAAGCGGCTTGGTTGCAACATCCTGGGCTGAAAATAATGTTAACAACATCGTGGAATAACAATATAAATACTCAGGAAGCTTCAAAAAGGTTACAACGTATTATGAAAAAATTGAATAAAGAAGTATTTGAGGAGGTTCAAGCGTGTAAAGAGAGGTTGATGCAAGAGATAAATGAGATACAAGAGATGATAGACCAAAATCAAACGGATGAGTTGTTGCAGAAAAGAGGAGAACGGTTGAAAGAGCTTGATGTGGTCTTAGAGCAAAAAAAGATGATATGGTTCCAAAAATCAAGAGAAAAAAAGCTTGCTCATGGGGATCGGAATACCAAAATTTTCACACTCTACGAATAGAATGAAGAGAAATCGTGTCGTGATGTTGAAAGATGAAGAGGATAGATGGGTTTATAATACACAAACTCTTGAGAAGCTAGTTGTGAATTATTTAACACGGTTATACTTGTTTATGGATGTGAGTTAGGTAGTAGAATCTTTACCATGGAGATGGGGTGTACGACTTTCACGAGAAGATCAAGTGATGTTGAGTAAGCCTTTTTAGCGGTTTAGGTGGAGAATGTAAGAAGAAGTATGGCAAAATATATGGCCCCAGATCCGAATGGTTTTTAACCGGTGTTGGAATGAAGTAGGGGATTCAGTGATGCGTTTTGTGATGGATTTCTTTAGGTCGGGGAGTCTGCCGCTTGAGACAAATGATGCGATTATAGTGCTTATACCAAAGGTTGCAAGCCCATAAAGAATTACTCAGTTATGGCCTATAAGTTTATGTAATGTGTTATTCAAGATTATCACAAAGACTATGGTGAGACGGTGGTGATACCGGGTTTAGCACCCATTACCATACCCGACTCAGACCCGACCCGACACAGAGCTTCGGAGGACAACTTAGAGGATGAGCCAGCAAGGATCCATTAACGATGACTCGGTCCGTTAAAGAGCATCAACCGACCTAGGCGAATACAAGCAAATTAGAAGATTTAACTCGGGTAAAAGGAAATACTTAGAATTAGTATAATTTCCTTTTATCTTTTAGGATATTTTTCATTGATCTTTTAGGGTTATTTCGACCGACTTTATACTTGTATAAATACTTAATGTATTCCTCCAAATTGAGGACATCGATTTCAATCGAGAATTTTATACACATCTTTGAAAGTTCTTATTTTCTTGTGATTTTACGCTTAAACCTAGTTCCTCAATTCTTTGAACTGCTCTTGGAGTGTTGCTCAATCCGATATCACCAAATTGGCGCCGACTAAGGGGACCGATTAGGTTTACTACGTAACTCTCACTGGAAAAATCCTGACAAAGATGTCTGAAACCGAAACCCTAATTCCACCCACTGCGAACGCAGCCGGAACGGGGACGAACCTAGGTGAAGGGAGTGATTCTCAGAAGGTGCAAAGAACCTTGGAAAAGCATAATCGAACCCCATATACTCCTAACATCGAAAAAGATCCCCAACCTAAGGAGCGGGCTGAAGTCTCGACCCCGGAGGTAATCGTGATCAAAGATCTGGAACTTAATGTTCACGTCAAGCTAAAATCGTTACAAGAAAAATACGATAACCAGCAAAGCGACCATGAAAAATTCCGCGAGGAGATGGCTCTCCTCACAGAACGTTTCAGAGCAAAACTCCCGAAGTATGACAACTCGAATCGATCGAAACCTATTTTGTACCAAGACAAAGCCCAGAGTTTTATGGGTAGGAGATTAGCTTGTGACTCTCGCCACAAAGAGACTAAGAGATAACAGCCATGAAGGAGACCATCCGGCTGATGAACTCAAGGATGCATCGCGTCGTAAGTTCAGCGCCCGAGCTTTACAAAGTCCTTGAAGGAATGAAACAGACTCGCTTCACCACCCAAATTGTAAAGACTCCGGTTAAGCCAAACGCGTCAGGTTACTTATGTTATACATTATTTTTGATCTTTATTTGTTTAGTTTATACATACCACCAGAATGATAAAAAATATGACCATCACAAAGATCACAAGTTGGACCACCACAAAGATTAAAAGGAGCTCTACGATGTCTTTGGCTCAACTAAGGTCATTGTCCAACTATTTTTCTATGTCCAACACTTTTTCACTACTTTTGTCTAACAATCTTTAGTCTTACGTAGCTATATTTCATAGTGTTTATGTCCAACTCTTTCTCAACGTACAACACTCTGTCTATGTTTCTCTTCACTCTTAAAAAAGTTTGTTTTTCTCTTCGCTCATATCTCTTAGTTGTTTTCCGATTAGATGGTTATAAAAAATGGATTTTAAAATGGTTATGGATTATACACTAATATTCAACTCAATTGCTAAGATTCTCAAATGAACATGTTCATTAGAGTGTTACTTGATTGAGTGATATACGTTATATTTTATTACTTTTTACTATTTATTTCGCTTATATTTATTAACAATAATCCATGTATTAGAGATAAAAGTGCTCTTGTAGTATTTTTTGTGTCTTTCAACCTTATTTAGGAAAAAGTGGCGAAATGAGCTTAAAATGAAGAATACAAGTCTTTTTAGAGAAAACAGATTTTGTTCATTAAATGTTGCAGCCCAATTGGAGATGATCCCATTGATGGATCGAGCCCATATTTTGGCACAAGATAGAGGAGGATCTAAGCTTCAAAAATAATATTCATTCGTCCAAATTCAACGGTTATATCTTAAGATAATCACAAAATACCAAATGTTCAATTATATCTTCAAGGAAAGTCGGTTTTCGCGATATTCACAAGTGATCGATCGTTCACAGGAGGTGATCGATCGTTCACCAACTCTCTGGAATCCGAAGGAGAACTGAACAACACGATGACCGATCACAGGAGGTGACTGATCGGTCACACTTCTCAAGAAAAAAGGAAAAATTCTAAATTCTTGGCATATTCTCCAAGTAATCAAAGGATTTGCCCTAGCCGACCTCTATACCTGTAAAAGAAGAAAAGAGGCCACGTTTTTCAACGAGCATGACAAGCTACACACTTTTACACAGCCTCTCAAAGCCGGTTACGAAGCTCCACAAAGATTTATGAAGGCATACACTTTTACTTTTCTAAACACCTGTTCTTTTTTTATTGGTTTGGAAGAGAGAAGAAGATGTCACATCTTGTTATCCACTAGATAAGCTTTTCTAAACCCTAATCTTTACCTCTATTTTATGAGAATTATTTATTTCATCTCTAAGCTTGAATAGTATTTTTGTTGGATTTTACGGAACTCAGGTCAAAGGTTCACATGGTTCGATAGATAGGATCGCAGACTTGATGATTCCTAAATCTAGTCTTAGAATTCTTTCACTTAGATCTTACTTATTGAATGTTTTAGAGTAATTAACCTAAAACTGATCCCAGTTATTCACAATTGTGCTAACCGTTCGGTTGTGAACTATCGCGAATAATATGTTTAGTGAGTTTAATGTTTACTAGCCGTTTCATTGAATGAACAATTGAACTTGATAGTTAATGCATGTAACTTGAGTCAAGGATTGCGATAACCGGCTTGATACTCGCTCATTAGGATTATAGTACGAGAGTATGAATAATCATTGCTAAGTTCATGTTTAAAAGAATTTATCTATCACAGTTTTTCCTGAATAACTCGAACGAGTATCCCTACGAATCCCTGAATGCCCAACGTTTTAATCATATTGTTTACAACCTCATAATTTTCACCAATTCCTAAAACAAGAACTTCCATATTCGATTTAGCGTATCTTGAAATTCATAACTCTATTGCGTGATTATTTATCTATGTGGATTTGATCCCTAAATACTACGATTGATTGATTGATTGATTGTGCACTTGCAATCTTATTGATTTTATTAGGATAAAACTTGCACCTATCATTGAGTTATGCGTAATTGGGAAACATGTTCCAGTTACCAAAATTCTATCACTATACATTAGACATATATATTAGCTTAGTTTTATCTTTCCAACCAACGTTTTGAAATCACACCGGACCCGCTCGGCTGGTCGAACTTGTCTAGCCCTGATCCGAAAATTATTTCAATTTAGATAGCTCTTAAAAACCGAAAATATAAAAATCCGGAAAATTGGATAAACCCGGTGAACTGGCAGTTGAATAATTATCGTGTCAACTTAATTTATGAATCTTGAGACTTATAGATGTCGAAGTCTAATCAAATTTAATAATATTGTATACCTATTTTTCCAACAAATAATGTATTTCTTCTTTCTTAAATTTGATACCACACATAAAATTTATATATAATAAATATTTATACATTTATAAACTATATAATAAATAAAAATTTATTAAATATTAATTCATTGACCTGCAGTCGACCTTGATCGACTAAACGACGCGTTGACCCGGAAAGTATTCTGGTTTATTATCCGGATGAGGTTTAAAAACATTGCTTTTGGTCATATCGTAATTATACTTTTATTTTTGTTGGAAGATAAAACACATTATTATTCTGTCGTCTATAATAATAGACACTAGGTGTTTTTTTAAAATAAATATAGAAGAAATATTTATAATCATTTTTGGAATTTTAGTATTTATAAAAGATATATGATTACCAGAACTAAATATATATGGTATTAGAAAAATTCCTTGGTTTAGCTGATTTTATGTGTATTTTTTTAGAATAGTGATTGATTTGACACTAATAAATTTCGGTTTTTATAATTTTGATAATTTTATTTAAAATTTAAAATTTTATTTAGCTTGGCATATGTAGAAAAAAGACTGAACATCTTAATAGAAAAGACAAATCATGATGAGTTTAGAGGCAAACACTGTCGTTGTTCTTTCTTTACAATTGTCTTTCCACTACCGTTCTTCTTTTCTTTCTAGATGTAAACTTAGATGTGTGATTGTGTTAAATAACTACAACTTTTTATATGTATATATTACTGACAACCAGAAATTTTGGATTAAATCCAAACTTATCATCGAAATCATGAAAAACTGGATATTTTTGCAGTAATATTAAGATTCAAACTCTTTTGTTCTAGATCCGTATGGGAAATTATTAACCACTAACCACTTTACTACCAAAAATTCATTTTATGTGTATTTGTGTCAGCAAAAACAATGATCGTGTGTAAGAAAAGTCACTAAATTGTGAAAACAAAAAACACTTCAGTGTTTGTTTCTAAGAATAAGAAATAGTTCATGGGTGGTTGCATTAAAATATGAAATTCATTGTGTGTTTGTATTAACAAAAAAGAAACGTTAATACTCCTATGTGTCTCTTTTAACGAAAAGTAACTTTTATGTGTGTTTGTGTTAGCAAAAACAATGATCGTGTGTAAGAAAAGTCTTTGTACAATGTGTCTGCTTACTTTTTTTTTAGGGGGGGGCGGGGGGATGGCCACATTATCCATCAGCCACTCAAGTTGTCTATGTATAAAATAAAATAAAACATGTTGTGTATATTATTACCATGTGATGAATGTTTTTATAAAGCAGTTGGAATGCTTTTAAGATAAAAGAAACCAATGGTCTTAAGACTTTGGTTAGAGAAATTTTGTAAGACTTTGATCTGCCAAAGTTTTATTCGAAGTAGCTTAACTAGAATTTAGAACTAAACATTTAAAAGTAATCAACATGTAAGTGCGAAAACTGATGTAACAGTGATTAAATGCAACATCTACTAATATAGGAACTTGTACGGGTAACAAACACAAATAACACAAGATTTTCTTTACAAGATGTTAAGTGCATCTAAGAGTTGTTGTAAACATCAAGTGTACTTACAAGTTTCACTCAATCTCTTCAATCTAATCTCTCACGTTCAAAGATTTATACCTAATCCATAAACCAATTACACCTTAGCCTTGGAACAAGTCTTCTTACAAGAAACCCTTATCCCCTTTACAAAGACATAATGCTTCCTAGAAGATCTCGTAGATGCACTTACAAGTTTCACCTAAGATAACCTCTCTAGCCTCAGTTGTTCATGGATTTATACACGATCCAAAAATTTCTTGGCTGGTCCATGTCAGCTACAAAGGCCTGGTCCGGCCCATTCTTCAAGCCCATATCGTCGGTTTCTCAACCCAACATTGTTTATTGTACTACTTCTCAACTGGTACAGAAGATACTTCAACAACTTTATCTTTAATCTCTATTTATTTTACCATCAGTTTACCATCAGTCATTCGTCCTATTAGGTCTAAATAGGGAATGTGTTACCTGTGTATATGGTTAACACAATTGAGAGCATATTTCTGGGCAAAAGAGTTTAATGTAAAAGATCCTGATCAAAGGAGTTAAAGGGAGTGAGATGTTCATAGATCGTGTGTTCTGTGAACGTGTGAGGCTAGATATTGAATGGAACTTGTAAGTACATTTGATGATTGATCAAGTAATGAATTATTGAGGAAAGAACCTTTGTGTTATTGTGTTTGTTTCTTGTAATAATAATCAGATATCTAGCCATAATTTTTTTTTTTTGAAATGAATGTTAAATTATATTTAAACAAAAAACGGTTTTACATAAGCTGTTTTTGATCTTTTAAATTATTCAAATAAGAAAATCTAAAGTAGAGTTTATGGTTGTTTCCTATCGAGTATCAAACCATTTACTTAGACTTGCGTCAAAAGCATGGTCCCCTACTCGGTTGATAGAGCTCAATCGATTTCTCATGTTTTGATCCACTTGTTTGATGGTGTCGGCTAAAGTTGGGCTTTCTCCGTGGCGTCGACAATTTCACTCTCTCCAAACCTAGTATATCATCAACTGAAAAAGATACCTGATCATAAAAAGAGTGATTTTATCGTCGGTTTGGTTGGTTAAAAGCTGAAGTAGATGACTCCAATTTGTTGTATAGTGCTGACGTAGTAGCGAACGAGCCAGATTCTCCCATATTGCAGCGACATACTCGCATCTAAAAAACAAGTGATCTCGGGACTCTGCAGCTTAGTTGCTAAAACACATTGAACAGAGATATTTAAATTCCATGCTAGCATTCAGTCTGTTGTTGAGAGCCTATTGAGTATCGCAAGCCAAGTGATGAAGGAGAATTTTGGAGTAGCATGTTTGAACCACACACCTTCTGACCAAGTCAATATCTAGCCATAATATTAATGATATGTTCATATATTTACACTACTTAGCTATATATTCGCATCCCTTTCATCCTTATTATGCATCATTATTCATCATTAAATACTAATTTAGGTTAGTTTAGCTTAGATTTGCATCTTAGGGTCTTAGATGTGAGTTTATACACATTTCTCTCTCTTTTACCCTTTTCCAGGTGGTATATGTGCTTCACTGGAGATAACTAGCTATCAAGGGCCTGGAGGATGCAGAGGAGCGCAAATAAGTGGATTCTGAGAGCAAAATGAGTTAATGAGCTTAAACGAGAAAGCATATGAGCAGATATTGGTCATTGCGCATCAGTGATGACTGATAAATCAGGCTATTGCGGGGAAGTTGAATACTCCAACTCTCGGTCAAATGAAGTCCATTCCCAAATCAGGCTATTTCTATACCTTACTTTGTTTTCAATATGCTTAGTCATTTGAAATTCACTTAGGACTGTTTTAGGTTGCTAAAATCAGTAGAAAGCCTAGGAGTGGTTAATAAATCAGATTGCAAACTGAATTTTGCAAATTGAAGTTCATATGCTTTAAATCAATTGGAATTGAGTTGCTAAAACCAGTAAGCTATGGTTAAAATAAAATCAGTAGCTTAACTTGTTTCAATTTGATTAAGCTATGAATAAGTGTTTAAAAGACCCATTTTCCCTTTGTTTAGCTAACTAACTTGTCATATAAACTATACTTATCTCTCATTGTTTTGCTGAAATCTCTTATAGGTGATTTAAGAAGAGAGGTCTTAGATGCAAAGAATGGTTCATAAAACAAGAAGGAAAATAGTGTCAAAGAATGATGAAACAAGGCTGCAAATGGCGAGACTCAAAGAAGACGATTTCAATCAAAGTTGTGACCGAAAGAGGAAGTCTCTATGGGTACACACATGAAGAACTGAAACCTCAAAAGAGCCACAACAAGCAAGCCTTATTCACTAACAAAAAGGCTACTCTCTAAACTTTATCCCATTTTAAATTTGTTAAAACCATTATGTTAGTCCAAGTTTGTTTTTTAGGCTTTAAATCTCTCATTTACAACTCTATGATTTCATTTATGTGTTTCTTAAAATCCCACGACATATACTTTAAAAAGTTTCTTTAAATCTCATGATGAAGGTCAAATGGAAGGAGGAATGCGTGGACATACTCAAAAGAAACTCTAGATGAAACAAAGAGGTTCATATGAAGAGAAATCAAGTCAAGAAGGGCTAAGGAATGAAATGAAGCACTTGGAAGAAGAGCGCCGGTTATAAATCAGCTTATATTCAAACCGGGGTCAAGATACATCAATCCACCGTAAATGCTATTTTCTTTTTCCCTTAGCAAAGTTTTATCCCATGAGGTTTTTTCTTGTTGAGGTTTTTAATGAGGTAGTCATTTGCGGTTGACAATCTTGACCTTTGGTCCTTTGGCCGCTGGCCTTTGGCGTCTCGACGACCAAGCTTGCGGGGTAGTATTAAGGAGGAAGCCTATCAAGGAGAGTTAAGGCTGATGCTATCAAGACATGGCTGAACTTCTCCAAGCAACACTTCGGTACGGACAATACGGACATGTACAGACACAGTACGGACAGTACGGACTGAAACAACAATCCGTACTTGGAAGGCATTTCCCGGACATGTACGGACCAGTACGGACTGTACGGATGGACGGCCAAATACACATCCGTACAGAAGGTACAAGGAGCCGTTACACACTTGTGTTTGAATGAAGATTCAAAAGGAGAATATGACCGTTGCATATGGATCAGAATTGGAGAAGAAAGAAGACAATGGATAAAGAAACCACTTGCAACCTTATCTTCAAGGAATCTTTTCAAAGTATTTTGAAGTGTAAAGGCTCCTCATGTAACGGCTATAAGCCTTGGGTTCTATATATAAACAATTAAAATGCCACTTGAATCAACAACATATTGATAATAAGAAGTGATCTTTTCTCTCTTTAGTATTTTAGCTTAATCTCTCAATGTAGTGTTTAGTAGATTTCGTTTGTAGAAGGCTGTCCTTAAGGCAGCCTAATCACTTTACAAAATACTTCACTAAACTCTTCTTAATCTCTTCTTCAATTGCTTAACCTCTAGCTAATTGATTCATAGATCCGTTTTCTCCATAGCACACAAACTACAAGTATTGTGATGCTTATAACGGATGTAGCGTCATACTAGAGCTATTCTACTTGTTAGGACCGAAGTACTCTTTAGTAATCTCAGTTTTATTAAGCTCTTACGAGTGAATTCCATCACAAGTTGATGGTCTCCTCTTTATCTTGAGAAGGAGTTATTTGTGTGGGTTTAAGAGGATTCAATCACAAGTTGATTGTATCCTCCATTCATGAGCTTAATCTCATGAATTCCAACATGGTATCATAGAGCAAGGTTCTCTTGGTTCCACCTAAAACTCAATTCTCATTTCTGTTTTTTGTGTTCTTCAGTTTGTTCAATGACTCAAAGAAGAGGATAATAGTGAAGTTCTCTGTTTTTATTCTATTCTCTTCCATTTGTTGTCCAAGCTTGGATTCGTTTTCTTTTGGTCTTTATTGGAGATCCTAGACCAAGCTTGAGGGAGGGAAATAGATTTAAAAGTCAAAAGTCTTCAACCTTAGCTTTATCAAATGAATAATAGCTTTTACATGGTGAAGATCTTTGGTCTAGTTTTCTTTTCTTTAAAACCATGAAAAACACTATATTTTGTGTTATTTTGTGGTCCTAGGACATTAAAGCTCATGAGAAACAACTTGTTCATGTGTTATTCCGTGAGTACTTGTGTTAAATCGGTGGGGAAATCAATTTTACATCGGTTCCATTATGTTCAAGCCATTGAAACATCATAGTCTTGTGATTATTGGTGTTCTTGGCTGTCATTTGCTTCCGCTAAACTCAAGAAAACAGAGACAAAAATTATGTCCATAAGAACTCTTGAGCAATACTCTCTAGTTTATATTCTATTCTCATCCAAAGAAATGTTGTGCAAGCTTAGTTTCTGGTCTTGTTAGCATCCCTAGACTAAGCTTGTGGGGGGGGGGGGAGAAATAGATTTCAAGATACTTACCATTTTGCTTTGTCCAATGTGATAATAGCTTGTTTGTTTATAATGGTGTATCTCCATTAAGTGTTCTAGCCATTAAAACGCCAAAGTTCTTATTGTTCTTGGCTGGTATTGCTTCATCTAAACTCAAGAAAACATAGCCAAGTCTCTGTCCATAAGAAATCTTGAGCAAAACTCGATAAAACACTTTCGATTGTTACTGGTTTTCTTCAAAGTTCATGATGAATATTTGAAGTTCCCAAAAATCAGAGATGTTGAAGGATAAACAAAGAGCAAACTCTTGTCAATGTACAAAATTTCGATTCTCCACTCTCTTCAATTCTACTTATTCTATAATTCTCTAATTCTCTAAATTCTCTAAGTACTTCAAATTCTTTAAAATCTCTATATTCTCTAAATTCTCTATACTCTATTTATTCTTCATTCTATACTCTAAATAAGCACAGCAACAAGCTTGGAATTTGATCACGATAACCATTAGGCTTCGGAGACCACAAGACAAACCCAACCTAGTTTAAACCGAGGCTGACTTGAAGAGGCTGACAGAAGAGGCTGACCTGAAGATTGCGGTTCTTAAGGTGGCTATGGTGGAAGTTCTAGTGGAGAGGCAAGCCGATGGTAGACGATGAATCAATCCAAAGCGGTTGTAGAAGCTTAAAATTGTGGGGGAGTTGAATACTCCAACTCTCGGCCAAATGAAGTCCATTCCAAAATCATGCTATTTCTATACCTTACTCTATTTTCAATATGCTTAGTCATTTGAAATTCATTTAGGACTGTTTTAGGTTGCTAAAATCAGTGAAAGCGTAGGAGTGGTTAATAAATCAGATTGCAAACTGAATTTTGCAAATTGAAGTTCATATGCTTTAAATCAATTGGAATTGAATTGCTAAAACCAGTAGGCTATGGTTAAAATAAAATCAGTAACTTAGCTTGGTTCAATTTGATTAAGCTATGAATAAGTGTTTAAAAGACCCATTTTCCCTTTGTTTAGCTAACTAACTTGTCATATAAACTATACTTATCTCTCATTTTTTTTCTGAAATCCCTTATAGGTGATTTAGGAAGAGAGGTCTTAGGTGCAAAGAATGGTTCATAAAACAAGAAGGAAAATAGTGTCAAAGAAGGATGAAACAAGGCTGCAAATGGCGAGACTCAAAGAAGGCGATTTCAATCAAAGTTGTGACCGAAAGAGAAAGTCTCTATGGGTACACACATGAAGAACTGAAACCTCAAAAGAGCCACAACAAGCAAGCCTTGTTCACTAACAAAAAGGCTACTCTCTAAACTTTATCCCATTTTAAATTTGTTAAAACCATTATCTTAGTCCAAGTTTGTTTCTTAGGCTTTAAATCTCTCATTTGCAACTCTATGATTTCATTTATGTGTTTTTTAAATCCCACGACATATACTTTAAAAAGTTTCTTTAAATCTCATGATGAAGGTCAAAGGGAAGAAGGAATGCGTGGACATACTCAAAAGAAGCTCTAGATGAAACAAAGAGGTTCATATGAAGAGAAATTAAGTCAAGAAGGGCTAAGGAATGAAATGAGGCACTTGGAAGAAGAGTGCCGGTTCTAAATCAGCTTATATTCAAACTGGGGTCAAGATACATCAATCCACCGTAAAGGCTATATTCTTTTTCCCTTAGCAAGGTTTTATCCCATGAGGTTTTTCCTTGTTGAGGTTTTTAATGAGGTAGTCATTTGCGGTTGGCAATCTTGGCCTTTGGTCCTTTGGCCGCTGGCCTTTGGCGTCTCGACGACCAAGCTTACGGGGAGTATTAAGGAGGAAGCCTATCAAGGAGAGTTAAGGCTGATGCTATCAAGACATGGCTGAACTTCTCCAAGCAACACTTCGGTACGGCCAATACGGACATGTACGGACCAGTACGGACTGTACGGATGGACGGCCAAATACACATCCGTACAGAAGGTACAAGGAGCCGTTACACACTTGTGTTTAAATGAAGATTCAAAAGGAGAATATGACCGTTGCATACGGATCAAAATTGGAGAAGGAAGAAAACAAGGGATAAAGAGACCACTTGCAACCTTATCTTCATGGAATCTTTTCAAAGTATTTTGAAGAGTAAATGCTCCTCATGTAACGGCTATAAGCTTTGGGTTCTATATATAAACAATTATAATGTCACTTGAATCAACAACATATTGATAATAAGAAGTGATCTTTTCTCTCTTTAGTATTTTAGCTTAATCTCTCAATGTAGTGTTTAGTAGATTTCGTTTGTAGAAGGCTGTCCTTAAGGCAGCCTAATCACTTCACAAACACTTCACTAAACTCTTCTTAATCTCTTCTTTAATTGTTTAACCTCTAGCTAATTGATTCATAGATCCGTTTTCTCCATAGCACACAAACTACAAGTGTTGTGATGCTTATAACGGATCTAGCTTCATACTAGAGCTATTCTACTTGTTAGGATCGAATTACTCTTTAGTAATCTCGGTTTTATCAAGCTCTTATGAGTGAATTCCATCACAAGTTGATGGTCTCCTCTTTATCTTGAGAATAAATTATTTGTGTGAGTTTAAGAGGATTCAATCACAAGTTGATTGTATCCTCAATTCATGAGCTTAATCTCATGAATTCCAATATATGACATCTTGCAAAAACGTATACGAAACAACTTTAAAATAAGGTTGGTTCAAGTGTGTGTATTGATTAATAATTGAATCTATCCACGTAAAGTCCTAACATTGAAAAACATGGGGATATATTTCACTCTGCCCGTGACATGTAGGTTTTGATTGGTAACCTTGTACCGGTGCAGTTGATGTATCACTCTTTCTATTTAGTATGCGTAGATTTGTGAGGTGAAGATAAGTAAAATCATCATTAAACTTTTGTTCGTTACATTTTGCTATGGCCGACTTGTTTCGTTCCTTTCGTCTAATACTGCCTCCTTTATACAATTAGTCCATTGCAATAGCTAGATCAAGGTCAAACTAAATAAACTGTTCTCAATATTTTCGAAAATGAAATTAGTATGTTAGGACCTTAGGATAAATACGATATACGTACACGTAAACTGTTAGTACAATAATAAAAGTAGATTGAGTTGGGTGAATGTTAACGACAGAATTTGGCAGGAGCAGCATTCAAACATTTCTGTTCAGTCGTTTTCGTTGTCGGGAGTATAGTGACTCAAAATCAATGATGTATCAATATTATTTATCAGAAAAGTTCTGTTTCAGTGTTCAATTATTTTCTTGTCACTTATTCTGCACGTGTGTTAATGTTTTACACGTGTGTGTTTAAAGTACTTGTTCATGTCATTTTAATCTAAGTCGTAATGAGAGTTGATTTCATAGTATTTCTAAGTGTATGTCATGATACGCGTGTAGGAAATCGATCTTAGAAATTATTATTTCTTTCGTTCTCCAGTTATACCTATCGTTCAATTTGTTTTTTTTTTTTTTTACTACTACTATCGTTTTGACATTTTTAATACGAACTGAAAGAACGTTAACTATTATGTTTTCAACCAAATAAATATTTAAATTGTTCTTACAAAATAAACCTGGTTCTTCAATAGAAAAAATTTCTTAAAAAAAACAAAAAAAAAACCCTGGTTCTTACAATTATATTGCATATTTACGTTTTAGATAGATATAATTAGATAAATGATATATTTCATTTATCATAAACATTTATTGTAAAACTGATGAAGTGGTAAATTGCAACTACTTATCCTTTACTACTAAATCACAAGTCACTTGTGCAATGAGAGAGTGACAAGTGGAAAATCATTCAAAATTATTAATTAAAAATAGAAAAAAAGTTTACACAACGGTTTTTTTACAACGGTTTTTTTTTTAAAAAAAAATCTAAAAAAAGCCTAAATTTTCTGATTCATAACTACCATTTTAAACTTTTAACAGTTTTTTAGTTAAAAAAACATTCAAACCCGTACGTAGTACGAGTCAAATACTAGTTTGTGACTAAATTTCGTGTTTCTATCCGTGGTATTTACATGTTACATTAAACTAAATAAACTGGCGTATCTACATTAAATATAATGAAAAATATTAAAAGGTTTGCTTTTATCAAATTTGACAAGCTACATTCTTCAATTGGTCTTAATTTTCTTGCTGAAATCTGCATTTTAGTTTGTGATTTATCTATTTGAAGTTTATAAGTTAAAGACATTAAGGTCTGTTCTCTCATTAGATATATGTACTTTATAAACACTAAAATATTACTATATACTTTTTTTTTTTGCTATACTTTATAGACGAAACCTAAAAAAGAAAAATAGAGGGAGAATCATTTTAAAGTTGATCGAAACGTCACACGGAACACAAACTCGTAGCTTTTTTTAGCTTTGAATTCAAAACACAATTAATATGTTCCTTCTTTCTTCTTACATCTTACACTTTTTCTTTCACTTCTTTCTTCTCTTTTCTAGGGTTTGTCTCTTTCCCCGTTTTTTTTTTTTTTTTAAATTACACTTCTTTTTGTTGTCATCACTCATCAGGAAAGATCTTTTTAAAAAAATATATATATATATATATATATATCCATGAAATATCTTATTTATTTAGATTTGAATTGTTTCTTGTCAAAAGTCTTTGATCCTCATGTCTCAAACAAATCTTTGTAGGCTTCTGGGTTTCCATTTGTTACCGCAATTAACTATACGCCTAATAATATATATTCTCTCTGTTCTTTTTTGTTTGATGTTTAAAATTTCTATACATAGATTAATAAATTATTTAATTTTTTTTTTTACAAAACAAAACATGTTGTATTATCACTTCCAAAACAATTCATTCAATAAAAAAACAATATGCAGAATGCAAACAGTCAAAAACCACCAAACCTAATTAATTTTTGCATAGAAACTTGAAAACGTCAATCAAAAGAAAACAACAAATATATGTCTAAAACATCTAAGAAAAAGAACGGAAGAAGTATTTGTTAAAATTGATTTGAGATAAAAAGATTTGTTTTTCAAATAGTTAGAACATTGTATCAAACTGAAAACACCATGGCTATGATTGGTTATCACAGTTAACCAAAGCGGTTAAGGAATTTTTGGATGGTTATAAAGAATGTCTTAAAAAGAGCGTTTAAAAATGGCGGAATAGAACATATGGTTATGTTGAAATGAATGGTTAAAAAGTAGGTATGATTAGTTACAAGCGGTTAAATAATAAATATTTTTATAATAAATATTAAAAATAGTTTAAAATGTAAATAATGATTTTTGAAAAATTAGTTTGATTTTTAAATATTTTATAGTAAATAATATATACATCATACTTTTAAAAGTAATTTTTTTTTTTTTGTGTTTTTAAAAATCTAAACGCCCATTTGATAACAAGTCGGTTGCAAACTCACCTACTCACCTATTTTTAAGCGGTTCGCAAACCCCTCGTTTGAGCATCTAAACTTTTTTTACAACCATCTATTTCAACTATCCGATTCAACCACTCGTTTCAAACGTTTATCCGATTGGTAACAAATGACCGGTTGAACCACACTTCTTTACCAAACGAGGTAACCAATCTAACTCCATGTACTATATAAATAAAATTTAATTATTCATAGTACATTTATCTATCTACGAAACTAATCACAAATTTATAATGATATTTCTATCCAAATACTAAGAACCTTTTTCACTTTCACACAAATAAAAGAAAGTGATTACTCCATTTGGTTGAAACATTTATACCGTATATAAAAATTTATGTTACTAAAAGTATATTAAGCATTAATAGAATGTAAATACTTGTATAACTTTTATAAAAAAAAAATTATATAAAAGAGTACACATACGTGTACATAAAAGAGTAAAGGGAAGTGTATATAGACATAATGTACGGCTTTTTACGACTAATGAAAAACATATTTGATATTTTACTCATAATATGGTATCAGAGCGTTAAGCAAAGCTTAACAAACTTTTTTTATTCTACCGTTCTTCATTCCTTCGATCCACCTTCGATTTTTTTATGGTTTTGTCTTTGATTCATCATTCTGATTCGATCAATCTGTTCAATTTTGTCGATTATTCTCAAAATTCGCTTGTGTTTCCGCATTGTCACTCTTATTCGTTGGCATTTTAGTATTCTTCTCAAATTCCGGTTGATTAAGCTCTGATTCCGGCCATTTCGAGTTATTTTCAGACACAATATGCGAGGAAAACGCAACTGCAAGTCAAAATATCGAGTTTTTCCATCATATTCTCTGAAATCTACTTCACTGATACACCAGGGTGCCTCCAGAGGCTTCTCTCCTTTAGATAATACTCCTATTGAATCGCATCACACCTCTTTGGTCTCAGCCTCGGTATGCTCATCGTCCCTTTGAAATATTTGATTCTCCATATAATAAAAACAATCCTTATCATCTTCATAGTTATGATCATCATGGATTAGTTATAGCTTCAAACCTTTAGTTAGTACTAATTACGGTATATGGATTGTTGCTATGACTACTAGTACAGAGGCGAAGAACAAGCTTGGTTTTATTGATGAATCTATACCTAAACCTGTTGAAACTGATATGTATTATTAGAGTTGGAATATGTGTAATAGTATGGTCAAGTCCTGGTTGCCTAACAGTGTGTCGAAGAAGATCTATACGAGTATCTTATACTTGAAATCAACTGCTGAAATCTGAAAAGATTTGAATACTCATTTTCACAAGTCTAATCTTCCCAGATTATACAAGTTGTGTCATCAGTTACACACTCTAAGACAAAGAACTATGGTTTTGTTTACTTACCATAGTCAATTATATAGGAAAGAACTTTCCAGTCTTCAGGGTTTAGCTACATCAATATATAGAAAATTTGTTAGCAGAAAAAGAGATCACTTGTACCATTTATGACCACATCAAAGGTCAGATTCCTATGAAGAAGACAATTCCTACTTGAAGTGTTTAACATTCTTGAGGAAAATGATTCTCAACGATATGCTAGACTTCTGCCTTCTACTGGCAGTGAACCTTCCGCTTTTCAGACTTCTTCTAGCTCTAATGGACAAAGATCAAGACCTGGTTGTTCTTATTGTGGTGGTCTTGGTCATGTAGTTGACTAGTGTTACAAGAGAATCCTCCTAGCCTCAAACCAAAAGGAAAATTCCAACCTCATAGGAAGCCACTATAGGTAAGCTCATACACTAAGTATCTTCGGAATCTCTATAAGCTCAACTTTCCTCAGGTATTGGTTCTTCTCCACCAACAAACCTTACACTAGATTAACTCCAACATGTCATTGGTTACTTTAGCACTCAACTCCACACTCTTGACATCACTTCATATGCATCATAAGTTCTCTTTGCCTCTCCTTCAGCGGCACCATCCACTTCGAAAGTGTCTGGTATGTTCTTTCATCTTTACACTTTCACAATTCTGGAGTTGTTGTTATATCCTCAGATTATTGGATCATTGATTTAGAGGAAACTCACTATATTTACTGTCTAAATATCTGAATCTCTCTTTTCAAACCTATTATCCCTAACCAATACCTTTGTGACTTTACCTTATGGAGTCAGAGAGCATTGTTGGTATAGGTTCAACTACACTTAGTGATAATATAGTGTTGAAAAATGTGTTGTTTGTTCCCACATTCCATTTTAATCTGTTGGGTGTTAGTTGTTTGATAAGTGATTTATATTTTCATGGTCTCTTTCACATATGCTTCTTGCTTTCTACATGATCTTACACATGAATTAATGTTGGCAAGGGTAGACGTAGGTCTAGGCGAAATACCCGGACCCGAATACATGAACTTGTACCCAACCAAAAAACCTCGAACATGTACTCGATCCGAATTTTTACAGGTATCTGTATGGGTACAAGATTTCTAGACCCGAAAGAACCTGTACCCGATAGGATCCGACCCGAATCTGAACATGTACCCGTATATATATATGTCTAAATATTTTTTGCCACATTTAAAGGTATTTTAGGTTAAAAGTGACAAAATACATCGTATTTGGACCCAAAAAAAAATTGATTTTACAAATTAGCCTTGAGCAACATAAACTTATCATTTCAAAGGCCCCTATTTATTACTCCCTCCCTTCCAAAATTATAGATGTTTAAGGTTATGCACACTTATTAAAAAAACGTATTGATTTTTACGATTTACGGTTTCCAATAAAATTTAACCAATAGTATTTCGGTATTTGTTTTAAAATTTATAAAAGTGCATTGAAAACAGTAAAAATTCTATCTTTTTGAAACAAAAATTTTTTGTACATTTTTTATCTTTTAAGAAGCGAGGGAGTAAGAAATTAGCGATAAACATTAAGTTCTCTTATCATTGGGCAACATAAATTTGAATCTTAATGAGCCCGTTTTGTTAGAAACTGGGCCTAACCATTCTTTACAAAGATCAGTGTCCTGAATGAATCTTCTTGTTATTATTAAATTCGGACCCTAAATAAAAAATAAAATTTCATCTGTATCTTGGGTAGAGTAACCAGCTGGACCATTGTCTTATATACCATTTGGGATAAATAAGATAATGTCACATGCATAGGCTTCCAAAATAGGTACAAGTACAACAAAAGCTATATACCGAAGAAATCAAAACTGGACCAATAAAAACCAAACACATAAGTAAGATTTATGTCCTTTTATTTTATTATCCAAACGACAGTGACAGATTCACCAATTTCAACGGCGCAAGAAAGGACACATCAAGATTATCTAGATTATATGTATTAGGAACAAAATCAAGAATCAAGCTGTTCCTTTCTCAAAAGAAGAAGAAAATACCTTCTCAATTTCTTTCTAATGGCTCTGATAGGCTTACTTGAAGTCTCAGTTTCCTTCCTTTGTTTCTCCGTCCTTTTTGCATATTTCTTGATTAGCAAGAAACCTCACCCTTCCTTTCCCACGAACTGGCCTTTCCTCGGTATGCTTCCGGGTTTACTCGTAGAGATACATCGTGTTTACGACTATATGACCGAAGTGCTCGAGGCCTCAAACTTAACTTATCCTTTTAGAGGACCGTGTTTTGGGGGCCTCGACATGCTGATCACCGTTGATCCAGCTAATATTCATCACATCATGAGCTCAAACTTTGCAAATTACCCTAAAGGATCCGAGTTCAAGAAGATATTCGATGTTTTGGGAGATGGGATTTTCAACGCGGATTCTGAGTTATGGAAGGATCTGAGGAAATCAGCTCAAAGCATGATGAGTCATCCAGAGTTTCAAAGGTTTACACTAAGAACAAGCATCAGTAAGCTAGAGAAAGGGCTAATTCCACTTCTCAATCTAGTTGCTGAGAAGAAACTAGTGGTTGACTTACAAGATGTGTTCCAAAGATTCACGTTTGACACTACGTTTGTTTTAGCAACCGGGTTTGATCCAGGGTGTCTCTCCATTGAAATGCCGGAAATCGAGTTTTCTAGGGCTTTAGACGAAGCAGAGGAGGCGATTTTCTTCCGACATGTCAAGCCGGAGATGTTTTGGAAGATGCAAAGATTGATTGGGGTTGGAGATGAATTGAAGATGAAAAAAGCTCACTCGACTTTCGACCGTGTTTGCTCCAAGTGCATTGCTTCTAAGAGAGATGAAATAACCCGTGGGGCTGTTAACATTGACCCGTCTTCAGAAGATTTGTTGACTTCTTACATGCATGTGGATACAATCAAATACAAGTTGTTGAATCCGAGTGATGATAGATTTCTCAGAGACATGATCTTAAGCTTCATGTTAGCAGGTAGAGACACTACTGGCTCTGCTCTCACTTGGTTCTTTTGGCTTCTCTCCAAGAACCCAAAAGCAACGACCAAGATTCGTCAAGAATTCAACACAAAACTATCTCCAAGACCCAATAATGATTCCTATTTTGATTCATTTAATCCCCAAGAGTTAAACAAGTTGGTGTATTTACATGGCGCGTTGTGTGAAGCCCTTAGGCTATATCCACCGGTTCCGTTTCAACACAAATCTCCAACAAAACCCGATGTTCTTCCGAGCGGACACAGAGTGGGTGCGAGTTCGAAGATTGTGTTCTGTCTTTACTCATTAGGGAGAATGAAATCGGTTTGGGGAGAAGATGCATCGGAATTTAAACCGGAGAGATGGATTTCAGAGAGTGGAAAGTTGATACATGTGCCATCTTTTAAGTTCTTATCGTTCAACGCGGGTCCAAGAACATGTTTAGGGAAAGAAGTGGCTATGACGCAGATGAAGATAGTGGCTGTGAAAATCATACAAAACTATGAGATAAATATCGTTGAAGGACACAAGATTGAGCCAGTTCCTTCTGTTATTCTTCACATGAAGCATGGTCTTAAAGTCCTAGTCACTAAGAGATCTAATTTGGTCTGAACGTTTTGCAATACTTTTGTACTCTATTGTGTATGGAATAATGGATAACTTAATAACATATTGGGACTTGTTTCATTTCCTTATTTACTAATTGCATGAGTCTTCATGAGACGTACGAAGATAACATTGTGACGTGTGGACTACATCCTGTATATATAACTTTAACTCTCCTGTGTTAATTCAACACACATTGAAAACAACCAAAGGCAATTCTACGATCTAATGGGATATCTTTTGACAATTTTATCTTTTGTTGTCTTCTTAATCCTTTCTCTAAAACATTTGATTGGTATATGGAGGAGCAAGCTTAACCTCCCCCCAACTATGGCGTGGTCACTGCCGGTGATTGGACACCTCCACCTCCTCAAAACGCCGCTTCACCGCACATTGCACTATCTTTCTCAGTCCCTCCGTGGGGCTCCAATTTTCCGCCTTCACCTCGGCAATCGTGTGAAGAATGCTTTACCAAAAACGACATTGTTTTGGCCGATCGACCGAAATTAACTTTCGGGAGACTTATTGAGTACAATTGCACCACTATGGGCACTACGTCTTATGGTGACCATTGGCGAAATCTACTCCGTATTGGTGCCATTGAGATCTTCTCGTCTCATAGACTCGATAGCTTCTTATCCATCTGTAAGGACGAGATCCAACACTTGATAATGTGTCTCTCCAAAAACTCGCAAAAGGTGTGTGAACTTTTTCGAATAGTTTATGTATATGTTTGCCATGTCAAAATTAACGCGTTTTCTTCTCAAAATTAATTGGTAATGGTAATGTGATGTGTATATTTAATTAGCTCAATAATAGGTTTTTGGTTCAAAAATAAGTATCTAACATCACAAGAGATAAAATTAAGTGAGTAGCAGTGAGAATAAAATAATAGACAATTTTGTCCCTATTAAATGTGATAATTATTGACATTAAAACCAAATCTCTGAAAAAATATTTCCTTAAAATATATTTTTTTCATCAATAATCTTGATCTCTGAAAAAGTGGATCTATTCTCTGCAAAAAAAAAAATATATAAAAATTAGGTAAAAACAGCCCTACATAACTATTTAATAATATAGCTGACTATTTTTGAGACTATATATTATCGACATGGAAATATAGTTGACTATATTTTGTAACTATGATTTGAGAAGATAGTTAACTATTTTTCACGAAACAATCGTAATTTTAAAATATAATTAAGTATGTTTATAACATAGTTGTCTACTCTACATATCTTATAACATATATAAGATAGTTGTCTACTCTACATATCTTATAATATAGTGGACTATATGAAAACTTTGTTATAATAATTACTTATTTAGACAAAATAGTTAACTATATATTCATAATGTAGTTATCTATTATAGTTTGCATAATGAAAAATAATAACATACTTAGCGAACTATTATCAGAAACGTAGTTACGTATTATAGTTTATATAATTGAAAATAACATATATAGTTAACTATTATGAGAACTATAGTTACCTGATTTCTGAAAATAGTTAACTATATCGATCTTCAGCGGCGGCTTAGATGAACAAGGAGATGAGACGATAATAGGGAGCTTAACGTTGGACAACGAGAAGATATACAATCTTAATCCATGGCTGAAGATTTTTAATCTATGATAATTGATTTTATGGATTACTAGAAAAAGATAAATGATGTTTACGTAAGAAGAAAAAGAAATATAAGAAGAAGAAAGGAAAGAAACAATGGAAGAAGGAGAAGAAAAAGAAAAAAGTGGTCGAAGAAGAAGAAAAAAGTGGTTGAAGAAGAAGAAGAATAAAAGAAGCGTAGAAGGAAGAGGAGGAAAAAGAAATTAGGTTTTAGTAATATTAATTTTTGATTTTTGATTTTTGTTTTTCTTAATAATAGTTATGAATTAATGATGGGTAGTATTGTCATTTTAGTTGAGCTGAATGTTATTTACTTAATTTAATGTTAGATTATTAATTAAGGACATAAAACCTATTATACATGCCAATTTCCCTTCTTTAAATTAGGTCCAAAATTATTTATCGATGTGAGATTTCTAAAAGGCTTCCTAACAAGTTTCTTCGAAATGATTGCTTTTCTACTCGATTTTCTACTTTCTAACAAGTTTCTTTATGACTGGCGATGTACTCGATACGGTTCAATCTTAGAGCATCTTTATCCCTGAAACTTCAATAAGTTTCAATTTTTTATTATTTTCATATTTTCATATTTTTGATTTAATTTAATTATTTATTTAAAAATTAAATTATTTAAAAATTGATTAGCAAATCAAAAGAAGTCATTTATCATCAAAAAGCTCTCAACATAAAAGAAACGTTTCAATGCACAAAGATTTTTCATCCGGTTTCTTCTTCTCTCTCCAGCTTTAATGTTACTTTATATTATTTTGTTAATGAGATTCTTTAAAAATGTCATGGTTACATATGCCCTTAGTCCTCATACCGTTGCAAGATACCATTATTCAATGAGTAATAATAGTCTATGCTATTTGTGTGTATTAGAATATAGGGTTTTTAGCAAAATAGGTACATTTTTAAAGGTAATTGGTGAGTTGGTGAGTTAGGTAGTTTACTATTTATATTTAGGAAACTAGACATCTTTTACTGTTACACTAATAGAGATTTAATATGAAATGACATAATTACTCTTGGTAATCCACACATTACAAAAGGCTATTCGGTTTGTCCGTCAGGTACACCGTCCGGTTCACCGCCATTACACCGTCCGGTACACCGCCCTGTATACACTGTCCTGTACACCGTCTGATACACCACTACATACACCATGTTGGTCACTAGTACACCATACATTTTTTTTTGATACACCACCACCGTAAATTACCATTTTAATTATGAAAGTAAAAAGAATTTCAATTCTGAAAATTCTATCTAATTTATATATTCTACTAATTTTCAATTTACAAATTCTACTAATTTTTCTAACAAAATCTATAATCTCATGTTCTAATAAAAATCACAATTTTTTAATCTAACACAAATCCTAATTTTCAACCTAAATTGTTCTCTAATTTCAGAACCTAACAAAAAACCAATTTCTCATTCATGGAACTACTTAACCCACCGTTTACCTTTTTCCATTACCGTTCACTAACATTGTCATCTCCATCTATTACACCACCACCAAATCACATAAGAAAGTAGAATAACAATAATCAATTATGGAAAACAGAGTATAGAAGTCAGAATTCAAATAGAACTAAATCAATTAAATTTAGATGAATAAACAATGGCCTCTCGGTCTGAAATCAATGCCACTCCATCCGAAAGCAATGGCCATATCAGATGAATTCTTTACCAACATCTTGTTTTATCGTGCTCTTCACTAGATTCAAGGAGATTCAGTTTGAAACTTGTCGTCAATGGTCAAGGAGCTCCTATTTCCACTTCCGCTATGTTATGGAAATCTTTGCTAAACACATCAATCCGTTGAAACACATGATTCCATACAATTTTCCATAGCTCACGATTTGAAAACCGGACACGATATATATAAGAAAAAGTTTGCTTTCTAGTGATTCGATGCATATAACATTACCAAACACCTAGTTTCTTATCTCATCACAATTAATGTCTAACCAAAGACCACATATGATAAGGCAAGACCGTGCAATCGTGCATATGAAACTACTAAGCTACGATGAGATACTCGACCATTATAATTGAATCTTCGGTTGTAAAAGCAGAGCATGATTCAAGAATCACAACAAACCTGGCCAAGAGTAACGGGAATCAAACGTCCAGGAGGACTACCATCTATAGATCGGATTCATGAGGTTTATCATCCCATATCATACCTTTAAGCTTGTTGTGATTTTGATTCTGCAGATTCCGGCTAAAGTGGGTTCTTCACCGATAAAACTTTTGTTTTTAGACGAATGGCTTAACTGTAATTATGTAGTTGAATAATGTTACTTGTTAAATTTATATCAGATCCCACAAGAAAGTGTCTATTTCCCCAATTATGAATAGTAAATTGTCCATTTGACATAACAGAGTTTATAAAACTACCCATATGACAAATTTTTCCTAGAATATATCCTATACTTACCCATGTGATAATAATTCAGGGGTTTGCAAAGGTGGAGCTGAGATCGTTGTTTGGGAACTTCAGTATCAATAACATCCTCAAGATGATAGCCGGAAAACGTTTCTACGGGGATGGAACAGAGCACGATGACAATGCAAAAACGCGTGAGGCAGCTGCTTGACGAGGCGGTATCTAGTGCAGGCGTCGGACACGCTTCTGACTATTTGCCTTTCCTACGTTGGGTTACGAATTATGAGAAAGGGGTCAAGAAGTTGGCGGTTCGGGTTGATGAGTTTCTTCAAGGACTAGTGGATGAGAAACATGCACAAAAAGAAAAGGGTAACACTATGATTGATCACTTGCTTTCTCTCCAAGAAATTCAACCTGATTATTACACTGATGTCACCGTGAAAGGACTCATATTAGTAAGGAATCTATTTACTATCATTACAAACACTATTAAAGTTATAATGACTAATTTATTGATTTGTTTTGGATAGTCTATGATATTGGCCGGAAATGTAACATTAACAAAGATTTTAGCACGGGCGATGCTGAATTTGTTGAACCATCCAGAGGTATTAAAGAAAGCGAGGATCGAAATCGATATCAAAATAGGTTTAGACCGGTTAATAGATGAACCATCACTACAAGAAAACATTAGATAAACCAACAACATTTCCAACGGATTATTTTGTCGGATATTTTTCCGACATATTTCAAACGTATTTTTGACAGAACGCAAACCGTTGGTAATCCGTCGAAAATTTTCGACGGATTACCGACCGCCTGAAATTCGTCAGTTTTATCGACAGAAATCTCACGGTTTTCCGACTTAAATTGATTATTCTGATTTTGTCGGATATCCGTCGGTTTATCTCCGACGGATTTTCGATGAAAATCTAACGAATGTTTTCTACCGACATAATTTAAAGAATAATATCATATCCGTCAGAAATCCATCGCTTATTTCCACGGCTTTTCGACGGATATTAAACAATTTAGGAATTGGGGGTTATAAATACGTCGTTTTACGATAATGATAGCTTGTGGAAAGTGTCTTCTTAGTTTAAATGATATGATTTAATGCTTATAAAGTCACTAGAGCTCTTATCCAGCGTATAGACATATTTAACTTTTATCTTTGTCGACTTATATAACCATTGACTTATTGTTTTTATGTTCGTCGACTTAATTTCTTGTATTCATCGATTTATTTGACACTATCGATTTATCTTAAACTAGTATTTCTCCCGTGCTAAGCACGGATATACCTTCACCAACAAATCAAACTAAATTTATGTGATATATGCATCACTAAGAATTACATGTATAAATAATTTGGGGTTAGTGAGTAAATTTAGGGATATCTAGCATTTTAATTTTGAAATTTAGATAGAAAATAAATAAATAGAAATGAGTTAATAAGAAGAAATAGTTTCCCCGTTTTATTTGGTTGCTTTTGGTTGTTGGTTTTTTTTATTTTTAAATAAAAATATGAAGCATTTACCACATGTCAACTTTTGATTGCTCAAGTGACTTGTGATTTAGTAGTTAAGGATATTTATTAATTTTAAAAATTATTTTAATTGCTATTTAGTGTTTTAGATAAGTTCAATACATATTTACGAAAATTATATTGTGTAATAGCAAAAAAGGTTTGAAAGTGTGTAAATTGAAAACGAACTGAGTGTATAAGACCATAAATGACTTGGAAGCTAATGTAACATATCATTACATAAACTTGATACCCTAAACTCTAAAGTGTAATTTATTCTATCGGAAATATGTCGGTTATATCGATGAGTTTTCGACGGATTGGGATACTCGCCACGCGTCAATTTTCCCCTCGAAATATCCAAATGCTTTCGATATGCGGCTAATTTAGAGAACCCGCGAAATAATTGGTTTACCGACGGCTTACCGACGGCTTAGTGATAAATATCCTAAGTACAAAGCTCAGATCTCTTCTTCTATTTTCACTTTTCGTTTTAGGGCTTTTTCATAACTCTGCTCTTTTATCAATTTCTCTGATTTCTCAAAGGTTTCCATACCAAATTCCTCTGAAGATCCTATCAAATACACACATTAGCCCTAACTCCTTCATTGCCTCCGGCTCGTAGGTGTCTTCCATGCTCGAGCCGTTTTCACTTCTTGTCTGCGAGAGGACTTTGCTTTTGCCGAAATCAAAGAACATAGAAGATGATATGAACCCACCAAACCGTCCAAGCTGGAGAGCTTAAGCTTTTACGAAATCCATTCATAGCCTCCGTATGTGACTTCTCATAGGCGATTGCGGGTTTTCGTTCTTCTCATTTGTCTCCTTATATGAAATTGTGATTCTGAGTCATATCCTATGATCAATTAGAGTTGTCTCTTCATCTAATTTTAGTTTTCGTAAAACCAAAAACTCAAATCGATAAGAGTTTTCTCCTTCCTTTGATTTTAGAAATCAATTTGTTTCAGATTTTGTTTGATTTCACAATTTCATATAGAGTTTGTGTTTGATTTCAGAGTTAGAAGTTAAGTTTGATGTGTTAGTGAGTCAGAATTAGCTTTACCATTTACAATACTTTGTCAATTTGATGTTGAATTTTTTGTGAGTCGGAATATGGATATCAGATTTCCTGTGACATATGAGTCTTCTAGTTTGTGAGTAAAGCTAAAAAATATTATCCACCAATAAATTCGTGACTGTGTGCATGTGTATTGTATATACACACTTATATTATACACAGAAGAACTCACTATATGATATAGTTGTTGCTTTCTGTTTCCCAAAAGATGCATTTGTAATGAGTTTGATGTGTTTATGATAAAAGGTAACACTTTTAAACTCATGAATGGTTCTGTTTCTTTTACTTCTTCCTAGTACGGATTGACTTATAAGTAAAATACATGTTGCTGCAGGGGTACTTTATCATGTGGAGTAAAGACTGGACATAATGATGCAATTGTTTATTTTGTTTCTAGTTGTGTTCTTTTGATTCCAAGACTTGCATTTTCGGTTTTACCATATGTTTTGGCTTGTCTTACTTAAGACTTGTCTTTTGGCATCGGTTTTTCTTTGTGTTTTGGCTTGACCCAATCAAATCTTGTGTTAAGTTAAGGTACTTGACTCGGTGCTTCTATTACATTGGTTTCACTTCTTGTGAGAAACTTTCTCTCGCATATCACTTCCGATTAAGTCCCTGCTACTTTCCTTAATCAACATGTAAGTCTCTCCTTCTCTCTCATGTTCGTGGATTAGATTGTTTTTAGGTATATAATTGATATGTGATTGAGGGACACGCACACTAATAAGAAGACAAAGCTTGTTCAAGATAAGGTGGCTGAGGAGACACTCGCTGCGATTGAGGAAGAACGGCAGGCTCAATTGACTCAATTATCTCAAGCCGGGTCAAACGTGGAAGACTTACCACACGATGAGATGAATCGTATCGTGATGAGTGTAAGTTAATTTTTTTTTTTTCTTAAATGTTAAAACGTTTCAAAACTAATACATCTCTTTCTTTTGTAGCTTATTCCAACAAAAAAGGCCGTAAGTTTGGGATTGGTAGACTTCCGGAACGAGACGAGGCGATATCTTCTTCTACGTCTCATGGCTCTGCTGCGTATCTTGCGGAAGAAATCGAGAGACTAAACGAGTGACTCAACGAGGAGCGGACAGAGCGAGAGAAGAAAGAAAAGGAAAATGATGTTATTGTGGCACGGATGAAAGCATTTCTCGAGAAGGCGGGGGAAGAATTTTAGATGTTAAATGCCGTTATTATTTTCAAAATAATGTTTCAGTTATGTTGTAAAAGATTTTAGTTTGATATTATAATGAAAACATTCTCAAAGAATTTTTGTTTATAGTCATTTTAGATTTGTTTTGTCTGATTTTTAAAATATTATCAATTTTGATTTGCCATCAAGAATCCGTCGATTATATTCCGTTGGAAATCCCTCGGTAGTTTTCCGACAATTACATGGTCGTATTTTCATCGGATTTTCTGACTAGTGTTAAGCATCGGTAATCCGTCAAAGTTTATGACGGAAAGTTATACTCGATATTCCGTCAAATTTTATGACGGAAATATCTACTTGGTAATCTGTCGAACTGTCCTACGGATAACCGACGGATTGTGTTTTACCAACAAGATGGAACCAACGGATATTATGCGTTACTAATCTGTCGGAAATGGCTGTTTCCAACGGATATATGACGGAATAGCTCGTCAGTTTTGCTATGTTTTCTTGTAGTGCATGTAGTAAAAATCTTCGATTCCATACCTCCAATCCATTGTGTCCGAGATTTTCCGGCTTTACCCGGCTGCTCCGCATAGGGCAACAGATGATTGTATAGTTGGTGGCTACAACTTCTCCTGTGGTACGACTTTAATCGCCAACGTATAGGCCATTCACCGAGACCCAAATATATGGGAAGAGCCAGAAAAGTTCAAGCCAGAGCGGTTCGAGAAGGAAGGGGAATATAAAAAGTTGATGCCGTTTGGGATGGGACGACGAGCTTGTCCCGGGTCAGGGCTAGCTCAACGAGTATTGAGTTTGGCTCTCGGATCGTTGGTTCAATGTTTTGTATGGGAAAGAGTTGGAGAAGAATATGTCGACATTAGTGAAGCAACCACTATGCGTCCGGCGACACCAGTGCTAGCCATGTGTAGAGCTCGTCCCATTGTCCATAAGATTCTCAATGTATCGGGGTAGCCCATCAAATTATCTCGTGGTTAACCTACTATTATGTATATATATATGTGTAAATTGTGATCAGTGCCGTACCTAGCTTTTACGGGGCTTAAGACGATATTTAATAGTATAATTTAGTTTAAAATTAAAAATATACAATATACAAAATATCATTTTTTATAAAATGTCGTTCAACATAGTATATAAAAATATATTAAATATTATATTGTACTATGCGGTTTACTGTAACAAAAATGGTTTATACTAAGAGAATGGTTTATATTAATATGTTATTTATATATGCGCATATTATTATCACTTTTATTAATTTGAATAGATTAAATATAATGCAAAGTGATAAAAAGTAAGTTAAGAAAAAATATGTTATAAAAGAATCTAAATACAAAGAAAATATAACAGTAGTAGACCTATATAAATGAAAGAAAAAAGAGAGTTATATACACGTATATGAGTAAAGATTAGAGTCTAAAAGCCCCTTAATAAGTAGTAGATGAATCCAATTAGCCCAATCTTATATAATATTTTAAGGTTCCCAAAACTTCAAGACATGAGAGGTTGCCATGTGTCATCTACTCTTTTGACATTGGACATTTTTAATTTTTTTTTTTTAATTTTGACAATTAATTCTAACAATTTAATAGCTAATTAATTTTAATTAATTAATGTTAATTAATCTATGGAAAAAACTATACTCTAGCACAAATTATTAATCCATAAAACAGATTTATTTCACCACTGAATTGATGCTAAAGAAAAAAATCATAACAAATTAATAAAGAGAGTGAGACAAAAATACATTCAAGCTGCAATTATTCTCTTAGTACGATTCAAAGTTCTCATAAAACAATTACAAAGATGCCTTCCAAATTTTTGTTGAGATTAAATGTCTCACTAAAAGCAAAGCATACTACAATTTATCTAATCAATCTTTTTTTTACATATGTGTTTGATGCAAGAAAAAAAGACGACCAATCATTTTTTTTAAGGAACCGTAGTGAATATTGATAAAGACATACATGTTAGGGATTTGTACCAAAAAATGTCTTCCATATGCTATAACTTTTATTAATGAATGACATATTTCTTTTTTCATATAACATTATAACTTACATAATATTTTAAGGTTCCCAAACCTTCAAGACATGAGAGGTTGCCATGTGTCATCTACTCTTTTGACATTTGACATTTTCAATTTTTTTTTTTATAATTTTGACAATTAATTCTAACAATTTAATAGCTAATTAATGTTAATTCATTTCAACAACAAGTTACAATATAAATTAGTCACTATTCTCTTTCTTTCTTTGATATTCACCAAAAACTATGATTCTAAATTTTGCAAATTTTAAATAGTTTGAAAAATATATCTTATATAATATTGTGGTGTTTTCTTAAATTCAAGTCATGGATGCCATGTATCACCTATTCTTTTTTCACATTTTCTTTCTAATTTGTTTATTAAAAAAATTATTTGTTAAAAAAAATCACTTTAACAATTAATCCTAACAATTTAAAAAAAAACTACTTTAACAAGACAAATGTTTAAAACTGTGTCTCCGTATAAATAGTTGTGATTTTAAAACAAAAGTTACAAAAAAGCATTAATAAAAAGAAGTAAAATGAACAAAAAAAAATATTGTGAGAAAATTAAGAAATGATTTAAGAACTTTTAAAACTATTAGAATGCTAGAGTCTAACTAGAAAAATGTATATTTGTTTTTTCTCTATGAAAAAAACTATACTCCAACACAAATTATTAATCCAGAAAACAGATTTATTTCACCACTGAATTGATGTTAAAGACAAAAATCACAACAAATTAATAAAGAGAGTGAGACAAAAATACAATCAAGCTGCAATTATTAATCCAGAAAACAGATTTATTTCACCACTGAATTGATGTTAAAGACAAAAATCAGAACAAATTAATAAAGAGAGTGAGACAAAATACAATCAAGGTGCAATTATTCTCTTAGTACGATTCAAAGTTCTCATGAAACAATTACAAAGATGCATTCCACATTTTTGTTGAGATCAAATGTCTCACTAAAAGCAAAGCATACTACAATTTATCTAATCAATCTTTTTTTTACATATGTGTTTGATGCAAGAAAAAAGACTACCAATCATTTTTTTTAAGAAACCGTAGTGAATATTGATAAAGACATACATGTTAGAGATTTGTACCAAAAAAATACCTTCCATATGCTATAACTTTTATTAATGAATGACCTATTTCTTTTTTCATATAACATTATATATGTCCATTAATTTTCTACAAATGCTTAGTCTTCTAATGTAGATAATTATTTACGATAAACATTAAATTTATGTAACATTAAATATACAAATAGTGAAGAAATTATAATGAATTTTACATGAATTTTTAAACCCACGCAACGCGTGGGCAATCCCTAGTTACTTAATATAATATAGTTACCATAACAAAAATTAGACAAACTAGGAAACTAAATATAATTTTCTACCAATTAAGTTAAAAGAAATATAAAATTGGGGGAACTAAAGTTTACTTTAAAATTTAATATTTGAGGTGGGGCCTAAGGCAATAGCCTATTTTTTAGAAGGAAAGCACGGCTCTGATTGTGATTAATAAGAAGCAGAACAATTTTCGGTCGCTATTTTGACACAATGCTTCTATCTGAGATTATATTTTACTTAAGCCTGGTTTTCTTCTCCTATTTGTTTGATGAGTTTTTTCGGGTTGTTTTTTTTTCTTTTTTAATTATTATTTGGTAAAAAATAATTTAAAATATTATTGTAATAAAAATGTCTTTCACAGAACCTAGGTAATACTTTTTTGAGGAAATTATGAAATGTGGTATTTACTACCAAATACTTATAAAATCTACTATAAAGTTCAATTCTTTTTGAAAATGCCATAAATTAAATCAATTTTGTCTTCTAATGAAAGAGAAATGACAATTTTTACCCCCATCTTCTCTTCCACACATTATTTTCTCTCTTTATTATCCTCTTCCTCTCTTTCTTACTCTCTGGATCGGAAATAATGGTGGATGGTGATGGTTGTCGACGGCGATGGTGATCGATGGTAGACGGCAACGGTGGTCGGCTGTGGATCAAACGGTGGTTGACTATGAACTATGGAAAGTGTGAGAGCTACTGCTATATAAAGTACTACATGTACTGATACATGAAATGAACACAATACACATGAGATTCTTTTCCAACACGCTTTGCCAGATAAAACGATAAGTGCACTTACAAGATCAACTTCAATCTTAGACTCACGTGTTCACAAATCAATGCATGCTCTTGTGAACCAGATAAAATGCTCTATATTTGTGTTGAATATTTAGCCACGTTTGTACACTCCTATTTATACATAAAGGAAAAATACGCCTAACCCTAGCCTTGATCACCAAGTGTGAATATATATAATTCATCGAGAATATTCTCCCTTTTCTTATAAGGAAAGTCTTCAAGCTCGTGGATCCTCTCCAAGAAACTCCTCCAGCTCAAATACACATCATTGACACGTTCACATTAGCTTGCAATCCATGATCCAACCCATTTCTCCAATCTCACAAACCTTGAAACTTAAGTCTGTATGCATGATGTACTTTGTAACTGCTTCAACTCAGCTGAATCTTCAACAAGTTCATAAAGTCAATCATAATCATTAATTTATCTTAGCTATATATGAAAAGCTCAATTATTTTGTTTGTAAACATTTAATCAAACACAAAAGGTCTATGATCTAGATTTTGATGACTAATAATATCTTCTCTGGTTTTCAGTGCCATCTTTGGTTGATCAATGCTTAAACATCTTTTCTTGAATCTCTTTTGAACTCCATCTCTTCTTGATTTGAAGTGCTCCCACATCTAATAAAAACACAAAAGAGACTAAAAGTACACAAATCATTTCTAGATATCTAATGTGTACAAACACTCGAACTGCATCAAAACACATACTCCTTCTGTATTTGAAAGATTGATGTTTATAATTTTTCACTCATATTAAGATGCAATAACTATTTGTGTTTATTAATAATTTTTTAATTTATTTTTACTTACTTTTTAGTTTTCCAATCAATATATTAATAACAACACCACTTTTCCCAAATATTTGCCATTAATTTCCGTGGTAAAGCAAAAAAACATTAATTGAAATGTAGAAAATCAATCTTTCAAAAACAAGAAAAAAAACTAAAACATCATTCTTTCAAATACGGAAGGAGTATAATGCAAAAACGGTTAAACATAATGACTCAAAACGGTTAAATATCAAACCACAATGCAAGTGAGTCTCAAGAATATATGGCATCTCGTATCTCGAAAGCAAGTGTGGCGGATTCCTCGATTAACTAGTTTGAAGAAATCTCCATCCATTCAAAATAAGAGGCAGTTATTACACATGTTGATTTATTACACATGTTTAGAGCATCATTAACCATGATATAAGTTGGATATCATTTCATTAAAGGTGGTTAAAAAAATAAAAAAGTAAGAAAGAGACAAGAAGAAACTTATCCTAAAACTCTGTATATTGAAATGTTTTTTTTGTGGTTTTTTGCCTCTCTCTCTTACACGTGTTCTTTAAATTTGATTGAAATAAAATTTAATATAATAATACAGAAACCCAAAAAAATGTATGGTTACTGATGCTCATAGTCATTATACGTTACGTACGCAACTTCAGCATGAAACGTTACGAACATCTTTAGTGACAGGTGGGATAATTCCAGTGATAACACCAAATTTTGAACTTCTTTTTTCATCATTATGCACCTCCAAAAATACTCTCACTTTCATTATAAAACAAGCTATAGCTTTAACACCAAAATTCAATTCTACACATTTACAACAACAACGAAGGTTTTTAGATCTAATGGAAACCCATTTCCTAATTTTATCTCTCGCCTTCTTCTTTTTCATTTCTCTAAAACTTTTGCTTGGTAAACGGCATTGCAACTTTAACCTACCACCAAGTCCTGCGAGGCCACTTCCGTTGATTGGACACCTTCACCTTCTCAAGCTGCCGCTCCACCGCACATTCCTCTCTTTCTCTCAATCCCTCCGCGGTGCCCCAATCTTCTCCCTTCGCTTCGGAAACACTCTTACAGTTGTCGTCTCATCCTACTCCATCGCTGAAGAATGCTTTACCAAAAATGATATCGTTTTTGCCAATAGGCCAGAGTTCATTAGCGGGAAACACATTGAGTACAACTTCACTACTATGACTAGTGCGCCTTATGGTGACCACTGGCGAAACTTGCGCCGCATAGCCACCCTCGAGATTTTATCATCACACAAGCTAAATGGCTTCTTATCCGTACGTAAGGACGAGATCCGACATTTGCTACTGCGTCTCTCCAAAAACTCGCAACATGTATGTGACCGCTACTACATACTAGTACTTTATTTATATATAGTGGTTTTGTAGCCTAGTGGTTTTGTGCTACTGTCTCCCGTAGATCATAACTTGGGTTCAAACATGAGAATGTGCGAGTGAGTTGTGGACAAAAAAAACATATATAACCAGAAAAACTATATTAATATCTCATAATAGTCTTTAAAATGTTTATATATATTCTGTAAAAGAAAAATATTGAGGATGAAAATTTAAGACTAATCATTTGTTGATTTGATTATGAATTAGGGGTTTGCGAAGGTGGAGATGAGATCATTGTTTCAGGATTTAACTATCAATAACGTTCTTAGAATGGTGGCTGGGAAACGATATTATGGTGACGGAACAGAGCAAGACCCCGATGCAAGGCGAGTGAGGCAGATGATTGACGAGGTGGTGGCCACCGCGGGCGCCGGCAATGCTACTGATTATATCCCAATGTTGCGTTGGATCACAAATTTTGAGAAACGGGTCATGAACTTGGCGGGTCGGATCGATGAGTTTTTGCAGAGTCTGGTGGATGAGAAACGTGCAGATAAAGAAAAAGGCAACACTATGTTGGATCACTTACTTTCTCTTCAAGAAACACAGCCTGATTATTACACAGATGTCACTGTCAAAGGAATCATAGTTGTAAGTACTGAGGAATCTAGTTAAAACATGTACGAACACTAGCTAAACTTTATATAATGATTGATGATTAATTTGTACAGGTTATGCTACTCGCTGGAACTGAAACACTAACAGGAACGTTAGAGTGGGCTATGTTGAATATGTTGAATCACCCAGAAGTTTTAAGCAAGGTGAGAACCGAAATCGATACCAAAATCGGTTTTGACCGGTTAATAGATGAACCGGATACTAAAAATTTCCCTTATCTCCAAGGGATTGTGTCGGAGACCTTGCGTCTTCACCCGGTTGCTCCAACACTTGTTCCACATATGACATCAGATGATTGCATGTTGGCAGGATACGACGTTCCACGTGGGACAATGTTATTGGTGAACATATGGGCCATGCATAGAGACCCGTCTATATGGGAAAACCCAGAAATGTTCAAGCCGGAGAGGTTTGAAAATGAAAATGAAAATCAAAAGGTGTTGTCGTTTGGGATGGGACGACGAGCTTGTCCCGGGGTCGGGCTAAGTTATCGGCTTATGAGCTTAACTCTTGGATCGGTGGTTCAGTGTTTCGAACTGGAGAGAGTTGGAGAAGAATATATTGACAATATAGAAGCACCCATGATGCGTCCAGCCACACCGTTGCTAGCTATGTGTAAAGCTCGTCCTATAGTCCATAAGGTTCTCAATGTTTTTGCTTGAATTTGTAACTCTCCTTTGTTTGTTTTTCAATGCCCCGAAATAAATGCATGGTCTTGTTTTATTTTGATACATAAGTTTTTGATTATATACCTCGTAGATCCTCCTCGTGACTTTTGAATAGATTCATCCGAGTCAAAAGCTATTAAAACTCCAGATTCAAGGACAACAAAGGAATTGCTGTGAATTATATCCCAATTAACAACCTCATTAATTAACCAATTGTGATGAGGTTCCTAATTTAGAAGGAAGAGATGAGAAAACATGGTCTGAGGCGGAAGGGACACCATAGTCAATGTATTAGTCTTGGAAACAATCTTAGTCAATCTTTAGATGATGGGTGGAGTCTCAATCATTACATCTTCATTCAACGTTGAAGTTACTAAGCGAATCTTGGAAAGCTCCTACAAAGTTGGTACATTCTCGGCAACTGTACTAGCTGTTGTAAAGGATGGATAAACTTCAACGATCAATGGAGTTATAATAGCAATAACTGTGACTCCATTGAGTAATTCCTTGAGTAGTAGAGACATTCAAGTGGAAACCACAACAATGATTGAGGCTGCTAGGATCGTGAGGATATTAGCATGTATTGTGGCTAATGCATAGGTTATAAAAGCAATAACAGAGGTACACTGTGTTGTTTCAATGGTATAGACAAGGATAGGGATGTCCCCACGTATAGTTTGAGGATGTGGAGATTGTTGTAGACCTCATGATTGCTTGTGACCTAAATGTCCATATTTTCTACATTTTGAAGGAATCCATGAATTCTCAACATTAACCATGGAGATCGTACTTTTTTATCATCCAAAAAAACCGTATGCGGGAATGGTTTATCTAACTCAATTTCTACCATGGTCTTAGCCTCACCCTTGAATGTTATCTAGTCGTGGTTTATTTATGAACATCGGTTCACCCAATTCTGAAGCGATTTGGTTTATCCCCGGTCTGGGGTATAGCATTTTTGGGATGTTCTTTAGTGCTCCATAAACTGGTACAATGGAGATTTCCAGAAGTGACAGAGTTGTTGCAAGACTCCAAACAGCAACGAACAATAAAAAAAAAACATCCACATGCCATAAACCACGCTGAAGAACCCATGAACGGGTAGATTCATCCGGTATTTGGAACATCTAAGATGTGCAGAGAGGAACAACAGTAAAACTGTCTAATGATTTTTCTGCATCACGAAGAAGAATATGGGTTGGAAGTTGGAACCGTTATCTTTAGAGTTACACATGTTACGGCTTTATTTTTCCGACTATTCACTCTTATAGCATTAATCAAATTACAGTATCACAAAGTCATTTTACAAATCACATAAAAAATAATTAGAAACATAATCAATACAAAGAATATATTATTCAAAATTGTTTATATTATGGATTGACCGATTACCAAGTCAGTTTTGGAGAGCCCATCCATAAGCTTGGTGTGGATCTCATCTAATTAAGTAATTATTAATTTAAGTATTAGTTTAATGGTTGAGATTCATTAAAATTTATGTAGTTTTTACTTGTTTAATCATGATACTCATGTATCAAAAGAATAAAAAAATAATTTATATTTTACAAAAAAATAAAATGAAAGAAAATTATGTAAGTGCATGTTTGGGCTAGATCGAATGATAACGAGCAAGTATGAGCATAAAGTAAATTGACACAGGGAGTTTTTTAACGAGGTTCGTTTCCTACATCCCCGGGACCACGTCCAGAACAAATCCACTATAGAACAAGAAAGCAATACACAATTGCAAACGCATAATCAAACACAACCGTTCTGATTACCGCTCTTTTCTATAACATGGATTCTAACCTGAGATTCACCACGATCTCTCAGAAACACCAACATGCAGATCTTGTTCTTCTAATCTCCTTTGGTGGACGACGCCACACACATGTGTGCCTCTCTCAATGAAACCCTAGGCGCGTAAGTGTTTTCGTCTACGCCTCTAGGTATAAATACTCATGTCTTAAACCCTAAGGACTCTCCAATTCACGTGGGCTTCAAGCCCATGAACGACAAGGCCTACAGCCAATCTTATCAAAAACTACTTCAGCATCTGCACTGCTTCAGCCTCTGCTTCAGCTCGGTTTCACCTGCTTCAGCTCTTCAGTATCTTAGTCCTTTTCTCTCAGACTCTCTTCATGTTCGTAGGTCTTCCCCAAGCTATGTATCATCACAGTAGCTCCAACTCACATGGCCTAAGCCATCACTTCAAGTCTAGTTCGTTTACCTTTGAGAAATATGTCTGTAACACGTCATATATTACTTTGTACTTGTATTACTCTGTCCTGATACAGGAACTGCTTCATTCTGCATCATCTTCCTCCTTAGGTCTAAAACCTGTAGCAATCACACTTTCAATCTCTCCCTTTGTTACAGAGTTTTAGAACATATGTTCACTTAGTCGCATACAGTTTGATGATCTTCAAGCTACATAATAATCTTGGAATCTCCGTCTAAGCTGCCATTGCAGAGGCTACGATTCTGAACTAGTGATTCTGGTTTAGTGAACATAAACAGTTCTAGCAGCACAACTCGGTAACATCACAACAAATACTAACAATCTCTCCCTTGATGACTGAGTTGTGGCTCACAGAGAAAGACAAGTTAAACATTAATCCTTGTTGATCTTAATGCTCTCCCTTAATCAAACAACATCATCCTGAGGTTCATCTCTAAGGTTCATGAGAATCCTAACCAATTTATTGAAGCTCAACATTGTTTAACTCACACGGCTCACACGTCTTTAAATTATCTCTCCCTTTTTAGCTTAAGTTGTACACCTCAAGTAACATGTTGTGCATCAACCAAGTCACAATAAAAAACCAAGGAATAACCATCTTACAATCACGTACTCCCTCCGTATATTGAAAGATTGATGTTTTAGAAATTTTCTTTGTTATTGAAAGATTGATTTTCTACATTTCAATTAATACTTTTTTTGCTTTATCACTTAAATTCATGGAAAATATTTGTTTTACCCCATAAAGTTGCATACTTTTTTATTGGAAAACAAAAAAGTAAGTAGAAATAAATAAATAAATACAAATAGTTATTGTGTCTTAATATGTGTGAAAATTTCTAAAACATCAATCTTTCAAATACGGAGGGAGTAGTAATCAACTTCCACATAAACACTCCTTTCATGAGTGCACAACTAAGATAAAACCAAATGGTCTATAAGACAAACTCTTCACACACCTTCCCGCCACCAAGTAGTGCCATAGCTAAGAAAAAAACCCCGTCATTAAACAGTAATCAAACCATCAGTCGAGTAAAACACGTGCTCATCCAGATTCAGATTTCAACGAACCGCATAAGAATGGAATTCAGAAGTAGCTGTCCCAACATCAAGAAGGTACTGTTGACGCCAATAGGAACAAGATCTATGCTTGCCGTACGCACAAACCAGTCCCTTTATAATGTGGTAGCAATTCTGAAACCCGTTTGCAGCCTCAAACCGTAACACACACACTAGCCTTTCTAGAACTAGAAGGCAACACATAGCTTTGATCAACTTGTCTTTAAGCATTTGCATACAACCTTTGTAAGCCTTTGTTCCACTTAGATTCACACCACTGTTGCTCCCTGGAAATAAAACTCACTAAGTTTGAAACTTAGACGCTTGAGAATATCAGCTCACGAACAACCAGAAAACCAAAACTCTCCCTACTTAGGAGCATAGTTGATGGAGAAGTCTCAAATGAACGTTTAACAGAGACAGCCTTTGCACATCTTCTTCCATGTCAAACAACAAACACCATACCAATGGAACCACATAAACATCAAAATTGGTCCTGAGAGATTCAGAATAAAACATGTTCATCCAACCATAGCTTTTCTTCACACTGGATACACCAAACTTTGCACAGATGTGTCTCTGAGAAGGAGAAATAACTCCTGGAAAAATCATTGAAATCTTGATCTCACCATTGAAACTGAAGACAATAGTGTCAGGAAGCTTTACCACCAAAAACCAGTTTAATCCAACCGCATTTGACCACCCAAAAGATGCTCTAAAATAGGTCACACAGAATTTTCGTCTTTCTCTCCAAGACTTAGTGTGAACTCTATATCTTCTGATTTGTTACTTTGATTTAACTTGAGAAAAAGCTTCACAAGACGAATATGATATGATTCAAATACCATCGATACTTGGAGACTTGAAGCAACTATGAATCTTCCTTTCCAATGGTTGATGCTCTCATAAACAGATATGATCAACCAATAAAAACCTTCTTCAAAACTCAACATTGCATCCATATTCTTCTTCGAGACTTACTTCGTAGGAATCTCCAAGTGATCTTGTGAACCTTCATTGGGCGTGAGCAATCTCCAAGTGATCTTGTGAACCTTCATTGGGCGTGAGCACAAACCCAATAACTTTTCTTTGATAAAACTGGTTCAATTCAACTTTTCATAGACTTGGATACACAACTCAAATTCATGACTTGTGTAGCCTTGCAACAACAAGATAAAGAGGACAATCTTCACAAAAGACTCACATCTAGTCAATTTTATCCTCCACAGCACAAGATAGTCAAATGATTTTCTCTGATGATGTTCCTCATGACAGCTACATCAACTTGAGACTTAGACAACTTCCTCATTTAGCACAGAACACTCACTAACATTCATATGGATCACATCCTAGGTGACTTGCATACAATTTCAGATATGATCTTCAAAACAGCACACATGCGCCCTCACAATCATCATCCACTTAAAAGACGAAGATACCTCCATGACAGACAGCCTAAAACAAAGACTCAATCAAAGAATCATACTCCAATCATACCAAACAGTCCTTAACCCCAAACAGCAAAATAAATCACAAACTAGCCATTCACTTCTGAATCCCACCGTTGATTATGGAGTTTAATATGCCACCATTAAAATCCCAACATTTCAGAAAGATCGGACTTCATTTGGCCTTCCAAATGGTCTCATGAACATGCTCCAGCACCCATGTTTTCTGAAAATTTTCAGATATGGATGATAAGTTGACAACTTTCACAGAGAATTGCGGATGAAGTTTAGCTTTGATTGTCAATATGTCAGCTTCTGTGACTTCCTTGCAATGAGATATTTCCAAGAATAGCTTGATCATGGCCTAAGTATACCTGAGTGATCGGAAATATGACCTCGAAGTTGGCTCATGTGATACTGAATTGTAGAATTCAGAATGCAGAATTTTCTGCATGCATAGTTAGTTTCAACAATAACTTGCGCATTTCTCAACGTAATTGAGATCTTCTTTCTCCTATGGAAAACTGGCTTCATTATCTTCGTAAAGGTGCTAAGAAAAAGTCCTAGATCGTTCTGACATGCCGGAGAGTTATCACGCAAGATGGCTGGTCGCAACTTCTCACTTTTACTCAGCTTCCCATACATCACCAAGCTTTGAGTTATCATTCGTTGAATCTGATTACACCATACTAGAAAAATCCTCCTTGACTTGAACTTCTCAATCTAACTCATCAGAATCAACACAACAAGAAGTTTTTAATCTTCAAATTTTCCCTTTTTAACTTAGATTGATACTCAAGCATTCATCTCTATTTCCACAACTGCTCCCCCTTACACCATGCTTCCATGATTCATCTTAAAACAATATGACATTTATCTAGTAAACCATAGCTGTCCCACCATCAATATGTATATGAATCTGCCGACGCACAAAGTAGATTCTTCTTGATGGTGGTACCTTATCAATCATCGCATATCATATCTCCCCCTGCTTGAGTGTACTACTAAGTTAAAACTTCTTGTGTTGATCCATACCTCAGTATTGTATGAATCTTCCCTTGTTGATCTTGACTTGAAACCGATCTCACTACTGTGTAATCTTTCATGACTTTGGAACTGGCGCATGTAACATATCTTGATCTAGTGATGATTTATCTCTGAAATGAAAATCTCCAAAGCTTTGCCTTTGAACTGTGTAAAGATATACTTGAGACTCCTCCTCAATGTTATTTGCTTATCTTATCACGAGATTATGATAAAACCTTTTGTTGTGAATCCATCATGATAAACATTCTGATCCATAAGAATTTTGTCGTTGTAGCACAATACACTCAGAGCTTAAACCTTAAACTCCTTTATGATCTCATATAGAACCTTGTCTATCTCCAAAGAGTCTTCTAACTCTCATACGAAGCCACGACTCCTCAAGGTTACATAATTCTGATTTTCTACGGAGCTGTGACTTGTGATTTTCTGATTTTGTCTCTTCACCACCTTGAAACGGATATATTTGACTTGCATACCACTTGAGATCAGAAACATAGCCATAACCAACACATAATTTACCTTGTGACTGAACATGTAGAAGACCTCCATCATAGCAACCTTGAACTCATTTCTTCACCAAATCAAGCGAACAACTCTACTTGATATATATATATATTTTTTATCAGCTATGGTTGATCCATTTATCTACTTGTAACCACTTCATTGGTACATGATTGTAGACACTCAACACTCAATCTTAACATCAAGCTGAAACGAGATTTTTTCTTCTTTTCTTTTCAACTATAGTATACTCGTAGCCTTTTGAGATACTCCTAGTGAATCATCTCAGCCTCCAATCTCTGATATAGAACCCCATTTTGTTAAACCCAACACCATCTTGAACTCTTCTTGGTGTTGATGGTATTCTCCAAGTATGAATCACCGCAAAACCATCACCAACTGACAGGTTTTCACCACCAGAGATGCTCTCTAACCAAACCATAAAGTATGGACTGCATCTTTGAACCACTCGCTTGTTGGACCCAAGAAAATATCCCAAGCTGTCCAAATATCCTTTCTTACCAAGCCTCTATATCTCTTCGGACTCATAAACATGTCTTGATGTTCTCATAAACATGTGTTGACTGTTTGAAAAAACCACACACTTGCAGCTTGCTTCCAATTTTCTTGCCTCAACATCAACGTATGACTGTTAACAAAGCTTGAACAGTGTTGAATTAGACCATAACAAGTTAGACTAATCCAATCAATATTGAATTCCAATACCAAACACTTGTATACTTCTTGTTAGAGGTCAACGACCAAACTCATGGCCTGTCACACATATTCTTCGTTAACTTTGAAAGACTCGTGCCTTCTTCTTCCGAACGGCAAACGACAGACTTCGCTTCTCCGATCTCAAAACCAACTGTAATGCTCTTTTGGCCATAATCGTTTCATACTTCGATGGTTGGTTTGCCATCTACCTCCTTTGAGAAACTCGGAGGCTCACGAGACCACTTATTTGATCGACAATAGCTATGAACTCATATCAATGGTATCTTCTTGTTGATTAACCCATCACAAATACTTGTTGATTTCCAAAACCCGAACCTGAAATTACAACCATCGGTGAGCTTTTTCATCGAACAACTCTTCTCTGCTTTCTCAACACCTCTTCACAATTGAGAACATAAATCAAAGAAGGAGACGCTCGATTTCTAAATTTCCCCGATTGGATTCACACGTACACGAGAATTAAGCTTGACCCATTCTTCGATTTTGTTTCTTCTTTGTGTTCGCATTATCTCAAAGTTTAAACTGCTCAACGCTTTGTTTTATAGAACTTGACAATTCCACTGATTTCTTCTGTAAATCTCAAGAGCTCACAACTCTATCATAGCTTGAAATCACTTTCAGAAACACTTCAATACCAGATTTCTTAAACCAACAAATTTCTCCACCATCAACCTCACTTTATGTTAAGTCAAGCTTGAGAAAATTAACCATCTGAAAAACTTGTCAATTTACAAAAAGCAGAAACTGATGTTGTCGTTGAGGTTCTCCATCGTGACTTACTTCATTCTGACTTAACACGAACAAGACAGACATAACTTTAGCATAAATGGGCTTCAACACACAATCATATTAAGCCCAAGTAAAAACATTTGAATAAGACCCAATAACCAACTTGCTTCTTCTTCTACGAATGTTTCTCTTTCTAATAACCAGACAATCATAAAGGCAATTTCTTCAAAACTTCATACACACATACCTTCTTAAATTCAGAGATACGAAAACTCCTCTTCTCTTCACTAACTCGAATCTAGCCACAAAAACTCAGATCTTATACCCGAAAATAAGCTTAACTTCTAACGAGTTAGGCTCTGATACCAATTGTAAGTGCATGTTTGGGCTAGATCGAATGATAACGAGCAAGTATGAGCATAAAGTAAATTGACACAGGGAGTTTTTTAACGAGGTTCGTTTCCTACATCCCCGGGACCACGTCCAGAACAAATCCACTATAGAACAAGAAAGCAATACACAATTGCAAACGCATAATCAAACACAACCGTTCTGATTACCGCTCTTTTCTATAACATGGATTCTAACCTGAGATTCACCACGATCTCTCAGAAACACCAACATGCAGATCTTGTTCTTCTAATCTCCTTTGGTGGACGACGCCACACACATGTGTGCCTCTCTCAATGAAACCCTAGGCGCGTAAGTGTTTTCGTCTACGCCTCTAGGTATAAATACTCATGTCCTAAACCCTAAGGACTCTCCAATTCACGTGGGCTTCAAGCCCATGAACGACAAGGCCTACAGCCAATCTTATCAAAAACTGCTTCAGCATCTGCACTGCTTCAGCCTCTGCTTCAGCTCTTCAGTATCTTAGTCCTTTTCTCTCAGACTCTCTTCATGTTCGTAGGTCTTCCCCAAGCTATGTATCATCACAGTAGCTCCAACTCACATGGCCTAAGCCATCACTTCAAGTCTAGTTCGTTTACCTTTGAGAAATATGTCTGTAACACGTCATATATTACTCTGTACTTGTATTACTCTGTCCTGATACATGAACTACTTCATTCTGCATCATCCTCCTCCTTGGGTCTAAAACCTGTAGCAATCACACTTTCAAATTAAGAACATTATTCCATGAACCTCATAAGTAAGTTTCAATTCATCCTTGAAGAACATAACCAAATTTCAATATTCGTATCATCAACATCAAGATTCAATCAGCTTGAACAAAGCAAGAACACAAACAACCTTGCCTTGTACAAACATTCAAGATTCCGTAGAGCACATATATATCCGATTCAACCAAAATGATACTATGATAAAACCACAAAATTGACTCACATGAGTAATCAAATGTGACAACATCAATAGCTTCTAATTTCTTTTTCATCATGTCCTTCCATCCAAACCAAACCCATCCAAGAAAAAACAATAAGAGAAGAATCAGATTATTGGGTCACTAGCATAGTAACTGATGATGAGATCCTAAGACCAAATTGGAAACTAAATTCAATGAAATGAGCACTTGGATTTGAATAAGGTTAATTCTAACCTTTTGTTCAAGCTCTCAACTTCTTCATCAGTCACTTCACCACCAAAACCACATACAAAAACCCAAATTGAATCAACCTACACAAAACCCATATAGAAGGATTCACCAAATTTCTCAAATCAAGTCAACGAAAACGAAATTCCTCAAAAGCAAAACCGTGTACCTGATGAGAACGAACGGCGGAGCGAGAAGTGGAAGAAGGAGAATCCGGCGGTAGAACTCCCGACCAAGTAAGTAAATCTGCGGTGGATGTGTGCGTCTTTCTCACCGGAGTCTTTCTCTCCATATTCTGATTTGCTTTTTCACCGGCATAAACAACAAATCGAAGAAGACGAAGAAGAAGCCATAATTTATGTGTTTCGTCACCTCTTTTGTAGAGAGAAAAGGAGAAGAGAGAGAAGAGGAGAGAAACAAATTATTTAATCAGATTCTGTCATGTGTCTTTTAATCCCGTCTCAAACATCTCCGTCTACTGAAACATCTCAAAATAAAATCTGTTCAGAAATTAATTTTTTAATTACAAAAGTTAAATGAAACCCTTAAAAACTCATGGTTAAAGATGTTCTAAGAGCATGTTTATAGGTGATACTTGTGAGTATCAGAAGTCCAAATTTGATTATTATACAATTGTTGGGTTTCTTCTAAGCCCAAATTGTATCAGTTTGTTGATCTGATTGTTACCCTTTCTTCCTCCACAAGAAGACCTTCCTCTCCGACACTTCTCCGATCAATCCCAGCAACCACCACAACGTCCCTTCTCCGAAACACCTTCTCTTCTCACCACCAGTTTCCTCAACCTCCCTTCCTCCGCCGTCACAACGGATTCCGATTTCGCTCCTCCGCATCGCATCGCAATGGCATCGGAGACAACTCCGATGCTGCTACTAACCGACGGTGGCTCTCCTTTGATTCAGAGATTCAAAATACAAGAGAAGTTCGTTCTGAAATCATCGATGGAGTCAACCCAGATGGAGAAACGATCCTCGGAGTTGTTGGAGCCGAAGATTGGTGAACCGCTAGTTATAAGGCGGCGATTTTGAGACATCCGATGTATGAACAGCTTTTAGCCGCTCATGTGGCTTCTCTTAGGATTGCGACTCCTGTTGACCAGCTTCCTAAGATCGATTCTCAGCTTAGTCAGTTGCATACCGTCGCTGCGAAATACTCCACTCTTGGTGTTGTTGTGGATAATAAGGAACTTGATTATTTCAGGGTGAGTTTGAGAATTGCAATTTCAATTTCAATTTTGCAAATTGGGTATTGACATTAGCTGTAGTATGCAGAACCCCTCATTGATTCCATGATAGACTTGGTAGTGTACTCTTGAGAATTCCATGGTAGTGTTCTCTTTCATAGGGTTCATGAATGTTTTGACTGTGAACGATTCAACTAATTGATTTATGTTTATTAGCTGAGTGGTATATTCACTTGTTGATGTAGCTCATTGTTCCTGCTTCTTAAGTGTTGAGATAGATATGAACTTTGATCCTCCTCCTATTTGGTTGAGTAATTCGCATTATAAACTTTGTTTGAATAAGTTGTTATTTCTTGTTGGATAAAGCTCCTTTCTTGATGGATAATAGTTTGTTTGCTTCTTACTAAAAAGGGATTTGTATGTTTTCTGAGTTTTGTCCACGAGGAAGAAAGCATAATCTGTTTTTGTATGTTTCTGTTTGTATTTCTTATGGGTCAGAATCTTACCTTATTTTATGATAATGCAGTCACATTATGTTGTGTTGTTATGCTCATTTAAAGAACAACTCCAACATCACGTTTGTGTGCATACAATGGAAGCCATTACGGCTTGTTGGGAGATTGAGCAATCACTGCAATCCATAACGGGTAAATATCACAATCCAAAATCAATTATGCTTTCTTTTTTTGTTGTATGCGTCTTGACTTTATCTCTTTGTCATTCTTCTGGTTTTTTGTATTGTGTGTTAGTGTAGGAGTTTTTCCGAGTTAAAGTAATGGCAAGACAATGTCGGGTGACGAAGATGATAATCAAGCTCTCTTATTACCTAAACTTTTTCACATTTCCATTGTAAATCTCACCCTTTAGGTTCATTTGCATACCTGAACTTGACAGTGTTTACGGCAGAAACGTGAAAATTGGACGTTGGTTCGGATAACTATCAGTTTGTTTTAACGATTTGTAATTTACGTTTGCGAGGTTATGAACCATAATAAATTTGAGTTTTTATAAAATCTTTTATATTTAGCCATTTCTTTGATTTTAATTTTTCAAAATATTTTTTTTATATTCTATAACATAAATTAGTTTTTAATTCTTATGATATAGAGATTAGAGAGTGATGTTTCACGGACAAAATACGAAGACTTAAAAAGTCAACTTCGAGTCTTCTTCCTTATTGTCCCACCACCAATAATTTCATTTCTTTCTTTCTCCTTTCCTCTCATCTTCTACCTCAATTCTTCATCACATGTTTCTTTATCTATTGATCTCAGAGACTTGACTTTCACTATTCACTATCTTTCCCTCAAAGCTATGGAGAATCTCTGTTTTCGAGATTCCTATCGATTTGCTTCTCTTCTTATGACGATGTTGGCTATTCTTCTTCTTCCTCGTCTCGCTCTTTCTGCTACTTCTGAATATTCTCGTCCCGAGAAGTTTTACGTCAACTGTGGGTCGAATTCTAACGTCATTTATGGTGGTCGGACATTCGTTGGAGATATGATCTCCGGTGATAACTCTGTTTCCTTCACCGATAAAGGAACTGAAGTTAGCCACGACCAATCTGCATCGGGAATCTATGGGACGGTAAGGATCTTCAGGCGCCCTTCTTCTTACAAGTTCCGCCTCGATTCTGTCGGTTTACACTTCGTGCGTCTCCATTTCTCGGCTGCCTCTTCTCAGACTGAGCTTTTAAATGCTCGGTTCACTGTCTCTGCTACATCTGGTTCCAGTCATCACTTTAAAAGTTTCCCCGTTCAGAATTTCAATGAGACTCCACGAGTTGAGGAGTTTCTCCTGATGATCGAGTCGCTGGAATTCGAAATTCGATTTATGCCAGGTCCTTCGTCAGTAGCTCTCATCAACGCCATCGAAGTCTTCTCTGCTCGTAATGACCTTGGAGGTCCTTTGGACTCCGACAAGAATCTGCATACGATTTACAGATTAAACATAGGCGGCGAGAAAATCACACCAGAAAACGACACATTGGGACGAAGTTGGTCAGTAGACGATGACTTTCTCTACCGAAAAGATTCTGCGATAAACATTAACTCAACACAAAGGCCTAACTACGAGTCATCATCAGTGTTAGCGACGGAATTCACTGCACCTGTTTTTGTTTACCAGACAGCGAAAACAATGAACCGGAGCTCGAGTATTGGGATGGCAGCGGGGTTGTTGATGAACGTTACTTGGTCGTTTAAGGTCAAAAGTAACTCTAGACACTTCATCCGGGTTCACTTCTCTGATATCAAGAGCAAAACACAAAACTCTGACTCCGAATTCTATCTCTATGTAAACGGACAATGGCGACAAGATATAAATCCTTTAGATCAGATTGGGTTAGGGACTCCGTTTTACATCGATGTTGTGAATGTCTCTGATGGTTCTGGACTCTTGAATGTTAGTATAGGTACTAAGGAGGCGGATAAGGATGCTGGTTTTCTGAACGGACTGGAGGTGATGGAGTTTTTGAACAAATCTAGTTTCGATCCATCAGATAAAAGTAGTTTCCCGGTTCACATCATTGTAGGTTGTGTTGCTGCTGCAACAGTTCTAGTCTTGAGTTTGTTGTTTATGGTTTGCTTATTGCGGAGGAGATCAAAGAAGAAGAAGATGAAGGCGTCGGATGTTGAGGTCACTGTATGGTCTCCTCTGCCTTTACATAGAGGTGGTGGAAGTTCCGACAATAGACCTTTCGATCCGGTCAATAATTCCCCATTACGCAACCTACACTTAGGCTTGACGATTCCCTTCACAAACATTCTAATAGCTACAAACAATTTTGACGAGAAGTGGTTAATCGGGAAAGGCGGGTTCGGAGATGTTTACAAAGCTATTCTCCCAGATGGAAGCAAAGCAGCAATCAAGAGAGGAAAGACCGGTTCAGGACAAGGAATATTAGAGTTTCAAACAGAGATTCAAGTCCTATCAAGAATCCGTCACAGACATCTCGTTTCGCTAACAGGTTACTGCGAAGAGAATTCGGAAATGATCCTTGTGTACGAGTTCATGGAGAAAGGTACACTTAAAGATCATCTATACGGCTCGGATTTTCCATCATTGACATGGAAACAAAGACTAGAGATATGCATTGGAGCAGCAAGAGGATTACATTACCTCCACAGTGGCGCAGAAGGAGCAATCATTCACAGAGATGTCAAATCAACAAACATATTACTAGACGAAAACACTATAGCTAAAGTTGCGGATTTCGGACTCTCGAAACTCACAGTTCGTAATCAACCTCAGAACATAATCAGCACAAACATCAAAGGAACATTCGGTTACCTCGATCCAGAGTATCTTGAGTCACACGTCTTGACTGAGAAATCAGATGTATACGCGTTCGGAGTTGTTCTCCTCGAGGTTCTATGCGCAAGACCAGCTCTAGATCGTTATCTTCCTCACGAACAAGTGAATCTAGCGGAATGGGTGATGTTCTGCAAATCAAAAGGTATAATCGATGAGATCTTAGATCCGAAATTGATAGGTCAGATCAAACCAAGTTCGTTGAAGAAATTTATGGAAATTGCTGAGAAGTGTTTGAAAGAGTACGGTGAAGAGAGGCCGAGTATGGGAGATGTGATATGGGATCTGGAGTATGTTATGCAGCTTCAGACGATGACGATTCATAGAGAACCACATGAAGATAGTGCCATGACGATCACTGACGTTGGAGATGGAAGCTCGTTGGTGATTCCGAGGTTGATGGTGAGTGATTCGTTTAGTACGAATTCGATTGTACAGATGAATCGAGTGAAGAGTAGCAATGGAGGTACTGATTCTTCGGAGACTCGGGTTTTCTCACAATTGAAAATCTCGGAAGCAAGATAAGTGTCTGGTTCAATTATTGAAATTAAATTCCGGTTTATCTCTGGTTTAAAATCACAATTGTTAAACATTTTCCGTTTCATATTAGTTGATGATGTTTAAAGTTTTCACGCAGCATGTATTAGCGGATAAGTGAGTATCATCCGCTGTCAATCCTAATACAGTTGTACGATGGTTTTATTTTAAGGGACTGGATAATCTATATTTCTCACGTGTATAGAGAAGCTAATCGTCTAGCAGATGCGTTAGCAAACTATGCGTTTTTTTACCGCTCAGTTGTTATTCTTTTATTTAGGTTATGGACGATGTTCGTCCTGTTTTGTTAGAAGATACCGGTAGAACTTCGTTTCCTCGTCAGATTTTATTGTAATCGTTTTTCTTTGATTGAATAAATAATTGGAAACATTGTCTCCTCATCCGACCCAAAAAAAAAGTAATTAAGAAATCATTTGGTTTTTCATTTTTTAGAAAAAAATCATATTTTTCCATCAATTCCAAAATGATTCAATTGATAAAAAACAATTTGCAAAACTAAAAGAGAAAATTATGACAATTGCCATTTTCTTTTCAATTTCTTGTCAAATATGCCATTGTTCTAATTTTCTTATAAAATCTGTCATTTGCCTCTTTTTTTTGTTTTTTAGTGGAAGGTAAATTACATGTTTGACCCACACTCTCTCTCCTTATCTTTTTCTCTAACCACAAATCTCATCTCTTTTTTCTTTTTTCTCTCTTTCTCTCTTTTTTTCTCTCTTACTGAAAAAAATGGTAGATGATGGTGGCCGGTGGTGACAACGGAGATGACGAAGGAGGCATTGAAGGTGAACAAAATGGAGGCGCCGATGGTGGACAAGATCACGAATTGGTGGACAAAATAACGACGAAAACGGTGGTTGAATGACAAGATAGAGACGGAGACGATGGTCGGAAGACAAAATAACGACGGAGGCTGTGGTCGGAAGACAAGATAGCGACAGAGACGGTGGTCGGAGGACAAAATAAAAACAACAGTGGACAATATAATGATTTGGTGGACAATATAGTGATGGAGACGATGGTTGGAAGACAAAATTGGCGACGGAAACGGTGGCCGAAAGATTATATCTCGATGAAGAACATGGTCGGAGGACAAAGTTAAGACGAAAATGGACAATATATATAATAAGGCAAAAAAGAAAAAAGTGAGATAAGGGCAAAAGTGTCTTTCACTCAAACCAAATTGACATTGAAATTGAGATAATGACAGATTTTGTAAGAAAATTAGACTAATGACACATTTGACAAGAAATTGAAAAGAAAATGGCAATTGCCATAATTTTCTCAAACTAAAACAGTAAAAGACAATAAAAAACACAATAAAATTGCATAAAACTTGAAAACATAACTTAAAATTCCTAAAACATCAACAGGGAAGTATGCAACAGTTACAAGCAGGAGTTAAGTCCTGAGCCAGGTGATAGTTGTGATATCGCTGATGAAAGAGTCCCGATTCCGAGCCGATGAACCACCAGGCGCCATCGCCAATCTCGCGGCATGTTTAAGCTCTGTCGCTCTCTTCCTCATATCCGCGGCGGTTGGTCCCTCCGTCACGGCCTGAATGCATCTCTCTACCTCTGTGACCTTAAGCTCGCCGTCTCCTTCGTCGTTCATCATCCTCACTCCGATTCCGAACACATCCACAAGCAATCTCGCATCCATCAGCTGATCAATCCAACTCGGATACGCCACCACCGGAACACCAGTCACCACTGCCTCCATCGTCGAGTTCCATCCACAATGCGTGACGAAACAAGAGATGGCCTCGTGGCTCAGTATCCTCTCTTGAGGACCCCACTCAATAACAACTCCTTGTCCTTCTTTGATCATCCCCTGCAAAACGTCGACGTTTTCTCCACTTTCTTTAGGTCTAATAACCCATAGAAACGAAACTCCTCTGTTTTTTAGAGCCGTTGCTATACTCTGAACTTGGTTCTCCGACGATTTGAATAGACTTCCGAAAGATATGTAAACAACCGAAGACCTAGCTTGCTTGTCAAGCCACTCCATACAATACTCGTCTGATTTCCACAGATCAAGATTTTTCCCATCTAGGGTTTCATCTTCATTAGCTCCCAACAGAAATGGAGAAACCAGAGGACCAATTGGGATCATGGGTTTTAAATCCGTCATCGAATCAACTATCTCTGATTCGAGTTCGTAAAACGAATTAACCAAAACCCATTTCATATCTTTCATGGAATCCATGAATTCTGCCATTAGAGTATTGAAGTGACTTCCGAAAGAAGGTAACATAAACGAAGGAAGATCTCGGACTTCTAACAATGGTAAAGCTGGTAATTGCACTGTCTGGTCCAGGTCTTCGAGATTGGGGAAAGAGTTCGTCTTCATGTAGTAACGGTAATAAACCGAGAAAACCGCACAAGCTTCGATCCACAGGACTGCACAAGGGATGTTATGAGTTGCTGCAACGTCTAGAGCCCATGGAGCAAAAGGTACAGAGACAATGCAAGAATATCTCTTTCCTTCCACGATTTTAGACAAGTTCTTGGCTTTATGAGAGTTGCTTTTTCTCTTGGGTCGTCTTTAGGTAGACCGTCAGAGAAGAAAGCGAGATCCACCAGAGGTTCGTCGACGGAGGCAGTGGCCGGGGAGAGGATGTCACGGGCTTGGTCGGTGGTGGCGAGAGTGAAGTGGAGGTTCGGTCGTGAGAGATGTTTGGCGAATTTGAGCATTGGGTTGAGGTGACCTTGGACTGGTAGTGATACCAGTAGAACATGTGTTTCTTCTTGACCCTCACTACTTACCATTATTACGTATGATAAGAATTATTTTAATAATAGTTTAGAGGTATTAGACTTGAGTATTGTATGAAAATGTGAGTTCTACTTCTAGTTTTAGTGGTATATATATAATTAAAATAGATTTTGCTTTAATGGTATATTCGGTGAGATTTTGGTAGAAAATCTATTCTACCTGCACTAATTGCATAACTCAGTAAATATTGTTGAATAGATTCAATCTTAATTACTCCCTCCGTTTCATATTAGTTGTCGTTCTAGGGGATTTCACACAAATTAAGAAAACATTTAAAATTTTTGTTTTACCCCTAATTAATTTGTTGTTTTGTTTGATAGAAGTAATTATTAAGCTAAAAATTAAGGGTAAAAGATGGAAAAATATTAATAAATATGCATTCGAAATACAGAACGACAAGTAATATGAAACAAAAAATAAAAGCTAGAATGACAACTAATATGCAACATAGGGAATATGTGTTTCTATAATCTAATAAAATTGATGTATGATTTAAAACTAATTGTGTTTCTACTCAGTAGATGTTGATAGATTTAAAACTAATTGTGTTTCTATATTCTGATAAATTGTTGACTAGAAAATGCATGTTCTTACTCTTACCGTATGGAATATGAGTATGACACATCATATTCATATTTATCTAATTTGATATGTGGTAAAAAAGGAAAATTAGGTGGAATAATATGTTTTGACATGTAAATTAATAAATTAACATGTGTAATTGGAAAATTGGATAACTAATAAAGAGAAAATTAAATTTGATTAATTTCCCAAAAATAAATTAATGTTGTTAAATGTCATCACACTTAATGTTAATGTTGTCAAATTTCATCACACTTAATGCTAATTTATTTTGAATAAATAAATAAATAATAATTTCATCAATAAATAAATTTAAAATTGACATATAAAAAACATTTTTTTTTCTACATTAAATGTTTACTCAAAATAGGCATAACTTTTTACCTTCCGGGATAATTAATTATTATTTGAATAGATAAATTATATAGTGAACTATATCACAAATTAGAAACTATTGAAATGAATAGTGAACTATTTCATTATTTGGATTTAAATAAAAATAGTGAATTTTATTTTAATATACTAACTATTTGCTGGATATAATGAATTTCACACTAAAATTGCGTAATAGTGAACTATTTATTAATATATTTAACTGTATATAATAATGAATTATTGTTGAATATAACAAGTATAGTTGATTGTTTGTTAATAAAATTAACTATATAAATAATTATTGTTTATTTGTAACTAACTACACGTGGATATATAACTAACTACGTTTAAATATAGTTTTATATATATAAAAGTGAAATATCATATGCGTGAATATAAATAGTATAGTTAATAGTTTGTGAAAAAATTAACTATATAAATAATATATTCATAGTTTCTAATTTGTGATATAGTTCACTATATAATTTATCTATTCAAACAATAATTAATTATTCCAAAAATTAAAAGACTATGGTTATTGTGATATAGTTCACTATATAATTTATCTATCTAAAAAATAATCAATTAGTTTGAATAGTAAAAAAATATTGTTATTTTGAGAAAATATAAAAAAACATAATTTGTTTTCATATATGGCAAATTCAAATTTATTTATACAAAGATTAAATGTGATAATTAATACAAGGCAAATCTACATTAAATTTGCATTAAATGTGATGATTTTAATTGAATGTATAAAAGGATAAAATCATTTAATTTTCTTTCTCTTTGTTATTTACTAAATTTTCACATTGACATGCTACTTTATTAATTTGGATGCTCAAACTTATTATTTCACTAATTCACCCCAAAAAAGGAGGGATTTTAAACAGGTGTTCATTTTTTAAAAGAAAATCTTTCTTAAAGGAAAAATTCATTAATACTAATTCGATTGAAATGTAATCTTATGATATAAAAATTTATGTGTCATAATAATAAACACGATCATGACATGTGTCAACTAATTGATCAAATTTTGACACATAATGAAAAAAAATTCAATGAGATTTTATCATATATATCATACTATTTTATTTTGGTTTAAACTTGTATCTTATTATATAAAACTTGATATAAAAATCACCATACATCAAAAAAATTCAATTAGCCTCTAATTAATAATTCATTAAAATAATTAGTCGATAAGCATGTTTTATTCTTTTAAATTTTGTCTTTATTAGATGTCTTGGTTTTGCTTTTTTTTACATACAACCATTTTTCTCTTTTCCTATACGTCTACTAGATGAAATAATTTTAAAGTTTTCTCATAAGAATATTAATTAATAGACATATAAAAATAATAATTTGAATTCAAATAGAAATAGATTTACATACCCAAATCTTTATAGATTATAATATTTTTTATTTATATAATAAGCTTTGTTATCTCTCCGTCTTTTCACCAAACAATTTTAAACTTTGATTATCTTTTCTCCTAATTATATTTCAATGTTTTTATTAAAAGATAACATTGATTACTCTCTTATTGACTGGTGAGATAGAGTGATCTATGTGTTCATGTCAATGGTTTGATTTTGAGAAGATTCCATGAGTTCATACTATAACAACAGCCACATTGCATAGAATAAGAGGGGGTTATTGGTTTATGGATTTTAATGGATTTGGAAATCCAAACAAAATCTAGTGTTATTGGTTTTATGATTTTAAAATCCATATTAAAATCCGGTGTTATTGGTTCTATGATTTATAAATCCTAATTAAAATAACGTGTTATTCAATTTTACGGATTTACTTATGGATTTGATTTCACTTAGGATTTTAATGGATTTGAAAGGATTTCATTTCAAAAATACAAAGGATCAAATCCGAGGGGAAACCTTCGGATTTACAAAGATTTCTAAATCTTATAAGATTTACAAATCAAATAACACAGATTTATAAATCTACAAATCAACTAAAATAATCAAACCAATAAATAAAACACCATCAAACAAAATAATAGAAAAATTGTGTCACGTATGTACTTTTCGTCTCTTCTTCATCATCTTATGTATGTTTTTCTTGCTTCTTTCTTTTTATAGACTTGTTCATTTTTCTTGCTATTCACGTGATCAATTTCTCTATGATTCTTCACAATAAGGATTTTAATGAATATTATTGCGAAATCATATACTAATCATCGTAAATAATATATATAAAGATACAAAGGTGTATGTGTTAGTGTTCGTTTTTGATGGGTTAAGTTTTATTTGATAAAAGTATACTCAAACATGGATTCAACAAATACGGGAGAACAAGAAATCCTTGAAGAACGAGAAAGACATATATCACATGAAAATAATGAGTTAGATGTTGATATTACTTTATTGGTTAGTCAATGAAATCCATTTAGTTGATTTGTAAATCCATTTTATTTGATTTTGAAATCCACGTTATCTATTGTTATGGGTTTTAAAATCCATGGATTCATCTCGGATTTCTAAAATCCAAATGGATTTTAAAATCCATTAAAATACACAAACCAACAACCTCCTCTAATTGTTTTCTAGATAAGTGATATTTATAAGGGTTTGGATTATAAATTTAAATCCGGTTACCACCGGTTTAATAATAATTTATTGTAAACAAATGCAAAGTTACAATTTAAACGATTCACATAACAAGTCAGGTGATTGTGATATCACTTATGAACGAGTCCAAATTCCGAGCCGATGATCCACCAGGCGCCATCGCCATTCTCGCGGCATGCTTCATCTCCACCGCTCTCCTCCTCATATTTTCAGCGGCCGGTCCCTCCGTCACGGCCTCAATGCACCTTTCCACCTCTGCGACCTTAAGCTCGCCATCACCATCCTCGTTCCTCATCCTCACTCCCATTCTAAACACATCCACAAGCAATCTCGCATCAATCGGCTGATCTGACCAGCTCGGATACGCCACCACCGGAACACCAGCTGCCACGGTCTCGATCGTGGAGTTCCAACCACAATGCGTGACAAAGCACGAGATCGCTGCGTGGCTCAGTATCTTCTCCTGTGGACCCCAATCAATGACAACTCCTTGTCCTTCTTTGACCATCTCTTGCAAGACCTCGACGTTTTCGCCTCGTTCCTTCGGCCTAATCACCCATAGAAACGAAACACCTCTGTTTTTCAAGGCCATGGCTATGGTCTCGACCTGAACCTCTGATGATTTCAGTATGCTTCCGAAGGATATGTAAACGACCGAAGACATAGCTTGCTTGTCAAGCCACTCCATACAATACTCATCTGGTTTCCACAGATCAAGATTTTTCCCATCGTCATTAGCTCCCAACAGAAATGGAGAAACCAGAGGACCAATTGGGATTATGGGTTTTAAATCAGACATCGAATCGACTATCTCTGATTCGAGTTCGTAAAACGAATTAGCCAAAACCCATTTCACATCTCTCAAGCAATCAGCGAAGTCTGCCATTAGCGTATTGAAGTGACTTTCTGAAGAAGGTAAGAGAAACGAAGGGAGATCTCGGACTTCCAACAATGGTAAAGCTGGTAATTGCACTGTTTGGTTTAGATCTTCGAGATCATCGGGGAAAGAGTTGGTCTTCTCGTAGTAACGGTAATAAACTGAGTAAGCTCCACAAGCTTGGATCCAGAGGATTGCACAAGGGATGTTATGAGCAGCTGCAACAGCCGGAACCCAAGGAGTAAAAGGTGAAGAGATGATGCAAGCGAATCTCTTTTCTTCTATGATTTTAGACAAGTTCTTGGCTCCGATATTTCTCAATGACTCAAGGAGAGATCCGTCGACTCTTATATCGTCTTCAGGCAGACCGTCGGAGAAGAAAGCGAGTTCCACCGGGCTACGGGGTTCGTCACCGGTGGCGGCGCAAAGGAGGTTACGGGCTTGCTCAGTAGTGGCAAGAGTGACGTGGAGGTTTGTTGGTGAGAGATGTTTGGCGAATTTGAGCATAGGATTGATGTGACCTTGGAATGGTAGTGTCACCATTAGGACATTTGTTTCTTGACCCTCGCAACTCCCCATTATTATTTGCTTTAATAATTATATTAGGTTTTTTTAGGCTCGATGAGTTTTACATTTAGTTGTGAAATTCTTGTAGTGTATATATACTGATGATTTTTAACGATAGATTTTGCTTTATAAAGACATTTTGCTTCATAAAGACATTTTGATAAATAAAAAGAAGAAGCCATTTTGTGAGATTCTGGTAAGAAAATCTATGTATAGTTATTGCTAACCCAATAAGATGTCGGTAAGGAGATTCGATGTTATTTATTCATGGTTATGTGCATTGGATCAGTTACAAATCTTATCTTATTAATTAGAGTTTTTGTAGTAGTGTGACACATAAGATAAAAAATCATATTTTGATATGTGTCAAACAAAAACTTTACGAGATTTTAACATGTGTTTAAGTATTATTTCTTTCTTAAAAAAGTCCTTGCAAAATAAAATTAAATTAAAAAACTTAAATACATGAATACACAAAAAGTATGAAAATACAAAATTAATATACAAATACAAAATTAATACATATAAAGAATACAGTAAAACCTCTATAAATTAATAATGTTGGGACCTTGAAAAATTATTAATTTATCGATAGATTTACAGAGAGAAATCCATTTTAGATAATAATTTTCTTAACTTTTTTTTCCGAATGATGTTATATTATGGAATTTAATTAATATATTTGCAAAAATGACATGAAATTAAAAATGACATGAAATTTGGATTAAAATTTTCAAATATCGCAATAGAGTGGATGTTATTATCATAATAGATGATCAAATTAAAATGATATACTATGCATAAAATTTAGAAGAAATCATGGTTGTTATCTCTGATGTCGATGAATACATTTAGAAATAGTTATGTATAAAGAATCAATTATTTTGTTTACAATTTTTCACCAGTTTAGGATACACACCGAGAAAACAATTCTAAATTTTTTTGATGCAACAAGTAAAGTTAATGATAAGGTCTAATGGGATTTTCAATTTTAAGTCAAAACAAAAATCATTTAAGCCATGTTTTAATACATTATCATAGTTATATATATATATGTATAATTATATATGATTAATAATTTATACTATTATTAGGACTATATTTTACATAGGAGTTTCAAAAAAATTATTATTTTATCATTTTATCGAATTTCGCTAATTTTTACATTGGCCCGACTCGGGACCGGAATTTTTTTATTAATTTATAGTGATTATTAATTTATAGAGTATTAATTTATGAAGGTTCTATTGTAATAACAACAACAAAAGGAGTGTTTAGGTAGCATGTACAAAATCAAAAGCTAATTTGCTAAAATATGTGACAGTGAGACTAAAAGTAATTACTCAAAATATAAACTCATTATCAGGGGTATTCAAAGTAGTATTTGAAGTGATTGTTTGAATTTGTCAAATTTTATGTTATTTAATCATGAATATTGGAAAAGTCTAGTAAAATTAAGTGTTATTGAACTACTGATTTGGAAAGTATTTTCAAATCCACCGTTATTGGAAATATATGTAGAATTTGATTTTTAATGATTTCAAGGGATTTAAAAGAATTTAATTGGATTTCTTAGTTAAAAATACAAGGAGAAAAATCTCATAGTTTTAAGAGAGAATTTTATAAGGATTAATTGCCTAATTGCCATGGTTTGAAAATCACTTTGTCCCAATGCCACCTTTACCATATTTTAAGTCTTATTAACCTCCAATTTAATATAAACTCGAATTTATCCTTTGACTTTAGTTAAAAATAGTTTTCCAATTTACTTTTCAAATCCATTAAATAATAAAAAATAGTTTATTTACAAAAAATAAAAATAGATATGGGTTATAGAATATATTGAAAATTTGTTTGTACAATATAGTAAATAAGGAAATATAATATATATATTTTTTTTTTGCTTGAAAAAAACATAATATAAATATTTTAATTAACATATATATACATATATATCTATTTACCCTTTAAATTTAATTAAAAATATTTTTTCATTTTTTTTCAAATTCATTAAATAATAGAAAATTATTTATTTTACATAAAATAAAAATAGATATAGGTTATAGAATATATTAAATATTTAGTTGTAAAATATAATAAATAAAGAAATGTAATGTAATATATATTTTTTTTTTGGTTGAAAAAAACCGTAATATATATATATATATATATATATATTTATTTATTTTTATTTAGTAATAAAAAAATTGTTAAAATATTATTTTTCTAAATATGGAAACGTTATAATTCTTTTTGTCTAAATAAGGAAAAAAATATATTAAGATCCTATAGTTAGAGAATTTAATAACTAATCCAGTAGAAATCACATTCTACCTTACTCGGTAGATGATTGATGATGTGGTAGAATTTAAATTCTAATGTGGGTAGATCATAATGAAAACAGTAGAATACATAATCTACCAGCGTAGAAAATAGTACACATCGTGGAATACACATTCCACCGCGTCGTAGAACATATAACAACTCGTAGAACACAAAATCTACGCTAGGTAGATATAAGTGTAGTTAGCAGAACCAAAAGTCAACAGTTCCGTAGAGGTAGAACTTGGATTCTAGAACCGTAGAAGCAGATTATAACATTACTTTTGAATAGAATTTTCAACCTATAAAAATATTTAAGTATATAGAAATGGCTATTGTTTAGGTGTTTGTAATTTTAAGATTTTTTAAAAAAAATTAAAACCTTTGATTTTTTTTATTTTTTTTGGGTTAAGGTTACTTTATACCAAAATTGGTCAAAAAGAAGAATGGGCATTGGGACAAACACATTTTCAATGTGGGGCAATTTGCCAATTCTCCCATTTTATAACCATACGAAATCCGGAAAATACACAGTTAAATCGGAATACCAAATTGAGAATAGTAATGACCATATCGATTCTCATTTTGGCCCGACTATACGGGCTTTGCAAGCACACTCGTGGAAAATTCAATGTCCACCAAAATTACGGCATTTTCTGTGGCAGGTTCTTTCGGGATGTCTTCCGGTGAGTGCCAATCTAAATAATAGGGGACTCCGATGTTATACACAATGTACACGGTGTGGAATGGAAGAAACGTTAAACAATGCTCTGTTTGAATGTCCACCAGCTTTCGAGACATGGTTCCTTTCGACAATTTCTAAGGCATCTGGTATTTTTCCGGTTTCTTCGATTTTTACCAATATGGATTTCTTGATCTGGCGAATACCCTTTGGGTATCAGGATAATAGATTTCCTTGGACTTTGTGGTATATTTGGAATGCTCGAAATGATAAAGTCTTCAATGGAATAGATGCGGCTCCAAAATTAGTTATTAAAAATGTGGAAGCGGAAGCTACAACATGGGAGAATGCAAAATCTGAGGAAAACCTCCAAATACCAGACTTGGGTGTCCCCAGTGACGCTCCTAGTTATCCAGGGTTGAAATGTTACACGGATGGTTCTTGGAAGGACAATAATCCCTCCTATGGAGTCGGATGGTATGCCTTTGAGACAGACGATGTGGCACTTATGATGGGTGCAGCTAATGCAAGACGGAGTATATCCCCACTACACTCGGAGGTACACTAATATGGGCCATTTAATGCATGCTACATATGCAGAAGACGGAGGTCACTTTCGCAACAAACTGTTTTGATTTGGTGAAGATGGTGTCTACACTGATGGACTGGCCGGCGTTTGGCGTACAACTCGAAGCTTTGACGAACCTAAAAGAGAAGTTTACTTATTTCTCGCTCTCGCTCATTCCGTGCACTCAAAATTCCAGAGCCGACATGTTAGTGAAGGGTGCACGTTGTCTTAATCATGATATTTCTTTTGTAAACTCGTCGCTACCATCTTGGATAACCAACTGGTCGGAAACTAGTTTATATAAACTAAGGCTGTTGACAACAACAAAAGAAGGAGAGAACTTTACATAAATTTTTATTCTAAAATCACACAAAATCTTTAAAATCATCTAAAAACTAATTAAAATCATCATCATGCTGTTATGACATTTATTTTGTAATGTTTTTCAAACGTTATGGGCTTTTCGTTAATTTAAATGGGTCTGGTTAGTAATTCCACAAAATTGGATTTTTAATTCTTAATTTTGTGTTTGATCATGATTAAACCGAACTAAACCAACGAAGAAAGTGTACACAACAAAAGAAACGAATCGGGCTCTTAATTATGCGACACAAGTTCATGAAAGATGATTCGAACATGTTCGACCAATTGCAAAATTGAATATAGACCCAATCTCGTATCATAATCTAAATTATTAGAGAAGGAAGAAAAAACCACAAAACCAGAGTACCTCAAACATCATCGATTTCGATGATTAAGTCCGTTAAAACCAGTTTTTGGATCGTAGTATTGCGTAAAATCTTACCCAGAAAAATTATTATTTTGATTTTAAAGATCTAGATCAGGGCAAGGAAAAAGATTGACAGAGAAAAAGTTGCACGAGTAAAAAAAAAAAATTCAAAAAAAAAAAAAATTATCTGGTAAAGTCATAATCCTAACATATAATACGACGTCGTTTAGCTATTTTTATTTTTAAATATATAAACAGGTTTTAAAGAATGGCCCGTTTAATTACGTTAAAATCCGTTTAATAAACGGGCCTAAACGGATCAGCCCGATTAAATTCGTTAACATATTATCCATAAATGGACCTAAATGGGCTCATTTTCATAAACATGTCCGTTTAAGCCCATTAAATTTGAGTCCGTTTTAACATCTCTACGCGCAAGTGTTATGAAGTGACTATGTACATAGTCTTTAGCCATACAATGTATATTTTACCCTTTCTAAAAAGAAAAACACAACATATTTACTTTATTTGACTCTCTTTTTTTATTAACAATAAAGTTTCGAATTTTGATTCATAATCTTTTTTTTTTTACAATCTCTTTTTTTTTGGGTCAAAATATTCATAATCTCTTTGAGTACAAAACTATTCGTTGGTGAAACTTGGTAAGGCGTAAATCATGTTTATACACTTTCAAAGTTGTCATACAATAACTAGGTGGTATGCATCAAATCAAAAAAATATTTTATAAAATCTATTATTCAAAACTAAAATTTTGTGTGTGTGATCCAAAAAATATTATATATAGATTATTAAAACACATATAATGTACGACGAATGTGACATGTAATCTAGTAGATTATAGTATCCTCATTTAAGTTACGATCTAATTCGTATTCGTATAATACCCATAATACATGTTGGTTATAAAATAAAAATATATGAAAATATACAATTAGTCAAATATAAAATTTCCAAACAAAATAAGGAATAAGAAGAAAAAGTGTTTTGGGGGCATTTACCAAATCAATGGTTAGTTTTCTAAAATCTATGACAGTTAAAGTAATAACTAGATTTAAATCCACCCCGAAGTGCCGGATTAAATAATTAAATAGGTTGACTAATCGATTCTAACATATAATATTTTTTAAGAAGTTGAATAATTTTGATTAAGCATATGCTAATGACATAAGTTTTGATATTTTTATGTGTAAAATTAATTAAAACATATGTAAATGTTATTCATTTCAATATATTTTAAGTGTAAAATTATCTTTCCAATTCGTGTAAATTATAAATCATATAAATTTAAAATTTTACATTTATATGAGGACATAATAAACGAAAAATAATATATGTTTCTCAATAATAAAATGTACAAATATAAGTATGTATAGTTAAATATGTATGTATAGTTAAATAATAATAAATATTTGTATATATCACTAATATATAAATACATATATACACAATAGATTCTATTATTATAAATATAATAATAAAACACTTGGTTATATATTAGAAAAATATAAAAATAGATGATATGATAAGTTTAAAATATTACATTAAATTTGTAAAACATCTATTAGTGAGTTTTTTTAGTAAGTTTATATTTATTATTTTATTGCAAATTATGAGAACTGTTACAAAGATGTTTCTACCATAAACAATTCACTCCGACCCAATTAGATCGACGATAGACGACACTTCATCATGTTTCATGTTCTTGATGGACATCTTCTACATTTAAGAGTGAAATCACGATGAACGGTTCTAATTACACAACGCTGAAGATCTCTTGTAAACTTGCTTGCATTAATCTGCATGTTTGGTAATAAATCGCATCATCTGGAAATCGAACCACATACCTTCAGAAGTAGAAACATTAATTAACTGGTCAAACCAATGAGACAAATGGGCTTTCATGTATTAGCGAGGTTATGTTATAAAACTAATATTTGACCCAAAACAAATGTTATAAAATTAATAAGAATATGTAGAGATTTCTACCATGGTATATAAATTTTTAAATGAAAGATTTTGATTGGTTCAATTAAATAATGTGTTCTTTAAAATTCGTATTGATTAATACATAAGAGTTTTTCACCAAATGTCTCCTTAATTAATATATATACATAAGATTAGCCAATTTATAAATTCACTCACCTTCTCATGTGATATGAATTGATTATCAGTGATATAATGTATTATTTTATTCGATTACTATAAACTTAAAAACAGAACAAAAACTAAAAACTCACTATGTATTTCTTCTTTTCTTTTTTTAATTTCAAATTTTTATCTCTAGACTAACTTTTTTTAGGAGTAGCGAATTCATCAAGTATAATAATAAGTTTAAAGTATGACACTATTTTGATTGAGTAAATTTACTTTTAAGAGAATTAATATATAATCTATATAGACCTACAAAACAACTGCTTTCCAATTATTGTTATTTTTAGGTTATAAATTTAGGATATGTATTAAAACAAAAACAAAATATCTTCCACTCACATGGATATGAAGTGATTCTTCGTCATCATACGATAATTTTCACTAAACGATTTATAAGAATGGTTTTGAAAATCACACTAAAAGGTTGAAAATTCAAAAATCTGACTAAAGTGTGTACTTCGCTCATGGTTTTTCAAAGAAGGCTACTTTGAACGGAAATAAAAACAACAACGTGAGAAACAAGAAAAATAGAGGTGTTTGAACTTTTGAAACATCAATCAAGCTTGATGACACGGACGCACCTAACAATATTCATTTTCAACTGGAGTGAAAACTACTTTGCCCGCTAATTTGTATCAAATATTGAATTTTACATGATTTTTTACTTTAATTCAACAATTGAATAGTTGACAGATGATATTTGATAAAATAAAATCTGGTTTAATATATAGAATTATTTTAACTAATGACTATTTAGTTTTTAAACAACTAAGACCATAATTAATTCGATATCGAAATTAGTTTGAATGTTATTGCGAACTTCAATCTATACGAACTTCGGCGAACAAGATTACGATAGCTAAAATTGTGACTAGAGATGGGCGGTTTCATTCTTATATGGCACTTGGAAGGCCGGTGTGGCTTCACAATCAAATGTGGAACGAGGCATAATTTGACATTTGTTAGCATCTCTTATACCACCCTGTTTCATGTTTACGATGCTCTGTTTTTAGTTTGGTACTTGTATACTTTGTCTTTTTATGATTTCACTTAATGGAAGTTGATTGGAAAAAAACGACGGATTTGTATCAAAGGGTATTTTTTTTCATTTTTTGTAAAGAAGGTGGGGACATTAGATTTTGTCACTCAACATAGGAGGAATAAACATATAATAACATTCAGAGACAAATACTAGATTTGATTTCCAAATATTCTTTATGGTCGACAACTACTAAAAGTCTGCTCCAAACATTCAGAGACAAAATTTAAATCATTTTATTTCTTCAGACAGGAAAAACAAAAATACTAATCTCCATTCCTCATTGATGGCTTTTTTATTTTCGCAAGTTATATATTATTCAAACAAAATAAGGCGACCAAGAACGAAGAAGCAACCTATGCATTTTCCCAGGAAGCAGCATAAATTCAAACCTCACGTTCTGTTGAATTCTAAACATACGAAGTCAAAACTGGGAAAAAAATTGAGACTTTTCTTCTCTTTCAAGTCTTCCACATCACTATATAATCCAACTCCAAGTCCATAAACTCTCTACAACAAATATTAACATTTCCATTGATTAGTGAATATATAAAAAAAACTATATTTGTTTCATTTAGTTACTCTTAAACCACTCAAAGAAAATGATGATGAACAAATTTGTTGTGGTCTTGATTCTGTTTATCATGTTAGTCGGTTCGGTTTTTGTGGTGGAGGCTCGCCCGTTGGGTTTGACGAAGGCCGAAGAGAAGCTCGTGGCTAAATTCTTCGATGGTTTGTCACTTGGGGCGATTAAAGACTCGGGTCCTAGCTCTGGTGGTGAAGGACATCAGTTCGTGGACCGGAGTGAGACACTTGGATATGGTAAGCACTCCGGTCCCAGCTTGAGCGGACCCGGTCACTAATTAACGAACCGGTGGTTCTGAGTTCCCGACTAGACTGGTTAAGGTGGCCGCTCCAAAAAATTGATTACTTCTTTCGTCTTATTTATTTGATATACTTTTAGATTAGTTATTAGGAAATTTCTTTACGTATACAAAAAAATTGGGGGAATCACAAATTGGTAGAGCCTCATTTTCTTCTGTGTAGCAATTTTTTTGTTCATGAAAATTATTTGATAATAATGTACAGTGTAATAAAATTCATTGGTTATTTAATTTGATTAATACGAATAAAGTACTGAATATTTTTGTTTATATATAGTGTGGTAATGATCAATACACATAAATTCGTTGGCAACAAAATTATATCAATGCACAAAGACAAAGTGAATTATGTACTAACTAAATGAAATTATTTAAGCCATCCATACCAACAACAAAAAAACCTACACTCCAACGATGTCACATGCAAATAATCTAGCACTATGTGGAAGCTGAATTCGGCATTTAGTATTTATTAGAGAATTTGGGAAGAAACTTTATGGTTCTAAGAAATGTCTAGGTCTAATCGAATGAACCGACGAATGAAACGAAAACGGTATTTTATTTATTAACGAACAAAGAATACAATGAGAATACAAGTGAATAGTGAGCAACAGCTAGCTAGCACTTTAGTCGAGTGTGTTTGTGTAAAAGAAGTTAGGTCGAAATATGCCTCCTCTCACTGTATTTATAGCTCCTTTAGCTTCGTTCGTCAGCTCCGGAAGCTCAGGTCCTCACCGCGTATCTCGGGCCATTCGGTTGTGATCTTCTGAAAATCTCGGAGCTGAAACTAGTCCACGATCTCTGGTTGACTCGTTTTCAGTTCTAGCTCCAGCTCCTTTTTGGACTTATCCGTTCGTCTGCGGGTCCCAACCCATTCCGAATCCGATTCACTCCCTTGATGTACCGTAAGTGGGCTCGGACTTATTCGAGCCGGATTCGGTGTGACGAATTCAGCTCCAACACACTGTATATATATTTTTATTACTCGAGTAATCCAGTTCAACGAACACTATGAGCGTCGAGTCAGGTGAATGGATCGAAGTTCTCAGGTCACCAAATTATGAAATCCGACTAATTATCAGGCCATGGTGATATAAGAATCAGAATCACACCAAGCTTATAGTCGAAAGATTTCAAGGCTTACAGTTGAATGGATCAAAGTTCGCCACGCAAAAGTGCAGATCAATGTATAAGTGAATCGCACACAAAGACAATGATCAACTTGATTTCTAAGGGAAGCACACACAATAGAAAAGACAAGCAAACAAAGTCTAAGCTTCAAAAGGTGAAAAAACTCTGTCTTTTATTTTCCATTTTTTTTATATATTTACACTGAATGGAGAAATGAGCTTATATAGGCTCAATTTACAAATTTACAAATTATCAAATAAATCATCATAAATACAAAATAAATCAAATTATTTACAAATTAATCAAAAATTAAATATTTTGAGAGATTTATCGATCGGCACTAATAAAGATTGATTCTTTGTATCTAGAAATTTTCTTGATATATCCATGAATTGATGGTCTTTTAGAATCTTCTTTGAATATTGGGCATGATTTGCATTGAACTATTTGTTGATGATGCATAGATGTGAATCGCCTACATTATGGAGAGATCATGTGAATGCTCTGGTAGTTAAGTAGAAATGAGTAGGGAGAATTGATCCCTAGCCTAAACCAACAGGGCAACTCCTCCTCAGGTGAAAACCACTGCACCAAGACCACTTGGTTATCACTATATATTCTTAACGACAATTCAATATTAATTATAGTTTTGGGTCGTAATAATTAGAAATGGTCCACTAAAATATATGTCACTAGATCTTGATCCGCGCTTGCGAGATTAAGGGCCTGTTCGTTTGTCTGCCGCATGCGGCTGCGTCATGCGGCCAGACGCTGCGATTGTTGTTCGTTTGACTTGCGGTTGCGTCATGCGGCCAGACGCAGCGTCTAATTGTTGTTCGTTTGTCTGCCGCTGCGGCTGCGGCTGAAATTTTAGCCGTGACGCTAATTTTTAAAAGCAGACGCTGAATTTAGATGCGGCCAAAAATTCCTGACGCAAGACGCAGCGTCTGGCCACATGACGCAGCCGCAGGTACTTACGGCAGGCAGACGAACAACATTTTGCCGCATGACGCAGCCGCAAGCCGCTGCGGCTGCCAAACGAACAGGCCTTAAATGAGTTGACTAATCGAATTTTATATAAACACTATTTAAAAAAAAAAAGGTGTATGACAAAACATATGATTTCTAATATATATTAAAATTACAAAAATAATATATATTGTGTATAAATGTAATAAAGTTAATATTTTTGATCAAACATATGTTAATGGAATTTTTGCGATATTATTGTGAAAGCGTTTGTGTTCATGCTTGTATTTATCAATCGTGACTTTTTGTGTTTTTATATCATTTGCATTCTTGCTCATTCTCGTAAATGTGTTTGCATTTTTTTTGTTTCCTCTTGTCGTTTTGTATTCACAGTCATGTTATTGTTATTGTTCTTGTTTATGCTTAACATTTATGTTCGAAAATGCTAGTCGATAATTGGTTGAGAGATGATCATATTCATCTATCAAAATTGTTAAAAAGCCACATAAGTTATGGAATTATACAATATAGACCACTTCAAAGCGATCATGTCATAAAGTGATTAATGGAGACCATGTTTATTAAAGTTCTTTTCTAGATTTTGTGAAGATAAATGCGTAGAATCAATAAACCAATAATATAATATTCTAAAATAGTCTAGATTTCCTTTTGAACCCTTTTCTTCTTTACCCGCCAAATTCTTCCTCTTTGAAACTTCCAAATTTATAAAAAAAACAAATTTCTAAAATAATGATAAAATGAGTTACATTTACAGAAATTAGGTTTCCTATATATCGATATTAGGATAATTAAGTACTCCCTCCGTTCCAAAAAGATAGATGTTTAAGGTTATACACATTTATTAAGAAAACGCATTGATTTCTACGATTTACAGTTTCCAATAAAGTTTAACCAATAATATTTCAGTATTTGTTTTGGAATTTATAAAAGTGCATAAAAAAGAGTATGTGGCCATGTCTGAGTAGAAATCTATGTGCATAAAGTTTAATCTTTTGTACAATCACCTAATTTCTACTTCTCAAACGATTTTGTAGCTTAATAACTCTTACATTTATTTTTGTTGAATAAAGCAAAGTTTTTTTATTGATTTTATAAAAGGGTGAATTGTAAAAATAACCAACAAAAAAATTAATAATGAATCAGGTAACAAAAACTAGCTTATGTGGTTTAATCTGATCACTAAAATTATGAAAAATGGTTAGATTTTAAATTATAAAAAAATTGGTGTTATTGAGCCAAATTTTCTTTTATAAAATTATAAAACTAATAACTCTAAACTTTTAAGGATTTTACACTACTTTGTTCAAATGTATAAACTAATAACATTAACAGAGTATTTAAAATTCTATATTAAATAACATCTAAATCTTTATAAAATATGAATCTTCAGAAATACACAAACAGTAATTTATTTCTTACTAGATTATGACCCGCATAATATGCGGGTATTAGATATTAAAATTGATTATTTGTGTAGTTATACATGTATAGTTATATTCTAAATTAAAACTCTATAAATATAGTAATAAATTACGTTTTGTTAACCGTGAGTAAGATAATCAATAATGAGTTTAAGTCTTCAAAAAATTATAGAAATAATTCATCTGAATGAATGATAAGGTTTTAAAATCATATTGAAATCTCATATACTTTGCAATAGAATCTATTTTATAAATAAACATCAATTATTTTTCAAAAAGTAATTCTTTAAATGAATTTTCTTACATATTTGATAATTTTTAAATAAAGATCCAGTTACGAAAATTTAAACTTGAATCTTTACATTACAACATGAATTTCACAAAATACAATTACATACACTAACAAAATATTATGAAAATAATTTCTAGCCTCCCACTTTCGAAGAATTCATGCAATGGATCAACAGTAAACACGATTTCGAAAATTAAATAATTTTGACTGATTTGTGGGATGGTGGTATTCATGCATGATTTGCAAAGAAAATTAAGTATTTGGGATATACGTTAAATTGTGGGAGTTGTGTGCTATTATATAGTTTTTGGATTTGTCTTTTCTGAAGTAATAACATTTTTGAAACGTTGAATGTATGTTTACTTTTCCTTTTTAAATAATTTATCATTTAATATTTATAAGTTTGAACATATGTTTATTTTCCTTTTAAAATAATTTATGGTTTAACATTTATTTTGTTTTTATATATAAAGTTTCATTTTTGTGATTTAACATTTATTTTGTTTAACATAATGGTATTTATATTTTGTTTTTTTTAACGACTTACATAATATTTGGTTTTTGCTTTTAAAAATATTTAATTGAAACAATAAGAAAAATGTTAATGTGTCTTTATTTTATTGGTTTAACATAATGATATTTTTATTGTTCTAATTGCTTGATTTTAAATAAAGTATTTTAACACGTGTCATCATCTCGATCGATAATAGACACATGTCACGATTTAATGAGTTACAATATTGACAAATTCTCTTTTATATAATAAGATTATTTCTATAAATGAATGGAAAGAAAAATATGTCGGACAAGTGATGGTAAGGTAGGTCTGGTCCGTGTGGACGTTCTATTCGTCACACAAACTTCTCACTCCCTCCTCCATTTTTGTTTGGTTAATTCCCCCTCTCTCTCTCTCTCCTTGTTATAGGAACAAGATGTGAATTGGAGGCAAGAAACAGAGTGAGGAGAAATGGACCGAGTTTTGTCTCTGATTACCATTTTGCTGGTTCTCGGATCGAGTTTTGTCTCTGGTTACAACAGGAACGATTTCCCTAAAGACTTCGCTTTCGGATCCGCCGTTTCTGCTTATCAGGTTTCGGAATTTGAATCTTTAGTTTCTGATTATGTTTCTTGTTCTTGAGAATCTGAAAATTTGCTTTGTCTCTGATGAAAGTGGGAAGGAGCTGCTCTTGAAGACGGGAGAAACCCTAGCATTTGGGATACTTTCGCTCACACTCGTACGAAAAATACACTCTTACCATCAATCTTGAACCAAGTCTTTTAGTGATTCTTGTTCATTCTAAGAAAACAAGAAAACACAATTTCAACTTGGCAGTTTTAGAAGAAAACGGAGACACAGCATGTGATGGGTATCACAAGTACAAGGTTCTTTTCTCTGTTTCTTCACCAACTCAAATGTTTCTTTCTTTGTGACATGTAAAGACTTTACTTTGGTCTCTGTACAGGAAGATGTGCAGCTCATGGTTGAAACTGGCTTAAATGCTTTCAGATTCTCCATCTCTTGGTCCAGGCTTATACCCAGTAACTCTTCTTCTTCTTCTTTAACCACACTCACTCATTAAAGGTATTAATCAAGTCTCTTATTATCTCATTTAGATGGAAGAGGTCCTATTAACCCAAAGGGTCTACAGTTCTACAAGAACTTCATCCATCAACTTGTAACCCATGGTAACACTTCCACTACTAACCAATCACTTCTTTATGCTATGTTCTGTTTTACTAACTGGACTTTTACTACAGGAATCAAACCACATGTTACACTTTTCCACTACGATCTTCCTCAATCTCTCGAGGATGAGTACGGAGGATGGAGGAGCCGTAGAATCATGTAAGCTAACATTTACTTTGCTTCTTCTTCTTTTACATGTTTATTGGAATGTGAGTTTACTTGTCATTGCAGCAAGGACTTTACTGCCTACGTAGACGTTTGCTTCAGGGAGTTTGGAAACAATGTCAAATTCTGGAACACCATCAATGAGGGTAATATATTCACAATTGGAGGTTACGACAATGGGTTGTCTGCACCTGCTCGTTGTTCTTTACCGAGCAAAAACTGCTTGTCAGGGAACTCTTCCACTGAACCGTATATCGTAGCCCATAACTTGTTGCTTGCGCACGCCTCTGCTTCAAGATTATATCAGAAAAAGTACAAGGTAGACTTGCTTATTCATGTATATATATATATATATATATATATATATATATCTTAAATGTGTGAGTTGATGACAAAGGACTAAGAAGCAACATATCATATAATGTGTAGGATATGCAGGGAGGTTCCGTAGGCTTTAGCATGTTTGCAATAGGCTTTATGCCTTCTACAAACTCCAAGGACGATGAAATCGCAACTCAAAGAGCCAGAGATTTCTACTTGGGCTGGTGAGTCAGGCTTAAACGGTTCCACTAGATTTTTCAGATTGCACAATATATCCAAGGCTTATAGCTAGAAAATAGAAACCTCCACTTTAAAATCCAGGATGCTTAGGCCTCTAATATTTGGAGACTATCCGGATAGTATGAAACGAACTGTTGGATCAAGACTGCCGGTTTTCACAGAGGAAGAATCAGAACAAGTTAAAGGCTCAGCTGACTTTTTAGGAATCATTCAGTACCTTGCAGCTATTGTCTCAAGCAACAAACTCAACCCTTCTCCTTCAAGAAACATAGATTTCTACTCAGACATGGGCGTATCTATGACTTGTATGCATCAAACTCTTGAATATTGTTTACAAAAATGTCAACAAACAAGCTCTTTTATATCGATGTTTCGGTTTTGCTCATCATCTCTTCTTCGTTTCACTGTTGGGGAGGACAGTCCTTGGGAATTTGTCACGTAACGAGGTAAGAGTTTCGAGGCTACCAACCAAATTCAGATTCAAAACTCATAATCTTTCTTTATACGGTCTTAAGTGTTTCCGGTCCATCTTTCTTACTCGTCTTATTTTTGTTTGGACTAGTATGTTGTTGCTCCGTGGGCTATGGAAGATGTCTTGGAGTACATAAAGCAGAGCTATGGCAACCCTCCCATCTACATTCTTGAGAATGGTCTCTTTCTCTAACTCTCTCTTCTTTTTGTCTTAGCCGCTCAATTCTCTTCCAAACGAATAGGTACACCGATGAAGCAAGATTCGCAGCTGCAACTCAAGGACACACCAAGGATTGAGTTCTTGAATGCTTACATCGGTGCTGTGCTCAATGCCGTAAGGTAAACAAACTGTTTCATTTTTCATATTCTCTTCTCTTATCAGTTAGTTAAAGGAAAAATAGACATTACTACGATTTATAGGAATGGATCAGACACGAGAGGCTACTTCGTATGGTCATTTATGGATTTGTTCGAGATATTTGACGGATACGAGTCTAGTTTTGGAATGTACTATGTGAATTTCAGCGATCCTCATCTCAAGAGAGCTCCAAAACTCTCTGCTCAGTGGTACTCGGCTTTTCTCAAGGGAAATAATACCTTTCTTGGTTCCCAAGGCTTCATGGAATTACGGAACAACTTCTCTTCTTCCTCCTAGTAATGTTGCGTTTATATATTACAGTGAATCCTTTCGTTAATGAGAATTGTAGTACTGAATTAAACATCATGTTCTAGCAAGAAGAAACCACCACACGATCTTCTTCTATTGAGTTTAGATTGCTTGTTGTTTGAAAAGTCCATCATGACATTCGTCCTAATTATTTATATTTTATATAAATATAATTTTTTTTACAAAGGATCAATGAAAATTTGAAAGTTGATTTTTTAGACTAATCTAAGTGGATTGTTTGTTACATCGCGGCTGATATGGTGTTTTTTTCTTAATAAATAGTAGGAATTTTAGATTTATGATCCATAATTTTTTGCGGGCCTAAAGTCAGGCGTTAGTAAAACCAATTTTTTTTTGTTCCAAACTTCCATTAATAAAACTTAATCAGGAAACTGATTGTTTGCAACGAGTGCTACACGTAAAGCCGAAGGGCATTATTTGCAAGAACATCAGCCAATAGATTGGCTTGTCTTGGAATAAAAATTGAAGGAAACTTCAATCGACTGAAAGAAAATTTTGGTGATATCGTGTAGAACCCATATTTTCCAAGAGATGTGGTCTGATTGTGATGGATCGGACAACTTGTTGTGAATTCGAGGCTATTTGGAGTTTGGTGATGCCGAGATCGCCTGCGTTTTCGATTGCATATCATATTGCTAAAGCTTCTGCAGCCAAAGCAGACCCTACGTATTCCATTGCCTTGGACCCTTATGCTATGATCTTCATCTGAGCCGATTAGAAAACCCAACCTAAACCAGCCGAGGTAGTATCTTCTCTCCAGGCTCCATCGGTGAAACATCTCATGTATAAGTTTGATTCACTGTCTTCCAAGTACGTCTTTGTTTGTCTGAGATCTTCATTCCATTCTTTCACTCCTTTGTTTGCGTTTAGTATGATCTTGAACCTTCTATTGTTGAAGATGTTGTTGTTTCGTGCTGTCCACATGTTCCATAGGATTCATTGATAGAGATGTCCCCTTGATAATCCAAATGGAGGTAAACAGATCATTGTTTTTAGTACCTGAAGGCCACTTTTGATGTCTTCAAACTCAGATAGCTCTACTGTTCCTTGGAAGGTGCCAGTCTCCACACTGATATGGCAAAGTGCATTGGAAAAGCAGATGGATTGTAGTTTCTGGTTCTCCATAGTGGGTACAACTCAGATGTGGAATGATTTTCCTCATTACCAAGTTCTCTCCTACATGTAAAGCTCTGTGCATTACCTTCCAGAGGAATAATTTTAGCTTTTCAGTGAAAGGTCCTTCCCAAATCTCATTATGCCAGTTGAATTCTTGGTTCCTTTCTATAGGTATCATGGGATATAAAATGTTTGAGAGGGCAGTGTGGTACCCTGACTTGGTTGAATATTCTCCACATTTTTGAGGGATCCAAACCAATTTATATGCTGCTTCTAGACGGCTTGGTTTAATGCAGGGAATCTCCTTCTAAAAGTCTAGTAAAACCTCTATGATCTTCTGATAATCCCATTTTGTTAAATTTGGTAAGAATAAATCAGCAACCCTCATGTCGTAAATGTCTTGTTCTACTGGTCCAATAGGTTAGATTTTCCTTGTTGTAGAGATCTAGTTATCTTCCCATACTCTAGTGTTTTGACCATTACCAATAGTCATTCCCAAATTGTTTTTTATTAGGTCTCTTCCTATAAGAATACCCTTCCAGCCATGTGATGAGGACTCAAATGGTAAGCAATCTTGGAATGAAGTAGTGTAATAATATTTTCCTATGGGAACTCTACTGAGCAAACAGTCTAGCTTTGTGAGTAGGCGCCAACTTAGCTTTACTAGTAGAGCATCCTTGAAGTGTTGGACATCTCCGAAGCCCAAACTTACTTCTTGTTTTCCCCTTGTAAGTTTATTCCAAGCCACCCAACACATCAATATTTAAAGTGTGAATCATCTACGTACTTATGTGGAATTGAACTAGTAACCTTAACTTTGAGTATTTACTCTTAAGACTACTATATCACTAATTACTTGTTAAAAATAATAAAAAGTGAAGAAAAGTCAATAAAAAGTGGTTCATGCATTTCCACAAACACCATTCAGGTGGAAAATAACTTATGAGCAAAATTTGAAAGATCAAGTCAAATACTAGCATTAAATACAACCCAAATTGTGGATATATAGTTATCTAAGCCAAAGCAACATTAATAACATCTTAAATACCTTTATTCTACTTGACCCATAACCCAATGATGAGAGTACTAACTCATAACTTTATAAAAATACATGATTAAATCTATGTTCAGCATAATGTAAATAAGCCTTAAGGAATATTAATAAATGCTTAAAACATAAAATATTGATTCATGAAAGCTAAAATAAGAAGTACTTATAACATCAAATAATAATGCTCTAAGAAGCAAAAACTAAAACTGCATAAAAAGAAACTTAAATTTACTGATATAAGTTTGGAATCCACCAAACTTATGTTCACAAGATGATCGAAAGTTTACAAGCTTGTTGCGGAAGATGGTGATTATAAAAATGGAAGTGGAGGTTTTATTGATCGAATCCACGAACAACACATGAATCAGACTATTTGAATCTCACAAACATTCTAGAATCGCAAGCCAATAGAATACAAGTGAATCCACACTCAAATTCTATAGACACGAACACAAGAGAACAAGGAATCCACATATGAGATTCGAATAATACTTAGATTCATTTCAAAGAAGGGTGCTTACAAATGATGTATTAGTCGAGCTTATATATGCTCTAATGCTAACGGTCTAGTAAAAGCAAAAGGAAATAAATAAATAACATTAATGTAATGTGGCCGTTGGTATCTTGGCCAAATAAGGAAAGCTTGATGGCATTTTTTATATCTTGATATCTTGAGAATATTACCATGATTCATGCGCCTTCTACAATTCTCCTTTAGCTCCATAAATTCAGAATATAGCCGTTGGAGAAGAATAAGTCCATATACTTGAATGAGCAAGATTGAATTCTCCTGATCAAATGGCTGGGAATTGATATTGAGATATCTTTAGGACCCTCTAGTTGTATTAGAGTCTCTCTTGGCCACCAAACATATGCTTCAAGTCTCACAACTCGTAAGGTTTCAAATAAGATAAGCCGAGGATCCGCTGGTTTAGAATTGAATATCTTCTAAACCAAAATAGATCTTGGCATGAATCCAATTCGACGCGCGTATTACTATTTCATGGATCAAGATTCCATACCAACTCGGTTTGTAGCTTAATTCCTTCTGGTTCGGTCGGAATTCTCGTGCACATATATCCAAATCAAGTATGTCCAGAAACACTCGATTTGTAAACTATATCTCTTTCGTCAGAATTCTGAATTGGTTGATCGAGGTGTTCTGTAATTGAGCTGAAAATGTTTTCCAAGTAATTTCATGTATTGAATCGTCGTGGTTGAGCTAGTATGCCTCAAACAATGAACATATGTCCTTCTCGGGTCTCATTAACATTGTGCATCGAGTTTGATTGAGCTTCGTTTCAGTTGTTAGTTTGAGGACCTCATCATTTACAAAGGTGCTAAAGACATACTTATACTTTTTGTAAAGAGTACCTGGGTCAACCCCGATCAAAGTCAACTAAAAAGCAAAAAATTCAAAAGAGTTGTGAATATCGGTTATTCTCCATATCAGGATGGTGACCGATATGTGCAGTTGTACACGTGTGGCAGTGAGAATCAAGATACAGGGGACTTGGCATATCAGGCTCTACTATCGATCAAGACTCGGCACTGGCAGATATAGCACTCATCGTCATGCTGTTCCGAAACCTTCGATGTTTTTTTAATATATATGATTTTTCTAAAACATCAAACAAAAGAAAATAAAGGGAGGATATTCTTTTTATTTTAATATATAATTGAAAATACAAATATTTAAAAATCCGGTTAAACCGGTTGGATCGGTCCAACCAACCATCCAATAACGACGCTGAATCAGTGTCCGGTTCGGTTTTCAAAACATTAGATAAAAACAAAGCCAAGCAGCCAGGAGATGGGATCATAATGAGGCCATATTACAACATCTTTCGTATAATAATTTCTTTCAATGGCTCTCTTCTTCTTCTTCTTCTTCTTTCTCCTCCGCGAGATCAGAATCAATGGCAGTTTAGTTAATAGTAGCTCAAATCCTCGACTATGGAATCAGCTACTCTTATACATTCTTCTTCTCTCACTCGGTTCCCTTTTCCTGCTAAAGCCACTCTCCCTCTCAACTCCTTCTTACTTCCGTTTCGTACCTCCGGCTCTCTTCGTCTTCCCCGACGGTCAATTCGTCTACTGACGAAAGCAACCGGCGAAAACCACATTCACGATCATCATCATCATCACCACCACGAGCACGATCATCATCACCATCACCGACATTGTTGTTCAGTAGAATTAACGGTATCGAACTATCCTCAGAAAGTGTTGATCGATTTCGCTAGATCTATCGGATGGATTAGAGTAGCCAACTTCCTCAGAGAACATCTCCATCTTTGTTGCTCTTCCGCCGCAATGTTCATCGCAGTTGCCGCTTGTCCTTACTTCGTTCCTAAACCCTACATTACGCATCTTCAGAATTCCCTCATGATTGTTGCTTTCCCTCTTGTTGGAGTAAGGATTCTCTTCCTCTCCTCGTTTTTTTTATCGAGCAGGATTCTAAGAAACAATTGATTTTCTCTCTGGTATTAGATTTCAGCATCTCTTGACGCACTTATGGATATAGCTGGAGGAAAAGTGAACATTCATGTTTTGATGGCATTATCAGCTTTTGCATCTGTGTTTATTGGAAACGCTTTAGAAGGAGGATTGCTTCTAGCCATGTTCAATCTTGCTCATATCGGTTTGTATTCTGAAATTGTTTTAGCCATGTGTGAGTCTATATTGTGACATTTTTATCTTCTGCAGCTGAGGAGTTGTTCACTAGTCGGTCGATGGTGGATGTTAAAGAGTTGAAGGAGATTAATCCAGATTCTGCATTGGTGATTGATGTGAACAATGACAATGTACCAAACTTCTTCGATTTGTCATACAAAAGTGTCCCTGTGCATAATGTACAAGTTGGATCCTATGTTTTAGTAGGAACTGGTGAGGTTTGTGAAACCTGTCTCTTTCGCTTTTGATTTCTTGAATTTGTTTGCTTTCGATTTTGAATTCGGTAGGTTTGTTTTAGTTACATAGTTGCGGTTTTAAAAATTGTAGCGGTTCACCATTGGGATTTTATTTGTGTTTAGGTTGTGCCTGTGGATTGTCAAGTCTATCAAGGTAATGCTACCATAACAATTGAACACTTGACTGGGGAAGTCAAACCATTGGAAGCAAAAGCTGGAGATAGAGTTCCTGGTGGTGCAAGAAATTTGGATGGAAGAATTATTGTGAAGGTATATCATTTGACCGAATGCGTACTACTTTAGCTTGCGTTATTTGGAACTCTCAAACTTATGTTTCTTGAATGGAATTTGTAATCAGGCTACAAAGGCATGGAATGAGTCGACACTTAATAGGATTCTACAGTTGACTGAGGAAGCAAACTCTAATAAACCCAAACTTCAGCGATGGCTGGATGAGTTTGGTGAGAATTACAGCAAGGTGGTGGTGGTTTTATCAGTTGCTATTGCCTTGCTTGGTCCAGTTTTGTTCAAATGGCCGTTCCTCGGCACGACAAGTAAAGTGATCCTTTCCTTTGTTTCCTTGCGATGGGTTCAAGTATTGGCTTAATTTGATTTGGTTGATGTTTGATGATACAGCATGTAGAGGATCTGTTTACAGAGCATTGGGGCTTATGGTGGCGGCATCACCGTGTGCCTTAGCAATTGCTCCATTGGCTTATGCTACTGCTATTAGTTCTTGTGCCAGAAAGGTACCTTACAAGTATTCTATTTAGTCACAGCTGAGTAAACTGGAATTAGCAAATGCTTGCTTTTACTCCTACTTGTGATCCTACTCCTGTTTCAGTTCTGAGGACTTACTAAAACATCGTATGAGTGCCAAGTGACAGTTCTGATGACTTAACAGTGCATATGCCACAACATTGTCTGAACTGTGGAGTCTATATAACAACATTATAGCACTACTATGCTTAGGTTTTAGGATTTTATTCGACTGAACTTGTTGGTAGTGTTACAATTTTTCAATTTTTTTGAATCATGTCCCAGCGGAGATGAACTCTTTTCAGGTCCGAACATATATTCCAACCATAAAACCTACATGAAACATCAATTAACTCTTTTGTCTATTTTGCTGTGTATATGTATCTTCACGTGTAAGATGTCTACTTTTTATAGGGAATATTGCTGAAAGGTGGGCAGGTACTTGATGCTCTAGCTTCTTGCCATACTATTGGTTTTGACAAAACCGGGACCTTAACGACCGGAGGCCTTACATGCAAAGCTATTGAACCCATTTATGGGCATGAAGCAGGAAATAATCCGAGTGTGACTCCTTGTTGTATGCCAAATTGTGAAAAAGAAGCTCTAGCTGTAGCAGCTGCTCTGGAGAAAGGTACCACACATCCTATTGGAAGGTATTGCTTCTTAAACATCAAATTCTAGCATTATATTATACGTCTTTATTAACAGAGGCAAGCTCTCTCTTTTCTACATTGTGGCGGTTTATGACAATCCCATCTTTTGTGCAGAGCCATGGTAGATCATAGTGTTGGGAAGGACCTCCCTTCTGTTTTAGTTGAAAACTTTGAGTATTTTCCTGGTAGAGGCCTTACTGCTACAGTTAACTGTATCGAGGTGCAAGCAAATTATTTACTAGATTCTGTTTTCCTTCATTAATATTTGCAACCAATCTCTCACTACCACTTTTATTGCTTTGTTATAGTCGGTAACGGAAGACAGTAAACTGCAGAAAGCGTCACTTGGTTCGGTAGAATTCATTACTTCACTCTTCAAATCGCAAGAGGAGTCAAGAAAGATTAAGGATGCTGTAAATTCCTCTTTGTACGGAAAGGACTTGGTTCATGCTGTTCTTTCTCTTGATCAAAAGGTATACTTTGCTAGACCAAAACTCTTTCTTGATTCAAACTCGAGTGGTATTAAACCTCTGCCATATAACTCTGTTCTCTAGGTAACATTGATTCACCTCGAGGACCAGCCTCGTCCAGAAGTATCGAAAGTTATAACAGAACTTAAAAGCTGGGGCAGACTAAGGATAATGATGCTAACTGGTGACCACGAGTCAAGTGCTTGGAGAGTTGCAAATGCTGTGGGTATTGATGAGGTATATTCCAATCTAAAACCAGAAGACAAACTGAATCATGTCAAAAACATCTCAAGAGATTCAGGTGATGATCTTCTATAATGCTAAAAGAACCTGTAGAGGCTGAAAACTGAATTCGGGTGATTTTGTTTTTGGTTTAGGTGGAGGTCTAATAATGGTGGGAGAAGGCATTAACGATGGCCCGGCTTTAGCAGCTGCAACTGTAGGGATTGTCCTTGCTCAACGTGCAAGTGCAACCGCGATAGCTGTTGCTGATGTCTTACTGCTTCGAGACAACATCACTGGTATTCCATTCTGTATTGCCAAATCCCGTCAAACAACATCACTGGTAATAATAACAAAAGCCTTAAACCAATTCACAAATGAAGAAATGTCAGATTAATTATCATTTTGCAGGTCAAGCAGAACGTGGCTATTGCGTTAACCTCGATATTCTTAGCCGCTCTTCCATCAGTTCTCGGATTTCTTCCTTTGTGGTTGACGGTAAGTAACCTACGAAGCCCTGCTCTCTAAAGCTTTTAAACAGAGTTTTTTCTAAGCTTCCATTGACCCATATCTTTGTACTGGCAATCACAGGTACTGTTACATGAAGGTGGAACGCTTCTTGTTTGCCTTAACTCGATACGGGGTTTAGACAATCCATCCTGGTCATGGAAACAGGACATAGCTCACGTGATTAACAACTTCAACTCTAGACGATCCATCTCCCACGACAAAACTTTAAGCACCGCACATTAGTGCAGCTCTGATATTTATTTGTTTGTCTCGTTCATGCAGAAGCATCATGAATATAAAATGTTTAGTAAACTATTTGTATGGCTTGGCGTATATAAATCAATCACCAATCAATTTTTCCTGTGACATTTCATCAATTCTAAGACATGTGGTAATCAAAATCAATTTAATTTATTCAGGTTTTCGAATGAATCGAATCTCAAAATATGAAACTAGCTTTTCTTCTCTGCACCTCATTTGAAAATTACACAATTTTCCTCTCATGGGTGGGTTTCTTTGTACTTTTTTTCTTCTCTCTGTACATTTCAATAGCGGTTATAACGATTTGATTCTTTCTAAAATCTCTCTTCTTCATCATCATCTTCTCTCACTCACTACTTGATCTTCCCTATCTCAATAAACTCTCTAAACCCTACATTACGTCCATTAGCTCCTTGCACCATACACGAACTTCCTCCTCCTCCTATTCTCTTTCTTTCTTTTCACGGACACACGTCCATTTCTTGTTCTTTTTTAATTTCTCTTCATTTTTCTTTATATTTAAATTGACAATTCATTTCTACTATCTCAATTATTTTGTTCTAATTCATTATGATGGATCGAAATCTCCAATCGCGAATTAAAATTTTCTTCTCCTCCGTTAAACTTTGATGTTTCTTCTAACTCCGTTAAACTTTCCACCGCCAACCCCTCTCCTAGTCAAAATGAACCCGTTGTAGAAATCGACATAGTTAAATTATGTTCGAAAATCAGTAAGTATAATAAATAATTATGTTTTTTAATAGTTAATTATGTATGTTATTTTTTCATTATAATAGGTAGCTATAATTCTCTCATGATAGCCAAATATGTATATTTATTTAAATATAATTAACTACATGATGAATATAGGTAACTACGATGTTGGTTTAAATAAGTAACTAATACAACAATATTTTTACGTAGTCAACTATATTATGAAATCAGTAGACTAGATATGCTCTAAAAAATAGTTAGCTATATTGTAAATTGATAACTACTTTTGAAAATAGTTATCTATGTTTGTAGATAATAAAAAATACTTTGATGTAGCTAACTATATTTTAAGATCAATTGAATATGGAGTTTCGAAAATAGTGAACTATGTTACATCAGATTTTAAACAATTGAATTTTTTTTTTTCTAACCCAATCTTTTTCTAGATATATTGTGCAAAAGACAAGAATCGTGGATCAATTTTTGAGAGATAATATCAGAAATTTTTAGGGATTTTTTATTGTATTTACCTTAATTATAGTGGTAAGAGTTTTTTGTCATATTTTGTATTCTTTTTGTTATTTGCCTAAATATATTTTTAGAGTTTTTTTAAATAAAGTAATATTCTACTAATTAACTCATTTTTAAATCCAACTTCACAAATAGCTATCTTTTTAATTCACGTGTAACATTATTTGTGAAGTTGGATTTAAATACATTTATTAAGCTAAGTCTACTTATTTACCATCATCTTTTTACAGGTGAATGAGAAATGTTAATATTTTCTCATTTACGATAATCAAAAGTTTAACGTGGAACTTTCTTTAAACCTCTCTATTATACCCAGTATTTTTTTTGGATTAGTTGTGGTTATATTTTTGTTTTCAAGTCTAATAAATTATGAAAAGTATAGGCTTTTAACCAATATAGCCCAATGATAATATTCAAGACATCCACGTTCTCATCAGACTCTGCAAAGTGAACAGTTAATTTGCTTGATATGACATAAGAGATTGTGTTCAAGGATTCAGAGTCCTGATCAGATACCAGCACTCCACTGAACGATGATGATTGAAGTTCAAAGCCAAAAATTTGCTAAAGAAATTGCTCCATCTTCTCTGTCTTTCTTTGTCCTGCAGTTACCAATTCGAGAAATGGGAACAACTTTAGGCTTTTACACACATATTTACAGTTTACAAATAGAAATGGGAACGTAGAAGCAAAATGTATTAAGACATATAGTCAATATGAGATAGAATCACAAAAAGGTAGTTTTCACCTATCCTCCTCTTCACGAACAAGCACGTGTTAGTTTCCCTGCAATGACATTGTCCCGATGCTCCTTTGTCTACTTTTGTTTTGATGTTTGTCTGGGATCTCAGTGTCTCCATCTTAATGTCCTCACCTCTGAAGCTCTTATAATGTTCAAAAACATCAAGGGATCAAAGTATCCAGCATTCATTAATCTTCGAGGTTACCATCTCTCTTCTTCACCACCACCTCTGAAGCCCTCATCATAATCTTGATCATCAACTTGAAGCTCCTAGAATTGTAGTACCCCGCATTCTTTTATCTTACATGGGCCAGTGTCAGTTTTACCGCTTAGCTTGAACTCAAAAATAAGCTCGGTGGAAGTCACGTCCTTTGCTTCAACGTCGAAGATGTACAGATGCTTCGTCATAAATGGATACAGGTCGCGGCTATTATAGCTACAACGAGTGTGAGCATTCTTTTTGGACGTGATGGTACAATACGCTTCATTACGTAGCCAATCATGAAATTCCTCTTTTCCCTTGTCAACAAACAAGATGCATGCCTTAAATTTTTTTGTTGATGTACAAAGAGGCTTTTCATTCAACTCCACTGTTACGGAACTCCCCGGAGCTCGATAAGTGAAGCACGCAGGCACTTCTCCACCGGGTAAGACTGAAAATTCACGAGTTGTAGATGCCTGAATGATGACATCTCTCGCTTTTTCATTTAGTTTGAAGCAGTTTCGAAAGTTGAGATGAATATCTGGATTGCGAAAGGTTTAATCTAATATCTCTAGTGACTTACAATTTTCTGCATCTAGGACTTTTAGGGAATCTGGAAGCTGTGGGAGTGATACCAGATTCTTCATTCCGTTCAGTACAAGTCGACGTAGACGAGAGCATCCCTTGACCCATGGACTAAGCTCTTGAATTCTTGTATCGTTCAAGTGAAGCTCTGTGATTCTGTCAAAAGCATGTGGGGATTCCTTAAGGTTTTGAGAGTATGACATATGCAATTCCTTAAGACGAGACCACAACCTGATCGATGAAGGAACTTCTTCTATTGCAGTTCCATTTAGCTTGAGATATTCAATGCTTGTGGAAATCTCAGGAAAACTTTTTAACGACCAGCAATAAGTGAGACTGATTTCCTTGAGAGATTCCAAGTTGATGTGGGTCGGAAGAACCTCTAACTTGGAGCATTTCTCCAAATTAAACCTTGTCAATCTATGCAGGTTTCCAAAAAAAGAAGGGAATCCCACCAAAGAGCAACAACATCTAAGATTTAAATCTTGGAAATTATTTGCATTTACAATCAGGAAGGAAGTTCCCCTAGACTTGAACAATAACTGAAATATAATTCTTGGATACTAGCTGCATTTCCAATAGAGGAAGGAAGTACCACCAAACTTGAACAATGACTCAAATCTAATTTTTGGAGATTAGTTGCATTCCTAATAAAAGAAGGGAGCTCCACCAAACTTGATCAACGAACGAGATTTAATTTTTGGGTCATGTTAGGGCTGGTTTGGGTCCCGTTAAGGCTGGTGGTGTTGGCGCAGCTGGGGTGCGGTCGCGGCCGCAGGTGTAGCCTAGGCTGGTGATGATCGTTTGGCTGATCTGTTGAGGCAGTTGTTGGAGCGGTTACCGGGTGCGGTGCCAGTGTTGCCACGTGTGGCAGATGTGTAGCCGAGGGCTGCGGTTGTTGATGAGGTTTCATCATATATTTGGATGATGGAGCAGATGCAGAGGATCGGTACGGGTTCTTTTGCAGGAGGTGTTAAGCGTGAGGAAGCTGATGAGTGGAGGATGAGGATGGAGCGTAATTTTCGCTCGATCAGGTATCCAGAGGGATACATGGTTGATTTGGCAGTCCATTATTTGGACGGTGATGCACATCTCTGGTGGAGGGGTGTTGTAGCGAGACGGGCTCGGACTGTGATGTCGTTGGCAGACTTTGTGGCGGAGTTTAATGTCAAGTTCTTTCCTCAGGAGGCGTTGGATTGTCTGGAGGCAAGGTTCTTGGATCTGGCTCACGGAGCGATGTCTCTTCGCGAGTATGACGTGGAGTTTAACCGACTCTTGGGTTATGCTGGTAGGAGCTTGGAAGATGAGCAGGCTCAGATTAGGAGGTTTTTGCGCGGACTTCGGATAGACTTGAGGTGCAGAGGCATCAGGTTTGTGTCTAGAGCAGAGTTGGTAGAGACTGATGCACAGATCGAGTAGGATCTGAGGGAGCATGCTGCGGTAGCTGTCCCAGCTGTTCAGCCTAGGAGGCCTCAGCAGCAGGTGCAGCAGGTTGGTCCTAGCAAAGGCGGCAAGCCTGCGCAGGGACTGAAGAGGAAGTGGGAAGACACTTCGAGATCGGGTTAGAGTGGCCGAGGGTGCTATGGTTGTGGGAGTTTGGACCACAAGAAGGCAAGTTGCCCGAAGCAGAGTGAGACTCGAGTGGCTCGGGTGTGTTATCAGTGCGGTGAGTCGAGACACATCAGGCTAAACTGTCCTAAGTTGCAGTCGTTGGCCGTGGCAGTGGTCCAGCCAGTAGCTCAGTATGGGGCGGTGCAGCCTATGGATCAGATTGTAGCGATGCAGCGTCCGCCGGCTATTGCGGTACCTAGTGAGTCGAGCTCGAGACCGATCACACGTAACTCTCTAATTCAGACTTTGTAAATTTGGTAGAGTTGAATTTTTGTGTTTGTTTTGGATTGTTTACTTTGTGGTGAAAAAGTTAGGTTTCGTAGGGACCTTGTTTGTGGGCGGATGTGAGACCCACGTATTGTTTGATTCTGGAGCATTGAATTGCTTCATTACTCCGGATCATGCAGAGAGGAGTGGCATCCGAAATGACGCTGGTGAGCAGACTGGACCGGTTATGGTTGCTGGAGGGGAGTTTCTAGCTACTCATGGCCGGGCGAGAGATATGGATATTCTGGTGGCTAGCGAGTTGATGTCAGCGGACTTGGTGATCAGTCCAGTGGAGTTGTATGATGTTATCTTGGGTATGGATTAGTTGAACGGTACAGAGTTCATCTGGATTGTCACAGGGGTCGAGTGGTGTTCGAGCGTGATGGTGGTAGGTTGGTTTATCAGGGAGTGAGACCGACTTCAGGTAGTCTCGTGATCTCACTTGTCCAGGCTGAGGCGATGATTGAGAAGGGTTACGAGGCTTACTTGGCCACGATTGTGATGCCGGAGGCTGTTGGTGGGGTTGTTTTGAGAGTATTCGGGTTGTTCGGGATTTTGAGGATGTTTTTCAGTCGTTGCAAGGATTACCGCCGTCTCGGTCTGATCCTTTCACGATTGAGTTAGAGCCTGGAATGACGCCGTTGTCTAAGGCCCCTTATCGAATGGCTCCATCAGAGTTGGCAGAACTGAAGAAGCAGTTGGAGGATTTGTTGGATAAGGGTTTTATTTGACCGAATACTTCACCGTGGGGAGCACCGGTGTTGTTTGTGAAGAAGAAGGATGGTAGTTTCCGGTTATGCATCGAGGGCTTAACCGAGTCACTGTGAAGAACAAGTATCCTCTTCCGAGAATTGATGAGTTGTTGGATCAGTTGAGAGGGGCTACTTGGTTCTCCAACATTGACTTGCCATCCGGTTACCACCAGATTCCTATCGATGAGGCAGATGTCAGGAAGACGGCTTTCAGGACTCGGTATGTGTATTTTGAGTTTGTGGTTATGCCATTCGGGTTGACGAATGCACCGGCGGTATATATGAGGTTGATGAACGGAGTTTTCCAGGAGAATCTGGATGAGTTCGTAATTATCTTCATCGATGACAGTTTGGTGTATTCGAAGAGTTTTGAGGATCATGAGGTACATCTGAGGAGAGTTTTTGAGAAGTTGCGGGAACAAAAGCTGTATGCTAAGTTGAGCAAGTGTAGTTTCAGGCAGAGAAAGATGGGATTTCTGGGTCACATCATTTCTGCAGATGGAGTTTCTGTGGATCCGGCGAAGATTCAGTCTATCCGAGATTGGCCTAGACCGAGGAATGCTACTGAGATCAGGAGTTTTTTTGGGTTGGCAGGTTATTATCGGAGATTCGTCGAAGGTTTTGCGAGTATGGCTCAGTCTATGACGAAGTTGACAGGGAAGGATGTTCCTTTCGTGTGGTCTGCCGATTGTGAGCTGAGTTTCGCGAAGCTGAAGACGATGTTGACTAGTACACCAGTGTTGGCGTTGCCTGAGCCGGGTGAGCCTTATGTGGTGTATACAGATGCTTCGGGAGTTGGTTTGGGTTGTGTGTTGATGCAACAAGGTAAGGTGATTGCTTATGCTTTGAGGCAGTTGAGGAAGCACGAGGGCAATTATCCGGTTCATGACTTGGAGTTGGCTGCAGTGATCTTTGCGTTAAAGATTTGGAGGTCTTATCTGTATGGTGCCAGAGTTCTGGTGTTCACTGATCATCATAATTTGAAGTATATTTTTACTCAGCAGAATTTGAATGTACGACAGAGGCAATGGTCGGAGTTGTTGGCTGACTACGACTTGGACATTGTTTACCATCCGGGTAAGGCTAACATTGGGGCAGATGCTCTTACTCGGAGGCGGTATGATTCATCTCAGGAGCGGGATGTGGAGACTCTCGTAAGTATGCTTGGTACTTTGAGGTTGTGCGTTACTTCAAAGGAGTCGTTGGGGTTAGTGGCAGTTGATCAGGCGGATCTTCTGAGCATGATCTTCTGTGGAGCCTTTCGAGTCAGACAGCGCTTCGACCTCGATACGGTGGGTATCGATACGACTATGTGAGTGACGCGTTATTTCTATTCTGATCGAGGTCTGGCCAGGGCTCTGATCGTGTGTTAGCTCGGAGTTGTAAAGTTTGTTTTTGTTTTGGTGGTATAGCTGGACCTTCGAAAAGACTGTCTACGTATCCGAGGTGGGATCAAACCATCCGTAGTTCGGGTCGTTTCTTAGGGCGACCGGGCTTTTTTTTTTTTTTTTTAGACTGGACCCTGAGAGGGCTGCTTACGTACCCGATGTGGGATCAAGTCGATCGTAGTTCGCTTACATTCAGATGAGATTGTTGTAGATAGATTAGCGCAATGACGTTTCGGCTCGGGCCGTTGGTTCGAGCGTTAATGGATCCGTTGAGACCAAACATAATTGGTAAAAATGTGAAAATGTCCATTTTCTTCAATACTTGACCGGGGCAAGAACATCAATTTGTGATCCTAGCCTTTCTCTGCTTGGTCCTGAGCTTGGTGAGTTGTTTCTTACGCTTATACATCATTTGTGGCTTTTCTTTCTCTTTAACTCAAGCTCCTGTTAAAACTCCAAGAGCAGTTTAAGTGATCTAATTGCATGAAATAGGAGGGTTCTTCAAGTAAACAGATATTGGTACTGCTACGCAATGTGTTTAAACATTGTAGATAGAGTCACTTCAATAGTATCATAATGGTTCCAAACATCGCAGTTAGAGTCAAATCCATAGCCTAATAAGCAATACATGTGGCCACTCTGAGGTCGCAAACCTCTAATTACCAAATAAACTTATCATTAACAGAACTGAACATTAACATTTAGTAAATCATAAACACAAAAACCAAACAAGACTCACTTGAGAGCATCAAGTATAACCATCCTCTTAACCTTGTCATATGGAGGTGGGACTCCCCTCATAAGCTTTCAATCGAGCAAGCGCATCAGCGCCACGTTTGGTTTTGATGGATTTATCCTGAAATTACAAACAAAATCTCGATTTCACAAAACACTAAGGTTGCTACATTTCTGTTACTCACAGAAGCAAACATGTAACACAACTAAACAATTGGATTTGCCAATTCTCTTAGGAACATGGAGAATACATAGATGAATGAGACAACTCAACATAACATATTAATAATAGAGAAAATATATTCGCATAAACTTGTAAACCACCTGGAAGTTAGTCATATCTTGGATTTTATATATACAAGTAGGTGTTTCTTTGGTCAAACAGAGAGAATGCTCTATATATTGCATGTATCATGTTTGATTTATTATCATAATTGCTTGATTTTTCTGTGTATAGACACGAGATTTGCATACTTTGCACAAATCAAGCAAAGAAAAATGGGCTACAAGTACAACCCCAATTCCTTTTTATTAAAACATTACATTTGGGGAAAAAAACACCGATTCAAACTGAGAAAAGGAGCAAGCTTTATCTCTAAGTAAACTAACCATAGAAGGCTTACCAATATTAGAACATGAATCGGTCAGTTACCATGCTCAAAGAAACTGGTGCCCTTGAATCTCTCTTACACCAATTAACTGGAATCAATCACCTCACTCCACAACGGCAGAAGATCCTAATAGTAACTGAGAAGACAAAGTTGAATTACCACGGAATCTATACCCCACCACTCAGAAATCTCTCGATCCATTTCATGACGCTTCGATTTGTTATACTCTTAAACGGTGATGAACACATATTCGTATATGATGGTTATCCGTGAGTATTTTTCTTCCGTGGGTATGGAAGATTAAAAGGAAAGAAAAAACATGCATTAGCCATTTATTGTTTAAGAAGAGGGAAGGTTCGCAACCGATGAGCTTTCAGAAGACGAGAAGGCGAGGAGAAAAAAAAGAAAGAGAAAAGCTGGAGGCCGCCACGTGTCACTCATATGGAAAGAGTTGGCCAAGTTTGAATTGAAAGTATAGATTATTGGGTTAATTTGGTGAATAACCAACAAAAAAACTGCAAAATTATATGCATTAGATTTAGGGGAATTGGTTAGTTTCTTAATTATAATTTTTTTGTTGGTTATACAACACAATTTCCTTAGATTATTCAACTTAAAATCGAACTTTAATAGAGAAAGTATACCGTTCCATTTAACAACTATATACTTAATATTTAATTCAAAAGCTGTAAATAAGAGATTCATAATTTTATTAATCAAATAAAATAAAACAAAAATAGAGAAATTCACATTTATTAAATTATTTAGTTAAATTCACAATATTATTTTTTGATAACCAATTCACAATTTTTTAAGTAGTTCAATATTTTTAAAATTTGGGTCATTACATCGGTCTATGTATATTGACCCAGTTGTACTCTCACACATCACAAGTAACCCATCTCTTGGCGAGGAAAAGGTACTATAACATACACTGAATTCCAGTCTTGGACGTAAATTGCTTAATTGTCGAGTCATGAACTTATTACCAAGTTGGATTTCTGTTGCACCATGCTTTTTTAGCACTAGGGGTTACATAAGCTTTATCAAATCTGACCAGACAATGTGGTTCCACGCTTGTAAGACTTGTAACAAGAATGTGACAGAAGCAATGGACTCTGGTTATTGGCTTGAAAGCTACCAGAATAAAAAGATGAAGAATGCAATTAAGGTGAGATAACTCAAATTCATATATCAAAACTTCCATTTTCAGACATCTTACTTGTGTCAACTTTGGATGTGTCCAGGTACATATGGTGGTGAGAGTCTCTGACTCAGCGGAGAAACTGGTTTTCCTCATTCAACGATGAAGCAGAGAATATGAACTCCCTTCTTAAATGATGTTTACTCTTACCAATGTTTTGTTTCTAGTTGGATTTTGTCATCGAAATAAATAAATAAATAAAAAATTGGTTTTTTTTAATCACGATTGTGCGTATCTATATGAGTCTGGATTAATAACTCATTGGTTAATTTTGTGTGTGTTCAAATAACAATAATGTAAATTTCAAAACTCAACAGAAAAAACTTCATATATAGGTTATTGTAAAATGCATCGTTTACAAGAGTTATACACATACTTCTAATAAGGTATCATAGATAGGTTCAATTTCCGATTATTGATCATCCGTGGATGTCCAGTCCTTCAAACTCCACGTTCTAGATGCTTCGTCCTGAACGTGAGGGGAGTGTTAAATGTTCCAAATCGCTTAGGTTTGGGATTCTTGATTAATATATAAATGTGTGACAATCTTCCTTCTTTAAGCTAGTTTTAGGGAGAAAGTTAGACCCGTTCTTCTAATAGTCTTACATTATTCTTACCGTTTTTTTTTTTTTTTTTTTTCAACCTAACTATTAATCAGAAAGCCTCACCCGAGTTGGAAATCCAAGTGGGTGCAATGTTGCTTACATAAGAAAAATTAAAAGCTCGTGATCTTGCAGAACGGGCCAGACAGTCCGCCTTCAGATTAATAGAACGTGGAATGTGTGATAATGAGAAGTTGGGTAGACGATCTTGTAAGCTTCTGAGCTTGACTGAGAGAATCGAAAACGCCGGCCACTCCTCTGGGTGGTTGACGATGTCCACCAAGTCTAAACAATCCGTTTCAAACTCTGGACACGCCATATCTCTTTCCAAAATACAGGTCATTGCCCATATTAATGATTCCATCTCCGCATGTAAGGAAGACCGTCGATTAGTTACACCTTGTGCACCTAGAAGTAGAGTAGTATCTCCATGAAGACATACTCATCCCAAACCAGAATTGTTCTCTGTGTCCTTCCACGAACCATCCACTTGACATCGTATTCGATGTGCATCCACAGACATCGTATGTGTTACCTCATCTATATTATTCTCTACATCACTCTCCATTGCTTGTGCACCCATCCACCCATGGAATTCACTCTCCGCCGTTTTGAAAGCAACTTGTGTTTCTGCCTCTATCCCTGTAAAAACTATAGAAAAACTATAGAAAAAACCAAAACAGACTTGTATTTTTGTAATATTATTACATATAAATACAATTGAAAGCATAAAATGTATATGGATCTAACGGAAAATTTAAAAACAACAAATAAGATACTTTTTTATTTTTCCTCCGCTACAATTGAAATCATAATCTCATGATGTTTTATTTTTATGATTTAAAATTTAATTAGATACTTTTCTAATTGTGTTTTGTTTTAAAAGAGAGAAATAATAATAAATAAGATAAAACAATTATTAAAATATTAAATATTAAATCTAATACGATTTTAAAAAATCATAATATTATTTTAAAATTTAAAATTTAATGAGATACTTTTTAAAATGTAGTTTATTTTAAAAAAGGCAAATTTATACAAGAACTAGAAGTCAACTCTCTCCCGCAAAAGGACACATGGCATCTTATTTTACTCACACGTGGACTCTAAAAATTCCAAACGTCGCTTCTTCCTTTTGATTTATTATTTGTCGAACTAAATGCGAGAGAAACTGAAACATCACAAACGAAACAAAATCGTTCTTCACTAGATCAAATCGTCGGTATGTGGTTTTTGTTGTTCTTTCTCTACAAAAAAATCATTTGTATTTGTCATTCAATCAAATTTCTCATATCTATTATTGATAAGTGCATAATTTATCCTTTTTAGCATGCATTTTAGTTAGTATTATTGAGACTTGAGACATTTAGCGTTTTACTTGTTTTCTTCCATATTTTGTACCTTTAGTATAGATTAAGTTTAGAGTCCAAGTTTTTATTTTGTTTGATTTGGATGTATATTTCATCTATTCTAGGTACAAATGGAGTCTTAGATCAAAGGTGGAACAAAAGGAAGGAAGAATCAAGCAAGTTGAAGAAGAACAAGAAACATGAGCTATAGAGCACTTTTGAACCGGGCAGCAGGTCGCTCCCTTGGTCGGTCCAAAAGCAAAGCAGAACTAGGAATTCACACTGGTCTTCTCCTCACGAATTATCCAGTTTTATCCGGTTTGACTCGATTGTTGCGGGTTGACCCAAGGACATTTAGCACTTTTCTATAAATACTTTTTTCTCATTAAAACCCTAAGCTTTTGGCCTCTTTTCTAGTATTCTTTATGCAAAGGAAGAACTTTAGAGTTCTTAGTTATTCTTATGCAAAGTTTAGTGTTTTGATGAGAGTTTAGCAAAAGTTTCACTTTATTTTCATTTAGGGTTGATTACTAAAAGAGGCATTTTTCTAAAAATAATAGCTTTTATAGGCACTTTTTGAGATTGGCACACTTTTACACAACTTTCTCATATTTTACACCAATTTTTAGACTAAACTATCCTTTCTTTTTTTGCACATGGTTTGGGGACCACAATGGTTAGGGACCACAAGGTTTAGGGCCCACATGACTTGATTTTTTTTTTCTTTAAGAAAAAGCCAACTTTTATTCTCTCTCATTTATTTCTCAATTTTGTTTAAATAGAAAATCTGAGAAAAAAATATGATTCAATTTTTACTTTCTTCCTTCTCTTGCTTTGACTTATTCTTCTTCTTCTTTTTTTGTTTTTTTTTTCCTTACAAAGTATTTAATTTACTATTGGGTTGAAAGAAAAACAAATTTTTTTACTAGATCATACATTTCTGATACAATATCGTGAATGGTTAAGTTTGGATTAATTAAATTGGACAAAGAAATCAACACAAAATTGTTTAACCAATGAACTAACAAACTCAATGAAACGATTTATGACCATATATCATGACCATGTATATCGTCCATATGGATAACATACCTTATGAATCTAGCAACATACTTCTATGTCTACGAACTCAATACGTTTAATTATAATGCGTTTACAAAGCAAAACATAGTTTTATAAGTAAAGTAAAAAGTATCATCAATAGAGTTGCAAGATGAGGGGAACTACCCATAAAACACTAAACATGAATCACTCATTACACTAACCACAAACTTTAACCATAAATCATTAACCACAAAACTCTAACCATAAATCACTTCTTATCACCATCACTTTTGTACCTTGATGACCACTATTGTAAAAAAGGTGGAGAGAAAAAGGTGGAGGAAGAAGATTGAAGATCAAACTCTCCCACTTATGAATTTAAAAGGAGCTAAAAGAACATATTTTACCATTGGTGCAAATTTTGTCACAAAAAAATCAACCAGCAAAGTTGGATGGTTGGTGTGCATAATAATAAATATGTAAAAGTCTAGCCACAAACATCTAAAGTATTCAATGCCACAAACATTTTACAAAAGATTAGCAATTACATAAAACAATAGCCATAAAACATTAACCATGAATCACCTTTCACACATGTATTTTGGCACTGACCATTAGTCATTGACCATAAGCATTGACCATAACGAATCACTTTTCACCTTTCACAAACTAATTTAAAATCTTAAAAACTATCCAAAAATTAAAAATGAGAGAGAAACTAAAAAAATGAAAAATGAGAAGAGAAAAAAAAATCAGAAAATGAAGAGAGAGAGAGAAAAATGAGAAAAATGACAAAAGAATAAAAGAATGGGGACCATGTGTTGAGTTTAAAAAATAAAGAGAAATAAAAGGGTAGATTTGTCTTTCTCTCTAATGAAAGTGCCTTTATAGTAGAAAGTGTTTATATTGGCTAATATTTTAGTATAAAGTGTGTATAAGTGTAAAAAACTATTACATTTAAGCTTTTAGATTATGTCTTATATATAAACTAGTCGTATCAAGGTAAAGATTTCGAGGAATCAAAAATGATTGAGCCATGATTACAGGGATATAATTAAGGGCATGAGTTGCGCCTGATGGTGTGGTCTTACCATACTTAGATCCTGTCAAATCCGGGATTGAACCTGAAGATTCCCATTGCATCAGGACAGATCTCAATCTGAGAGGAGGAGATCGCAATCTCAGCTTTGTGATCTCGATAGTAAATCTGATTCGAATCAAAGTCCTCAGAAAGCAGCCTCCCATGAGAGGTAAAGGCAGATAAGGAAACCTCTCCCATGACCACCATGATCTTGCGGAGGCCAAAACCAGTATTCTCTTCAATTCCAATCCTTGGACGCATCTGAAGATGGAAAGAGATGGGACTCCTCCCCCCATTCCGCCGTGCCTAGGCTGGAAAGAGGACATTGTTTTCTAAAATTTGTTGTGTTGCATCATTATCCTCACTTGTTCCAACCCAAATCCATCATCTTTACTAAAAGTCCATATTTTTATCATCTTGATCATCCTTGCTTAATTTCTTTGACTTTTTGTTGACTTTCTCTAAATTGCATTTTAAATTTTTAATCTTGTTTTTCTTTTACTTATGCATTGTCTTATTTCATTTTAGTGTTTTGCTTTATTTAGTTATTTTATTTTACTTACTGCACCTTTTCATATTGCCATTTACATTAAGTAAAAACCAAAAATCGACCTTTATCACTTGAATTCATCTAGCTTCATTAGTTTCTTGTATTCCAATTGATTTGCATCATATCCTTGTGGAAGAATGACCCTTAATTAATACATTGACTTAACCATGCACTTGTGATTTTGTAATTGAGGAATTGAAACTCTATAGCATCATTTGCATTTGATCATTTGATGCGCATCAAGTTTTTGGCATTGTTGCCGGGGATTTGATTCGTTTTAAAGCATTTGGATTTGGAATCTTTTGTAGTTTAGGTTTTCTCTTTATTTTTATTCAATCTATCTTGTTTCTCTTTTGTTTGCTTGGTGTGTAGGTGTATGATAACAAGAAGGAAGAATGTAGACAACTTTGATCCTTCTCTTGATATTAGCCAAGTTGAAAAGCAAGCAAGATTAGCAAAAACGGAAAGTGAACGCTTAGTAATGGAAGCTAATGTGGGTAATGAAGGTGGAATCGCATCATGTGGAACTGTGTAGAGGAGTTATACCCAGAAGACTGAAGACGTGTCAAACTGTCCAGGAGATAAAGTAGGAGGAAATCGGTCCCCCACACCGGACCGGTTCTACGACCGGTACCCAAACCTCCACGACGCACCAAGACAAGGCCAGAAGTTCCCCATACCGACCCAACATCACGATCGGGCGGTTGGCCCAATATGGAGCAGTTTTAACTGATTTGACGTTTTTTCTCTTTATCGAAGCCCTAGAAGACTCAAGACCCATATATACTTGCTTTTAACCTCTTGTTAGGGGTGTGCCAAATTTTATACTTAGGTTTTACCACAAAAACGCAATCACCATTGTTTCTTCATAGATTTGTGTTTCAAGAACTCTAAGGAGGAGATCTCGATTTGTACTCGTTATAGAGAAGAATCTTCTAACCCTTTCTCTTTTAATCAAGTTTATTCATCATGAATTCATCATCACCTTGATGTTTTTCGTGCGCCATGTCTGAGTAATTTCATAGTTATGATTTAGGGTTTTCAATGAGTCTTATACTTCAATGAATCGATGATCGTTTAGGGATAAATTCAGTCTTCATCTTTACTTGTTCTCAATGCTAATTGCTTTACCGCGCATCTAGTATATATAAATTTGAATAGTCTTTGGGAAATACATAATATATATATATATATATATATGTATATTTATTTATTTCGATCTAACTTTTCTGAAAATGAAAATACATTTACCTAACTTTTTTAATCTCATGGTGATTAAATATATTCTCCCAGATATTATATAAAAGATATTTCAATCTAAATGTATTGACTTAACTTTTATGATATATTTATGAGAAAGAATTAGGTGTTTATTTTTCATTTTAAATTTTGAAAATGTGTGTTTAATCCAAAATTTTAGTAACATCAATTCAAATATTTTAAAAGATAGAAATCTTGTATTTGTTAAAAGTGATAAATCATATTTGATTAAAGGTTAAATATGAAAAAATTGAAAGAATTTTGTCATGTACACTAAAAGAGTGTCATGACACATTTGTTTGGGTGAGAGTGAATATGAGAATGACACATAAGATTTCTATTAAGAATCACCTCTCTAAGTCCGAACAGGATTGAAAACGATCAAAAGTTTATAATGAGATAAATTAATTGTGGTTCAAGAAACTTTGAACTTTCAACACGAAAGAACATGATCCGGGTTTTAGGCAACAAGTAACGTTTGAGTTCAGACATTTTGCTTCTTACTTCAAATTACCACTAAAAAGCCCAGTTCATACTTCCTAGGTGTAAAGTCAAAATTTTAAATATCATAAAAAAAAAATGTGATCGTTGTTATAACAATAGGTATCTCCTTCGTATAAAAGAGGAAGAATTCCTTGCTTCTAAGGCATGCCACATGGACACAAAATTCTGAATTTTCTCATCCATTCAAAGTGACATGTCATTAATCCATTATACACACAATTTCTTTCTCAAACAACCTCTTTATGCACGACTATTATTTCCGCACAAAAAATAATATAATCAAAGCCCATATTAAGAAGCCCAACTACGAAACCAAAAACTTACCTAAACCATCTTAAATTCACATCGATCGTATCATCTTCTCGCTTTCCGTCTTCTCCACTATGTAACCTAAATTTTCTGTAACATAACGTTCATAAATGTTCATATAATTGTCTTCTCCAAGTGAATCTCTATTTATATTTCTCTTCCTTAATTTCGATGCTTTTGTATGTTAAGCAGCTCGAATTTGGGGTGTTAAGTTATGGATTTCTGACGAATAATTGTAATTTTTCCGGAGTATCAAGGACATGAGAAGATTGTTATCAGATGATACAATGATTTAGTCTGGTTACGTGGTCAGCTTTTTCAGAAATGCAGAGGTCTTTTCATTCCTCCTCTTCCACAGAAAAGTGTTGTAGGTAAATTAGCTTGCTTTGCCCATTTTGGCTTTTCTAATTTCAGAAGATTGGTATATACATCTCTAGCTGTATAATTGCAGAGATTATTGTATGTCAAAATTGTTAGTATACATGTTTAGTTAGCTTAGCTTAATTTTTCTCTTTGCACTCAAATTTTCCCAACTATTCTCTTAATTTACGAGTATAAATAATATTCTAGGGCAATTCTGCATACAAGAGACAAATTGAATGGAGCAAATGCTACTTGCTTTGGCTATAGAGCTGCAGTTTACTTGGAACTTGGCCGGTAATTGCTCCTTTCATTCTGATGTAAAGACAGTTAATTAGTTTCCTTTGTGGTTAAGCTATTGGATTTAGTTTCATTAGCACTCACTCGCTAGAGACAAAGCCACGTATGATTCATCTACTTCAAAGAACTTGGAAGTCTGTTTCTTAAAACTTATTGTTTCTACAGAATGTAAAAGCATATTTGAGATGAGGAACTGCTAGAGAATCACTCAGACGGTACAAATAAGCTGCTCCAGGTAACTAAAACTAATATCTACTGTTTGAATTTATTACAACCTCTGTAGATTTCAGGCACGGTATTCAACTAGCGAATTCATTTAACTTGTACCACTCTGGTGGATTTTTTTTACATATCTAACTTTCTTCCATTATGAGATACTGCATTCACTATTGAAGTAAACATCAGCATAGTGTTTTGCATGGCATGGCAAAAATAAAAGAGCTAATGTTGAAGCTTGGCTATATTAAAATCTTATACTCTTTCTCTTTTCTTCGCACAAACCCTGGTTAATTTGTTGCGTTTTCTCCTCTGCACTTTTATTTGTATTTCTCGATTCTATTGTTCTTATTCAAAATTTTAGAAATTGTTTTCCATTCTTTCAGTAGGTTTTTGTTCTCTTGGTTAGAAGCTTGCCTATATAATTCAGTTTTGGTTTGTGGGTTGGTTCAAAGATGCAATTCTTTAGTTACTTTTGTTGTCGAAAGGATTTGATGGGTAAGTATGGTTTTATAGCGATTTGTTGGTTTATGTATTTATCTGATTTTCTCATTGTTGTGTTCTTCGTTTTATTAGTTATATTAAATTTCCTTTATTAGGGCTTTAAGATTTATATCATATTTTCGAGTTTATGATGCTTCAAACACATGAGCCTTTTCATATTCAAATATGTTCTTTAGTGTTAAAGTTTGTTCTTCGGTTAGAATTTTCAAATCTACTGTTGGATTAGTTTCAGTTTTCAGATTTGATACCTAAGAAGGTTGAAAACATTTACTTATGATTATTTGTATGATGTCACAAATTTACAAAGGAAAATGAGGGTGAAGAGTGAGCCATCATGGAAGATATTTTTACTTACGAAACTTCATGCAGCAACAAACAAACTCGATAACAAACTCGGTGAAAGTCAATTTGGAGTGTGTATTGGGGTCAACTATGGGATGGTTCTCAAGTAATGATCTTTAAACTTGGTTTATATATAGAAACATGTTCTTGCTTGGCCGTATTGTATCGATTTAGTTCATATAATTTGGTTTACGAGTTTTTGTTGTTGCCTGTAGGTTACAGTCAAGATATTGAAGGCATAGAGTATTAAAGAAGAGATAGATTTTGTTGTAGAAGTCGAGCTTTTACCCGTATTCGACAGAAGAATCAATTGAATGTACAAACTTACTGTGTAGAAGGATAAGACTGACTCATTGTGTATGATTACATGCCAAATTTGAGCTTGGTCTCTCATCATCATGGTCAGCATTCATCTGAGTTGCGGCTTGCTTTGATCAGGAGGATGAATATTGCAGTGACCTCTGCTAGGGTGATCGTGTAAGTCTTCATCAATATATATATATATCAAGATAATTCATATAAATTGGAACTATGCACCAATCAACTGAATTTTGCATTTTCAATTTTTCCAGGTAGTTACACCTCGAATAGTCTATGGAGATGTGAGAGCGAGCAATGTGCTTCTAAATTCTTAGTTTGAAGCTCGGGTTACAGATTTTGTATATGGTAAAGTGACAAGTGACTCCATATAATGCAGAAAATGGAGCTAAAGAAATCTCAAAACAAATAATCTTCAATGTCTCACTGGAATGTACTGAATCAAGAAAAAACATATGATGTGTATAGTTTTGGTATTGTTTTTCGGGAGCTGGTTACCGATAAGAGACCTAGAGAAAAGCTAAACCAAACAACACAATGTGTATTACAAAGTTGTGTAATTGTTTCATCCAAGTTGCGTAATTGTTTCATCCAATTTTGTTATGCCCATTTAAATTTCATTTAGAAATGAATCTTATCTTCAAAACTGATGGTAGACGCTCAAGATTTCCAACCATCAAAGGCTTGTGCTAACTCATGCCAGGACTTAATATAGAGCAGAGAACTGTAAGGTACACTATGTTTAAATTATTGCAATCCATTCTTTCAGTCAAGAACGAATTACAATATTTGCATACCAACTTTGACTTCATTACCCATACAGTGTGGTTCATTATTGGTTTGAAGTTGAGTTTGAAACTCACAAGCTCACTTTTGTATATGGTTATCTCAATTGATTAAATACTTTACAATGTTTCTTTCTGTTGAATGTGCTATTCAAATCGAACAATTTTGAGTTGATGTACGACGTGTAATTAACATCTTTTTATAAATTCTTCTACAGAGGTCAACAAATTCCATGGTGTGAAATATAAATTTGCCTCATATTTGTGTGGAGGAGGTTCTGAAAACTAAGGTCTGTAACTACGCCACTTCTTCCCTCATTGTTAATTGTCTTTACATGAAGTGAATATGAAAGATTTAGCTCAAGAGAACTTATGAATGACTTCTGGCAAAATGGGTATGACGTGGGTTTTTTCCATTTAGTATGTATGTCGATCGGTTCTCGTGATGTTCAAAAAGAGATTTGATAGGAAGCTTTCTACAATGTGGTATTTGTAGTCCGAGAACACTCATTTATTGGCCTTTATTGTTTTCCCATGTTGGTTTACATCACTATCCCTATCTCATATTTTTAACTTTAACAAGCCACCCCTCTTTCCCTCAGTGTTCTATATACATTTAGGCAAGTAAATATAAATATATGCATCTTTCTACAAAAATTCCACTCTTTATGGCAAGGGTGTTTCATTTACTTGCCAAAACTCATATGTGACACCCTGAAAAATATTTAACTTATTATGAGTTTGCATATTTCAAACTTTATTATGCACATACATTAGTTCAAGAATTTGCAAGCTTATTGGATGTGTGAAAGTTATTCGGAATGAACAAAATGTTAGGAAAGGGGAAAGATGAAATAAGCTTCTCTATTTTTTATTTTTTTTTGCTAAAATAAGCTTCTCTATTTTACATTTTAAACTTCTTCCTCTTTAAATATTATTGAATCAAATATGATAGAGAAAAATTATGAAGACACTATATATTCAGACAAATTAAACATAATTTGAACTATATAACAACAAAGATTCTCTATAACAATATGATTGAACCACCACATTAAGTGCAAATCATAACCAAAACATCTATAACAACATCGCCGAAACACAAAGAAAATAGAACACATACATTTATTTCCAAATCAAAACTATGCCAAAAGTAAACTAACATATAGAGAAATATTAGTAACGATCACAAAAAAAAAACACAAATACAGAAAACAAAACACTCCATCCTATTGAAGAACAACTACATAAACAAATAACTAAATTTTTTTTATCAAATCCGGGCGTAGCCCGGAGAAGCCCCTAGTAATGATAATAATAATAATAAAAATTTCAGCCGAACTATTAATTAAAAATGTCATTACAATTATAATGTAATCTAATTAGGTGGACATATGAAAAAGTAAAAGCTCTACATGCCAAATAGTCTTCCTTTAAATTTAGAGAACAAATGATTATAAATAAAGAGAACCGAGCGAAATGAACGTGCAACTCCCTAAACTTTGCGGATAAGATCGAGAATGTTGGTTATTCCTCTAGAAAACGTATGATGTCCATCATATCAGAACAATCTATCTTAAATCTTGGCACTTCATCCTTTTCTCCACAGTGTAAGACATCGCCCAAATAAGGGCTTTCATTTCTCAATGTAATGTCGACCTTTGATGACTTATTCCTTGTGCACCTAAACGTATAGGGTGTTTTCTATGGAACAAAACCATCCCAGCTTTGAAGTTGCATTTGTCTCTTTCCATGAACCATCCACTTGACACTGAATGTGAGTATGTGGCTGAAATACTGTTTGTATTTCCTCCCCAATACTATTCACTGTCTCTATTTTATTATATCGAGTTTCCGACCAAGCAGAAAATTCACATTTTGCCAATCATAAAATATTCGATGGATCTCTGTCAATTTTTTAAAAACATCTTTTGTTTCGTTTTTTAATATATACCACATGATCCTGAGAAATACCGTATACTGGAAATCCTTTCATAATATATATAATTATTATAAAAAAATATATATAAATAAAGATGAATATTTTATAGGGAAATTTCCAAAAATACCACTTTTTAAGCTTTTTTTTCAAAAATACCACCTTGAAGTTTTTTTCCAAAAATACCACATTTTTTCCAAAGTTCCAAAAGTACCACTTTTTGAAATTCATTTTTAACATTCAAAACTAAACTCAAACCCAACACCCTAAAACTATACCCTAATTTTGGAATAGTTAACCCAAACCAAAAAAAATTAAATTCTAAATCTTAAAAATCAAATTTTTTAAAAATGGTATATTTGGAACTTTGGAAAAAAATGGTATTTTTGAAAAAAAAAAATTAAGATGGTATTTTTGGAAAAAAAACTTCAAAGTATGGTATTAGGGAAATTTTCTATTTTCTATTTGCATGAAATTAAGAAGAATACTAGAAGTCTTTGATTTATACTAGAAGTATTTCGTTTGATCACGTAGGAAGAAGCGATTGGAGGAAGAAAATGTTGATTCCAAGAAGGCGTTTGGGTCCATATATGGATGGGTTTAGATTGTTGGACCATAAAAGTGTTATATTTATTTGATCAACAATATGGTTTATAACTTTATATACAAACAATTCCTTTGATTTTCGCTATTTCAGATCCAACTCTTGTTGTCAGAGTTGTTTTTTTTACTGGCCGTAGGTAAGACGTTGGTATTCTCGTGGCCTGGTGTATGCTTTTGTCCCTCAGAAATAGTGGTTCGGATTAGACTAAGCCTCTTGTTCCGGTCTCGACTATGTCTTTACTCGTTTTCGCCTTTGTCGTCTTCGCTTGGGATTGCGTTTTCATATTTTTGGGGTTTGAATGGCTTAAAACTTCTTGTTGTATGTTACTTTTTACAGGCTTCATTCCTTCCTTGTTTCAAATCCTTATCGTTTTGTGCGATTTGTCAGTCTTCGGTTCAAGATTAGTGATTTCTGGTTTTGATTGTGTTTCGCTCCTAATTTCTACGAACATATATGTTTGTGGTCTGGTCTATTTATTAGAATGGAAAAGTGTTATTGTATTATGTGCACAAAGCAAGGTATTTATACAAGAATTGAAGACTTGAAGAGCAAGTAACTAACTAAGAGATAAGACTAAATATAATGTACATCATTATCATATTATTGTGTCATTATCCTAACACCCCCCCTCAAGTTGGCGGTGTGAGATTCTGAATCCCTGATATATCATGGTTTTTACCGGTTTTCGACCATGATATAAGTCCTTTTATCGAGTCTTTTCGTTGTATTTCGAGTCTTTTTAATGTCTTAACAGGTTATTGCACATGAGGAGCTTATATGGTGAATACGGTGCATTTTGGAACGTAAACAAGGTTGGAGCCGGATTTTGCAAGAAAAGAAGTTGATATGAAGCAGCCTGTCGATCGACAGCACCAAGAAGGACGATCGATCGACAGCTACATTGAAGCCTGTCGATCGACATACATATAGACGATCGATCGACAGGCCAGCGCAGAAACCGACCTAAATACGTTTTAAAGAAGGAAATTCGCCAGTTAACGGGCCGAAAGCAGCAATAGACCGTCATAAAAGCTCACCACGAGTTTTACCTCTATAAATAGTTTATTTTAGGTTTTTAGAATAAGAACTTCAGATTTTACTTAACAAAGTTGAGAGAGATTTTTAGGGTTTTTAGGGAGACAAGTTTACTTTTTACTTTGAGATTCTTCGAACCCTATTGTAATTCTTCTTTTACTCTTTCTTTATGCAGTATTATTCAGCTATGATTTGCTTTGCTGCCATGTCTGAGTAGTTTGCTTGTTAGGTTTAGGGTAGTTCGAATGGAATGATGATGAATTGTTAGGGTAAACTCACTTGTTAGGATTATCTGTTAGGTTCTTCACCTAGATTGCTTTAACTCTGATTTAGAATTGATCACTCTAAATTAGTTATCTTAGGTTGATAGATTGACACGAAAGTGTAATTGATTAGCCAGAACTAGATCTTAGGTGAGCAAAATTACTTATTCGCAAAGAAATTTGGTTTAGGGATTTTGTGAACAAATTGGACTTGAATTTAATGCTTGTTTAAATTGATTGAATTCGCAAAGAAATTTGGTTTTCTAGGGTTTAGACATAGTTAGTTTTCGCAACGACAGTTGGTTAATTATACATTAGTGTTCCAAGTTCTAGAACGGTTCTTAATTAAATCATGATTTTGTTTAACCTGCAATTCTGATTCATCCTGAGAATTACCCAAAAGCCTAGCACTTTGTTTAATTGAATTTTAAATCAACAATCTTTCTCTATTTCGATTTGCTTTTGTCTTTATTTTATATTATTTTACTTAGCCGAATTTGAAGTCAATATTCCTATCGTTTGATTTGACTCCCAGTGATTCGACCCCTACTACGACGACCTCTTAATTTGAGAGAGTAGCTCAGGGTAAATTTGAGCATATCAAATTTTGGCGCCGTTGCCGGGGAGTCAAAATCTTCCATAGGATTTTGATTCTAGAATTCTGACTAAGTTATTTTTGTTCGTTTTTACGCGTTTTCTTTTGTTTTTGTTTTTCAGTAAGCTAAGATGGTTAATCGAGCTGTAGTAGTTTTTCGGAATGCTGAAGGAGAGAATGTTGATCGAGATGGTAATCGATACAACAATCAGGGAGACCCCATTGATGAAGCTGGTAATATCATCGAGTTTGAGGATCCAATTGCAGCAGAGCGTGCTGAGCTAGATCGTCAAAGGGTTGAGTTGGAGCGCCAGCGCGCTGAGATCGAGCATCTGGCTCAGGTGAATCGTAGACCTCAGGAGGCGGTAGTTAACCAACGTGCTTTGGGAGACTACTACCGTCCTGAAGAACATTACGCCAACAGGGCAGCAATTCGTCCTCCTAGATTTGAGCGGAGGGATTTTGAGTTGAAGCCTGCATACTTCTCTCTTGTGGCTCAACATCAGTTCCATGGGAACCCATCAGAGCACCCCATGGATCATCTTGAGATGTTCGAGGATCTTGCATCTAGCATTAAGGCTAACAACGTGTCTGAAGATTATATTATGTGCAAGCTGTTTCCATTTTCTCTTGCTGGAGAGGCAGCCTCTTGGCTGAAGCAGTTGGAGCCAGGCTCACTGACTACTTGGAGAGATACCAAGAGTGCTTTCCTGAGTCACTTCTACGATGAGTCGCGCTCAGAGGATCTACGGGCTAAAATCCAAACATTCGTTCAGAATCTGACAGAATCTTTCAAAGCTGCGTGGGAAAGGTTCAAGGGATATCAGAGAGATTGTCCTCATCACGGGTTTACAGAGGTTCAACTGCTAGGTATATTCTACAGAGGAATGGATTGGAGATATCAAATGACTCTAGATGCTGCGAGTAATGGGAATTTCAAGACCAGATTCCCAACTGATTGCCTTGAGCTCATCAAGAACGTGTCTACTAGCAATAGTACAAAGAAGATTGATGAGGAAAGGAGACGAGGAGCTGGTCAAACAAATGGAGCTGAGATTGTTGAGGAAGATGTTAATTACATCAACCAGAATGGCTACCAGAGTCAGCGGTATGGGAATCAGTCAGAGAACAAGGGATACAACAATTACAATCAGAGGAACTACGGATCTTCATCGTATCAACCGATTCCTGCTAAATCTTCAGAAAGTGACTTGAAGAGTATGTTCGAGCAGCTTCTTGAGGGGCAACAAACCCTAACAGCAAGTATCAATGGGAAGATTGACGGGCTGTACACTAATCTCAATGGAAAAATAGAAGCCATCAACATTCACTTGAAGAAGCTTGATACTCAGGTTGCTCAGACTGCTGAAAATGTAAGGAGACAAGAAGGTTGTCTTCTAGGGAAAACGGACATGCATCCAAAACACTTCTCCAATTCTATCACGTTGAAGAGTGAATCACAAGTGATTCCAACTATTGGGAAGTGTGATCGAAAAGCGGTTCATGAAGAAAACCCAAATTCTAAGTTCGCAGAGGCCCTGTCGATCGACAGACCTAGTGGTTATCGATCGACAGCTACAGGAAATTTCTGTACGAACTCGATTTCAGCAGCCCTGTCGATCGACACACCTGATGAGTGTCGATCGACAGCCCCGAAAAATGCAGAGATTTTCGAATGTCAGTCGGAAACCGCCATTGAACGTGTCTACAAGCCCAAGATCCCGTATCCAAGGAGTCTATACCCTTCATGCATCAACCAAGGCAGTGACAAAGCACCTTGAGAGGAAAAGAAACAAGCTCCAAAATCATTGAGGAAGCTGCCAAAGTTGTTGAATCCAGGGATGTTTGTGGTTCCTTGTTCGATCAATGGTGTAGAATTGAAGGATTCTTTATGCGACACAGGAGCCAATGTGAATGTTATGTGTGAGGCTGTTGCAAAGAAGCTAGGAATTTTGGAGTTACAACCTTCAAGGACTTATATCGAGCTCATAGATAGATCATTTACAATTTCTAAAGGCTTCATTCCTGACGTGTCAATTCAAATAGGAGATTGTCTTGTTCCTACGGACTTCTACATCATTGAGAGAAAGGATGATATCTGTAAACCATTGGTTCTTGGTGCACAGTTCCTTGCAACAGTGGGAGCAATGGTGGATTTTCCTAACAAGCGGATCTCCTTCTCGAACATCAACAAGGATGTTTTCTATCCTTCAGTTGTTGTAACATCAGCTTCATGTATGAGTGTTAATGTTGGAGATACGGTGGGTTTTGAAAATGAGATGAAGAAGGTTCAAAACGTTCTCGAGTTGGCTTCTCCCATTCCACGTCGTGATGACAACATTCCAGCAAGTTCGAAGTGCCAAAAGATTCCCAAGGTGAAGCGCAGAAAGACCTCTAAAGCATTCTCCAAGTTCAGAATTGTCATTCCTTCGGAGTTGAGGGAGAAGGGAGAGGTAGTTGTCCAAGAGATGTTGGACAATACTATGAAGCTCTTTCCTGGTATTGTTCCTTGCAAGTCTGGGGGAGTGCACTTCAGAGATCCACCTCCAGCCTGAACATCATCCGCAGTCAAGCTAATGACTGAAAACAAGCGCTTGGTGGGAGGCAACCCACCTGTAAGTTTTTCTTTCCCTTTGAGTCATTTTTCTTTCTTTGAGTCAGTTAGTTCTTTGTTTCTGTTTGCTTTTTCAAAATTTGTGGAACATGTTGTTTGCGACTCTTTGTTGTGGTACTTGATGGTATTTTGTTTCGGTGATCTTCAGCTTTTCTTTAGATTTCTCCAACAACATCAGTCGTCAGAGCCAAGATTTCAGATTTTCGACGAATCTGTCGATCGACACACCTGTTGGTGTCGATCGACAGCCCCATGAAGCCCTGTCGATCGACACACCTTATGGTTGTCGATCGACAGGCCAGCAGAACAGGTCCGAATTTCATTCTTTTCACAAATTTTCTGACTTTTTCTTTTTCTTTTCACCAATCTCAGATTTAATAACACTGGGGACAGTGTTATTTAAGTCTGGGGGAGGTAGTTACTAACATTGTTTTCTATTTTGGAGTCAAAAATTTGTTTTTATTGAGTCAAAATGTAGGGAATAATGATCTTTCTTAGGAATAAAGCTTAGTTTTTGAAACTTTTAGCTGTTGCGATGAAGCTTTTGGATGGAACGAATTCGAAATCAGATGATAGTACAGGTTCCCCTCTTATCGCGATTTGCAGAACGAAGTAGATCAAACTCCAGACTAGCACACTTGATCTCCATTTCGCTATATTCTCTTTGATAATATCACGACAGTAAAACATTCAGGACTCCTTATTCTCTTTACCACTCTTTGTTGATCCTGAATGGCCAGCTCATTTTTAGTTGGTACCCAACCCCTAACCTTAACCTTTTGTTCAAGCCTCATGCAGTCTCTTTTCCTTAGTTTTATGTGCAGGCATGTGTATAAACTCCGGAGAGAAAGAGGTCCGACGCAGTTTTTCATTCACAAAAATTGCACAGAAAAAGGATTTGGTAGGAGTACTTGAAAGAGAGCAGAAATGCTGAGCATTCCTTGGGATTTAATACACAACAATGGTAATTTTCGAGACTAATATCTTTGTAAAATCATTTCCCCTCCTTATAGCTAAAAAAAAAAAAAAAAAAAAAAAAAAAATCTTTTATTTTGAAAAATAAGTAAGGGAAAGGGAAATGATTATTTAAATAAGTCTCTAGCTTTAAAAGAAAATCCCAAGGAATGAAGAAGTTGGATGTGGAAAGTGGAACATGATTATATGAAGGTGTTTGGTTCCTAATAACGTTTTGGAGGAGGGAGTGCAATGTGAATGAGAAACTGTGGGCATCAACTGGACCCGCTTCTCTCTTATGATTATGCATAATGTCTGCATCCACCAAATAAAATCCGGTAACCCTAAACACTCTTTAGCTCCACTTAAACACAAAAGCCTTTTACATCACACCTAGCCCTTTTACTTGGTTGATATCATTGGAGAGAATTCCATTATCACTTCGATCGAGTGTACGACAGTTAGGAGAATGTGAAACTGATGGGTTTGCAGGTTAAGATTTGAGGCCCAACCTATGATGGTTGAGATTCGTGACCGCCAAAGGTACTTTGTTTACATGCAGCGAAAGAGTCGAGAAAGCGAAAGCAATGTTCCCAAAGATAAGTAAGTTCTCGCGATTTTTAAACCTCGACTTCAGTTTTAGTCTCTAGTTTGCTTGAGGGCAAGCAAAAGCTAAGTCTGGGGGCGTTGATATATCATGGTTTTTACCGGTTTTCGACCATGATATAAGTCCTTTTATCGAGTCTTTTCGTTGTATTTCGAGTCTTTTTAGTGTCTTAACAGGTTATTGCACGTGAGGAGCTTATATGGTGAATACGGTGCATTTTGGAACGTAAACAAGGTTGGAGCCGGATTTTGCAAGAAAAGAAGTTGATATGAAGCAGCCTGTCGATCGACAGCACCAAGAAGGACGATCGATCGACAGCTACATTGAAGCCTGTCGATCGACATACATATAGACGATCGATCGACAGGCCAGCGCAGAAACCGACCTAAATACGTTTTAAAGAAGGAAATTCGCCAGTTAACGGGCCGAAAGCAGCAATAGACCGTCATAAAAGCTCACCACGAGTTTTACCTCTATAAATAGTTTATTTTAGGTTTTTAGAATAAGAACTTCAGATTTTACTTAACAAAGTTGAGAGAGATTTTTAGGGTTTTTAGGGAGACAAGTTTACTTTTTACTTTGAGATTCTTCGAACCCTATTGTAATTCTTCTTTTACTCTTTCTTTATGCAGTATTATTCAGCTATGATTTGCTTTGCTGCCATGTCTGAGTAGTTTGCTTGTTAGGTTTAGGGTAGTTCGAATGGAATGATGATGAATTGTTAGGGTAAACTCACTTGTTAGGATTATCTGTTAGGTTCTTCATCTAGATTGCTTTAACTCTGATTTAGAATTGATCACTCTAAATTAGTTATCTTAGGTTGATAGATTGACACGAAAGTGTAATTGATTAGCCAGAACTAGATCTTAGGTGAGCAAAATTACTTATTCGCAAAGAAATTTGGTGTAGGGATTTTGTGAACAAATTGGACTTGAATTTAATGCTTGTTTAAATTGATTGAATTCGCAAAGAAATTTGGTTTTCTAGGGTTTAGACATAGTTAGTTTTCGCAACGACATTTGGTTAATTATACATTAGTGTTCCAAGTTCTAGAACGGTTCTTAATTAAATCATGATTTTGTTTAACCTGCAATTCTGATTCATCCTGAGAATTACCCAAAAGCCTAGCACTTTGTTTAATTGAATTTTAAATCAACAATCTTTCTCTATTTCGATTTGCTTTTGTCTTTATTTTATATTATTTTACTTAGCCGAATTTGAAGTCAATATTCCTATCGTTTGATTTGACTCCCAGTGATTCGACCCCTACTACGACGACCTCTTAATTTGAGAGAGTAGCTCAGGGTAAATTTGAGCATATCAATCCCCAACTTGGAAAGAAGATAAGAAAATGAAGTACAGTAGAACCTCGATAAATTAATACTCGATAAATTAATAAACACCATAAATTAATAAATTATCCCGGTCCCGAGTCGGGCCAATGTAAAAATCAAGTCAATTTGATAAAATGATAAGATAATAATTTTTTTGAAACTCCTATGTAATATATGGTCCCAATAATAGCATAAATTAATAATCATATATAATTATGTATATATATATGATAATGTACTAAACATGGTTTTAGTGATTTTTGTTTTAACTTAAAAATGAAAATCTCATTAGCCTTATCTTTTAATTTAAGTGTTACATCAAAAAAATTTATAATTTTTTTTTCCGGTCTTTACCATAAACTTGTAAAAATTCTAGGCAAAATAATTGATTCTTTATAATAACGCTTTCTAAATGTATTCATCGACATTAGGGATAATAACTATGATTTTTTCTAAATTTTATACATAGTATACCATTTTAGTTTGATCGTCTATTATGATAATATCATCCACTCTATTGCGATAATCAAAAATTTTAATCAAAATTTCATTAATTTGCAAATAGATTCATTAAATTCCATAATATAACATTATTCGAAAAAACAAATTAATAAAAATCTTACCTAAAACAGATTTTTCTCTATAAATTAATAATTATTAATTTATCGATAAAATAATATTCTCTCTAAATTAATAAATTATCCCGGTCCCAACATTATTAATTTATAGAGGTTTAACTGTAGAAGGCAGAGCTTTAGTGAGAATGTCCGCTGGTTGCTCGGTTGTAGAAAGATGGGCCAGGTCGATGAGCTTGGCCTGCCAGGCATCACAAATATAATGACAGTCAGACTCAATGTGTTTAGTACGTTCGTGAAAAACTGGATTAGCCGCGATGTGAATAGCTGACTTGTTATCACAAAAGAGTTGCATTGGTTCATCATGAGATACACCAAAAGAGAGAAGAAGAGGTTTAATCCATTCTAATTCTTTAAGAGTAAATGTCATAGCCCGATACTCAGCTTCAGTAGAGGATAAGGAAACTTTGTCTTGCTTCTTAGTTTTCCAAGAGATCGGAGTGGAGCCAAGAAGGATGAAATAAGCGCTTAGAGAACGCCGAGAAAGAGGACAAGAATTCCAGTCCGAGTCACAGTAAGCAATAATGCGGAGAGAAGAGTCAGCGCGAAGGAATATCCCTTGAGCCGGACAGCCCTTCAAATACCGGACAACGCGTAAAGCAGCATTCCAATGAACCTCAAGAGGAGTATGCATAAATTGGGAGAGAACATGAACTGCGTAACATAGTTCCGGACGAGTAAAAGTAAGGTAGACTAGTCGTCCAACAAGGCGGCGATACATTGCTGGATTTGCAAAGGTAGGACTTACAGCAACGGAGAGTTTATGATTAACCTCCATAGGCGTAGCCGCAGGCTTGGCGCCAAGGAGACCTGTCTCAGCAACAATATCTAATGCGTATTTTCGTTGAGAGATGAAAATGCCGTCATTGTTGCGAGCAACCTCAATCCCAAGAAAGTATTTGAGTTTACCCAAGTCTTTCATATGAAAGCATTCACTGAGATAGGCTTTGAAGCGATGTAGTGTGGATAAGTCATTACTAGCAATAATGAAATCATCGACGTAGATCAAAATATGAAGACAAATCTTGCCCTGTATGAAGGAGAAATGAGAGTAATCGGACTTGCTTTGGGTGAAGCCATATGAGGTTAATGCAGTGCTGAGCTTAGCGAACCAACACCGAGGTGCCTGTTTGAAACCGTAGATAGACTTCTTCAAACGACAAACCTTAGATGGATCAGGATCCTCAAAACCGGGAGGCAATTTCATGTATACCTCTTCGTGTAAATCGCCATGTAAAAATGCATTGTGTACATCCATTTGATGGACCTCCCACATCTTAACAGCCGCAACTTCAAGTAAGATACGCACGGTAGTCGGTTTAGTAACAGGAGCAAACGTGTCAGTATAATCAATACCCTCTTGCTGGCGATTACCAAGGGCAACAACGCGTGACTTATGGCGAGCGATTTCACCGGTAGAATGATGTTTGATACGATATACCCATTTACTTCCAATCGCTCTCTTTCCTGGAGGAAGAGTAGTAATTTCCCATGTCTCATTCAGCTTGAGAGCAGACATCTCATCAGACACGGAGTCAGTCCAAACATCAGCCAAACTTGCTTCATTGTATGACTTTGGTTCAGTAGCCAAAGTGATTGCGGCAATGAAGGTACTATGAGCTGTAGAGAAAGACGTATTAGGAATGTAGTCAGATATAGGATACAAAGATGACTTACCAGGAGCCGGATCCGAGAAACCATGATCGGAAGAAGATGAAGTGAGAGAGGGGTGAGTACTAATTTTTGTAGCATGGACGATATAATCCTTAAGAAGAACTGAAGGTGTTCGAGTTCTATGGCCTTTTCCCAAAAGTTCAGGTAAACCAGGAGATGAAATGTCAACATCATTGTTATGAGCAATGTTCTGATCGATGGGTTTTGGCGAGAGAGGTTCCGGAGAAGATGGTGTAGGAGAAGGAGTAGCCAAAGAAGTTGGGTCAGTCGGAGGATAAATAGAGACAGGAGCAGGGGGAGTTGTCATATTTGGAGAAGTAGGTAGCTTATCGATACGAGGATCACTTGGAGGAGGAGGAGTAGGAGACAACGCATCGGGTAACACCGGAGAGGGCAAAATGTCAAAAACAGGATTCGGTTGAGACACTAATGGAGTAACATATTCGTCGCTAGTGATACCCGGAAATATGTCTTCGTAGAAAATAACATCACGACTAGAGAAGAACTCATTTGCTTCAATATCATAGAGGTTCCAAGCTTTCTTTCCGTAAGGATATCCCATGAAAAGACACTTGCGACTACGATCTCCAAATTTTTCCTTATTGCGTGCACGATGGTGAGCATAACACAAACAGCCAAACACTCTCAAAGAATCATAAGAAGGACGACGACCATAGAGTAGTTCGTATGGATTTTTGCCTTTAAGAACCGGAGTTGGTGTGAGATTAATAACGTGCGCGGCTGCGAGAATGCTTTCACCCCAAAAAGTAGTAGGCAAACGAGCTTGAAACAAACACGATCGAGCTACGTTTAGAATGTGTCGATGTTTGCGTTCTACTCGTGAGTTTTGCTGTGGAGAGTCAACACAAGAAGTTTGATGGAGAATGCCATGTTCACGCAAGTATGATTTCATGACCATGAATTCTGGTCCATTGTCACTTCTGATTGCTTTGACCGAGAGACCAAACTGTTTTTCACTCATAGCAAAAAAAAATTTCAGTAAACCAAAAACTTCTGACTTTTCTAACATAAGATAGGTCCAAACAGCTCTTGAGTAATCATCAACAGTTGTTAAGAAATAAGCAGCACCACATGAAGATAGAGTTCGATAAGGGCCCCAAACATCACAATGTATTAAAGAGAAAGGAGAAGTAGCTTTATTAAAACTTTCATGAAAAACCCCACGCGTTTGTTTAGCACGAAAACAAATATCACACGGATTCGTGTGTCCAAAATTAACACTAAAACTATCAGAAAATGGTAACGAAGATAACACTTTGTAGGATGGATGTCCAAGTCGACGGTGCCATAGAACTGAAGAAGACTGTTTTCCTTTGTCTGCTCGATGTGCCCGTGCAACTTTGATACCCGTAAAATAGTAAACACCCTCTCTCTCTTCACGCTCCAATCAGGGTCCTCTTAAAACGGTCCTGCAAGACGCACAATGTATCAGTGAATATTGCTATACAACCCGTTTGTTTGAGCAATTTGGAAACAGAGATAAGGGTGCAAGTAAAATTTGGAACGTATAAAACATTGACTAAGAAATAGTCTTTGTTGAGGTGTAAAGTTCCAACTTTAATAGCTCTAGAAGCTGTTCCATCAGGGAACGTAACAGGAGAAGGAACGATATCAGTAACATTCCGTAGTAAAGATAAATTGCCTGTCATATGATGAGAGGCTCCGGTGTCAATAATGACATCGGAAAGTTGTGTTTTACCAGATAAACGATCAGTGGAGAGTTGCGTTTGCTGATTTTGGAGAAGACCAATGAGCGCTGCAATTTGATCGGAGGTAGTAGTTGTAGCAGGTTGACCTAGTTGAGGCAGAGAAGCTGACCGAGAGGCGTTTGCTCGACCACGGCCTCGAGAAGGATTGGATCGACCACGACCTCGCATTGTTAGAGTAGAAGCCGAACGTTGGTGTTGTTGGTCATTGAACCAATCAGGATAGCCGTGAACGAGAAAGCATTCTGAGATTTCATGTCCCTTTCGATTGCAATGAGTACAAAATCGATTAGGATCACGATTGCGAGGAGCACTCACGGCAGCAACGACTGAAGGACTCTGTTTTGAGAAGTCGGTTTGAGCAGAAAAACCAATTGCATCAATCTTGGCTTCTTTGGCACGGACAGTGAGCATGCTTTGTTCAGCACGGATGACACGAGAATAGACGAGATTGAGGTCTGGTAACGGGTCCTCGTCAATAATCTGAGAACGAATTGTGCTAAAACGAGGCTCATCAAGACCAAAAAGAAACTTATGAACTTTAGCGTCCTCTCGCTCTTTTTCGATCTCAGCCGAAGCTGCACAAGTACAAGAAGGAGATGTCTTCAAACCGTGTAGCTCTTCCCAAAGTTTGGAAAGACGACCGTAGTAAGCGAGTACAGATTGACCATCTTGTTTGCAGGTGTTGATTTCATCTTCGAGAAGATGACGTCGGACACCGTTTTTGACAGAAAAACGACGCTTGAGAGACTCCCATAACTGATAAGCATCAGGAACATGAGAAACAGTAGAACGTACTTGAGGATCGATTGAAGTACGAATCCAACCAACAATCATAGAGTTAGTTGAAGTCCAGCGAGCTAGATCTGGGTTAGTCGATGGTTTGATGATTGATCCATCGATAAAACCTATCTTTTGCTTAGCTTGTAGAGAATTGTAGAGTTCAATCGCCCATTCGGAGTAGTTATCACCGCGGAGAAGCACTGGTGTGATGAGTGATTCAGGGTTGTCCGATGGGTGTAACGTGTAGTGCGAGTCCATGGTTCGATTCTCGGCAGAAGGAGAAGGAATGTCAACGGTAGAAGAAGTAGTTATAGACATGTTGCAGAATTAGTAGAAGAAGAGGTAGAAGTAATGCGGAAGCGAATTTGTAGAAAGTAGAAAAATTGAAGAACACGTTGAAAAAAATTTGTAGGTCAAGAATCTTTTAGCTCTCTATACCATATGAGAATGGAAAAGTGTTATTGTATTATGTGCACAAAGCAAGGTATTTATACAAGAATTGAAGACTTGAAGAGCAAGTAACTAACTAAGAGATAAGATTAAATATAATGTACATCATTATCATATTATTGTGTCATTATCCTAACACTATTCATAAGAGAATGTCGTTTCTCAACTGATATCACACATCATGAAGTGTGTAAAAAATACAATGTATATTATGTTTTGCCGGATTATGAAATTCAACATTCGCGAAGTAGTGTCTCATTACCATATGAGGTTATTTTCATTGGTGGTTTGGGACGCTTCATGCTACCTCCTATAATCGCTTTCAAATAACTAAAAAGAGTTAAAAAAAGTTTTTGTAAGCTTGGTGGTTTTATTTCCGTTATGGGTTTTAATCCTTATATACTTTTATTTTTTTGGAATAATGATAGTCTTGTATGCTGCTATCTGTTCTTACGACCTGGTCTATGAAAGATCATGTTTTCTGCTGGTACAAGAGAGTTTATCTCCTCCATCGGTTTTGTTTTCACCTACGTTGTAATAAAAACTATGGAGAATAAAAAAAAAGAAATAAAAGTCAAATGGGAAGACAATAAAGGAAAATAAGCAGTGATGTAGCTAAAGCAACACTTTACTCTTTTAATTATGAATTATTTGATTTGACCTCCACCTGCCTTGGCTGTTTTTGGTTGTACTTTATTGAAAAGAAAAAAATATCATAATTAGTACAGTTATCGAGAAACAAAGATAACTAAAAATTTGTTCCACGAGTCAAATAACTGAAACCAACAATTTCTTTTTTCAAATATATGATATATATGACTCAGAGATACAAAAATAAAAATATAACTATAAATTTGTCTCCAATTTCCGATCTTATAAGTTAATTATTATTTTAGTGTTTATTTAGTAGATAATTCGTGTTTTGAAATTGGTTAGTAATATGTATTATAGTAGTCAAGTTAGTATTGTGTGTTCAAACAATATTTAGGTAGTGATATTTTATATCTATAAATTTAATAATATTAATTACATTAATTAGATGAGTAAATTTATTTCATTTATTTGATTATAGAAATTAAGGTATTTGAAGTATTTGGATATGAATATAGTAGTAGTAAATAATAGTTTTAATTTTGTTGGGTATATGGATTAAGTTATTTTACAGTGTTTGCATATAAGTATAGTAGGAGTTAGTGATTCTAATTAATTAAATAAAAATGTGAGAAAAATAAAAACTTGACACATAAGGTCAAAATGCTTCTCCTTTAGTATATAGAAGATTATGTTTAAAGTTAAAATTGTTTCATAATTTATCTTTCTCAAACCAGATTAATCTGGAAATTCCTTCGAAAATGATTTCCACAAAAAGAAAAAGAAAAAGCACATCAAGAGACATCGTCATTAATTTTTATGAATTTTCTCACACCACTGTGTTTAGGGGTGGTCGTATGGTTATTTGGTCAAGTTGTGGTCTGGATTTTTCGGATTTTCGAATTGAGGTTTATAGATACCATTCGAATTTTAGTAGTTTTCGGATCGAATCAGATTCATCCGGTTCAGTTTGGATTTTTTGTTGTATATAGAATCCATAACTTATCCAAACTAGTAATGGATTTCGATCGGATTCGGTTTAATATAAACCCAAACAAAATGTGTAATGTTATGAGGAGGATTACAAATGAAAGTGACCAAAAATACTTGCATTTATAAGAAACACTTGCATCTATAAGCAAAAAGAAAAAAAGATTCAAATGTAAAATAAAAGAGAGCTCATAATAAATAACCATAAAAGAAAAAAATAAAACAGAAATGTCTTCGCGATATTCTCGATGGATCAAATAAAAAAAATTGAATATTAAATCGAGAATAAGGCAACAAGAAGATATTGTCAATAATATTGACATATTAATGATGAGGGCTTGGTGTTCTTCAGATTGGTTCATATTGGATTCCAGATTATGGATTAAACCGAAGCCGAACCGAATTTTGAACTCTATAAATCTAAAAACTAATTAGATATTTACCCAAAACTGATACCAACTAAACCCGGTTAGTTCGGACTCCAGGTTCAAATATTATGCCCACTCCTAACTGTGTTAGGTAAGTGAACATTCTAATAGATGTATTTTAGACTAACTAGCCACTAAACCCAAATAATCTGAATTGATTAAGCTAATAAGGCATTTCTATCTAAATTTTTTAATGTCCATACTTTAAACTACATAGAGTATAACTTCTATAAATTTATATTCGGTAAATTAATATTTTATTAAATTAATAAAATACTATAATTTTAATATTTTTAATTTGCAGAGGTTTTATTGTAGACCATTTTCTATTCATATCTATACGAAGAAAACACATAGTCATCTACTGCAAAAGACCCCATTATAAAACTAAATTGACTGTAATTAAAGTGCGTATCAACAACTTTTTTGAATTTTTATCAACTTAATTAATTATTTATTAAGAAGTGGGTAAAACTAACACAACCGACCTTTTACCAAATAAAATCTTTATGGGCAAACCTATAAGAATACAAGAAAGCTAACAAACAAAATAAAGGGAAAAGAACAGCAATCGAGTGAAGTGATCAAAACATATAAAACACCTTTATTGTATATGCATGATTTCCAAAAATTTGACTCACATTTTCTTCTCATCCGGAAAGATTTGAATAAAGAGTAATACAAGGTAAGCCATGAACTTTTAGCAAAATAATTTTATTCATACATAAGAATTAGAGAACACAATAATATTTATTGTTCTACTATATCATATTTTTTATCCATGCATGAGAATTGCTGAATTAGAGAACACAATAATATTTATTGTTGTACTAATTGGTTATATTATTTTATCCGATAATCCGTTTTTTCCAACCATCCAATTATTTGATACCTAATAAAATATCGATTAATATATGCAGAAATTTGATATATTTTGTCACAGTTTTATACCTAAATAGAACAAGTTTATGTCTAGCTAAATCACCATTTACTAAATGATATATTTTCTGGAAACATAACATAACTAGATTCAAGGTCATGTAAAAAAGTTAAATCTTGTATTTGTTGATTGACGATTTGACGTAATCGTAATGAGGTACATATATAAATATACATGTATATCTTATATAATATTTTAAGGTTCCAGTTAAAGCTTTGACAAGTTGCTGTGTCACTTTTGGTGGATAATTAATATTTATTTTCATATTTAGAACCTAATTTTTATTTAATTATGATATTTACCCAAAATTTAGAACTTTTGTATTGATTTTTTAAAAGAAAAATGTGATATCAATTTTAGTTTAAAGTAAACATATAATATCAAATTATCTTCATGAATTAATTGAAAATATGTAAAACCATATTTTAATCATATTTTAATAGATATTCTTTTTTTAAAAATATCTCTTCACAAATTAATTAAAATTTTCTTGTTATTCTACAACAAAATAATAATAAAATTATAAGATGTTCTAATATGTTTCTATTTACGATATGTGCCAAAATATTAATATATAATTTTTTTTATCATGTTTAATATATCAATATTGTAATAATATGATAGAGTTTTATCTATTTGAAAACAATTCACATAAAATAGTTGAAAATTATTGTTTAGTTTTTAATTTTAACTTCATTAAAATTATAAATTGTTAGCGTAAATCTTTAACATCACTTAATTAGCTATATTATCGTTTATATATATATATAGAGAGAGGAACAATGTTCCAAATTTTTTAATAGATACTTTGTCATAATATATTTCAACAATGTTCCATCTTAATTTGTTTTATACAAATAACATTGTATATATCCAATAATTTGCTACAAATATTTAGTGTCTGAACTTAGATAATTATTTACAATAAACATCAAAATTCTGTAATATAAATAATCATTAAATTAATAATTATTATATATTATAACATGTTAAGTTTTAAATTCACGCAACGCGTGGACATACCCTAGTATATATATATTGGATACTATTTTTTTTTGTCTACATATATATTGGATACTTTAAATTATCATTTTAAACAAAACAAAGATGTTTTTTTCTCTTTCTCTATTACTCCCTCCGTTTCATATTAGTTGTCATTCTACGCTTTTATTTTGTATCAAATTAGTTGTCATTTTACATATTCAATGCAAATTTATGATTGATTTTCCAATTTTATTCATACTCTTTTAGCTTATTAACTACACTTATCAAATGAAAAAACACATTAATTAGGGGTAAAACAGATTTTTAAAATGTTTTCTTAATTGACGTGAAATCACTTAGAACGACAAGTAATATGCAACGGATGAAGTATATCATTTTGTAGCATTAAGGACCCTTATAATTTGTAGACCAAACTGATTTTGTCATAAAAAAATTGTTTGCAGAATCTCCGTGACGGTTGATAATAACTCACCATAATCATCCCAGGAAATAAATAAAAGCAGCACATGGAAGGCAATTCCTGTAAGATCCCATTACCAAAAAGCGGATAATAATGATAAAAACAGCAAAGACATTCAAACCATATAATGACTTTAATAAACATATCCTTAAAAAGAAACTTAAATTAGATTCGATTTTGATTGTTTTTATCTACTTGCTGTATGAACATAAGTTTGAACAAGCTGAAGGATCTATGTAAAGTCAAAAGGAAAAAAATAAGTTTAAACAAGCTGTAACTGCAGATCATGTTATGTCTTGTAGCTATTAAATCCTACGACCAATAAGATTCTACTTTGTTTCTTGTAAGGAAAAAATAAATATATACTCCCTCCGTTCCTAATTAATAGATGTTTAAGGTAATGCACGGTAATTAAGAAAACGCATTGATTTCTACGATTTACAGTTTTCAATAAAGTTTAACCAATAGTATTTCAATATTTGTTTTGGAATTTGTAAAAGTGCATAGAAAACTGTAAAAACTCTATTAATTTGGAACAAAATTTTTTTGTAAAAAATTCTACATTTAGGAACAGAGGGAGTATTATCTGGATTAGCATAATAAAAAAGAAACAAATGATCAAATTTATGATTAAATATTTTCAATTCCTCATAAATATATAATTATTAACAACCATTCTGATAAAAATAAGATGACTTCTAAATAGACTTTGCGCAAGAAAAAGTTGGGTTTGTTACACAATTTTTAAAAATTCGATATTTAGGGTAAGTTTGCTAGACGAATATGAAAATTATGGAAGTTTTTATTTGTTGGATCCGACTGGTAACATAAACAATATAAATTTTTGATAGTACACATTGTAATGCAGCTGTAATGAATTTGTATAGTGTAACTGTAATCATTCAAACCCGCTTTTATAAGAAAAATCTGCAGTGATAAAAATTGTAAATAAATTAGATATTTTCTTTTTATTTAATCAAGAAAAAATTACTAAAAGAGTGTGTTTATCTATCAAAGTAACATGCTACTATTTGTTAATAACATATCCAAAATCCTATCTTTAAAAAACAAATCGGTTTGATAAATACCTCAAACTCATAAAGATTTTGACATACTTGGTTTTTCGATTTATGACGATATATATAAATGACAAACATATGGTCAGTTATTCATATGTACTCTGATGTTTAACCAATCAATTTTATTTGGAAAATATTATTTTTATATTGGGTGTTAATTTCAAGAAATAAATTTGTGATAACGATATGATTAATGAACCTGGGAACTGAAAATGCAAGAAAGCATTGATTATAGTATTTTATAAAACTCTACATATTTTGCAGAGAGAGCAGGAAGAGAGGTTTGGTTGCTTTGCGTGAGCTGTTTCCCTTTTCACGTGCTCTCTCACATTTCCTCTTTAATAATAATAAGTCTCTCTTCTTCTTCTACCTCTTGACTCTCTCTCTCTCTCTCTCTCTCTCTAGCGATGCTGTTTCTTCTTTGGAAGCCATGAAAACAAAACTAGTTTCACCTATCTTCTTCTTCTTCTCTTGTCTTGTTCTTGTATCATCGGGTTTAAACTCTGATGGAGTTCTCTTAATGAGTTTCAAATACTCTGTTCTTCATGATCCTCTGTTTTCATTACAATCATGGACTTACGACCACGACAATCCTTGTTCATGGCGAGGCATCTTATGTAACAACAATTCAAGAGTTGTAACTTTATCTCTCCCAAACTCTAACCTCGTCGGTTCAATACCTTCCGATCTAGGTTTCCTCCAAAACCTTCAAACTATCGATCTTTCCAACAATTCTCTCAATGGATCTTTACCAGTTGAGTTATTCGCCGCCGGTGAGCTTAACTTTTTAGACCTCTCTAACAACTTAATCTCCGGTGAGATCCCTTTGACGATCGGTGATATGCATAATCTCCAGACGCTTAATCTCTCTGATAATATCTTGGCGGGAAAGTTACCAGCTAATTTGGTCTCTCTTGGAAGCTTAAAAGATGTTTCTTTAAAGAACAACTACTTCTCTGGTGAACTTCCTGGTGGATGGAGATCTGTTCAGTTTCTTGATCTCTCCTCGAATCTGATCAATGGTTCTCTACCTCAAGATTTCTCCGGTAATGATCTTCGGTACCTGAATGTCTCCTACAATCAGATCTCCGGTGAGATTCCTCCCAATGTCGGTGCTGATTTTCCTGAAAACGCTACCGTTGATTTCTCCTTCAACAATTTAACCGGTCCGGTTCCAGATTCTCCGGTTTTCCTAAACCAGAAATCAATTTCGTTTACTGGAAACCCGGGTCTTTGCGGAGATCCGACTCATGACCCGTGTCCCATTCCTTCCTCTCCCGCTACTGTCTCCGCACCGACTTCTACACCAGCACTTGCAGCTATACCGAAAACAATCGGGTCCAATCCGGAAACGGAACCGGCCGATAACAACTCGAATTCCCGAACCGGGTTAAGACCGGGTGTTATAATCGGAATCGTAGTTGGAGACATAACCGGAATCGGAATCCTTGCTTTGATATTTTTCTATGTTTACAGATACAAGAAGAACAAGAACGTGGAGAAGAACATGCAAGGTTTAGAAGCCAACGAGGTTAAAGATACAACTTCGTTATCACCATCATCATCAACAACTACATCTTCTTCTTCTCCAGAACAATCCAATAGATTCACCAAATGGTCGTGTCTCCGTAAGAATCAAGAAACCGATGAAAACGAAGACGAAGATGAAGAGGAAGAAGAGAAGGGAGAGAACAAGAAAGGGACATTAGTGACTATTGATGGAGGAGAGAAAGAGCTTGAAGTAGAAACTCTACTTAAGGCTTCTGCTTACATTTTAGGAGCTACCGGTTCGAGTATAATGTACAAGACGGTTCTTGAGGACGGGACGGTCCTTGCAGTGCGTCGGTTAGGTGAGAATGGTTTCACTCAACAACGCCGGTTTAAAGACTTTGAGGCACATATCCGAGCCATTGGTAAGTTGGTTCACCCGAATTTGGTGCGTCTCCGTGGATTCTATTGGGGCACCGACGAAAAATTAGTCATTTACGAGTTTGTCCCTAACGGCAGCCTCGTCAACGCTCGTTACCGTGAGTCCATCATCATTTCTCTTTTATTTCAATCGCTTTTTCTTCTTTTACACGATAATGGCGTAAGTTAGCATATGACAAGTCGCATGTTAGCATGCTTTGGTAGGGATTCTCTACGGAGGCAGGTAGGTTGGTGGCAGTTAGATGTCTTCTGTCAAAGTCAACGGGTGGTCAAAATTTCCTTATATACTTGTTATTTTCCACATTTTAGCTGAGTTTTTTCTACGATTGGGCAGGAAAGGGAGGGTCGTCGCCGTGTCATTTACCATGGGAGACTCGGCTCAAGATAGTAAAAGGTTTAGCTCGTGGGCTTGCTTACCTCCATGAGAAGAAACATGTGCACGGTAACTTGAAACCTAGTAACATACTTTTGGGCCATGATATGGAGCCAAAGATTGGCGATTTCGGGCTCGAAAGGCTTCTTGCTGGAGATACTAGCTATAACCGAGCTAGTGGGTCATCTCGGATTTTTAGTAGCAAGCGGTCAACAACATCGTTGCGTGAATTCGGCCCCACGCCAAGCCCAAGTCCAAGTACGGTTGGGCCTATATCGCCTTATTGCGCACCTGAGTCGCTCCGCAACCTGAAACCAAACCCGAAATGGGACGTGTTCGGGTTCGGAGTGATTCTCCTCGAGTTGCTCACTGGGAAAATTGTGTCCGTAGACGAGGTTGGGATTGGAAATGGGCTAACGGTAGAAGACGGAAACCGCGCGCTGATAATGGCTGACATGGCCATCCGCGCCGAATTGGAGGGCAAAGAAGACTTTTTACTTGGCCTTTTCAAATTGGGATATAGTTGTGCATCTCAAGTTCCACAAAAGAGACCGACCATGAAAGAGGCTTTAGTTGTCTTTGAAAGATTCCCTATTAGCTCTTCGTCTAAGTCTCCATCGTACCGTTACGGACATTACTAGTGTTTCGATCTTACACTAACTTTGTAAGCCTTTTTCTGAGTCCAAAGTATATATACACATTAGATCGCTGTTTGTTCACATAATTAATTTTTATATGATGTTTAGGATTTTACCAAGTGTGGTTTTCATAATTTTTTAACTTTCGAAGTTAGCAAAAAAGAGAGTGTTCGTTATGAATTTGTGCTTGCAGTATATTTGTTTTTACTAAGGATTGAATGAACACATTTTATTGACCACTTTACGTTTTTCTTAATTTCTTGTGTCTAGTTACTTTTTTCTTTATCATTAGACCGGAGTCACTAGTCTGATTTATACTATTGTCGTCATTGTATCAGTTTAAATCTTTTTTAGTATGCGTGAATGAATTATTATTATACACGATGATAAAAGAAAGAATGAACGCATAATTTGTTATTTCAATTTCGAAACTAATACTTAGGAAGTCAAACCTCTAGAATTACATCAAATTTGAAAGCCAAACCGGTAGATTGATTGTATAATTTAAAGTGATTCAAAGAATAAATTGTAAACGGTGTAAAGTATGACCCAAGAATCGCTAATTAAAATCTATCAATCGTTTGTTCAACACTTGCTTCACTCGATCCACTTGTTTTACAATGTTCATTTTATTATAAGATAGATTCAAACAGACTTTGTGAAATGGTTTTCTGTCTTCTCATACAATTAGAAAGTGTTACATTCAGTATATATACATTTAGTTAACCCGAAATACACCAACATTCACAAATTAATTAATTTAACTACTCAACCAACATAAACTGGATTGAACTACTATCTAGTAGCTTATACCCTTTGTACCCAAAAAGATAACCTAGACATACACAAACTTTAGTTCTAGGATCACTTAGTTCTAAGTTTCCGTGATGTAGAACTATAACAAAGACAATCAAAGTTTTAAGAGACTAATAATCTGGAGTCTTACTTGTTAAACTTTTTAGAGAAAACGTATTTTCAAGGACTGTAGATGGTAAAATTCTAATGGAACTCCAAACTAAAACATAAGAGTGCTGGCTACATTAAAATGATGATGATGCTTTCTCTCCACTACTGAATTTTGTTCATGTGTTTTAAGACAAAACGATAAGATGGTATTCCCTTAAGCAAGTAAAGTTGAGTGAAATTTCAACTCAAGAGCATTATCATATCATACTAAACATACTTTAGTTTCATGCTGAGTTTCCATCTATGTATAAAACCAGGAAAACAATTAAACCATCGGATTTCTAGGTATATATCTATGTTTATTGAAATCATCTACATTCATTAAATATCTAAAACCCTCAATTGGGACAGAGAAAGGGCCCATGTACAAATATGACAAGGGTCATATGTTTTATTATGTTTCCCTTTACGTAAAAGTAGTACATCAAAAAGAAAATCAATCTTAATCATGAGAGGATGACCTACTCTTCTATCTCATGTAAGAGAATCAACTTGTAAACTAGAACATATATGAGTGACACCTAAAAATGACAGATTATCATTCACGCTATCGAAATTTAGAACGTACAAATTTACAACCTGAGTATCTCGGCCAATCATCATTTTCTTTGTAAAAGTTTGAATAAAGCATGCATCATAAATAAAGCTGACTTCAAAATTCAATGTCTTAAGTAAAACACCAACAAATTGAATCTAAATTCACGAATGAAAAGAGCATTGTAAAGAAAAAATAGAGTTAAATGTAATCATTCCCTCTATCTTAATTTAATAACCATTTGGAAGAGTAACATAAGTCCTCTATAAGGTTGTGTACTCTACATATACGGTTCTAGCATGAGTGACAATGCTACATGGTGGCTAACTTTTGAATCCATATCCCAAATTCTAAGAAACATTTCAATTTCCGTAGGTATTTTTGAAGGTAACATGTCATAATATGAACAGTTGTAGAGTGAATGAAATGAATCAAAGATATGAGAAACCATGGTGCAAAATCTAAAGTACGTAAAAGCAAAAGATTTCCCAAGATATAAAGTAACATAAATTATTCACCTTAAACTTTGTAAACAAATCATCCCATATCTCAACCACATCTTGATAATACAAAATGCTATCATAAATTTATTTATTCACAATGTTTTTATTTGGGGTAAATTGTTAATATCATTAAAATGAAGTATAATTACTAAGGCATTGAGAATCTTTGGGACTATCTTAGCCAAAGAGACAAAAGATTGTGGAAGTGTTTCTTGTGCCTTCTTGCTAGGCATATATGTCTTATCTCTTGATCAAGCCCTTTGTAAACTAGCTCAGCCGGAATGGAGATCTTGTTGTGGAGGACATTGTTTCTCTGTTTCCAGAGATGGAAACCCATTGCATAAACGAACCAATATTTCCATGAGCAGAGCTGGAGCATTTGGAGTGCTTAATATATGATCCATGACAAAAGTTCAGTCCAAATTGGGTAAATTTGAATAGAAAGATACATGTTAGAGAGAGTCAGACGCCACACTTGCACACTGTACTCACAAGTGACAAGCAAATGATCACGAGTTTCCTCCATCTTTGAACACAAGCAGCAATCCTTTGGAACATTCAACCCCTATGAAACCAATCTGGATCTTGTAGGAAGCCTACTGTAGTTGGCTATCCACATAGTAAAAGCAAGTTTTGGTATATAACCTTTGTACCATACCAAATCATGTCAGTTAACGAGTTGACCCCGAGGTCTCATATCTTCCCAGGTTCTAGATGAAGAGAACTCCTTACTGCTGACCCCATCAACACACCAATCAAAGGAGATCACTACAGCTGAGTTAGATGATGGAAGACTTACAGTGGTAAGGTGAGCATGAAGATTCAGAGACTCGTCAGACCTCGGAGAGGCTAACTTCCAGCCATCTACAGTTAAAACATCAGCCACCTTAGCATTGATTGGAACTCTCAGGCTTTTAGGACCAACCCCTCTTATGTAGCTGATCAGCTGACCCAAAGGAGTCCATACATCGTACCAGAAGCTAATCTCTTTTCCATCACCAAGGGCTGCTTTGACAGACCTCAAAGCAAGATGCATCAGATTCAATAACTGCTTCCAAGTCCAAGAGCCATTGTTATTCTCTTGGATTTCCCAAAGGTTTGGTTTCTTAAGTGGTATTGCTTCTGCCAAGCTACCCAAATAGAGTCCGAGTTGGAGAATAGCAGCCAAATAAACCTGAGGCAGAGGGATTTGTTCCAGACAAAGAAACTTCGCAATCCAAGGCCACATTCCTTCTTTGGAAGACAAATAGTGGACCAGGAGACCTTAGCAATCTTTTTGACATCAATTTTCCTTGACCAAAGGAATTTAGCGTATAAGGACTCGATCTTCTTGATGCACCCTTTTGGGAAAATGAAAGTAGAGATCTAGAAGGTAACAATTCCAGTGATGACTGCGCTAAGGAGCTGGACTCTACCAGAAAAAAAACAGCCTTTTGACGGCCCAGGATCTGAACTTAGAAGACAGCTTGTCTAGAAGAAGCTCATATTCTGAAATCTTGAGCTTTCTAGACATAAGAGGCAAGCCTAAGTACCTGATTGGTAGAGAACCAATAAGAAATCCATAGCTAATAATGGCAGTGGATTCACAATGTTCAACAACCATGACTTCCTCATCCTATTGCATATACTCCAAATTTAAACAAACGAACTTTTCCAGTTGGTCTAGGCAAAGATCTATCCACACAACTTAGCTTATTCTTAGCATCAAAACTAATCTTCATCGCTATGAGCTAGTTGTTGTAATTTGTACCATCTAGAGTATGAGCAATGATCGACAAACTTGGATGATCGGAGAAAAAAATAAAGTATGAATATTTTCGTATGATTCCATTATCTGCAACATCGATTTAGGTTTGCGTTGATGAATCAATTAGTAAAATTGTTGTTATTTCCTTATCACGACTTAAAGTTCTTCAATAAATGATACCTCATAACAAATATGATCATAATCTTTTTCTTCCTAAGTCAAACTTCCAGTCCTCCTTGTTTCATCATTATCAATCAAGCTCACATAATCGATCGTAGAACATATTCGAAATCAAAGAATATTAAAGAAATAGACAAAAAATAAATAGAGGAAATGCTATGAATATAGATTCAAGACAAATTTTGTGATATGCTTTTCTGTTTTTTCATAAAATTGAACCTGAAAATGCACTAACATTCACAACTGTACACCAACTGGACTAAATTTGTACACAAAATTGTCTAACCAAACGTTTGATCTGAATGTAGGGGTGGGCAAAAACCGAATTACCGAACCGAACCCGACTTAAATTACCCGATCCGAACCCGACCCGAATTTATAAAATATCCGATCGGGTTCTATATCCCTAAACCCCATTACTGAAGTACCCGAAAAACCGAAATATCCGACCTAAACCCGATCGGATATCGGAATGCCCAGCTTATCTGAATGAACAAAATCTATTGAATTCGATTTCCGAAATTACTACATAGTAAACCGAAACCCAAGAACCAAACCGATAAATTGATAGTATAATTTCAATCTGCCTTAGAACAAGCAAACAAAATGCTATCTCTCCCTCCAATTGGTCTCGAAGCAGGTATCCTATTCCCTTGGATTCTTTGGAATCTTTGGATCGCTAGGAACCAACATATCTTCGAAGAACGAATCCTCTCAACAGAGGCAACCATCACAAAATCGATCACTGATGCAAAGGAATGGATGGAGGCACAACCTGGGAAAGCCCAGCCGAGTGTTAACCCAAACAATACCGGCCGAATCGTGAGGGACCATGATAATCTCCGGTACTTCTCCGATGCGGCCTGGAAAGGAACCTCCAATTTCGCCGGACTAGGATGGGTCCTTCAGGATGAACAGGGAGCCACATTAGACCAGGGTTCACGCGTGGAAGCCCAGATTCGATCACCAGTGATGGCAGAAGCAATGGGGATTCGTGAAGCCCTTATTCAAGCGTTGATACGAGACCACAAGAGCTTCACCTTAGCCTCAGACTCACATCAACTCATCTCTCTGATCAATTCCCACACCTTCAAGACTGAAATCTATGGAATTCTAGAAGATATCACCAAATTGTCTCTTGATCGGAACATCACCTTTGTGTATGTACCCAGATCGGAAAATGTTGAAGCTGATCGTCTAGCGAAATCAGCTTTAGCTTCTGTAACACTGGCTACCGGTTTACCCGGTTTAGCACCTGTTTAATTTTAATGAAAAGTAATTTGATCAAAAAAAAAAAGGTTCGTAGAAGAATAAATTATAAACCGGATATGATCTGACCCCAAAAATCCCCAATCCGAATCTACCAATCTCCGTCTCCTCCGTTGGTGCTTCCATGGAATCCGTAACCACGAGTGGTATCTCTGCACCTCCACCAACCACCGACGACAATCTCCAATCAAACTCCTCATCGTCTCCCGCAGACGCCGCTTCACGGTTGATCCACGCCGTTGAACAGAGGCAACAGCATCTTCTCGACAAAACTGTCCCTCACGTTCTCTATCGATGGATCGCTTGCCTCTGTATCGTATTGATCTACTTCGTTCGTGTCTACTTTGTTGAAGGCTTCTACATCATCACTTACGCAATCGGAATCTACCTTTTGAATCTCATCATTGCTTTTCTTTCTCCTCAAGAAGATCCTGAAGCTTCTCTTACTGGAGGTACTCTTCCTACTCGTGGATCTGATGAGTATCGACCTTTTGTTCGGCGTCTCCCTGAGTTCAAGTTCTGGTTCGTCTCTCTCTTACTGAAATTGTTAGATCTCGTCGAAGTTGGGCATATTCTTATTGGTTTTGATTGTAGATGATTTGTGACTGAATCTTAAGAATCACTGTATTGTTTGTACGCTTGAGAAGATGATGATGATTTGCTTGTTGAGGAGCTCTTACCAATGGATATAGATAGATTCATAGATACAATGAAGCAGAGAAGTTATATGTGCAGTAGGATAGTGCTTTCTTGGGGTTTATCAATCAAAGTATTGATTCGATTCGTCTTTAGATGGTGTTGTTTGTTGAAGGTGTTGCAAGAAGATGGTTATTTGGATTTTGTTGCTGTTTTGATGGATGCTTTTTCGTATTTTGATTTGTTATTTGACGTTGAATGTTCTGTGTATTAGGTTATCAATCATTAGGGCGTTTGTGATTGGTTTTACGATGACGTTTTTCGAAGTTTTTGATGTACCTGTATTCTGGCCAATACTTCTTTTCTACTGGGTGATGTTGTTTATACTCACAATGAGGAAACAAATACAACATATGATCAAATACAGATATGTCCCTTTCTCATTCGGTAAACAGGTATGTGTGTTTTTTTTACAAAGTCGAATTTCACGTACAAACAAGTTTGAGTAATAGTTCTCTAACCTTCGTTCTTGGTTGCTTTTTCTAGCAGCAATATGGAAAGAAGCCGGCTCCAACAGAGAGCAGTGAATGATCAATCGAAAGAAGTAGCCGTTCAGGTTAGCAATTTGAGGTCGGTCTTTTCGTTTGATCGCCTTAAATTTCTGTTTTAGGGATGAAGTAGAAGAAACAATGAATCGGATAGTCTCTTTTAGCCTGTCTAGACAGATTTTGCTCTTTTATCAATCCTGACTATTTGTTGGATTCACCTTGAACACAATGTATCTTATTATTTTGTCTTTTGTCAATGAGAATAATGTTTTATACTTGACCTTTTCATGATCATCACTGCAGAAACTTAGACAAATTGCTGTCCAATTCTATCGCCGTTCATAGAAAGCGTCCTATTGGAGATATGCTTGGCTTAATTTGGACAAACAGTCAGTGGTTCTTGTTGATTCCATAATGTGTGTTTTTGAAGTCTTATATTCACAATCCATGTGCAAAATCATCACAACATAGTTTAACTATTGCGTTTTGAAGGAGAATCATCAAGATTCTTACAAATATGTAACACAAAATTTGAGATTTGAGATTCAAAATCGCTTGAAGGCTTTCTGGTTCAAAAGAGAAAATAAGTTCGATGAAAACATTATTAAATGCTCATACCAATGCTAAGATGCAAACAATTAACTCTATTACCCAACAGAACCGATTGAAATCATTGTAAAGCCCTCGAACCGTGTTTATGGTTTTATGTAATTGCTTTAGATAGCCGGTTTAGATTGGTTATTGATGTACCTAAGTTAAGTAGAATTAATTCAGAAGATATAACACCAATTTGAACCCAGCAATAGTGGTAGTGACTCAGCATGACGAGGGAGTTGCTGCACCAGGGTTCGAGCAAATATATTGGTACCCCCGAAGGAGAGAGGAATTATGATGTTCTCTTTCTCTCCCTTCCAACGAGAGAGTCTCGTGGAAGTAATTACAAAGGACTCTAAGAATATTGCCTTAGTTAATACTGCCTTTGTCACAGAGATCCTCCCTGAAGTGAATATCTGTGGTCCGGGATGTTATCACAAAGAATCATGCTCATTGTGGTACCGATTTGAGGTAATCTAAATTACCTCTTTTTATCTTTCATTTTTTTTTAAATATTTTTTTTTTTTTTTTTTTGTTAAGAATGTAGATAAAAACAATTATTTAATTAAATTTGGAACACTAATTCAGTCAATTTGTACAAACAATTTGATGGTGCAAATAGCAGTATAAATATGATAGTACATTTGCAAGCAATACGCAATGATTAAATATAATACAATAAAAAATAATACTGTGTGAAATGTTATTTTACTGATTGATTACACAAAAAGGTACACATTTGTAGTGTAACAGTATAAAAAATTAAAAGCTATCATTCAAAACCATTATATAAAACAAAAAGTTCAAAACAAAAATGAAGCAGGTCAATTAATCTGTCCCAAAATAGTGTAAACTTTGAGTCATATTTTTCATAGAAAAGTTTCTTATCAATGATGGATTCGACCGCATATGCGTTCTAATGTTATTATATATATGATTCATATTGTTGAATATTATTTAGGGGATTAAAGATTATTGGAATTAAAGTAGGCTATGAGTTCAAAATGTTACTGTTATTACATATTATATTACCCAAAACTTCTTTGTTTATTTCTTTTGCGAAATTATGATGGTAAAGAAAAAGAAGTTGTAAAGCTCTCGATCCGTGTTTATGGTTTTATGGAAATATTTTAGCAAACCGGTTTAGATTGAGAACTCGATGGTAATTTTTTGTTTTTTACTAAGAATCTAAATATCAATAAATGAAAGTTGAGGTATTATAAGATTGTTGTACCTATAATATGAAATCTTGGCAAAAAAAGAGAGTAAAAACATGGTTATTGAGTAACTTTATTAAGTAAAATTAAATAAGATGGTATAACACCAACTCAAACCCACTTATAGTGATAGTGACTCAGCATGAAAAGGGAGTCCTACCAAGGTCCGAGCAATGGTACTCCCGCAGGAAACGAAGATTCCAGAGATTATTAATTGATATAATCTTTTGTTCCCTCGTGGAAGCAATTACCAAACGAATTTAAGCTATCATGCCTTAAACTCCTTTAAGCTATAAACCGGGAGGAATCAAGTTTTGATAAGTTATAGTAGGACTGTGTAAGCGTAGAAAACGAGCACAACACAAGAAATTATTTGGAAGGCGTCGAACCAACGCTTTTACTATTATTTTTTATAAGTAATCTTTACAATGATGTACTTATATAGATCTATACATGTTCAATCCTAAACTGCATCTATATCCATGAATCAATAGCCTAACGTACCCTACACGATCTCATACACACGATGAATGGAAGGGCTCGAACACTCATGGTGGTACCGGGTTCAGCACCTATTACCATACCCGACTCAGATCCGGCCCGACATGAAGTTTACAAGGACAGCTCGGAGGATGGGCCAGCGAGGATCCATTAGCAACATCTCAGCCCGTTAAGAAGCATCAGCTGTCCTATGCAAATACAAGCGAATTGGAAGATTTAACTCGGATAAAAAGAAATACTTAGAATTAATATAACTTCTTTTTATCTTTTAGGAGATTTTCCATTTATCTTTTAAGGTTATTTTGACCGACGTTGTACTTGTATAATTACTTGATGTATTCCTCCAAATCAAGGACATCGCCTTCAATAGAGAATTCTATACACATATTTTTACTCTTTTTTTCCTTGTGATTTTACGTTTAAACCTACTTCTCCTATTCTTTGGACCGATCTCGGGTTGTTGCTCAATCCGGTATCACCAAATTGGCGCCGTCTAAAAGGACCGATTAGGTTTACTACGTAACTTTCACGGGAGGAAATCTTTAAAGATTTCCGGAGACGAAGCCCTAATTTTGGCTACTTCAAACGTAGTCGGAATAAAGAAACCAACATAACCTGTTAGAAGAAGGATCCTCATGATCATGGGAACCCGTGAATAAGGCGTTCGTCAAAGCCAGCCCTACGAAGAATGATAAGCTCAAATTTAACCATGAGCTACTCTCTCAAATTAAGAGGTCTTCATAGTAGGGGTCGAATCACTGGGAATCAATTCACATAATAGAGTGTATGACTTCGAATCAAGCTAAGCGAATAATGTAATGTAAATGCAAAAATAATTCGAAACATAGAAAGATTTGTTGATTTCTTAAGATTCAATTAAACAAAAAGTTAGGTTTTCAGGAAATTCTCAGGATGAATCCTAATTGTAGATTAAAGTATGCTAGGATTTAATTAAGAACCGTTCTCAAACTTGCAACACTAAGGTATAATTAACCAACTTCCGTTGCGAAAACTAACTATGCTTAAACTCTCGAAAGCCAAATTCCTTTGCGAATTCAATCAATTTAAACAAGCTTTAAATTCAAGTCTAATTTGTTCACAAAATTCTTAAACCAAATTCCTTTGCGAATATGAGATTTTGCTCACCTAAGATCTAGTTCAGGCTAACCAATTACACTTCCGTGTCAATTTATCAACCTAGGATATCAAATTTCAGAGTCGCGAATCCTAAATGAGGGTTAATGCAATCTAGGTGAAGAATCAAAGAGATAAATCCTAACAAATAAGTGAAATCTAACAATTCATTTTCGATCCTTTCGAATAACCCTAAACCTAACAAGACACCTACTCAAACATGGATGCAAAACACAACATAGCTGAATAATACTGCATAAAGAAAAAGATTAAGGAAGAAATACAAAGGGTTCGAAGAATCTCAAGAATGAAGTAGACTTCTCTCCCAAAAACTCTAACTCTCTCTCAATTTGTTCAATAGAAACTAAGGTCCAGAACTAAAATCCTAAAAGAAAAGTATAAATAATGTTCTAAAATCGTGGTGGGCTTTTTCTGATAACTTCTGGAAACTTCTGGGGCAAAAAGGCAATTCTTCAACTCTTTTAAAATCAGACAGTCGGGCTTGTAAAAGTGTGTGTCGATCGAAACATGTATCTGACAGCAATTCAAAATCCGTCCCAGCGACTTTAGCTCCTCTTTCCACAATGCTCCAAAATGCTCCAGAATCACCAATTAAGCTCCACACGTACAATCACCTGCAAAGACTTTAAAAAGACTCGAAAAACGATGAAAATACTTGATAAAAGGACTTATATCATAGTCGAAAACCGGCGAAAACCATGATATATCAACTCTCCCAGATTTAGCTTTTGTTTGCCCTCAAGCAAACTAGAGACTAAGAATGAAGTCGAGCTTTGAAAATCACCGGAACTCACTTATCCTTTGGAATATTGCTTTCGCTTCCTTGACTCTTTTGCTGCATATAAACAAAGTACCTTTGGTGGTTACGAATCTCAACCATCATAGGTTGGGCCTCAAATCTAACCCATCAATTTCACATCCTCCTAACTGTCGCACACTTGATCTAAGTGATGATGGAGTTCTCTCTAACGATGTCAACCAAGTAAAAGGCTAGGTATTATGTAAAAAGGCTTTTGGTGTTTAGTGGAGTTAAAGGTGTTTAGGGTTACCAAATTTTATTTGGTGGATGCAGACATTATACATAAACACAAGAGAGAGACTGGTCCAGTTGATACCCACAGTTTCTCATTCACATTGCACTCTCTCCTCCAAATCGTAATCATGAACCAAACACCATCATAAAGCATAAAGATCACAAGTTCCACTACTCACATCCATACACTCCATTCCTTGGGATTTTCCTAGAAGCTAGAGGCTTATTGAAAATGATCATACCCTTTCCCTTATGAAATTTTCGATTTTGTTTTTTGTTTTTTTAACTAGGGGGAATGGTCTACATAAGTGTTAGTCTCGAAAATTACCATTATTATGCATGAAATCCCAACGAATGCCTAGCATCGTCGCTCATCGTAAAGTTCTCCAACCAAATCCTCGTCCTGTGCAATTTTGTGAATATTAAACTGCGTCAGACCTTTTTATCTCCGGTGTTTATACACATGTCTGCACATAAAACAAAGGGGAAAAAGAATGCATGAGGTTTGAACAAAAGATTAAAGCTAGGGGTTGGGTACCAACTAAAGATGAGCTGGTCATTCAAGATCAACAGAGAGTGGTAAAAGGGATAAGAAGTCCTGAATGCTATTACTATCGTGACATCATTAGAGAGAAAATAGTGAGATGGAGATCAAGTGTGGTAGTCTAAAGTTTGGTCTACTTCGTTTTGCAAACCGCTGCAAGAGGGGAACCTGTACTATAATTTAATTTTGAATTCGCTCCTTCCAAAGGCTTCATCGCAACAACTTAAAATCGTAAAAACTGAGTGTTTGTTCCTAGGAAAGATCGTTGTTCCCTACAGTTTTGACTCAATAAAACAAATTTTTTACTCCAAAACAAAAAACAAAGTTAGCAACTACCTCCCTCAGACTTGAACAACACTGTCCCTAGTGTTATTAAGTCGAGATTGGCGAGAATGGAAAAGAAAAAGACTCAAAAGAAAGAAAAATGACTCAAAGAAAGAAAAGAAAAAAAAGTTTTACAAGTGGGTTGCCTCCCACCAAGCGGTTGTTTTCGGTCATTACCTTGATTGTGTCGGAGTTGGTTTAGACTCGAGGTGTATATCTCAAGTGCACTCCCCCAGACTTGCAAGGAACAATACCAGGAAAAAGCTTCATAGTATTATTCACCATCTCCTGGATAACTCCCCCTTCTTTCTCCCTTCGCTCTAAAGAAATGACAATTCTAAAGTTGGAGAAAGGTTTTGAAGTCCTTTTGCGCTTCACTTTCGGGGTCTTTTGATACTTCGAACTTGATGGAATGTTAACATCATGACATGCAGTGGGAGGAACCAACTTGAGGACGTTTTGAACCTTCTTTGTTTCATCTCCAAAACCCAGCGTATCTCCAGCATTGACACTCATACAAGAAGCCTGTGTGACAAGAACTGCAGGATAAAAGACATTTTTGTTGATGTTCGAGAATGAGATTCGCTTATTAGGAAAATCCACCATTGGTCCCACTGTTGCAAGGAACTGTGCACCAAGAACCAATGGCTTACAGCTATTATCCTTGGTCTCAATGATGTAGAAGTCTGTAGGAACAAGACAATCTCCTATTTGGAGCAACACGTCAGGAATGAAGCTTTTTGAAACTGTAGAAGAAGTAGCTATAAGCTCGATATATGTCTTTGAAGGTTGTAACTCCAAAATCCCTAGCTTCTTTGCAACAGTCTCATACATGACGTTCACATTAGCTCATGTGTCACAAAGATAATCCTTCAATTTCATACCTTTGATTGAGGACGAAACAACGAACATCCCTGGATTCAACAACTTTGGAGCTTGTTTCCCTTTTTCCTTAGATGCTTTATCACTGCCATGGGTGATAGGTAAAGGGCATAAACTCCTTGGGTACAGAATCTTGGGCTTGTAGATACGTTCGACGGCGATTTCAGACTGATTTTTCACGTTTTCTTCGTTTTTAACTAGTGTCGGTTGACACTCATCAAATGTGTCGATCGACACTGTTTGTTTCGAAATTGCCATCAGTTATTGAAGTCGGATCTATTACCGAGGTAAAATATCTAGAATGGTTAGCCAGTCCGGTAGTAGTGAAAAAGAAGAATGGAAAGTGGAGGGTTTGTGTTGATTTCATAGACATCAATAAAACTTATCCCAAAGACAGCTTTCCATTGCTTCACATCGACAGATTTATCGAAGCAACCGCCGGTAACGAACTCCTATCGTTTATGGACGCCTTCTCCGGTTACAATCAGATCTTGATACATCCGGATGACCGTAAGAAGACTGGTTTCATAACCGATCGAGGAATCTACTGTTACAATGTAATGCCCTTCAGCTTAAAAAACGCTGGGACAACTTACCAACAACTGGTGAATAAGATGTTTGCCGATCAGTGAAACGACCCGACCCGTTTTTTTTTTTTTAACAATAAACCCTTGGTCTCGGACTAGCATTCCCATAAATGCTATCCTCAACAACCAAGTAACAAAAACAAGCAACCAGCGGATAACAATAATAAACCAACAAAAACAATTCCATTAAAATACTAAATCAAACCAGTTCAACATAATTCCACAAAACCAGCAACCTAACCAGGTTCTAAAACTGAAATGGAAAACAACAAAATCAGACAGCACGAAACCGAGACCCTAGATCATCTCTCTCTTCGTTGCCATGATTCCACGATCACATTTGCCTTTACCTGCATCACATGGAAAAAAGAGATGCGTGAGTATTATCACAAATACCCAGTGAGACGGTCATCCCATCTACGACTGCGCACTCAGACGCGATGGATCTGCTCAGGCAAACATACATCAATCAGCACACAAACACAAGAACACGGCTCAACCACAGCCCAATAGGCGGCCTGTCGATCGACACTACCACTAGGTGTCGATCGACACCCCTGTGCATACCTGTCGATCGACACACCCCGAGTATCAATCGATCGACAACACCTCAACAGCCTGTCGATCGACACAACCTCTAGGTGTTGATCGACAGCTCTCGTGTTGGTCTGTCGATCGACACACCCAGTGGTTGTCGATCGACAGGCCTTCGCAGATTCATGGGAAATCGATCATTATCCTCTCGGATCGATTCCTCCTCTGCGTCAACACGAAACCTACACGAAAATCACAATCCACATACAACAAACACAATTCACACTCTCAAACAAACATCACAAGATCAAATCACAAGATTCCAAACCTATCACCAATCAACCCTAACGAATCCACCGGCCCAGAAGCCATGGTCACTTACTCACCTTAGCTTAATAGTTGCCTCAGACCTCAACCTCTGGCAACTCTCCTCCTTTGCCTGATGAACAAGGCAAACCAAACCAGTCGGTTAACCCAAACAGAAATAGTCGGTTAAACCAACCAACAAAACCAATTCGGTTAACTAAACCAATTCGGTTAACTAAACCAATCTGGTTAACTAAACCAAACCAATCCGGTTAACTAAACCAAACCAAACAAAATTAAACCAAACCACTTAACTAAACCAAACCAAACCAATCTGGTTAACTAAACCAAACCAATTGGAGGTTCTCCTAAACCGGATTAAGGTTTTCTAAAAACAGAAACGACACGCCGACTTCGAAAGAACATTAAGAACGGAGATTACCTCGGAATCATGATCGGAAACCTGATCTGGAATCGTGAGACCGATACCTTTCCAACGATATGCAGATCGTTTCCTAACTCCTTCTGGTTCGACGGAAAAACACCCACGAAGTGGACTGATCGCAGATCCAATTCTGCACGAACCTCTCTCGGGAAAACAACAATAAATCTCAGAATACTCATCCAAAAGACAATCCGATTGCGCCTAAAGCTAGATATAAGAGTGGAGAACTTACCCTGAAAGTTTTACTCCAATCCGAACAGATTCGACAGTCCGTTTCTCAACTCTTCTAAAACGCGTCAGATCTGTCTTCATCTCATTCTTTTCTACAGACACCAAAACGAATCATCTTCTCTTCTCTTTCAAATTTTCAGCCTCTATCACGTTTTTCTGCACAAAAGGGAGGCTGCTCCCTCTTATAAACGCGCCCTAGGGTTCCCTTAACCTAAACCAGCTAAACCGGACAATTAAAATTAAACCATTCGGTCCAATTCAATTTCCTTCTCTAAATTTTTGGTTCACGGGCGTTACAATCAGCTTGACAAATTAATAGAAGTTTACATCGATAATATGTTGGTTAAATCGGCGGACGCAGAGGTTCATATTGTTCACCTCAGTAAATGCTTCGAGACTCTCAACCTGTACGAGATGAAATTAAATCTTGCCAAGAGCACCTTCGCCGTGTTATTTGGTAACGGGAAAAGGAATCGAGGCAAACCCAAAGCAAATATCCGCTGTGTTAGATTTGCCTTCTCCCCAAACGCGGAAAGAAGTTCAAAAGTTGACCGGACGGATAGCGGCTTTGAATCGCTTCATAAGTAGATCAACAGAAAAAAGTCTCCCGTTCTACTGATTGCTGAGGAAGGCAAGTAAGACCTTCTAGTTGTCCGAACAATGCGAAAAAGCGTTCTCGAACCTCAAAGCATATCTTCCACACCGCCTGTGCTGGCTAAACCCGATGTGTGAGAAGTTCTATACCTTTACCTAGTGGTCTCTACATCGGTGGTTAGCGGAGTATTGGTGAGAGAGGATCGGGGCGAACAACAACCAATCTTCTACATCAGTAATGCTCTCAACGACGCTGAAACAAGGTACTCGATGATGGAGAAGTTGGCCTTGACACTTCTTACATTAGCAAGGAAGCTCAGACCATACTTTCAATCTCATACCATAGAAGAATTAACAAATCATCCACGTCGTTCGATCCATTACAGTTCGAATCAACCGGGTCGGTTAACTCGGTGGGCAATCAAACTCAGTGAATATGATATAATCTATAAATATACCGAATATGAAGTCGCAAGTGTTAGCAGATTTCATCGCCAAAATGCCTGCCGAACCTTCTGAGAACTACTTTGAAAAGGGTTTATGGTGGATACTACATGCGGATTGGTCGTCATCCCGAAGAGGATAAGGGGTCGGAGTATGCCTCAAATCTCCGACTTCAGAAGTGATTGAACAATCATTCTGTTTTGATTTCGTAACAACGAACAACGCCGCCGAGTACGAAGCCTTGATAGTCGAACTTCGATTGGCAAAGGCAGTAGGGGCCAAACGAATTTGAGCTTGCTCAGACTCCCAACTTGTCACCAATCAGTTTGACGGGTCGTACGAAGCGAAGGATGACAAGATGGACGCTTACATATAGGTAGTACGCAAAATCGCAGACGAGTTCGATGAATTCGAACTCATAAAGATTCTTCGCAGTGAGAATTCAGCAGCAGATGCATTAGCCGCACTGGCCTCGAACTCGGATACAAGAGGAGTTATACCCGTGGAGAGTATATCATGTTCGAGTATAGATCCAAAATCTATGGTTTGCGAAATTGCGGACGACGAAGTGGATGATGAATCCATCGAAATGGACGACGATTCCATTCCCCAGGCAGACTGGCGGACAGAAATCATAGAGTACATAACCAGAGGAAGGCAACCTAAAGATAAATGGGCATCTCAGAGGTTGAGAATTCGAAGTGCTCATTACACTATCTTAGAAGGGAAGCTATATTGATGGAGCGCATCTCGTTACTTGATGAGGTGCATTTATGGGGAAGAGATCCTCGAAGTCTATCGACATACTCATGGCAAGGATGGAGGTAGTCACTCCGGGGGACGGTCAATCGCCCTGAAACTTAAGAAACTTGGTTATTTATCGCCGACAGTGCTCACCGATTGCCAAAAATACGCACAGAAGTGCGTAGCGTGTCAGAAGCACGCACCAAGGAAGCTAGCTCCCCCAGACGAATATTCTTCGGCAACCGTCGCATACCCGTTCATGAGATGGGCTATGGATGTGATCGGACCGCTGATAACGTCACGAGGAAAAAAAATATCCTAATAATGATGGATTACTTCACTAAGTGGACCGTTAGTATTTTACTTATAATTTTTTTCTATACTATTCACCTAATTAACTCTATTATTTTGGTGGTAAAATGCAGTTTTTTTTTTTAATAAACGATTACAAAAAACGTATAAAAGTTAACGGTTTCATCATTTACTTTTTACTGCTCTCTTCCTACTAAATAAACTATTATAATATCGTTTGATATTTTCTCTTCTACTAAATAAACTGCTATCTTTTATTATTGTTAACTATTTTAATATCGTTTGATATTCTCTCTTCCTACTAAATAAACTATTATCGATTGTTGTCACCAATACGAATATTACCAATCTTGTAGATATTTAAAATAAAAATGAAAAAAATTTCCGTCATCCTTCATTCTGTAAATATCTCATTAAAGCCTAAAGTTTTCACATCTTCTTCTCTTAGTCATGCATGTTTTAATTTGAAATGAGTATACATTTAGATTTTGGTGACCGAAACAAGTGTTTTAGATGTAATGTTTTTTATTAAATAATCAGCAACTAAAATATTGAAAATAATGTGACCAAAATGAAGAGGAAATATTAAGAAGGAACTTTCGGTGGGAAAAGCAAAGAAACAAATTTATGGGAGTCTCAAGGGGTTTCGTCAGCTTTCCGTCTTTGACTTTGAGTGTCTCTTCAGTCAAGTTTTGTGTGTACTTGTTTCCTCTTTTTCTTTCTCAACTGTTTTTTTATATCTTTCTTTTGCGGCTCTCAAGTCTTTTATTTTTTTATTACAACTTGTGTTATTAAAATTATTAATTACATTTATAATTTAAAACTCGGAAAGGTAAAGTAGATCGAAAATACGAGATAAACACAATACGATTTAAGTGTACTTTGTGCATAATATACGAATCAGACTAAATAAGCAATACATAAATTGAATGGTTATTATAACATATATGGTATATATATATATATAACAATTTAAAATTTGGGGAATTTGCTTGGTTTGACCCATAATTTGATTTTAACTACATGGGTAACCCACATATCTCATGTTTGTGAAAACTAACCCAAAGGGGTAGTGAAATTACAACTACAACCTTTATGACAAAAAAAAACCCGCAGGTCATAATGACTGTTTTAGCCCTAGAGAAATCTGCTACGTAATGTCGAAGTCTATTCATAGACTTCCACACGAAATCCAACGCGTAGACTCTATGTGAAGTTTACTTTGTGGTTCAGTAGACTTCTTTGGAAAGTCTACTCTATAATTATATTTCAAATTTAAATTTATAAATTAACAAAAAATATTTTGATAAACAATTATGGTTGATGACCAAACTATAAATAATTGTGAAGTATGAAAAATAAAATTGCATAAAAATTCACAAATTAAACCTACAAAGACAAATTATGTCTACTTTGTGGTATAGTAGACTTCTCTAGAAGTCTACTATATAATTATATTTCAAATTTAAATTTATAAATTAACAAAAAATATTTTGATAAAAAATTTTGGTTGATGACCAAACTATAAATAATTGTGAAGTATGAAAAATAAAATTTCATAAAATTTCACAAATTAAACTTACAAAAGACAAATTAGGTTATGAATGACATACATACTATACTAAACAAAGAGTTACCAAACAAGGTACTTCATAACCATTTGTTTAAATATTGATGTGGTGGTATGTTGGTAGTTTAATGTTTGATATTTATAGGTTTTATGAGTTTATTTACGGTTGTAGTGGTTTAGTTTTATGAATTAGATTATTATTTATGGTTTAGGGTTTAGGATTTGGATAGTTTAGGGTTTCGTTTTATAAACCGTAGTGTAGGGTTTGACTTTTTAAGTTGAATTAACTATAAGATGATGTAAATTTTTGACTGATGTACATCATTTGGCATAATTGGCCGAGTTACAAGTATGAAATATGGGTAATAGTTTGACATTTATAGGTTGCAAACATGTTTTTACACTTAGGGTTAGATTTACAGTTGATCATATTTATATTTAAAATGTAAAATTTGCATAAAAGTGTTAACTTGTGAATATATTAACTTTTTTGAATGTTTTGTATAAGTTTTTATTTAGGATTTTGAATAATCATTGAAAAGAATCAATTTACGTTTTCTGATAGTAGACTTCATTAGTAGTCTACTCAAACTAGTAGACTTCTGATAGAGTCTACTGTGAGTTTAGGGTTTCGTTGAAAGTATAGTAGACTTCATTAGTTGTCTACTCAAATAAGTAGACTTCCGATAGGGTCTACTTTAAGTTTAGGGTTTCGTGGAAAGTTTAGGGTTTAGCAGACTGCAAACGAAGTCTACCGAACCGGATTTTTAACCTAACCAGATCTTTAACCTAACCGGAATTTTAACCTAACCGGAATTTTAACCTAACCGAATTTTAGTATCTTCCTATAAAAACAAAAATTACATTTGGAAGCCCTAATTTTTTAGTTGAAAATCCCTCAGCCTCTCTCTCCATCTGACTCTCTCTAACGGTGGCAGATGCTTTTCCTCAGTCACCTATAACCTCTGCAGATCTGATCTGACCCACCGTCTCCCTCCGGTAAGCTTTCAAATCTGACCCGCCATCTCCGATGTGAATTTATGGTTCTTCTTGCTAGTTAGTTCTTGTCCTGTTACCGTTGTTCTCTCTTTGATTTTGCTATCACATTGCTTTGATTTAGCCAAAAACTGCTTAATCTATGTTTGTTCAGTGATAGAAATGGTTTATGTCTTTGCTTTTGTTTTTAAGGTAAGCTTTTGTTGTCTTGCTTGTCTTTATTTGGTAATTTCTTTCGATTTAATAAAATGTTAGTTTCTAGAAATCTGATTTGGGTTTCAATAGCTTACACAATGCATAGTTATCGAATAAATTGGTCTAGCTACTGTTTCATGTGATGTGTAGTTATATTGAGATTAGATTTACATGGAGTTTAATTAAGAAATTAGATCGAATATTTGTTGATGCTTTGTAATGGTTGGACAAGAAACTATTATAATGGTTGAAGAAGTAACTAATAAGGTCTTGGATTATTTACCAGAGGTGGTATTGAAGAACATAGATGAGCTTGCTTTTATCAGGAAGACGCAATTAGAGTTGGTAAATTTTGGTAAGAAAAAAAAGAAAGTTTCTTCGTATGTTATATTTTAGTCTTTTCGAACTATTAGTTCCTAATATTATGTTGTTTATGTGAATTTGCAGCTGTCCGTACGAGCAACATAAGCTTAGTAAAAACGACGTTAAGGAGATACTTCAGGTTCTCATTTTCTTATCTCACTCAAAAAGATAGTCGCACACCAATAAATTAGTGACGTGACTTGAAATGGATGAAACTTTTAAGCAATTTGATTCACTGAAACAAACACACGCTAGCTACTAGTAGATTGTAGAGACATGAGTTAATAATTCAGAGACTCCACATTGTTTCATATAATCTTGTGTTATAACTTATACCCTTTGTGAACCCCTTTTATCTTTCGTTGTTGCTTGCATTCACTAACATAAGCTCTCTTTTTCAGGAGTACCATGACAACATAGGAGATCTTGAAGGACATGATAACCTTTTGGTTGTGGAATTGCTTTAAGGCAACTTGAAGCTATTAAGATTGATATAGAGTTTTGTCTCTGCAGATCGATAGAGTGTACATGAACACGCTAATAAAGATTGCTGTCATAGATCGTGAGAGAAAGAGAACCAACAGAAAAATGAGCCGTGAAGCAGCATCAAGCATTTATGAATGCAATATGAGGCCTTGAGTATGGTTTGTGCTCATGTATGTTTTATGTATTCTTATTGACATATGAATATAAGTTGTACCTTTGATTGATATTATACTTTGTGTTGCATTCACTTTCGTACCATGATCCTTAATTTCTGAAATCACACTCGTATTGTGGAGATTACTGGTTGAATTTCACAGGGCTTTAACTTTGAATACTATAGTCCCCAACCTTGAACACTCGGCTGGTTTTGTTGATGATGTTGTGTGTCTTAATAGTCCCCAAATCTTTGTTTTTTGGAAAGTAAATTGTGGCTATTTGTCTTTTGTAGGGATAGTAAGCAAACATGGCTTTTATGAGACTCTCTAGGTGGTAATACAAAGACTTGTATCGTTGCTACACTCTCCATCTCTCATGCTTTGTTTGTTCTCAAGTTGGGGAGGCCTTCTTTGTGTTAGCCCACAAAAGCAGTGTGCCGGGAGCAGATATTGAGAGCTTACTTTCAGTTCATAAGTCATTGTGGCGTCTAATTGTTTGTTCCATTTGTATTGAAAAACGATTGTATGACTCAAGATCTCGAAATATATACAAAATGAGTATTGTTTTGTTTATTGAGAAAGAAGTTTAATTATTTTACTACAAATTTCTTTATAAGAATCTTGTATTATGTAGTATATGGTTTGAATGGGAAAGTGATATAGATATGATGTCCGACCAAATATGTTAGGATCATGTAAACGAAACAAAAAGCTAACAGTCGGCAAAGAGACTAGTTATAGAGGTAAAAGGAATCGATTCCTCTTAAATTTGACCTTGGTAACAAGGTTCTAACAAGGAACATAGAAGTCTTAAATGTGGAAATACTAGACCAAAAAGATATCCGAAATTTTTAGACTTTGTCAATTGTTATATGAAAGACCACAAATATAACAAGAAAAAAGTACGTTAATCAACAACACATAACACATATACCATGCGCTCTACTTAACAAATATAACTTCTAAAATGCATAGAATTTTCCTAAAACCTTTTATAAAAACTCATACTTAGAAAAAATTAGGTCGTTAAAATTATAGAAATTAGTTGAATATAATTATAGAAATTAGATATTAAGATTTAGACATGTAATTGTAAAAACATAAATGAAATATCAATATACATTATTTTAAAATGCATTTTTATTAAAAAAAAATACGAGTAGAGTTCACCTACCATCTATTAATAGACTTCTATATGAAATCTACTAATATAAGCTAAGTAGCAGTCAAACAAGAAAATTGATATTTGTCATAAATATTGCACTTAAATATATCCAACTGATACAGAAGGAAACACAATGGATAACACACAAGTGAGAACAAGAAAATCTCAAATTTTTTTATTATAAATAAGTTTTAAATGCATTTTTAAAAAACTTAAAAATACAGACTTCACAAGCAATCTACTCATAGACTTCAACGGTAGTCTACTAAACTGTAAAAAAACTAATTAATCATAAATAAATGGTTTCATTACAGCTAAAGATGTCAAACTAGTACATAAAAACAGCAATAATATAACACACATTTGAAACCAATAAAATCTTAAAATTTCGTTATACATAATTTTAAAATAATGTTTTACTAAAAACGTAAATACAGACTTCCCATGCCGTCTACTAGTACACTCTTGAAGAAGTCTACCGTGAAAAGCTAATTACTACTCAAACAAGAAAATTGATTTACACCATAAATATTGCATTTAAATATCTCAAACCCATACAGAAGATCACATATTAGAAAACACACATGTGAGAGCAAGAAAATCTTGAAAATGTATTATATATAAGCTATAAATTCGTTTTTAAAAAATATAAAAACATAGACTTCACCAGCAGTCTGCCGCAGAAGACTGCGTTTGACGTTAACTAGTAGACTTCCGTAGAAATCTATCGAATGGGTTAGTTTTTGCAATTACGGCAAAACCCAGTAGACTTCTAACGGAAGTCTTCTTGCGTAGTAGACCCTAATTGAAGTCTACCGAGGTTATTTTTGCATTTGACTAAAATGTTGACTTTTAGTAGTAGATTTCTTCAGAAGTCTGCTGTAAAAATATGTTATATTTGCAATTTGACTTTTTCAGTAGACTTCCGCGGTAGACTTCTAATACCATAAATATCTAGCAGACATCCAACGGAAGTCTACGCACCTTAGTAGACTGCCGGTTGAAGTCTACTGGAACAGTAGAGGTTACATTTGCAATTGACTTGTTTTTGACTTTTTGAGTAGACTCTAAAAGAAGTCTACTTAAAAAACAGGTTAGTTTTGTGATTGACCAAATATCGAATTAATATCGAATTAATTAACGAGTAGACTTCCCCAGAAGTCTGCTGAAAATTCAATTTGCAACAGACTTCTGGGGAAGTCTACTCTAAATATTTTCAAAAAGTCAATGTTCGAAATTTTGGTCAATCGCAAAACTAACCTCACCGTATAGAGTAGACTTTAAATAGCGTCTACTAAAAAAAGTCAACAAAAAGTCAATTACAAAAAATAACCTAAACGTAGTCGAGCAGACTCTGAGGGAAGTCTGCTAGTAGAATCGCGTACAGAGTCTGCTAAAAAAAGTCAAAATTTTGGTCAAATGCGAAACTAACCCATTTTTTAAGTAGACTTCCCGTGCAGTCTACTGGTTTTTTTTTGTCAAAGGAGAATAAAAGAGCACAAGCAGACTTCTATGAGAAGTCTACGTAAAAAATCTAAAAAAAGTCAATTGAAAATCTAACCTCTCGTTGACCAGCAGACGTCCGACGAAGTCTACTCTTCTGAACCAGATCGGAAAATACGGTTTTTAGCTCCGTTTCGCCGTAGATCCCTGTTTTTAGCTCGTTTAAACACACAAAATCCCTACTCTAACTGTTTACTACGAAGCCCATACATTATCTAGCAAAAACCACGAAAATTCAAGAGATTGTGAGTGAGAGAATTTTTCAAATGCTCATTTACATAGTGTTTTGGATGAAATTGGAGATGAAATGGTAGTTGAGGAAGTTATGAGTTGGTTTGTGATGTATTTATGCACGAAAATCAGATGGAGATGCATTGAAGAGCTTCAATTTGGTTGTTCATGGTGGTTGTGAAACTTGATGGCGATGACATTTTCGTAAATAAGTTGATATAATTGGGTGTTTTTTTGTGAAATCAAATGTCTGATTTTCAAAAAAAAAAAAAATTCAGATATAATGGCATTTCCGTAAATAAGTTGAATGTTTTGGTTTTTTTGAAAAAAAATTGATGAGAGAGAAAATGGGGTATAGATTTGTAATTGATTTCAAATTTTGGGTTATTTTAGAAACTACCCCTTAAAATTTTGACTAATATTTGTAATACTTCAATTAATAATTTTAAAAATAAAATTACATTGATCCATGATTCCATATCATTAACGCCCATTAACGCTTATAACTTTTAAAAAAATTGAAATGTTACACTAGCTATGCTACAAATAACATTTTCTCATAAAGATATTAAACTAATTTACGATGGCCCAATAGTTCTGGTGGTGACGGGTTTACAAAGAAAAAATCGGAACTACCTAATCGGGCACTATTCGCAAGCTTATATTGTAATATCAATTTTGTTTATTTCTCAAAAAAAACATCAATTGTGGGAAAAAAGTTTGTTTTAGATAAATAAACCATATATACTGACCTATTTTTATTATTCTTTATTTTGATCTAAAATACACACACCACAGTTCACTATAATAGTGAATGGTGAGTTAAAAAAAAAATGACCGACTATATAACGTTCTAAAAACTGTTTCGTCCTATCTATGTTTCCATTCATACCCTAACAACCACAAAATCCAAGTAAAAATAATAATCTAACTAACCCCCATTTCAGATTTTCGTATGTCCATCCCTAACACCTGACAAGCATTCAAACGAATTGTTAGTTTTAATCCATGTATCCAGTTTGAATATTGAGTACCACTAAAACATTTAAACATTTCCAGATACATGTATTCAATCATCAATGTTGTTGTTTAGTTGTATATACTAATAAAATATGTTTTTTAAAAAAGTTTAACAAAAACACAAAAATTGTTTCAAATCAATGTAATTTTTTTTTTTATATATATGTATATAACCACTACATATACCCAAAAACTTTAGAATTCATAAAAATTACTACGAACTGTAAGGTCCAACGGGTTAATATAGTCATCCTTATTGAAACATGTTATAACCTAATTCAAGATTTAAATCTAACATAGTTATTAAATCACTACTTGAACTAGAACTCCATCAAACTTGCTATTTAGTCGTATAGGATATGACAAAGATACATGTGCTTTTTATGGAATCTACCGAATCAACCCAAGGAATTAAGTAACAAATCAAAATTTTCCAGAAACTTAACTCATCAGAGACTCGCGAAAGTGAAATTGTGTCCATAGGAGGTCAGACCAAACCAAAGTGATTTCAAATTACTTGGTTAGTGAAACCAATGCAGACTTATGTCCATTGTTTGCTGCCTTCCAGCTTAACCACGAGGATTCAGAGCATAGTCCACCAAGAAAACATTTCTAGCTCACATAGAGCACGCCTCGAAGTGAAACTAGCCAAATCGGAGTTCGGACGATGGAATTATTCAATTTTCAAATCATGTGATCTTTCGAATCAGACATATGTTCATTGATTGGAGGATTCCGACCAAACCAAAAAATATGAAGCTATGAGTTGAATTGGGATAGAATCATGATCCAACAAAAAAGCTCGGAGAATTGAATTCATGCCACGACACAATTTTGTTTTGGAAGATAGTCAATTTTTAGATCGAAGGATTCTCGACTTGTCTTATTTAGGTTTGGAAGATATCAAACGTCTTTGGTGACCAAAAACCTTATCCATCAACTATAAGTTCTGCAAGACGTCACTAGTTTCATAAACATGCACATGAACAGTTGGGACCACTCAAAGACTCACTTGCCTTATTTAGATTTGAGTGCACTCAATGTGCTCATATTGCATCAACTATATTTCTTGGTGTCAGGGCACATATTGAAAACTTTTCAAAGGCATCCATAATGTACCTAAACACCTTACATTTTTCCTTAAGGTTTCAACTTTCAAGATACAAGGAACTCCAAGTTACCTTATTTGACCGACTGTGCGAAGATACATAAAGCATTCGTTGTCTTATATTCGTTGTCTTATATGATTACGCTTCTAAGTTGTTTATGAGACTCAGACAATTGGATTCGTGTGTTGTTGTGGATTCAGCGACAAGAACCTACATCTATTTCTTTATCCATCCATATTCCACGTACATATCTTATAGATACAAATTTGGTGGATTCCAAACTTGTATTAAAATCTAGCCATAACATCAAATTGGATACAAAGATAATAGTCAAGTTATTACCGTATTAAAAATTTGTTAGAAATTTTAAGTAAATCATTTAAGTAAAATATAAAAACATATGCTAACTTACTAATTACAGTTACAATAGTAATTACTTTCGAATTGGGTACGAACTTAACATGACGAATAAAAATGCCTAAACAGAACATATGATTGATCGTTTTTTGTATGAAAAAAACATATGGTTGATCTTTGAAGTGTGACTGAATTTAAAATATCCCAAACTAATTATCACTTCAAGAAAACGTGTTAAATATCAACATCAAAATTGAAAATATCTAAATAATACTCCAACCTATAGAAAACACTGATCAACATATTGATTGTCATTGGTTGTGATTTGTGAATTACACAAACCTATAAAATGTATCAAAGACGAATAATCGAATTAAAAAAATCACTCTAATATATTATCATCATAGACTTTACGTCCCTAAATGACATAATAATCAGCGTAGTGTTACTAATTCGTGGTTGAAATGTTTTCCACAACAACCAACCTATAAAAACCTAAAGCATCATCATAGCTTCTTCCATAAGTGAAGATGCAAGAAAATAGATGAAAGCAAATGAATAAAATAACAAAAGGATGCTCTGACTAAAAGTCAACTCCACCAAGCTGGCGAAGACAAAACTCGTGTTTCGATTGGGTCCCACTATCTAAACTTTAGATCTTACCAGTTTGACCAAATGCTCTTTAATCAACGCAACTGCCCTGCCTCCCTCTTTCATTTTTCGTCCCTTATCTCTTTATTTGTCTCTCGTCGTAACAAACAAATCTTAATTAACTATTTCTGTTTTGTATTTTTAAAGACAATCACACCTTTTTTTTCTTGTTTTTATCCATGTGCAGATTTGTATCCGGCATAATGTGGGATGTTTGTATTTTTTTAATGTTTTAATTTTTGATAATTAATATGAATGAGTTGCAGGAGAAAAACTTATGTTGAATTTATTTACACAAAATTAAACATCAAATAATTAACATAGTAAATATTTTTGATAATAAAAGTATCCGATGTTATTCTATGAAAATAGAAAAGTTAGATGGCCTTTCCAAAATTTTAAAACAAATTATAACCTAAAAAAATAGAAGAAATACCATTACGTCGGTTAATTCTAAATAAATTAAAATGTACTAAACCACAGCATTATAATTCGATAGTGACTAAATATTAGCAACCAAATTTATGTAATTTTCCTAATTTTTAACTAGCAAATAAATATATTTTTTCTAAAAAGAAAATATGTTTTAAAACGCGGTTTTCATATTTGTTATCCATTTTTTATGGTGCCTCTAGAAATAATCGTAGAGAGGTATAATATATTAGATTAAGATCCACATAATATACGGGTATTAGATATGAAAATTAATTGTTTGTATCAAATTTATTATATTCTAAATTCAAACCCTGTTTAATAAGAACTTACAATTATGTTAACAGTAACTAAAAAAAATAAAAATTGGTTCAAATTATCTAAAATCCAAAAATCATCCTTCTAAATGATGAAAAAATCCAAAAACATATTTAAAATTTTATATAATTTAAAACTAGATCTGTTTAATAATAAACATTAATTTTATTCTTTCAGTTTTTACATTTTAAATCTTAAATAGATTTTCTATTTTCTGTTTTTAAAATTTTCTGTTTATTTATCTAATCTTTTTGATATAATATTTTTCATTTTTTTTTTTTTAGAAATTATACTTTTTTAAACCAATACTTAAATAAATAAAAATTTCATTTTTTTTACATTTTAAATCTTATATAAATTTTTTATTTTTTATTTTTAAAATTTCCAATTTCTAAACTTTTGTTTCTTTAAGATTTAATAGTTTCTATTTTTGAAAAATAGAAATTATATTTTTTATAGAAATATAAATAATATTTTTAATAATTGATATATGTCAAAATCTAATTAATTAGTTGACACGTATCATAATTTAATAAGTTATTATTGGTTTGTATCCAATTTTAACTTTATATAATAGATATATGTTGCTACTGTTGTAACAAACACATGAACCCCTAAATTTGTACAAAATTTGACTTTTTTATTCAAAAAAAAAGAAAGGAAATTGACTCGTAACAACAAGATTGGACAGTAAAGAGGATCAAAGGATCAAACTCTATTTATGAAGATAGAAAAGTCTAACGTGACACATTAGTCAGTCACCTAAACCAATTCATTTATTTTTCCTCTTTACTTAAGTCTCCTCAAATCCCAAAAAGTCCACACAACACAACAAGTCTCTCTCTCTCTTCCTTGTTCTAAAGAGAGAGATCTTGTTGTTGTATATGGCGGTGGAGCTTATGACTCGGAACTACATCTCCAGCGTCGGAGCTGATAGCTTCGCCGTACAAGAAGCTGCAGCTTCTGGTCTCAAAAGTATGGAGAATTTCATCGGTTTAATGTCTCGTGAAACTTTAAACTCCGACCAACCATCTTCTTCCTCTTCCGCCGCCGTCTCCGCCGCAGATCTCGAATTAGCTCGTAATACAACGGCGGACGCGGCGGTTTCCAAGTTTAAAAGAGTCATATCTCTCTTAGATCGTACTCGTACCGGACACGCCCGGTTTAGACGTGCTCCGGTTATTTCACAAGAACCTAAAGCGACACCGTTTCAAGCTCCTCTGCCTCCGCCTCCGATGATGATCAGAAAAGGTTCTTTCTCTTCGTCGATGAAAACTATTGATTTCTCTTCTCTTTCCTCTGTAACAACGGAATCAGAACATGAGAAGAAACATCATCGTCCTTCTGAAACGGCACCGTTTATGTCTCAAACGACTGTTTCGTCTTTCTCCAAATCATCAAAGAGAAAATGTAACTCGGCGAATCTCCTCGCTGGAAAATGCTCCTCTGCTTCCTCCGGTCGTTGTCATTGCTCCAAAAAAAGGTATTTTAATTAGATTTGGTATTTAGATTCGACCCAACAATAAAAATTCAAACTTTTTTTGTAGATTTTCTAAAAATTGTTTCTTTGTTTTAACAGAAAGATGAAAGAGAAGAGAGTGACTAGGGTTCCGGCGATAAGTGCTAAAATGTCCGATGTTCCTCCAGATGATTACTCTTGGCGAAAATATGGTCAAAAACCCATCAAAGGATCTCCTCATCCCAGGTACTTAAAGTTTTAAGGTTCTGAATTTGGTTTTGATGACTCTGTTTCTGACTCTGTTTTCTTGAATTTGGTAAAAACAGAGGATATTACAAGTGTAGTAGCGTAAGAGGTTGTCCAGCACGTAAACATGTGGAGAGAGCAGCTGATGATGGGTCGATGTTAATCGTTACTTATGAAGGAGATCATAATCATTCTCTCTCCGCCGCTGATCTTGCCGGCGACGCCGTAGCTGATCTTATTTTGGAATCGTCTTGAAAGCAAACTTGTCATATTTATAAAATTTAGCCAACTACTTTGGTTCTTTTGTTTCTTAAACGAGTGAAATTATGAATCATGTAATCAAAAGCTTTTGCTAAAAATATGAACTTAGTTAACTCATATGAATTCATTTTTGTGTTTAGTAACTGTTAAATTGATTAAAAAACAAAAAATTAGTAGCCAAGCCGTTGAAATTCGATCTTCTAGGTTTTAGTTTTAGATTTCGTTATTTTATAGTGTTTTTTAAGAGAAATATTTTGATTTTGGGTTAAGTTTTGATATAATAATGCAAGTTTCTTTTTTATATATGTTATTATTACGAAAAAAGGAAAAGATTTAGGGTTGATTATAAAAGTTAAGGAAAAAGAGATGGGACACGTGAAATCGTCAAAGGCGTAGACAGATTTGGGGACCAAAGATGTCGTCTTTGACCATAGTTCTACGGCCACAAAATGGTTTTTTATTCAACTTCTTTATATTAATTAAACACAATAATTTTCGACCAAAAATAAATAAATTAAACACAATAATTTTTACGTTCAAGTTAAGAAAAATCTATCGTTGAACTAGAATGAGATGGATATAGACATAAACTAATCGGATCTCTCTAATTTCCTCTATCTTCTCTCTAAAAAAGCAAAACCAGAGTCTTGCCGTTGATAACCCGGCGTCCGGCTCCGCCGGCGTCGTGGTTTTGTACAAATATATTATATTTCTGTAGTAGTTCTTCCGATCTTCTCGGATCTAGGTTTCGGCTTTGTCCGATTTTGTTTTCCGGCTATGTTCGGACTCTCGGCTTCCGTTTATCGGAGAATAAGTTCCGACTCTGTCGGATTGTTAGATAGTTTGGTAGCTGTTGATCCTTCCTTGTGGTTTAATTTATAATGAAGAAATTTGAAGAGAATGAAGCGAATCCTGAAGAGTCGAGGTTAATTTTGCTGGGTTCGTTGGTCTGGGAAACACTGCAGCGGCGGAGCTACGTCGGCCGTGATTTCCTTCCGGTAATCTTTTGATTTACACGTGTTCATTTGGTGATCTTCTCACCTATGCGTGGTGGGACACGTGTTGCAGTTTGTGTAATCGTTATCTCATTATTTCAAATGGGCTAAATGAATGGGCTTAATGTATAAGGTTGCTGGACCTCTTTAATTTCACTTGTAATGTTGCCCTTTGGGCGTTAATGAAATGCTACTGTCGAAAAAAAAAAAAAAAAAAAAAAAAAAAACTAATCGGATCTGAAACTAAGTACTCATAAGAGAAAAAAATTATGAACTCCAAGAGCATCTACGTCAGCAAAAAAAAACTCTGAATATTTTTTGCCAATCAACTACCATTTAATTTGAGGAATTCCCTCATATACCACTCTTTGAAGTTTTTTTTCCAAAAATATAACCTTTGTTGTGAATAAGTGAAACGACCCAACCCGTTTTTTTTTTTTTTTAAACATTAAACCCTTGGTCTCGGACTAGCATTCCCATAAATGCTATCCTCTACAACCAAGCAACAACACAAGCAACCAGCGGATAACAAATAACAATTTAAACTAGAAATCAATTCCATTAAAAATACTAAACCAATCCAATAACAAATTCCAATCAAAACCAGCAACCTAACCATGTTCTAAAGCAGAAATGGAAAGCAATAAAATCACACAGCACGAAACCGAGACCCTAGATCATCTCCCTCTTCGTTGCCATGATTTCACGATCACAATTTGCCTTTACCTGCATCACATGGAAAAAAGAGATGCGTGAGTATTATCACAAATACCCAGTGAGACGGTCCTCCCATCTACGACTGCGCACACAGACGCGATGGATCCGCTCAGGCAAACACGCATCAAACAATCACACAAAACACAACAACGGCTCAACCACAGCCCAAACAGGCAGCCTGTCGATCGACACTACCACTAGGTGTCGATCGAAAACCCTGTTCACACCTGTCGATCGACACACCCACGGTGCCTGTCGATCGACAGCTCCACAGGACCTTGTCGATCGACACAACCACTAGGTGTCGATCGACAGCTCCTCGATCACCTGTCGATCGACACAACCTCTAGGTGTCGATCGACAGCTCTCGTGTGACCCTGTCGATCGACACACCCAAGGGCTGTCGATCGACAGGTCGTCGCAGATTCATGGGAAGTCGATCATTATCCTCTCGGATCGATTCCTCCTCTGCGTTAGCACGAAACCTGCACGCATAAACACAATCCAAGCAATCCAACACAACCAATCGAACAGAAACAACACCAATCATCACAATCAATCAATTCGACCTACCACCAAACAACCCTAACGAATCCACCGGCCCAGAAGCCATGGTCACGCACTCACCTTAGATTTTCGGATAGAATTTGCTGGATAATGAGGCTAGAAACAGATTCAGCTACAATCACCACGAAATTCCTCTTCAAATCGATCAAGAACGAAACCCTAATCCACAAAACTATCAGGAACAAGAGAAACTCCTCTCAAAACTCTTTGTTTCTGATTTTGGGACTTTGGTTCGCTCAAATGCGGCCAAAAACCCTTAAATACGAAGCCCTAGGGTTTCCCCAAACCGGCCCGGTCCAATTGAACGACTTAAATTGAACCAGAAAACCAGCCAATTCGAGCACCTGTCGATCGACATACACCAGGTGTGTCGATCGACAGCCCCTAAGAGCCCTGTCGATCGACAGACACTACGTCTGTCGATCGACAGCCCCTCTATTTTCCTAAAAAACTGGTTCACGGGCATCACAATTCTCCCCCACTAAAACTGGATTCGTCCTCGAATCCTCTAACACTACTCAACAAGCTAACCCCTGGCCAACCCGCCAGTAAAACTGGAGACTACATCTCCCAGACCCTATCGAGGCTCACATCCGTCCTATGCATATAGACCCGTCTACGACATTGATCGCTCATAGCTCATAACCACACCCTCTGACTCTCGGGATCGTCACCCCTCAAGCCCTCGGTGCCTCGTATCAACCCACCTCAGTCCACGCAGTCCTGACGATGTCTGATACGAACTATCTCCATACCCCTCACCTTCAGAACACATAGTCCTTCAGGCTCTCGGTATGCAGGGAACCCACACATCCCCTGGAGAGACACAACTCTCAAAGATCTGCCAGAGATCACAATCTCCAAAAGCTATCTCCATATCCTCACGTCCCCAGTCCACGCAGTCCTGGCGAACGATCGGTATGCAGGGAACCCACACATCCCCTGGACGAACCAACTCTAGACGTCTATAATGCATCTCTGACCGGAACTACCTCCTAAGGTCTCACATGATATTCCCCTCCCGGAATACCATCACAAACGTGATCATCACAGATCACCCGGACCATCCCTCACCTCGGATGTCCCTGCAGAGTCCCTCCGGAACTAGACAGTTCTAACCACCGTAAAAACTTCTATTCCGAGACTCTCACACACACACACACAAACCATTAGAGTCCCCACCGAAACTGGCAAGTTCTATCCGCGATAAAACTTCCATTTCGGGGTTCTCTAACCACAAACACATGACTCTCAAAGTCAAAACATAAGAAAAAAAAAACAATTTCTTATTCACTGGAAAAATGTCATAATCATTACAACTTAATGAAAATACAAAAATCCACAACCAAAAACCTCACCACACACGGTGATCACAACACAAAACCGAGACTGAAACCCACAAAGAAAAACGAATTCACTCTTCTGCTTGCTTCTCGAACCACTTCTTGAACTTCGTTTTCATCTTTGCCTCTGGTTCCCAAGTCTCCTCCTGAATACCGTCACAGTCCCACAAGACTCTCAACAACGGTACTCTCTTCCGGCGCAGAACCTTGATACTTCTCTCAAGGATCCTAACAGGCCTCATCCCAACAGTCAGATTTGGCTGAAGATCTGCAGGAATCGTCACTGCTACCTCCTCAGAAGCAGGCAAGCATCTCCTGATTTTCGAAACATGAAACACATCATGGAATTTCTCCATAATCGGAGGCAGCTCCAACCGATAAGCAACTGGTCCCACACGTTCCACAACCCGGAACGGACCCATGTACCTCGTACTCAGCTTATCCTCGGATATGGACCTGTTCAGACCCCGCATCATAGCCATCTTGAGATACACTCGATCTCCGACTGCAAACTCCAACTCTTTCCTTCTCCCATCGGCATAACTCTTCTGCCGATCCTGAGCCTCTTTCATGTTCAACTTCACAACACGGATCTTCTCCGTCGTCTCCTGAACAAAATCAGCCCCAAAGATGCTCCTCTCCCCCACTTGGGTAAAACATAGCGGAGTACGACATGGCCTCCCATACAACGCCTCAAAAGGAGCCATTCCGATACTCGCCTGAAAACTGTTGTTACATGCGAACTCCACCAAACTCAAGTGATCCGCCCAATGACCACCCCAATCTAGCACGCCCATCCTTAACAGATCTTCCAGTGTCTGAATCGTCCTTTCGGACTGCCCATCCGTCTTCGGATGATTAGCTGTACTCATGTGCTCCTTAGTGCCCATCTCAGCCTTAAACGCTCTCCAGAACACTGAAGCAAACCTCGGATCTCTATCCGACACAATACTTGCTGGCACTCCATGCAACCTCACAATCTGCTTCACATACTTCTTAGCCAAGACCTCACAATCTCCTTCACATACTTCTTAGCCAAGACCTCAGCTCCATCTGTTTTCTTAATGGCCATAAAATGTGCGGACTTAGTCAGTCGGTCCACAATCACCCAAATCGCATCATAGGTCCGAGAAACCGGCAACCCTACTACGAAATCCATAGTGATCATGTCCCACTTCCACTCTGGAATGGGTAGACTCTGCAATAAGCCACTAGGAACTTGGTGCTCAGCCTTCACCAATTGACACACATTGCAAGCTGCAACCCAATCTGCCACATCTCTCTTCATCCCGACCCAATGATAATACCGTTTCAGATCCCGATACATCTTAGTCGCTCCCAGATGAATAAAAAACTTACTCGCATGAGCTTCTCTCAGAATTTCCTGCCTCAAGTCCTCATCCTTAGGAACACAGACTCGTCCATGCACTAAGATAGTCCCGTTAGCAGAAACCTGATATTCGGAACCAGTAGCCTTGGAGAGATCTAACAACACTGGATCCTTCTCCTGAGCTACTCGGATCCTGCTCAGTAGATCCGCTTGATCCGCCGCCGCTAAACCCAACAGTTCCTCTGAAGTAACACACAACCTCAAAGTACTCAACTCATTCACAAGAGCCTCCACATCCCGCTCCTGGGATGAATCATACCTCCTTCGACTAAGAGCATCAGCTACTGTGTTAGCCTTACCCGGATGGTAAACAATGTCCTGGTCATAATCAGCCAACACCTCCGACCATCGCCTCTGTCGTACATTTAAATTCTGCTAAGTGAAAATGTACTTCAGATTATGATGATCAGTGACCACCTGAACTCTGCCACCATACAAGTAAGACCTCCAGATTTTTAACGCGAAGATCATTGCAGCCAACTCTAAGTCATGAACAGGATAATTGCCTTCGTGCTTCCTCAACTGCCTTGAAACATAAGCAATCACCTTACCCTGCTGCATCAGCACACAACCCAAACCAACTCCCGAAGCATCTGTGTACACCACATAAGGCTCACCCGGTTCAGGCAACGTCAATACTGGTGTACTAGTCAACATCGTCTTCAGCTTCGCGAAACTCAGCTCACAATCAGCAGACCACACGAAAGGAACATCCTTCCCTGTCAGCTTCGTCATGGACTGAGCCATACTCGCAAAACCTTTGACGAATCTCCGATAATAGCCTGCCAACCCAAGAAAACTCCTGATCTCAGTTGCATTCCTCGGTCTAGGCCAATCTCGGATAGACTGAATCTTTGCCGGATCCACAGAAACTCCTTCGGCAGAAACGATGTGACCCAAAAATCCCATCTCTCTCTGCCTGAAACTGCACTTACTCAACTTCGCAAACAGCTTCTGTTCCCGCAACTTCTCCAGAACTCTCCTCAAATGAACCTCATGTTCCTCCAGACTCTTCGAATACACCAAAATATCATCGATGAAGTTAATCATGAACTCATTCAGATACTCCTAAAAGCCTTCGCTCATTAACATCATAAACGCAGCTGGTGCACTCGTCAACACGAAAAGTGTCACTACTAACTCCACACTGCTCATGACTCGTCAAGAAAGCTGTTTTGCTAGCAACCACCTCATCAATAGAAAATGGGTGTTAACCGGATGCCAAGTCAACCTTGAAGAACCAAGTAGCCCCTCACAATTGATCCAACCACTTATCAATTTTCGGAAGGCGAAACTTGTTCTTCATAGTGACTCGGTTAAGCCCTTGATAAACAAAGCACAACCGAAAACTACCACAACTCCTCAACACCACACACCGGTTCTCCCCACGGTGAAGTACTCGACCAAAAGAATCTTTACTCAAGAAAACCTTTAGCCGCGTCACCGACTCTTTCGGCTCTGCTGGAGCCATTCTGTAAGGTGCCTTAGATAACGGCGTCGTCCCAGGCTCTAATACAATCATGCGAGATTCCGACCGCGACGACGGCAATCCCCGCAGCGACTGAAAGACATCCTCACACTCCTGGACAACCCGAATATCCCTCACTGCAACCTCACCTACAGACTCCGCTAGCAAAACAGTCTCCGAGTAAGCCTCACAACCTCTCAGTCATAGCCTCAGCCTGCACCCAAGAGATCACGAGACTCTCAGAAGTCGGTTTCACTCCCTGACAAACCAACCTTCTCCTACTACGCTCCAACACAATACGACTCCGGTGACAATACAGATGAACTCTGTACTGATCAAGCCAATCCATACACAGGATCCAATCATACAGTTCAACTAGACTATACACCAAGTCCGCTGTCATCAACTCACCCGCTACCAGAATATACACCTCTTTCGCCTGGCCATGCGTAGCCAGAAATTCTCCTCCATAGATCGATGTCCTCTCAAGAACCTCTTGTCCCGGCCTCCTCGCCCTCCATGCTCCTACTAGCATGAACCAGCCAAAACCTTGAGCTGATTAACTCCAACACATACCTACGAATTGATCTCTCTCAGAGATCCAGTTCCAAACACCTCGTCTCTAAACGATCCGCAACCTCTCGAGGAAAGAACTTGGCATCACACTCTGCCCGAAAGTCCGCCCACGCCAACACTGCCTGAACCCTCCTAGCTGCAACACACCACTCGCAAAGAATCCTATACCAATCCTCTGCACCTGTTCTCTTATCCGCAGATAAGACGGAACCCTACCAACAACCGCAGCCCACTGCCGCACCTCTGCCACTCGTGGCATCACCGGAGCCTAACTGGCACCGCACTTGGTAACCGCTCCCACACTTGCTGAAGCCAATCCGCCAGACAATCATCTCGACCCTGAGCCCACCCGCGGGCGCACCCGCACTACCAACCTCACGAGGACCCACACCGGCCCCCGACAGCCAACCTGGGACCACACTATCCCCACCAGCCCTCACACTGGCGCTCACACTTGGCTGTACGCTGGCAGTCTAAATGGCGCTCAAGCCGTCATGAAACGTCTACGGATCGCTCTCAGCAACTCGCACAACACTCTGAGTCGCACTCCCAGCAGACTCACTCTTTAGTGCCGCAACAACACCTACTGCAATAGAATGCCAGACTATCAACTCGTCACCTGGACTCCTCCTGCGGGCGCACCCAAACAGCGAGCCAATCCAGCACCAGTTCGAGTACCAGCCCTGGCCCCACAGTCCTCACAATGGCTCTCACACAGGCACTCCCACTGGCACTCGTACTAATACACAGACCCTCCTGATACATCTACAGATCTGTCACAGTCTCAACGTGGAACCCTGAGCCGCATCCCAGCCGACTCACTCACTGGTCCCCAACCACAATCTTGACCTCCACGGTCCCCCAGCCACCAAGGCCATATTCTCTAGTGCCTCTAGCCAACCTACTGTTTTACCACAGCACACGCTAAGCACTTAAGAACAAAACACAAACAAACAACACTTACCGTGAAATCTCTTTGAAGGCTCAAAGGAAGATGATCTAGAACCCCTAAACCCATAGAATTGACAATTTACCAATTTCAATCCTAGCAGTTCTAGCCCGTCTTAAACCGTATCGCTCTGATACCAAACTGAAACGACCCGACCCGTTTTTTTTTTTTTTTTAAACAATAATCCTTGGTCTCGGACTAGCATTCCCATAAATGTTATCCTCAACAACCAAGCAACACATGCAAACAGACAACAACGGATAACCGAACAATAACCAGTAAACCAGATAAAACCAATCTATTAAAAATCTAACCAATCAATTCCAACAACAAATCCAAATCAATAAAACCAGCAACCTAACGAGGTTCTAAAACAGAAATGGAAACAACATAAACACACAGCAACACCCAACACGAGACCCTAGATCATCTCTCTCTTCGTTGCCATGATTCCACGATCACAATTTGCCTTTACCTGCATCACATGGAAAAAAGAGATGCGTGAGTATTATCACAAATACCCAGTGAGACGGTCCTCCCATCTACGACTGCGCACACAGACGCGATGGATCCGCTCAGGCAACACGCATCAATCAATCACACAAACACAAACAAACGGCTCAACCACAGCCCAACAGGCAGCCTGTCGATCGACACTACCATTAGGTGTCGATCGACAGCCCTGTTCACACCTGTCGATCGACACACCCACGGTGCCTGTCGATCGACAGCTCTACAGGACCCTGTCGATCGACACAACCTCTAGGTGTCGATCGACAGCTCCACAGGACCCTGTCGATCGACACAACCACTAGGTGTCGATCGACAGCTCCTCGATCACCTGTCGATCGACACAACCTCTAAGTGTCGATCGACAGCTCTCGTGTGACCCTGTCGATCGACATACACAAGTGCTGTCGATCGACAGGTCGTCGCAGATTCATTGGAAATCGATCATTATCCTCTCGGATCGATTCCTCCTCTGCGTTAACACGAAACCTGCACGAATAAACACAATCCAAACAATCCACACGCAATTCACAGACAGATTCAACACAAACAAGCTCAATTCAACAGTTTCAACCTACCACCAAACAACCCTAACGAATCCACCGGCCCAGAAGCCATGGTCATGCACTCACCTTAGATTTTCGGATAGAATTTGCTGGATAATGAGGCTAGAAACAGATTCAGGATCAAGAACGAAACCCTAATCCACAAACTATCAGGAACAAGAGAAACTCCTCTCAAAACTCTTTGTTTCTGATTTTGGGACTTTGGTTCGCTCAAATGCGGCCAAAAACCCTTATATACTAAGCCCTAGGGTTTTCCCTAACCGGCCCGGTCCAATTGAACGACTTAAATCGAACCAGAAAACCAGCCAATTCGAGCACCTGTCGATCGACATACACTAGGTGTGTCGATCGACAGCCCCTAAGAGCCCTGTTGATCGACAGACACTACGTGTGTCGATCGACAGCCCCTCCATTTTCCTAAAAAAATGGTTCACGGGCGTCACATATTTTATCATCCAATTATTTGTATGATTGGGAGAGTATAATGCATCAATGATTTCAAACTACATTGTAATCATACTAGATTCTTTCATCATCAAATGACATAAATCTCTTATTTCTTACTATCTTTATTTTTTCAATTCTAGTGAAAATTTAAGTTTTTGAAAGAAACATGTTAAACTTTGCTCATGACCATTTAAGATAGTTTCTGTAGCCATTTCCTTGATTTAGTGTGCTCTATTATATATATGTAACGTGTCACATTCACTTCAGGGAATGGACCAAAATCAATCGAATGCGATTCATGAATTTTATTGTAAAATAACAAGATGACATAAAGTCATGCACACTTTACTACCTCTACCGAGAGGAGATTTTACTGTCCAGTAAGATCATAATCACGTCATGATATCTTAGATCATGTATGTCTCCATATGTCTAGATTTAATTTCATAGACTCATCAGACCAACAAATATCAAACAATTAAAAATTTGTTGATCAAGACAATGCAATCTCAATTTAAAGCATGTGCAAAAACATGTGTTGCAATATGAAAGCAATAAGAAGCATGAACTTGCGATCAAACATGGGTTACTTATAATATGAAGTAATACTTAACTCGATGGAAAATATATGAAAATTATTTAGCTCGATCATAATAGAAATTTAATTTATAATTATAAAATATTTTTTGTTTAATAGAAGAGAAGCGTTAATCATGATCGATTAATTTTATAATAAAATATGTGATTTTAAGAACCAAAAACGTATTAAAGTCCGTGTGTTAATTAGAGTTGCTTTATACGAGTATGATTAAAAAAAAAATTAATATATATATAATTATGATTTGTGAGAATTACTCGATGATAAACATAGTATTCATGAATTAACATGTGTATGTTATCGAATCACAAAATCAAACTTAAAAATAAAAACATAAAATTGTTTAAATTTTTTTTTTTTAATATATATATATATATAAGTATGATTTGTGAGAATTACTCGATGATAAACATAGTATTCATGAATTAACATGTGTATGTTATCGAATCACAAAATCAAAGTTAAAAATAAAAACATAAAATTGTTTACAAAAATAATAATTAATATATATAAGTAAGATTTGTGAGAATTACTCGTTGATAAACATAGTATTCATGAATTAACATGTGTATGTTATCGAATCACAAAATCAAACATAAAAATAATTTATAATTTTTTTTTTTTTTTTATCAAAGCAATTATAAAACTAACGTGATACTATATATGAAGTATGACGTTAACCTTATGCTTTACCAAATAAAATTAGATGTGCCGTATGCTAAAGTGAGAGAGATTCACTTACCTTAATGAAAAATAAAGTGGAACCGAAGCAAAGTGCGAGATGTTAGAAAAGTTAGGGTTTTACTCAAGTGGCTAGGGTTTTACTGTAGTGACTAGGGTTTTACTCAGTGGTTAGGTTATCGTGCTGATAACGTGTTGTGAATAAGAGAAGAGAAGAGAATAGGAATTGGTGTTGTGTTGTGTATTATTCCATGAGAAGTATAGAGTATATATAGGGATACAATACTTGGAGAGAAATTAGGGTTTAGGGATATTCTAGAACATGTGCCTCTAATGGACATCCACTAAATGGGTTTATAACAACCTTAAAATTTTTTTTCCAAAAATACCACATTTTTTTCCTAAGTTTAAAAAATACCACTTTTTTAAAAGTTGATTTTTAAGGTTTAGAATTTAAATTTTTTGGGTTTGGGTTAACTATTCCAAAATTAAGGTATAGTTTAAGGGGGTACGGTTTGAGTTTGGGGTTTAGGGTTTAGTTTTGAATGTTAAAAAAAGTGGTAATTTTGGAACTTTGGAAAAAATGTTGTATTTTTGGAAAAAAAACTTGAAGGTGGTATTTTTGGAAAAAAACTTAAAAAAATGGTATTTTTAAAAATTGCCTATTGAATTTCTTCTTTAATTAAAAAAAACCAAAAAATGCTCCTCTACAAATAATCACATCACGTTATAAAGTCTTTCCCAAATTATTACGCCCAATATCAGATCTTTTTTCTTTCTGCGGCATTGTAAGAATGTTAATTATTGATTCAACATTTCGTTAACAAATTAAAATATAGGCCCATCGTTGAAACCCAAATACAGAGGTCCAACATTAAATTACTTTTCTTGTGATAGATAGTTCTTGGTCTTTATTCATTTTGCAGGTTAATCTTTTCATTCGAACTAAGAAAAAAGACATAGAACCTGTAGATGAAGAGATGGCTGCTAAATCAGGCTCAGTCGTGGCTCTTGTTACCAAGAAAAACCTTGTGTCTTCCACAGTGGTTGCAGAGCCAGTGGTGATCAAGCCGCATGAGCTCTTCAAATGGATGTTAAATCCAAAAAACGCAGAAGAAAAAAAGCGGAACGACGAAGAGAAGGCGATTATGAAGCAATTCATAGCATCCAAAACCATTCCTACTCTTTGATTGAATTGCATCTCTATGTTGAATTTGAGTTTGCTTTGGTTTCTTAATTCTTAAACTCTTGTGGATATAAGATGTTTTGCTTTTGGAGTTTGTTTTTAGTTTCAATGTTGAAACCAATAATGTTTGGAATCTTAGCTTTAAATCCAAGATTGTTCCAATGTTGAGTCTTGTTTTTGTGGATACGTAGAAAAACTAAATTACATAGACTATTGGTAATCTTATGTATCACTATATGAAATGGCAATGACTCTCTTCATGAGATGTCACATCAGCTCTCTATAATAAGCCACGTGTCATTAAAGAAAACAAAACGTAAATACATGTCCTCTTCTCTGTTATTACGTTTCTTCTAAATTAGCTACGTTTAAGTAACTTCAAATTCCTCCAAACGTTTCTCTTGAATTGCCTAAATTCGTTTAAAGCTCCATACCGACCCCACCGTCTTCTTCCTCCTCTTTCGTTCCTCGATCCGTAAAAATGGGTTTCAAAAGGAATGGCAATGGTGAAGAAATGGAAAAGATTGAGGAATGGCATACTTCCTTGGATGATTAAGAACAAAGATAGAGATCTAAAGTATACGCGAAGCAAAATCATTAGAAGAAATTAGAGAAGCAGAAGAAGATTAAAGCTCGCGAAGCTGGTTAGAACCAACCTCTAGAGCTTGGCGATGAGGTAAGAACATATATATGTTGATGTTTAGGGGTTTTCTTCTCGATTGTGCAGCCACGAGAAAAGATGATTCCAAAAACAATTGAGAACACTTGAGAATCTGATGTTGTTGAGTTTAATCTAGCAGTAAGCAAAGACAAAATGTAAAACTTTGGTTGTTCATGAATTTCAGCTATCATGAAGATTTATGAAGTGGGTGGAGATTAGAAATTCTGGAATTTTCAGAGCGTAAAATGCTTCTATCTATGGGTCTTCTTAAGGATATCCGACTCATCGGTTGAAGTCTTTCTCTTTAAAGGTATAATTTTTGAATTTTCTCTCATTTCTTATTCTGCTTATCTACATACGTTGTACTTTAGCATTGACTAAGTGCTTCTCCTTTCACTTTCCATCTGGGTTTCTTCCTCGAGCTCTCAACAATTTTTCTTCTTTTCTTCTTAATTTTTAAAGGGAGGAACCAAGGGATTCCAGGTTTACCTTCTGCTATGGGAGAAATGTGTTATAGTAAAGATAGCAATCAAACGGGGAGCTCTCAATATAAACAATGAGAAAATGGTAAATGAATTGAAGCTAATTTAATCTCTTTCTTAAAGTCAATTTCTGAATGTTGTTTCAAAGTGTATAATGCTTATTTTTTGGGCTCTGTCATTTTTTGTAGCATCTCACTGGACACTACGCACCAGCTATTGATAATAATTTACAGAGGCAAGGATCCTTCCTAATGTAGTAGTTGATGACAGAGAGAGATTACTAAGAAGATACCAACGTTTTGGAAAAACCAAACGCGAGGGTGTGACACCCGCGAACCATTTGTTTTGAGAAAATGGAGGGGCTGTTGATCGACAGGGCTCTTTAAGGCTGTCGATCGACAGGGCTATTAAGTGCTGTCGATCGATAGGGTCCTTAAGGGCTGTCGATCGAGAGGTACCCGAATTGGGTGGTTTTCTGGTTCGATGTAAGTCGTTCAATTGGACCGGGCCGGTTTGGGGAAACCGTAGGGCTTCGTATTTAAGAGTTTTTGGCCGCATTTGAGCGAACCAAGCCTAAAAAAATCAGCAGAGAAAGAGTTGAGAGGAGTTCTCTTGTTTCTGTTAGGGTTTTTGAGTTAGGGTTTCGTTCTTGAGCGATTTGAAATGGAATTTCGTGGTGGTTGTAGATGAGATCGTTTCTAGCCTCATATCCAGCGAATTCTATCGAAAATCTAAGGTGAGTGCATGACCATGGCTTCTAGGCCGGTGGATTCGTTAGGGTTGTGTGGTGGTAGGTTATGAATCGATTGATTGGATCTTGTGTGGATTGTTTGAGACTGTGATTTATGTTTGGATTGTGTGGATTGTGATTTTCGTGGAGGTTTCGTGTCATCACAGAGGAGGAAATCGATTCGAGAGGATAATGATCGATTTCCCATGAATCTGCGATGACCTGTCGATCGACAACCACTAGGTCTGTCGATCGACAGGACAACACGAGAGCTGTCGATCGACACCTAGAGGTTGTGTCGATCGATAGGTGTTTAAGGATCTGTCGATCGACACCTAGAGGTTGTGTCGATCGACAGACACCGTGGGTATGTCGATCGACAGGTGTGCACAGGGGTGTCGATCGACACCTAGTGGTAGTGTCGATCGACATACCGCCTGTCTGGGCTGTGGTTGAGCCGTTGTTGTGATTGTGTGATTGTTTGATGCGCGTTTGCCTGAGCGGATCCATCGCGTCTGAGTACGCAGTCGTAGAAGAGAGGACCGTCTCACTGGGTATTTGTGATAATACTCACGCATCCCTTTTTTCCATGTGATGCATGTAAAGGCAAATTGTGATCGTGGAATCATGGCTAAGAAGAGGGAGATGATCTAGGGTCTCGCGTTGGGTGTTGTTGTGATTTCCATTTCTGTTTTAGAACCTTGTTAGGTTGCTGGTTTGATGGAATCTGTTGAATTGGAATTGTCTTAGATTTGGATTGGTTTAGTAATTTTAATGAATTTTCTTATTGAGTTATCCGCTGTTATGTGTTTGTCTGGTTTGCTTGGTTGTTGAGGATAATATTTATGGGAATGCTAGTCCGAGACCAAGGGTTTCTTGTTTAAAAAAACAAAAAACGGGTCGGATCGTTTCAGTTTGGTATCAGAGCCCTTACGGTTTTAGGACGGGCTGGAACTGCTAGGATTGAATTTGGTAAATTGCAATTCTGTGAGTTTGGGGGTTCTAGATCATCTTCCTTCAAGCCTTCAAAGAGATTCCACGGTAAGTGTTGATTGTTTTATTGTTATTCTTTAGTGCTTGGCTTGTGTACTGTAGTAGTGCATGGTGTTGGCTAGAGGCACTAGAGAATGTGGCCATGAGGGTCGGGGTGACTGTGGAGGTCAGGATTGTGGTCGGGGACCAGTGAGTGAGTCGGCTGGGATGCGGCTCAGGGTTCCACGTTGAGACTGTGACAGATCCGTAGACGTATCAAGAGGGTCTGAGTATTAGTGCGAGTACCAGTGGGAGTGCCTGTGTGAGAGCCAGTGTGAGGGCTGTGGGGCCAGGGCTGGTACTCGAGCTGGTGCTTGATTGGCTCGTTGTTCGGGTGCGCCCGCAGGAGGAGTCTAGGTGAGGAGTTGATCGGCTGACAGATCTGTTGCAGTAGGTGTTGTGGCGACACTAGTGAGGGAGTCTGTCGGGAGTGCGACTGAGAGTGTTGCGCATATGGCTGAGAGTGATCCGTATATGCTTCAAGATGGCTTGAGCGCCAGTGTGAGGGCTGGTGGGGGATAGTGTGGTCCTAGGTTGGCTGCCGGGGGCCGGTGTGGGTCCTCGTGAGGTTGGTAGTGCGGGTGCGCCTGCGGTTAGCTCATGGTCGAGATGATCATCCGGCGGATTGGCTTCAGCAGGTTTTGGAGCGGTTACCGAGTGCGGTGCCAGTAAGGCTCCGGTGAGGCCACGAGTGGCCGAAGTGCGGCAGAGGGCTGCGGTTGTTGGTAGGGTTCCGTCTTATCTGTGGATAAGGGAACAGGTGCAGAGAATTGGTGTAGGATTTTTTGCGAGTGGTGTGTTGCAGCTTGGAGGGTTCAGGCAGAGTTAGCCTGGGCGGACTTTTGGGCAGAGTGTGATGCTAAGTTCTTTCGTCAAGAGGTTGCGGATCGTTTAGAGACGAGGTTTTTAGAACTGGATCTGGGAGAGAGATCAGTTTGTGGGTATGATTGGAGTCTAACCGACTCATGGTTTGTGCTGGTAGGGGCATGGAGGGCGAGGAGGCCCAGGATAAGAGGTTCTTGTGAGGACTTCGTTCTGTTTGAGGACACTGTGCAGAGTATCCATGAATGTTGCGAGAGCATAGTTGGTTGAGACTGCTGGAGGCGTTGTCGAGACTCGAGAGAGCAGGTTGTGGTGGTTAGCCCAGCTGTTCAGTCTATTAAGTCTCAACAGGTGATACCTGGCATGGCGGCAAGCCTGTGCAGGGACAGAAGAGGAAGTTGGAGGATACTTCCGGGTTGAGGTAGAGTGGCCGAGGATGCTTCGGGTGTGGAAGCATGGGTCATAGTTGGCAAGTTTGTTAGGTTTCTTAGCACAAGAGAGTTGTGTGGAGACCTTTGTAGTGGGCGGTGGTGAATTCCACATGTTGTTTGGTTCTGGAGCATCGGATTGCTTCATTACTCCGGATCATGCTGAGAGAAGTGGTATCCGGAGTAGCGCTGGTGAGCGAACTGGACCGGTCATGGTTGCTGGGGGAGAACTTCTAGCTATGCATGGTCAGGCGAAGGAGGTGGATGTTTTGATAGCGGGGGAGTTGATGCCAGCTGACTTAGTGATTAGTCCGATGGAGCTGTACGTTGTTATCCTTGGTATGGATTGGTTGAATCGGTACAGAATCCATCTAGACTGTCATCGGGGCGAGTGGTTTTCGAACGTGAAACTGGTGGGTTGGTTTATCAAGGAGTGAGACCGACTTCAAGTAGTATCGTTATCTCCCTTGTTCAAGCTGAGGCGATGATTGAGAGGGGTTGCGAGGCTTACTTGGCCACAATTGTAATGCCGGAGGCTGTTGGTGGGGTTGCTGTGAGAGATATTCGGGTTGTTCGGGATTTTGAGGATGTCTTTCAGTCGTTGCAGGGATTACCGCCGTCTCGGTCGGATCCTTTCACGATTGAGTTAGAGCCCGGAACGACGCCGTTGTCTAAGGCACCCTATCGAATGGCTCCAGCAGAGTTGGCGGAATTGAAGAAGCAGTTGGAAGATTTGTTGGAGAAGGGGTTTATTAGACCAAGTACTTCACCGTGGGGAGCACCGGTGTTGTTTATGAAGAAGAAAGATGGTAGTTTCCGGTTGTGCATCAATTATCGAGGGCTTAACCGAGTCACTGTGAAGAACAAGTATCCTCTTCCGAGAATTGATGATTTGTTGGATCAGTTGAGAGGGGCTCCTTGGTTCTCTAAGATTGACTTGGCATCCGGTTACCACCAGATTCTGATAGACGAAGCAGATGTTCGGAAGACGGCTTTCAGGACTCGGTATGGGCATTTTGAGTTTGTAGTGATGCCATTCGGGTTAACGAATGCACCTGCGGCATTTATGAGGTTGATGAACGGAGTTTTCCAGGAGTATCTGGATGAGTTCGTAATCATCTTCATCGATGATATTCTGGTGTATTCGAAGAATCTAGAGGAACATGAGGTTCATTTGAGGAAAGTTCTGTAGAAATTGCGGGAACAAAAGCTGTTTGCGAAGTTGAGTAAGTGTAGTTTCTGGCAGAGAGAGATGGGATTTTTGGGTCACATCTTTTCTGCAGAAGGAGCCTCTGTGGATCCGGCAAAGATCGAGTCTATCCGAGAAGGCCTAGACCGAGGAATACGACTGAGATTAGGAGTTTTCTTGGGTTGGCAGGCTATTATCGGAGATTCGTCAAAGGTTTTGTGAGTATGGCTCAGTCCATGACGAAGCTAACGGGGAAGGATGTTCCTTTTGTGTGGTCGGGAGATTGTGAGCTGAGTTTCGCGAAATTGAAGACGATGTTTACTAGTTACCTGTATTGGTGTTGCCTGAGCCGGGTGAGCCTTACGTGGTGTACACAAATGCTTCGGGAGTTAGCTTGGGTTGTGTGCTGATGCAGCAGGGTAAGGTGATTGCGTATGCTTCGAAGCAGTTGAGGAAGCACGAAGGCAATTATCCTGTTCATGATTTAGAGCTGGCTGCAGTGATCTTCGCGTTGAAAATCTGGAGGTCTTACTTGTATGGTGGCAGGGTTCAGGTGTTCACTGATCATCAAATGTACGACAGAGGCGATGGTCAGAGTTGTTGGCTGATTATGACCTGGACATTGTCTACCATCCCGGTAAGGCTAACACTGTAGCTGATGCTCTTAGTCGAAGGAGGTATGATTCATCTCAGGAGCGGAATGTGGAGAAGTTGGTGAGTATGCTTAGTACTTTGAGGTTGTGTGTTACTTCAGAGGAACCGTTGGGGTTAGCGGCGGCAGATCAGGCGGATCTATTGAGCAGGATCCAAGTAGCTCAGGAGAAGGATCCGGTGTTGTTGGATCTCTCCAAGGCTACTGGTTCCGAATATCAGGTTTCTGCTAACTGGACTATCTTAGTGCATGGACGAGTCTGTGTTCCTAAGGATGAGGACCTGAGGTAGGAAATTCTGAGAGAAGCTCATGCGAGTAAGTTTTCGATTCATCCGGGAGCGACTAAGATGTATAGGGATCTGAAGAGATACTATCATTGGGTCGGGATGAAGAGAGATGTGGCAGATTGGGTTGCAGCTTGCAATGTGTGTCAGTTGGTGAAGGCTGAGCACCAAGTTCCCAGTGGCTTATTGCAGAGTCTACCAATTCCAGAGTGGAAGTGGGACATGATTACCATGGATTTCATAGTAGGGTTGCCGGTTGCTCGGACTTATGACGCGATTTGGGTGATTGTGGATCGACTGACTAAGTCCGCACATTTTCTGGCCATAAAGAAGACAAATGGAGCTGAGGTCTTGGCTAAGAAGTATGTGAAGGAAATCGTAAGGTTGCATGGTGTGCCAGCGAGTATTGTGTCGGATAGAGATTCGAGGTTTGCTTCAGTGTTCTGGAGGGCTTTTCAGGCTGAGATGGGCACTAAGGTGCACATGAGTACAGCTGATCATCCGCAGACGGATGGGCAGCCCGAAAGGACGATTCAGACACTGGAAGATTTGTTGAGGATGTGCGTGCTAGATTGGGGTGGTCACTGGGCGGATCACCTGAGTTTAGTGGAGTTAGCATATAACAACAGTTTTCAGGCGTGTATTGGAATGGCTCCTTTTGAGGCGTTGTATGGGAAGCCATGTCGTACTCCGCAGTGTTTTACCCAAGTGGGGGAGAGAAGCATCTTTGTGGCTGATTTTGTTCAGGAGACGACGGAGAAGATCTGTGTTGTGAAGCTGAACATGAAAGAGGCTCAAGATCGGCAGAAGAGTTATGCCGATAGGAGAAGGAAAGAGTTGGAGTTTGTAGTCGGAGATCGAGTGTATCTCAAGATGGCGATGATGCGGGGTTTGAACAGGTTCATATCCGAGGATAAGCTGAGTACGAGGTACATGGGTCCGTTCCGGGTTGTGGAACGTGTGGGACTAGTTGCTTATCGGTTGGAGCTGCCTCCGATTATGGAAAAATTCCATGATGTGTTTCATGTTTCGAAACTCAAGAGATGCTTGCATGCTTCTGAGGAGGTAGCAGTGACGATTCCTGCGGATCTTCAGCCAAATCTGACTGTTGGGATGAGGCCGGTTAGGATTCTTGAGAGAAGTACCAAGGTTCTGTGCCGGAAGATAGTGCCGTTGAGAAGAGTCTTGTGGGACTGTGACGGTATTCAGGAGGAGACTTGGGAACCAGAGGCAAAGATGAAAACGAAGTTCAAGAAGTGGTTCGAGAAGCAAGCCGAGGAGTGATTTCGATTTTCTTTGTGGTTTCCAGTTTCGGTTTTTGTGTTGTGGTCACCGTGTGTGGTGAGGTTTTTGGTTGTGGACTTTGTATTTTATTAAGTTGTAATGATTATGACATTTTCCAGTGAATAAGAAAGTGTTTTTCTTATGTATTTATGACTTGTTAGTCATGTGTTAGCGGTTAGAGAACCCCGAAATGGAAGTTTTATTGCAAATGGAATTTGCCAGTTTCGGTGAGGACTCTAGCGGTTTGTGTGGGTGTATGTGCGAGAGAGTCTCGGAATAGAATTTTTACGGTGGTTAGAACGGGTGATGGATGGTCCGGGTGATCTGTGACGATCACGGTTGTGATGGTATTCCGGGAGGGGAATATCATGTGAGACCTTAAGAGGTAGTTCCGGTCAGAGGTGCATTATAGACGTTAGGAATTGATTGCGTAGCTCAGAGATAGACATTGGTTCTTTCTTGGAGATGAGTCTCCGGCAGATCTTGAGAGATGCGTCTCTCCAGAGGACAGAGGGTTCCCTGCATACCGATCGTTCGTCAAGACTACGAGGACTGAGAGTGTGAGGGTATGGGGATAGTTTGGGAGGTTGCGACCTCTGGCAGATCTTTGCATACCGAGAGCTTGATAGACTGTGTGTCTTGATGGGTTGAGGTGTGGAGATGGTTGAGTATCAAACACCGTCAGGACTGCGCGGACTGAGGTGGGTTGATACTAGACACCTAGAGCTGAGGGGTGACGATCCCGAGAGCTAGATGGTGGCTGTGAGTTATGAGCTATGAGCAATCAATGTCTAAGACGGGTCTATATGCATAGGACGGATGTGAGCCTCGAGAGGGTCTGGGAGATGTAGTCTCTGGTGTTACTGGCGGGTTAGGCCAGGGGTAGCTTGGTGGGTAGTGTTTGAGGATTCGAGGACGAATCCAGTTTTAGTGGGGGAGAATTGTGACGCCCGCGAACCATTTTTTTTTAGAAAATGGAGGGGCTGTCGATCGACAGGGCTCTTTAAGGCTGTCAATCGACAGGGCTATTAAGTGCTGTCGATCGACATGGTCCTTAAGGGCTGTCGATCGACAGGTACCCGAATTGGATGGTTTTCTGGTTTGATTTAAGTCGTTCAATTGGACCGGGCCGGTTTGGGGAAACCCTAGGGCTTCGTATTTAAGGGTTTTTGGCCGCATTTGAGCGAACCAAGCCTAAAAAAATCAGCAGAGAAAGAGTTGAGAGGAGTTCTCTTGTTTCTGTTAGGGTTTTTGAGTTAGGGTTTCGTTCTTGAGCGATTTGAAGTAGAATTTCGTGGTGGTTGTAGCTGAGATCGTTTCTAGCCTCATATCCAGAGAATTCTATCAAAAATCTAAGGTGAGTGCGTGACCATGGCTTCTAGGCCGGTGGATTCGTTAGGGTTGTGTGGTGATAGGTTATGAATCGATTGATTGGATCTTGTGTGGATTGTTTGAGATTGTGATTTGAGTTTGGATTGTGTGGATTGTGATTTTCGTGCAGGTTTCGTGTCATCACAGAGGAGGGAATCGATCCGAGAGGATAATGATCGATTTCCCATGAATCTGCGATGACCTGTCGATCGACAACCACTAGGTCTGTCGATCGACAGGACAACACGAGAGCTGTCGATCGACACCTAAAGGTTGTGTCGATCAACAGGTTGTGTCGATCGACAGGTTGTGTCGATCGACAGGTGTTTGAGGATATGTCGATCGACACTTAGAGGTTGTGTCGATCGACAGGGTCTGGTGGAGCTGTCGATCGACAGACACCGTGGGTGTGTCGATCGACAGGTATGCACAGGGGTGTCGATCGACACCTAGTGGTAGTGTCGATCGACAGGCCGCCTGTCTGGGCTGTGGTTGAACCGTTGTTGTGATTGTGTGATTGTTTGATTCGTGTTTGCCTGAGCGGATCCATCGCGTCTGAGTACGCAGTCGTAGAAGGGATGACCGTCTCACTGGGTATTTGTGATAATACTCACGCATCTCTTTTTTCCATGTGATGCAGGTAAAGGCAAATTGTGATCATGGAATTACGGTTAAGAAGAGGGAGATGATCTAGGGTCTCGCTTTGGGTGTTGTTGTGATTTCCTTTTCTGTCTTAGAACCTTATTAGGTTGCTGGTTTGATGGAATGTGTTGAATTGGAATTGTCTTGGATTTGGATTGGTTTAGTATTTTTAATGAATTTTCTTATTGAGTTATCCGCTGTTATGTGTTTGTCTGGTTTGCTTGGTTGTTGAGGACAATATTTATGGGAATGCTAGTCCGAGACCAAGGGTTTCTTGTTAAAAAAAAAAAAAACGGGTCGGGTCGTTTCAGAGGGTGATATAGAAATCTTGGAGATAGCAAATGGTAAACAAAGTGAGGGAAAAGCAAAACCAGAACTCTACTAGAGTTTCAAGAACTTCCAAGACAGTTCAGAGAATCGGAGAGAAGAAACATGGACTGAAGCTGAGAAAACACGAGTAGAAAAGGAACTAGAAAGCCAAGAACGCAAGCTTTACATTGTAAGCCTTTTAACTTCACAAAAGTGCATCTTTTTAGATTTCACTTATTCTAATATAGGTTCCATGGATTGCTCTTTTTCCATATATAAAATTAAAGATAACAAAATCAACAATAGAATTGGTTAAATTGAATTTTCTATGGAAACCATATGAGCAAGACAATGACATCGCGATATTGACAAATGCAGAAAGAGTTGAGAAGAACATGGTTGAAGTTGAACAACAACTTGGTTCTCGATAGGAGCTCACCATATCCATTTCTCACCTTTTTTTATTTCTTAACCAATTATTAGCATAGGGATTTTTACACCAATTTCAATTTCAGGTAGAAGAGGAGTATTTCATGGTCTAATGGAAGGTTTGCATCATCATTGGAAGCACATAGAGGTTGGGAAAGTTATCACAGTGCAGTAGATTATCTCAACAGTTGTTTACGCAACAAAAGGCCTTGAAGCAAGAGAGCAATGGAGTACTGGTCTAAACGAAGGACATGCGATACTCATATACCACGACAAGAACTACAAACGTCCTTCATCAAAACCGACAACACAAAAACTTGGTACCAAAGAAAAAGTTTTAACAAGATTTGTTGTGATGTAGTAACTCGGCCTAAGTCAAATGAATGAAGAAATCTTTCCTTTCATTTTTTTTGTTACTAGTAGAATCTTGTAAACCCCATTAGAATGCTCTTTTCTTTTGTTTTGTTATTGTTTGCATTGTGGAAGTCACTAAAGTCATGACTTTGCTTACTAGAGAGAGAGAGAGAAAGCAATAGTAGATTTAGAAGTGAGATTGATAAATTTTCAAGATTCTGCTTTTGGATGTGGTTGATGGAAAAATTATTTGCAAGGAAGAGCTCCATAAAGATTACCAAGGCAGATGTATTTTCTTTACCTGAATCACAATACACCATCGTTGGATCATAGCCTTCAAGTGTTGTATACTCTTTCATATCCGTTCAAATGTTACTGGTTCAAAAACTGCTTTCACATATCAATTATGGTGTGAAAGGGCAAAACGCCCACCTTTTGACACTTACTGTGCCTCATGGCTTTGTCAATCTGACTTCCTCACCTCCACTCGGCCACAAATACAACCGACACTTGCAACATTCCCTCTTTAAAATTCAAATCTAAATCTAAATTCAAATCTTTTATTCATCCTTTGTCCTCTATATGAAAATCCTTCCTCTCTTCTCTTGTATGTTAGCCTGAAAATGTATCCTCTGTTAACTTTAAAGAACATCCTTTTTCGATTAATTTTAACCATTTGGCCAAACAAAAAATATATAACGTACCTTATTGATCCAAGTGACAACAACGACCCATAAAAGGTTATAGATCAGAGGTATTATCTCTCTCTCGAATAATATATTCTCCATGCCTTAATGACAACAATTCAAGGGATTATAGATACCTTAATGATGACTCTTAAGACAAGACATAGAAAAATACAAGATTAGCAATTTTGAAGAAATGAGCTTTAAACACATCACTACACTCTTCAAAAAGTGTTGTTCTTAAACATATAATTATGTAGTTGAAGGACCTAGAGAAATCTCAGGAGCTTAACTTGGGTAAAGAACCAAGCATTACGGCATTAAAGGCGTATGCTTGGAAAATAAACTGCCCTCCAAAAATTAGGCATTTCATATGGCAGGCAACATCAGGTTCCCTTGCGGTAATGGAGAGGATTCACCATCGGGGGGTTAGGTGCTCTACCATATGCTTGAGATGTGGTATAGCGGAAGAAACGATTAATCATGCTTTGTTTGAGTGCCCAATAGTTCACGATATTTGGGCACTGTTTTTGGCACCAAGTGGGAGAGAAATTCTAGCATTTTCCTCCATTTATGCGAACATGAATTTTCTTTTTTTGGAGAATTACGAGTGCAAATACTAATAATGTAGATTGTAATGCATATCCATGGCTATTATGGTATATTTGGAAATCACGGAATAAAAGAGTGTTTTCAGGAATTGAGGCGGATGTACTTGTTGTTTTCAATACGGCGGTGAGCGATTGCCAAGAGTGGTTGGCTGCCCAATTAAGAGAGAGTGAAACAGAGGATACCATAAGTGAGGTACCACATGCGCCGTCGTTGAATTTACACCGAATGCGATGTCAAGTGGATGGATCTTGGAAGGGTAATGCGACTACCTCGGGCTTAGGATGGGTATGCCTCCATGGCGATACTATTCTCAGTTTAGGCGCCAAAGGTGTAAGCCAACGAAGGACTCCCTTACACGCGGAGATGGAGGCTCTAATATTGGCTATGACCTGTATGTTGGAAAGAGATAAGGAGTGCCAGACGTTTGAAACGGATTGTTCCGACCTAGTGGATATCGTCAATCACCCAGAGGAGTGGCCGGCGTTTTTGATTTTTTCAGTCAAGCTCAAGCGCTTACAAGATCGTCTACCCAATTTCTGCTTATCCCACATCCCTCGCACTATTAATATGAAGGCTGACTGCCTAGCCCGCGCAGCCAGAACACGAGATTTTAATTTTTCTTATGTAAGCAACAATATATCGATCTGGATTTCAAGATCGGATGGTGTTTTCTGATTAATAGTTAGGTTGACAAAAAAAAAAATGTAGTTGAAGTCTCTGAGAATGACCATGATTGTTCTAATGCAAACATTAAAGAACTCTCTTTGGTTTTTCAAACGCACCATAGCTGAATTCACCATTGCTGAATTTCTTTTGGAATAATTACAAGTTGTATATTATATTTTATAATAATGCATTCAACTATATTTAATGTATAAAATTACATTATAGTATTTTTCTAAACAATAAAATATATAAACCCGCACGTAGTGCGGATATTCACCTAATCTCTATTAATAATTCCAAAGAGTCGTGGAAAATTTAACCAGTTTAAAATATGTTATAGAAGCATGATTTTTTTTTCCGACCAATAAAAAAGAATCATGATTTTTTGTGTGTGTATTCTTAATACTATAGCCAAAATCAACTCATTATATGTTAAGTTTTATACGTTTCAAACTTAAAATTAGTTGGTAATTAGTGGAGATACTCATATTATTTATATATAAGTCAAGTATTTTTCTCATTTTTTTTATGAGGAATTTTTTCTATACATGTCCCCTCGAGATAATAGTCTTCTAGCTATCTCAAAGAATTGAACAATTTTTTTGGGCCATCAATTAGTGGGGTAAACAAACCCTTTGTAGACCGGATTATTGGGGCAACATGTGTTGGGCTCTTATACCATGGACATCAAATTTAAAATCAATTGACAATTAGTGTATATACCCATGTCCTTTATATTAGTCAAGTCTATTTTCATTCTTTTTGATGTATGATATTTTCTCCACACACTCCCTAAAAATACTGGTTCTTTTAGCCATTCATTTCGACAAAATTCATCATTATGAAAATCCAAAATTCTCGAAACCATCAAAAATGAAAGTATATGCAATTGTATATTGTCTGATATGTACTTTCTCTCAAGGTCCTCACTTCGATTAAAACAAATAAGGGATTTACAAATTTTCTCCATATTGATTGAGCATACACACTTGAAAATAACATATTTGTTTTACCAATTTACATAGCTAATTATGGCTTCCATTAATAAACTTTCTTTATTTTCTCATAAATGACTTGAAATTCGAAGAAAAACTAACTAATGAAAATATTTTACATTGTCATGATTTATATATTTGTTTTGTGTTCTATCATGAATTTGTTTTCTGATAAATTGTTTCTCAGTTTTACAGTTATAGTTTAAGGGTTATGCCATTATACTTATACATTTTCACTATCTACCAATCATAGGTTATATATTTTTTACTAGATTGTATAGTTTGATTATTTAATATAATCGTTAGTGCTAATGTTTTGTTGACATGAACTCGTGTTTTAAAAGGCATAAAGTAAAAGAAGTATACACTTATATCATGAGAAAAATGAAACATAAACACATTCATACATATTTATATATTAGTTATATGTAGAAAATAAATTATTATGTAAGTTTTGGATTTTGAAAAAATTTGCACGCATTAGGCCACATTCTACAAAACTTGATAGTCATCTGACCATTATTTGGTGGTACAGCCATATATTATTCTTTATTGGTTAGTTGTTTGTTGCAAAAAGATTTGCAAGCTTCTTCACAATTAGCAGGAGTTGGTTTGTTTGCCTCTTTCGTGCATTGATTCTGGATGCAATGCTTAACACACATTTCTACATTTATTGAATAAGAGTTTCGTGCCGAAAACATCATCATAAATATAGATACAAGCATGAAAACACTGCATACTTTCTTCAAAATTTGAATCGCCATATCGTATGTTTTGAACTACCACAAATTTTAAACTGAGTACTAGTTATAATTTATGTGATAATTGTGAACAAGTTATTTGGTGAATAATGTTGGGTTAGTCTTGGTGATTTATATGGTAAAACTAATGATATCTATTTTTAGTAATTGTTTTTTTAACAATAATTTGTTTGATTATTTCTCTCACTTGGGAATTGGAATTGATATAACGAAATAAGTTTTGTAGTTTTTGTTGTGTTTTCGTTGTCCGAACAAATTATTTCTATAAACAGGCCATATGGGAACCCACTAACTACTTCAACAAGCCTTACCAATCATCGACAAATGTATTCACAACCGGTTTAGTTCGATTCTATTTCTAGGTGACACAACCGACAAAAGAATGATACTTGATTCTCTTTTAATTAATTTGTAACAAAAAAACGATGCATTCAGATGTAAAAACTTTGTTATATTTAAATAGAATTTAAAATTCATTCAAAAAAAGGAAACAATATTCTAAATTGAAAGCGTGTTGGTCCGCAAATCAATGATTGCTCGTTTGGGTTTGGAGCAGACACTATGGTAGGATCTCAATAGCTATTGTCGTGTTATCCTATTTTTTTGTTTTTGCATTTCTTTATGTGAGGCTTAGAACTTAAATTAAAAAGTATTTAACATAATAATTTTTAGGATTAAGTACATAATAAAAAAACTCAAATTGAAAACATAATGTGCGCATAATATGATTTGCATGGTAATCTTGATTTTGAACTAGATATGTTCATGATCTTGCCTTTACATGTCTCTCTCTTCTCAAATCCTCCTCGAGCAAAATACCCTTCACCAATCTTCTGTGAACCAGTTGTTCCCTTAGCATCCATCTTTTTTTACCGTGGAGCTCTTACAATTGCCTCTAAAGAAAGCGTTTCTCAACCGTATCTGAGGGTCTTCTTGAACTAATTGTATTAAGAAGGCGAAAAACTTAACAATAGTATTGCGTGAACTTCATGGTAACAATCTTCAAGAAGGCTTATATATCCTCATAAATCGTAAGACTTGAATTACATATTGTAGAAAGATGCCATTTGGGTAAGAATTATAAAGATATAATCTTTCCAATGGTGACTATGTAGAGGCTGGAGATTCGTAACCAATGATCTTTCTCAAAACATGATGTCTTACATTCAAAATTATCATATTCTAGGCTTAGATGCGCGAGCATTCTCAGCTTCTACTATGATAAATTCTCTTTCCCATCAAATTGATTGACTATGATTCTCACGTTCGTCATATCTTTAATTGGTATATGATACCACTCACGATCGACCTTGGAATTGTATATGTATAAGAAATCGTGAAACAAAGTCATGTACAAAGACTTTACGAGTTCATGTCTCGATTGAGAACCTTATGTCCTCGCCAATCCATGCAAGAAATCTGTTAGATCACATAATTTACAACCTCAAGATCTCAATCTCAGCTGCAACAAGAAAATACTACAACACAAATGCAAACGGTGTATTTGAACTAACTGGTTCATTTATGTATTTGACTCTATTCACTAGTAGATTGAACCAACAATAAGAGTAATGCATCACTCATGAGTAGACATCAATCAAACTCATGAGTATATCTACAGTTGCAAGTTAGCAAATAACCAGATCAAGCCCTTATTTTTACTATTGCAATCAATATTTTGATTATATGCTAGTTCTAATGATCGTTATAGTCCACTAACTACTTCAACATGCCTTATACGCATCATCGGCAAATGTATTCACAACCGGTTTAGTTCGATTCGATTTCTAGGTAACATTAGATTTGAGACAGAACTTCAAGAATGATTAGTTTCACGACCTCTCTAGCTACAAGCGACAAAGAATGATACTTGATTCTCTTTCAATTAATTTGTAACAAAAAACGATGCATTCGGATGTAAAATTTTTTTTCTTTAAATAAAATTTAACTTTCATTAAAAAATGGAAACAATCTTGCAAATTGAAAGCGTCTTGGTCCGCAAATCCATGGTTGCTCGCTATTATCGTGTTATCATATTGTTTTTTTCGCATTTCTTTATGTGATGCTACAGACTTAAATACAAAAGTATTTAATATAATAAATTTTAGGATTAAAAACATATAATAAAAAAAACTCAAATTGAAAACATAATATACGCATAATATGATTTGCATGGTAATTTTGATTTAGAACTAGATATGTTCAAGATCTTGTCTTCACATGTCTCTCTCTTCTCAAATCCTCCTCAAGCAAAATACCATTCGCCAATCTTCTGTGAATTGGTTGTTCCCTTAGCATCCGTCTTTTTTTTTACCATGGAGCTCTTACAATTACCTTTAAAGAAAGCATTTCTCAACGGTATTTGAAGGTCTTCTTAAACTAGTCTTAATTAAAGTATTATAGTACTAGTTAAAGATTTGTTTTGTAAATATTATATAGACTAACAATTTTAATTAGTATTAAATTAACAATTCAAAATATGCTAATAGTAATAAAATTATTCAATGCAATTTACTAAAATTGTTACCTAAAATATATATTTCAAATCGTTTTTACTGTTTTAAGCCAATACTACATATCTTTTTTTCACCCATCAAACATTTTTTTGTCTTTTATTTTTACACATACCATAGTTATTTTGCGGATACATATTTTTGCATGATCCGCAGCTGTAATGTACCTAACAACTTTTTTATTTGTGTTGCTCGATTTGATGTCAACATTCCAATCCTAAATATATTTAACGTTACAGAAAATGAAAAGTGAAATCATATTCTAATTATAAGGAATGTGTGTCACAAAAGTGATAAATGTACCAAGATTTATTCCCAACTCTAGTCAAACCAATGTTTTTTTAAATCCGGAAGACAAACCGTAACATCTTCCGAGTCATTGGATCATCTGGTCGATTTGGATTGATGATATGCTCAAATTTACCCTGAGCTACTCTCTCAAATTAAGAGGTCGTCGTAGTAGGGGTCGAATCACTGGGAGTCAAATCAAACGATAGGAATATTGACTTCAAATTCGGCTAAGTAAAATAATATAAAATAAATAAAAAAGCAAATCGAAATAGAGAAAGATTGTTGATTTAAAATTCAATTAAACAAAGTGCTAGGCTTTTGGGTAATTCTCAGGATGAATCAGAATTGCAGGTTAAACAAAATCAGGATTTAATTAAGAACCGTTCTAGAACTTGGAACACTAATGTATAATTAACCAACTGTCGTTGCGAAAACTAACTATGTCTAAACCCTAGAAAACCAAATTTCTTTGCGAATTCAATCAATTTAAACAAGCATTAAATTCAAGTCCAATTTGTTCACAAAATCCCTAAACCAAATTTCTTTGCGAATAAGTAATTTTGCTCACCTAAAATCTAGTTCTGGCTAATCAATTACACTTTCGTGTCAATCTATCAACCTAAGATAGCTAATTTAGAGTGATCAATTCTAAATCAGAGTTCAAGCAATCTAGGTGAAGAACCTAACAGATAATCCTAACAAGTGAGTTTACCCTAACAATTCATCATCATTCCATTCGAACTACCCTAAACCTAACAAGCAAACTACTCAGACATGGCAGCAAAGCAAATCATAACTGAATAATAATGCATAGAGAAAGAGAATAAGAACAATAGGGTTCGAAGAATCTCAAAGTAATGAAGTAAACTTGTCTCCCTAAAAACCCTAAAAATCTCTCTCTAAACTTTGTTAAGTAAAATCTAAAAAAATGATCTAAAAACCTAAAATAAACTATTAATAGAGGTAAAACTCGTGGTGAGCTTTTATGACGGTCTATTGCTGCTTTCGGCCCATTAACTGGCGAATTTCCTTATTTAAAACGTATTTAGGTCGGTTTTTGCGCTGGCATGTCGATCGATCGTCTATGTGTATGTCGATCGACAGGTTTCAATGTAGCTGTCGATCGATCGTCCTTCTTGGTGCTGTCGATCGACAGGCTGCTTCATATCAACTTCTTTTCTTGCAAAATCCGGCTCCAACCTTGTTTACGCTTCAAAATGCACCGTATTCACCATATAAGCTCCTCACGTGTAATAACCTGTTAAGACACTAAAAAGACTCGAAATACAACGAAAAGACTCGATAAAAGGACTTATATCATGGTCGAAAACCGGTAAAAACCATGATATATCAACTCCCCCAGACTTAGCTTTTGCTTGCCCTCAAGCAAACTAGAGACTAAAACTGAAGTCGAGGTTTAAAAATCGCGAGAACTTACTTATCTTTGGGAACATTGCTTTCGCTTTCTTGACTCTTTCGCTGCATGTAAACAAAGTACCTTTGGCGGTCACGAATCTCAACCATCATAGGTTGGGCCTCAAATCTTAACCTGCAAACCCATCAGTTTCACATTCTCCTAACTGTTGCACACTCGATCGAAGTGATGATGGAATTCTCTCCAATGATATCAACCAAGTAAAAGGGCTAGGTGTGATGTAAAAGGCTTTTGTGTTTAAGTGGAGCTAAAGAGTGTTTAGGGTTACCGGGTTTTATTTGGTGGATGCAGACATTATGCATAATCACAAGAGAGAGTCGGGTCCAGTTGATGCCCACAGTTTCTCATTCACATTGCACTCCCTCCTCCAAAACGTTATTAGGAACCAAACACCTTCATATAATCATGTTCCACTTTCCACATCCAACTTCTTCATTCCTTGGGATTTTCTTTTGAAGCTAGAGACTTATTTAAATAATCATTTCCCTTTCCCTTTCTTACTTTTCGAAATAAAATATTTTAAATTTTTTTTTTTTTTTTTTTTTTCATAGCTATAAGGGGGGGGGAATGATTTTACAAAGATATTAGTCTCGAAAATTACCATTGTTGTGTATTAAATCCCAAGGAATGCTCAGCATTTCTGCTCTCTTTCAAGTACTCCTACCAAATCCTTTTCCTGTGCAATTTTTGTGAATGAAAAACTGCGTCGGACCTCTTTCTCTCCGGAGTTTATACACATGCCTGCACATAAAACTAAGGAAAAGAGACTGCATGAGGCTTGAACAAAAGGTTAAGGTTAGGGGTTGGGTACCAACTAAAAATGAGCTGGCCATTCAGGATCAACAAAGAGTGGTAAAGAGAATAAGGAGTCCTGAATGTTTTACTGTCGTGATATTATCAAAGAGAATATAGCGAAATGGAGATCAAGTGTGTTAGTCTGGAGTTTGATCTACTTCGTTCTGCAAATCGCGATAAGAGGGGAACCTGTACTATCATCTGATTTCGAATTCGTTCCATCCAAAAGCTTCATCGCAACAGCTAAAAGTTTCAAAAACTAAGCTTTATTCCTAAGAAAGATCATTATTCCCTACATTTTGACTCAATAAAAACAAAATTTTGACTACAAAATAGAAAACAATGTTAGTAACTACCTCCCCCAGACTTAAACAACATTGTCCCCAGTGTTATTAAATCTGAGATTGGTGAAAAGAAAAAGAAAAAGTCAGAAAATTTATGAAAATAATGAAATTCGGACCTGTTCTGCTGGCCTGTCGATCGATCAGCACGATGTGTGTCGAACGACAGGTCTTTATTGGGGCTGTCGATCGACAACCACCAGGTGTGTCGATCGACAGGCTCTCGGAAATTCTGAAAACTTGTCTTTGACGACTGATGTTGTTGGAGAAATCTAAAGAAAAACTGAAGATCACTGAAACAAAATACCATCAAATACCACAGCAAAGAGTCGCAAACAACAATGTTTACAAATCCTAAAAATTAAAAGGAAACAAAGAACAAACTGACTCAAAGAAAGAAAAATGACTCAAAAGAAAAGAAAAACTTACAGGTGGGTTGCCTCCCACCAAGCGCTTGTTTTCAGTCTTTAGCTGGACTGCGGATGACGTTCAGGCTGGAGGTGGATCACTGAAATGCACTCCCCCAGACTTGCAAGGAACAATACCAGGAAAGAGCTTCATAGTATTGTTTAGCATCTCTTGGACAACTATCTCTCCCTTGTCCCTCAACTCCGAAGGAATGACAATTCTGAACTTGGAGAATGCTTTAGAGGTTTTTCTGCGCTTCACCTTGGGGGACTCTTTGCACTTGAGATTTGCTGGAATGTTGATATCATGACGTGGAGTGGGATGAGACAACTTGAGAACGTTTTGAACCTTCTTCATCTCATTTTCAAAACCCAGCGTATCTCCAACATTGACACTCATACAGGAAGTTGATGTGACAAGAACCGAAGGATAGAAAACATCCTTGTTGATGTTCGAGAAGGAGATCCGCTTGTTAGGAAAATCCACCATTGCTCCCACTGTTGCAAGGAACTGTGCACCAAGAACCAATGGTTTACAGATATCATCTTTTCTCTCAATGATGTAGAAGTCCGTAGGAACAAAACAATCTCCTATTTGAATTGACACGTCAGGAATGAAGCCTTTAGAAATTGTAAATGATCTATCTATGAGCTCGATATAAGTCCTTGAAGGTTGTAACTCCAAAATTCCTAGCTTCTTTGCAACAGCCTCACACATAACATTCACATTGGCTCCTGTGTCGCATAAAGAATCCTTCAATTCTACACCATTGATCGAACAAGGAACCACAAACATCCCTGGATTCAACAACTTTGGCAGCTTCCTCAATGATGTTGGAGCTTGTTTCTCTTCCTCTCGAGGTGCTTTGTCACTGCCTTGGTTGATGCATGAAGGGTATAGACTCCTTGGATACGAAATTTTAGGCTTGTAGACACGTTCAATGGCGGTTTCCGACTGACATTCGAAAATCTTTGCATTTTTCGGGGCTGTCGATCGACACTCATCAGGTGTGTCGATCGACAGGGCTGCTGAAATCGTGTTCGTACCGAAATTTTCTGTAGCTGTCGATCGACAACCACCTGGTCTGTCGATCGACAGGCCCTCCGAAATCTCAAAATTAAAATTTTCTTCAGGAACCACGAGCAAGGCTTCATCTTCGCACTTCTCAACAGTTGGAAACAGTTGTTCTTCACTCTTTAACGTGATTGAATTGGAGAAATGCTTTGGGTTCATGTCAGATTTCCCTGGAAGACAACCTTCTTGTCTCTTTACATTTTCAGCAGTCTGAGCAACCTGAGTATCAAGCTTCTTCAAGTGAAAGTTGATGGCTTCTATTTTTCCATTGAGATTAGTGTACAGCCCGTCAATCTTCCCATTGATACTTACTGTTAGGGTTTGTTGCCCCTCAAGAAGCTGTTCGAACATACTCTTCAAGTCACTTTCTGAAGATTTAGCAGGAATCGGTTGATACAATGAAGATCCGTAGTTCCTCTGATTGTAATTGTTGTATCCCTTGTTCTCTGACTGATTCCCATACCGCTGATTCTGGTAGCCATTCTGGTTGATGTAATTAACATTTTCCTCAACAATCTCCGCTCCATTTGTTTGACCCGCTCCTCGTCTCCTTTCCTCGTCAATCTTCTTTGTACTATTGCTAGTAGATACGTTCTTGATGAGCTCAAAGCAATTAGCTGGGAACCTGGTTTTGAAATTCCCATTACTCGAAGCATCTAGAGTCATTTGATGTCTCCAATCCATTCCTCTGTAGAATATACCTAACAGCTGAACTTCTGTAAATCCGTGATGAGGACAATCTCTCTGATATCCCTTGAACCTTTCCCATGCAGCCTTGAAAGATTCTGTCATATTCTGAGCGAATGTTTGGATCTTAGCTCGTAGATCCTCTGAACGTGACTCATCGTAAAAGTGACTCAGGAAAGCACTCTTGGTATCTCTCCAAGTAGTCAGTGAGCCTGGCTCCAACTGCTTCAGCCAAGAGGCTGCCTCTCCAGCAAGAGAAAATGGAAACAGCTTGCACATAATATAATCTTCAGACACGTTGTTAGCCTTAATGCTAGATGCAAGATCCTCGAACATCTCAAGATGATCCATGGGGTGCTCTGATGGGTGCCCATGGAACTGATGTTGAGCCACAAGAGAGAAGTACGCAGGCTTCAACTCAAAATCCCTCCGCTCAAATCTAGGAGGTCGAATCGCTGCCCTGTTGGCGTAATGTTCTTCAGGACGGTAGTAGTCTCCCAAAGTACGTTGGTTAACTACCGCCTCCTGAGGTCTACGATTCGCCCGAGCCAGATGCTCGATCTCAGCGCGCTGGCGCTCCAACTCAACCCTTTGACGATCTAGCTCAGCACGCTCTGTTGCAACTGGATCCATAACCTCAATGATGTTACCAGCTTCATCAATGGGGTCTCCCTGATTGTTGTATCGATTGCCATCTCGATCAACATTCTCCCCTTCAGCATTCCGAAAAACCACTACAGCTCGATTAACCATCTTAGCCAACTGAAACACAAAAACAAAAGAAAACGCGTAAAATCGAACAAAAAAAACTTAGTCAGAATTCTAGACTCAAAATCCTATGGAAGATTTTGACTCCCCGGCAACGGCGCCAAAATTTGATATGCTCAAATTTACCCTGAGCTACTCTCTCAAATTAAGAGGTCGTCGTAGTAGGGGTCGAATCACTGGGAGTCAAATCAAACGATAGGAATATTGACTTCAAATTCGGCTAAGTAAAATAATATAAAATAAATAAAAAAGCAAATCGAAATAGAGAAAGATTGTTGATTTAAAATTCAATTAAACAAAGTGCTAGGCTTTTGGGTAATTCTCAGGATGAATCAGAATTGCAGGTTAAACAAAATCAGGATTTAATTAAGAACCGTTCTAGAACTTGGAACACTAATGTATAATTAACCAACTGTCGTTGCGAAAACTAACTATGTCTAAACCCTAGAAAACCAAATTTCTTTGCGAATTCAATCAATTTAAACAAGCATTAAATTCAAGTCCAATTTGTTCACAAAATCCCTAAACCAAATTTCTTTGCGAATAAGTAATTTTGCTCACCTAAAATCTAGTTCTGGCTAATCAATTACACTTTCGTGTCAATCTATCAACCTAAGATAGCTAATTTAGAGTGATCAATTCTAAATCAGAGTTCAAGCAATCTAGGTGAAGAACCTAACAGATAATCCTAACAAGTGAGTTTACCCTAACAATTCATCATCATTCCATTCGAACTACCCTAAACCTAACAAGCAAACTACTCAGACATGGCAGCAAAGCAAATCATAACTGAATAATAATGCATAGAGAAAGAGAATAAGAACAATAGGGTTCGAAGAATCTCAAAGTAATGAAGTAAACTTGTCTCCCTAAAAACCCTAAAAATCTCTCTCTAAACTTTGTTAAGTAAAATCTAAAAAAATGATCTAAAAACCTAAAATAAACTATTAATAGAGGTAAAACTCGTGGTGAGCTTTTATGACGGTCTATTGCTGCTTTCGGCCCATTAACTGGCGAATTTCCTTATTTAAAACGTATTTAGGTCGGTTTTTGCGCTGGCATGTCGATCGATCGTCTATGTGTATGTCGATCGACAGGTTTCAATGTAGCTGTCGATCGATCGTCCTTCTTGGTGCTGTCGATCGACAGGCTGCTTCATATCAACTTCTTTTCTTGCAAAATCCGGCTCCAACCTTGTTTACGCTTCAAAATGCACCGTATTCACCATATAAGCTCCTCACGTGTAATAACCTGTTAAGACACTAAAAAGACTCGAAATACAACGAAAAGACTCGATAAAAGGACTTATATCATGGTCGAAAACCGGTAAAAACCATGATATATCAATTGACTTTGGTCGATGAACTAATATTTAATTGTTATATATACTAGGTGATACTTTTTTTATATGGGGATATCAAAACAACTTATATTTTTTAACAAGAAAAAAACTTCGATATAATTTATATTATGAAACGGAGGGAGTAGTAGTTATCAAATATAAGACGGCCCACTTGATATTTTTTTCATAGGCCGACCCAAATATAAATATCAAATGGAGGAAAAAAAACAAGTTGGCTTTGTGACACCCGTGAACCAATTTTGAGGAAATTGGAGGGTGTGGTGATCGACACTAGTGAGGTGTGTCGATCAACAGACTGTGTTTTAACGCTTAAGGCCGGGTTATGCGAGTGGCTGTCGATCGACACACGTGGTGTATGTCGATCGACAAGGCTCTGAAGGAGCTGTCGATCGACACACATGGTGTATGTCGATCGACAGTGCCTTAATTGGCCAGTTTTCTGGTTCGATGTTGAATCGTTTGGTTGGACTGGGTCGGTTTAGGGAAACCTAGGGTTTCATATTTAAGGCTTTTGGCCGCATTCTGATCTAACCAAAGTCCCAAAATCAGTGGAAATGAGTTTGAGAGGAGTTTCTCTTGTTCCCTGAGAGTTTTGTGAGGAAGGTTTCGTTCTTGAGTGTTTTGGAGTAGAATTCGTGGTGGTTGTCGTGGATTTCGTTTCTAGCCTCAATTCCATCAGTTTCTATCAAAAATTGAAGGTGAGTGCGTGACCATGGCTTCTGGGCTGACGGATCGTTAGGGTTATTTGGTGATAGGTTTGGAACGAGTTGATTGATCTTGTGGTGATTTGATTGATCTTGGGGATTGTTGTTAGTTGGTTGTGATTGAGGTGTTTGCAGGTTTTCGTGCTGCCGCAGAGGAGGAATTGATCCGAGAGGATTATGATCGACTCCCTAGGAATCTAAGCATGGTTTGTCGAACGACACACACGAGGTATGTCGAACGACAGACCAATACGAAAGCTTTCGAACGACACACATAAGGTGTGTCGAACGACAGCCAGTTCACATGTTGTCGATCGACACCTAGTGGTTGTGTCGAACGACATGCATGTTCAGGGGGTGTCGATCGACACCTAGTGGTAGTGTCGATCGACAGCCTGTCTGAATGGATGTGGTTGAGCCTTTGTGTTTGTGTGCTGTGTGTGTTGTATGTTGCATGAGCGGTCCATCGTACCTGAGTGTGCAGTCGTAGATGGGATGACCGTCTCACTGGGTATTTATGATAATACTCACGCATATCTTTTTTCCATGAGGTAAAGGCAAATTGTGATCGTGGAATCACAGCTACGAAGAGGGAGATGATCTGGGGTCTCGTGTTTCGTGTTGTTTTCCTTTATCGTTTTAGAACGGCTGTTTAAGTTGCTGGATTGTGGAACCTGTTGATTTGGATTTGTAGTTGAACCAGTTATTTTAGTGGAATTGTTTTATTTGGTTTATTTGTTGGTTATCCGCTGTGTTATTGTCTGTGTGGTTTGTTTGGTTATTGAGGATAGGGGTGGGCTACCGGGTATACCGGTCGGTTCCGGGTATATACCGATCGGTTCTGGGTATGTGTGAATTGTGTGTCTTATACCCACATGACTACCGACTGCATACCGGGTCGGTTACGGTTAATACCCAGTTGGACCGAGACCGACCGAACTAACCGAAATGCAATAAAATTATGAGTTTATGAGTTACGACTACTGCTTATATGTACTATTGTACTAACTACTAAGCTTAGATAAGCTTTAAACCTGTCATGTTGTGTTCTTGTTCTTACTTCTCTTCGGACATAAAGTCAAATAAGCTATAAACTAAGAAAATAGCGAATCAAAGTCTCAAAAGTCACATCAACAACAAGTATTAAAACCAGAACAATAAAGCCAACAAAGTCTTAGAAACTGAAACATGTTCTTAAAACCAGAAGATAAAAAACCAACATAAAAACCATAACATAAAAAACCAAAACAAAGTCTTAAACTCTCAATTCAAAGCAAAAGTAAAAACCAAAAGCCAAAAGCAAACTGCGAAAGTCTCAAAGTAAATGAAGCAATGTAACAAGTTCTTCATGAAACTCTGCTTCTCTCACTCTAGTCTTTGAAAGTTGAATTCAGGTTCACTCTAAAGAAAAACGAAAAAACATCATGTTAGAAATCGAAAACGTCGAGGAAATCGGAAAGAGAGTTCAAATGCAAGAAAATTACCTCTCATAAGACATCTTGTAGTTGTATATCCGCAAGCAATTGTTCAATTGTTCAATTCTCACAAAACAAAACAATCTTATAATGGAAACTAAACATAACATACTAAACTTAGCCGGAACAAACAAGAATATCAAAGAGATGAACAAATCAAACTACATTTAAATATGAAATCCACCAAACTTGAATCATAAAACCCAAATCAAAACACACCCATACATATCAAAGAGATGAACAAGAATGAACGTTTGTTTGGATCAATCAACACAAGTTACACAACAATAAAAATCAAAATTTTAAGAATCTAAAACAAATAAATAATCAAAATATTAAAAAAATCAGAAGGCGTAAACGTACTTGTGATTATATATTCCCAAATCCTAAAGCTTCTAGCCTTCTAATTGAATTATAAATTAGAGATTCAGAGACATACCTTCGAATTCGGTAAGCTTCTCGACGAGTCTGCGCTGCAGCAGTGGTGAGCGTTGTGATTGAAGGCTGTAGCTTTGTAATTAGGGCTTCCCATCTTCAAATATATATATAGTAGGCATATGTGAATCAAATCACGAAATCAGCTCCTTCAAATCTTCAGAAATATCTGAGAATCAAATCAAATTAGCAAATATATGGAAAGTTAAGAGATTCGCGAATGGAAATCCTTGAGGAAGAAGAGTTTTCTTCGAGCATATTAAGAAAATGTGAAACCTCTAAGTGTATAAGAGACTTTCTACTCGGATCACTAAAAACCGACCGGGTTTTCGGTATTAACCGATACCGATCCGAGACCGATTGCAATAATTCTCCATAACCATTGGATAATATAGCCATTACCGATTCCAATATCCTACCGGTTTTCCGGGTCGGTTCCGGTTCGGTTTATCGATACCGGTTTTTATGCCCAGCCCTAATTGAGGATAACATTTATGGGAATGCTAGTTCGAGACGAAGGTATGTTTGTTAAAAAAAACGTGTCGGGTCATTTCAGTTTCGTATCAGAGCCTAACAGTTTTAGGACGGGATAAAATTGCAAGGATTGTAATTTGGATAAATTGACAATTCTATAGGTTTGAGGGTTCTAAATCATCTTCATTCAAGCCTTCAAAGAGATTTCACGGTAAGTGTTGTTTGTTTTGTGTTTTGTTCTTTAGTGCTTAGCGTGTGCTTTGGTAGTACAATGTTCGCTAGAGGCACTAGAGAATGTGGCCTTGGTGGCCGGGTGACTGTGGAGGTCAGGATTGTGGTCGAGGACCAGTAAGTGAGTCGGCTGGGGATGCGGCTCAGGGTTCCACGTTTGAGACTATGACAGATCCGTAGACGTATCAGGAGGGTCTGTGTATTAGTGTGAGTGCCAGTGGGAGTGCATGTGTGAGAGCCGGTGTGAGGGCTATGGGGCCAGGGCTGGTACTCGAGCTAGTGTTGGATTGGCTCTTTGTTAACGTGCGCCCGCAGGAGGAGTCCTGGTGACGAGATGATCGTTTGACAGATCTGTTGCAGTAGTTGTTGTATCGGGCGCTAGGGAGTGAGTCTGCCGGGAGTGCGGCTCAGAGTGTTACGCTTGTGGTTGAGAGTGATCCGTAGACGCTTCAAGACGGCTTGAGCGCCATTGAGACTGCCAGCGTGCAGCCAAGTGTGAGAGCCAGTGTGAGGGCTGGTGGGGATAGTGTGGTCCCAGGTTGGCTGCTGGGGGCCGGTGTGGGTCCTCGTGAGGTTGGTAGTGCGGGTGCGTCCGCGGGTGGGGCTCAAGGTCGAGATGATCGTCTGGTGGATTGGCTTCAGCAGTTTGGGAGCGGTTACTAAGTGCGGTGCCAATTAGGCTCTGGTGATGCCACGAGTGGCAGAGTGCGGCCGAGGGCTGCGGTTGTTGGTAGGGTTCCTTCTTATCTTCGGATAAGGGAACAGGTGCAGAGGATTGGTATAAGATTCTTTGCGAGTGGTGTGTTGCAGCTAGGAGGGTTTAGGTAGTGTTGGCCTGGGCGGACTTTTGGGCAGAGTGTAATGCCAAGTTCTTTCCTCAAGAGGCTGCGGATCGTTTAGAGACGAGGTTTTTGGATTTGGATCTGGGAGGAAATCAGTTCGTGGGTATGATTTGGAGTTTAACCGACTCCTGGTTTATTCTGGTTCATGCTGGGAGGAACATGGAGGGCGAGGAGGCCCAGGATAGGAGGTTCTTGAGAGGACTTCGATCAGATGGAGGACACGGTGCGGAGTGTCCATGTATGTTACGAGAGCATAGTTGGCTAAGACTGGTAGAGACGTTGTCCAGGACTCAAGGGAGCAGGCTGTGGTGGTTAGCCCAGCTGTTCAGTCTATTAAGTCTCGGTAGCAGGTGATACCTGGCATGGCGGCAAGCCTGCGCAGGGACAGAAGAGGAAGTGGGAGGATACTTCCGGGTTGAGTTAGAGTGGCCAAGGATGCTTCGGGTGTAGAAGCATGGGTCATAGTTGGCGAGCTTGTTAGGTTTCTTAGCACAGGCGAGTTGTGTGGAGACCTTGGTAGTGGGCAGTAATGAGTCCCACGTGTGGTTTGAGTCTAAAGCATCATTTCTTAATCACTTCGGAGCGTGCTGAGCGGAGCGGTCATCGAAGTGGCGCTGGTTAGCGGACTAGACCGGTTATGGTTGTTGGAGGAAAGTTACTAGTTACTCATGGCCGGGCGAGAAGCGTGGAGATTCTAGTGGCTGGTAAGTTGATGCAGGCGGACTTGGTGATCAGCCCAGTAGAACTGTATGATATTATCTTGGGTATGGATCGGCTTGATCAGTACATAGTTCATCTGGATTGTCGCCGGGGTCGTGTTGTGTTTGAGCGTGGTGGAGGAAGGTAGGTTTATCAGGGAGTGAGACCGACTTCTGAGAGTCTCGTGATCTCTCGGGTGTAGGCTGAGCCTATGACTGAGGGGTTGCGAGGCTTACTTTGAGACTGTTTTGGTGGCGGAGTCTGTAGGTGAGGTTGCAATGAGGGATATTTGGGTTGTCCAGGGTTGTGAGGATGTCTTTCTGTCGTTGCAGGGATTACCGTTGTCGCGGTCGGATCCTTCCACGATTGAGTTAGAACCTGGGACGACGCCGTTATCTAAGGCACTTTACCGGATGGCTCCAGCAGAGTTGGAAGAGCCGATGAGGCGGTTAGAGGATTTGTTGTGTACTTCACCGTGGGGAGAACCGGTGCTGCTTATGAAAAAGAAGTGTGGTTATTTCCGGTTGTGCATCGATTATCGAAGGCTTAACCGAGTCACCGTAAAGAACACGAGGTGTGTCGAACGACAGACCAGTACGAAGGCTGTCGAACGACACACATAAGGTGTGTCGAACGACAGCCAGTTTACATGTTGTCGATCGACACCTAGTGGTTGTGTCGAACGACAAGCATGTTCAGGGGGTGTCGATCGACACCTAGTGGTAGTGTCGATCGACAGCCTGTCTGAATGGCTGTGGTTGAGCCTTTGTGTTTGTGTGTTGTGTGTGTTGTATGTTGCATGAGCGGTCCATCGTGACTGAGTGCGCAGTCGTAGATGGGATGACCGTCTCACTGGGTATTTATGATAATACTTACGCATCTCTTTTTTCCATGTGATGCAGGTAAAGGCAAATTGTGATCGTGGAATCACGGCTACGAAGAGGGAGATGATCTGGGGTCTCTTGTTTCGTGTTGTTTTCCTTTATCGTTTTAGAACGGCTGTTTAGGTTGCTGGATTGTGGAACCTGTTGATTTGGATTTGTAGTTAAACCGGTTATTTTAGTGGAATTGTTTTATTTGGTTTATTTGTTGGTTATCCGCTGTGTTATTGTCTGTGTGGTTTGTTTGGTTGTTGAGGATAGCATTTATGGGAATGCTAGTCCGAGACCAAGGTTTGTTTGTTAAAAAAAAAATGGGTCGGGTCGTTTCAGGCTTCAAAATGCAAATCGAACCAAACCGGATTTTAAGATTACTGAATCTATTGGTTTGAATCGGTTTTCTATTGCTATTTGTTGTAACCAATGTTCAAAAATTCGGTAGGTGGTAATCGGATGGTTGAGGTGGGTCTAACGCCGTCGGAAATTAATGGGAGATTTATTTTAGGGATTTTATCTAGTTTCATGTATATATATTAAAAATCTTAATACAAAGCGACCAAGCTTTAGTCCCAAGCTTTAGTCAATCTGCAACCCTAAAACAAAGCGGCTGCTCAATTTATTTTTGTTTTTGATTTCTATTTTTATTTTTGTCTTCAATGGCGTCTTCGAGCTTCTTCTTCTTGGACGTTGCTAGTGACGACGAGCTCGAACATGATAGAGTGAGCAGAGAGGATCGTAATGGAGAAGAGGAAGATGACGACGAAGAAGAAGAAGAAAACGAGAAGAGGAAACACCGATGTTGGGGAAGAACACGCTCGCCGACATACAACTTCTATCTTAAAAGCTATGGAGTATCGTTCTCGTTCTGTATTCTACTGTGAATGTGAAGGAGGAGTATGTTTCGGAAGACTACGACGATGCAGGTGATTCAAAAGCACAATGTTGCTAAGCCGATGTTTTTCTCTACTGTGGAAGGAGTTTCGTTTCAAGCTGATTCTTTCATGGAGCTTAATCTCTCTCGTCCTTTGCTTCGAGCTTGTGAGACTCTTGCTTACAAGAAACCTAGTCCGATTCAGGTCCAATTCTTCCTTAAGTTTTAGATTTGGTTACTAATGTTTTTTGAGTTACATCTTAATGTTGTAAATGCAGGCAGCATGTATACCTTTAGCACCTACTGGATCAGGGAAGGTGAGTAGTTGTTCCAGGATTCTCAGATTGTTTCACTAGAAATGTGGAGTTTTGATCATCTTGTTTTAATAGACTGCTGCGTTGGCTTTACCTACTCTTGAGAGGTTGCTCTTCCGTCCCAAGCGGGTCTTTGCTACTAGAGTGCTTATTCTCACTCCTTAGTTGGTTTAGCTTGGCTTGGCCTCTGCAACAATATCTAAACCTTTGAGAAGCTGGTTTTTGTTGTTTTTTATGTCAATATGTTTTGCAGGATTCACAGTATGATTCAGAAGCTTGCGCAGTTTACTGATATCAAATGTGGATTGATTGTAGGAGGGCTTTCTGTAAGGGTATGGTGGATTCTATCTGTCTCTTATGTTGGAAACATTTCATGTTTTGGCTTAGATTATTTTGGAGAATTGGTCTTTCCTGCTGTTATACAGATCTCAGTATGCATTATTTAATGCTTGAGAGCAAGCTCATTTCCTCTCTAATAAATGTATCTGAAAATGAAAATTTTGGAATCTTTCATGTTTCTTCTCTTAGGAGCAAGAGGTGGTTCTCAGGTCTATGCCAGATATTGTCATGGCGACTCCTGGACGTATGATAGATCATTTGCGTAATTCTTTATCTGTCGATTTGGATGATCTAGCGGTCGTAATTCTCGATGAAGCAGATCGTCTTCTACAGACTGGGTTTGCCACTGAAATACAAGAGCTGGTATCTTTCCTATTTTTTTACATTTTTCTGTTTGGCATCTTAGGCTCCTGTAAACATATGATATTTAACTGTTGTTAGTTCGTCTTGTCTTTGTCTAGTTTCTAGTATGCAGAAGTAGACATTTAAGTATTTTAAAGTGACAGGAGAGTTTATGCTAGGCTGTTTGTTGTTGGATATAAATACGAATCTACATCTGCTTGCAGGTTCGCTTATGTCCCAAGAGAAGACAAACAATGCTCTTCTCAGCCACAATGACTGAAGAAGTTAAAGAGGTTGTCAAACTTTCCTTGAACAAACCGCTACGTCTCTCAGCTGATCCTTCAGCTAAAAGGCCACCTGGCTTGACTGAAGAGTATGTCAGCCACTATTTATCATTTCCAAGCTTCTAAATAGCCCAAACATATATATCCATGAATAAAAATTTCTGATGTTTATAGCTAACTCGTTAGCTCTTAAATGCAGGGTGGTAAGAATACGCAGGACTCGTGAGGCAAACCAGGAAGCTGTTCTTCTTTCATTGTGCACAAGAACTTTTAAATCAAAAGTCATAATCTTTAGTTTTCCAGGTGATCCTCACAACCGCTTTTGCTATCTCTCCTCTTTTATCATTGCAGGGACTTGACATCATTGGTGTCCAGACAGTTATAAATTATGCATGTCCTCGGGAAATAGACAGGTAAATCGAAGATATTTCCTGTGTTATTATTGAATTGATCAGCCCGAGCTGATGCGGCAACAACTTTGTTTATTTTGATTTTTCAGTTATGTTCACCGAGTTGGACAGCTAGGGCTGGAAGGGAAGGTTATGCTGTAACGTTTGTGACCGATCACTTCTAAAAGTCATTGTAAGCAAATCTTCGAACATACACTTGGGTCCTGCTTTTGTCGATTTCATTACTGCTTTAGTTTGGACATAGTAATCGAATATCATTCTTCTGTTACAAGGCAAAGAAGGTTGGTTCGAAGTTGAAGAGCCGAATCGTTCCAGAGCATTCAGTCGCCAAGTGGTCTCAGATAATCGATGAAATGGAAGACCAATATTCTGCTGTTATTGGAGCAGAGAGGTAACATTTACATTTTACACCCTTCAATTTTTACACGGAGAATTCATTGATCTGCATACTTAAGTTTTATGGTGTTTTCATTAATTTCAGGGAAGAGAGAGCTCTAGGGAACCCTTCTGGCGAACTAGTTAGTGCTGATAAAGCAGAGGACCTCAAAATGAAGGAGAAGAGAAAACGAGAACGAGAGGTCTGTTCATCGCTTTTCAGTTCCATAATCGTTTTTTGTTTGGACTTGATTCTCATTATCTTCTCCCTAGAGGACTAATAATTCTTTTGATCATGCAAGTACAGAAGAATCTTCCGAGGAAAAAACGTAGAAAGCTAGAAGCTGCCAGAGAGATGCTAGAGGATAACGAAGGAGAAGAAGAAGATGAAGAATAAGGAGAAGAAAAACAAGGAAGATCAAGAGTAAGTATTTTCAGTGATTATACATCCATCACTCTCTCGCCGATATAATGAAACTTCGTATTGATTTTAAATTGAAGTTTATTTAAGATGGTAAGAAACCTTACTTGAATCTCCGGTTCTTTGAAACATAATAATTAAAATTGAAGTTTATTATTAACCACAATATGTAATTTGTTGGGTCTAAAATGAGGTTTCTAACTATTTCTTCTTGCGCAGATATAAACGTAGGTAAGAAGAAAAGTCTTTTTGAGAAGATACCGAAGGACAACAACCCCACGAGAAAAATAACATTTCTTTTGCGATGGGTTTAAAACATTTTTGTTATGTACTAATATCACTACGAAAACGATAATGACATTCGCAAATTTTGTTTAAACTATGATTTTTAGTATAATCTTGGGTTCACAGAACGGTATGTTATGAAAAACAAAATGTAAAATCATTTGATATACAAACAACCAACAACGTAACAAACAAATTATCTTATGAATCAAATTAAAAAAATGGGGGGACAAAAAGAGACGGTCACACACTTCACAATTGGAAAAGAGAGTGAGGTGGTTTGCCGCTAATTTTTGTTTTGTTTTGTCTTGCTTACACTCTTCTTTTATTCTCTTCTTAACGCTTCACCACCAAATTTTACCACAACTCTATTAATAATACTCTATACGCAAAATCATGTGATTAGATAACTCAATATGTACCATATTAACTAAATCACCACTCTAACCAATTAAACCGACTATGTACACAAGATTAGTATCTCCCTCAAGATGTGTTGTAGATATTAAGTAGGCTCATCTTGGATTTAAGATATTCAAACGGAACAAGGAATAATGATTTAATGAGAATGTTTACTACTTGATCTTCAGTCTTGACACGAAGCGTCTTTAGCAAACCTCATACCAGTCTTTTTCGAACCGAATGACAATCGTTTTCGATATGGTGAAAAACAGGGTTAGTGGCAATGTGGATCGCAACAGTGCTATCAGAGTACAAAACTGGTGTAGGAACAGGTACACGCAAGTCCACAAGTAATTTATTCATCCTTGTGATCTCTCTAGAAGCCTAAGAGAGTGCTCTATTAAGGAGGAAGTCTATCAAGGAGAGTTAAGACCGATGCTATCAAGACATGGCCGAACTTCTCCAAGCAACACTTCGGTATGGACAGTACGAACATGTACGGACACAGTACAGACAGTACGAACAAGTACGGACCGAAGCAACAATCCGGACTTTGAAGGCATTTCCCGGATTGTGTATGGACTGTACGGGCTGTACGGCCAAGTACACATCCGTACAGAAGGTACAAGGAGCCGTTGGACACTTGTGTTTGAATAAAGAAGATTCAAAGGAGAATATGACCGTTACATATGGATCAGAATTGGAGAAGGAAGAAGACAAGGGATAAAGAAACCACTTGCAACCTTATCTTCAAGGAATCTTTTCACAGTATTTTGAAAAGTAAAGGCTCCTCATGTAACGGCTATAAGCCTTTGGTTCTCTATATAAACACTTGTAATGCCACTTGAATCTATAACATTGATAATAAGAAGTGATCTTTCTCTCTTAAGTAATTAGCTTAATCTTTCAATGTAATCTTTAAGTAGTTTGCTTTTGTAGAAAGGCTGCCATTAAGGCAGCCTTATCACTTCTCAAACACTTCACTAAACTCTTCTTAATCTCTTATTTACTTGCTTAATCTCTAGTTAATTGATTCATAGATCCGTTCTTTACATAGCACACAAACCAAAAGTGTTGTGATGCTTATAACGGATCTAGCTTCATACTAGAGTAAATATACTTGTTAGGATCGGTTTTACTCTCTAGTAATCTCGGTTCTATCAAACTCTAATGAGTGAATTCCATCACAAGTTGATGGTCTCCTCTTAAACTTGAGAATGAGTTATTTGTGTGGGTTTAAGAGGATTCAATCACAAGTTGATTGTATCCTTTATTCATGAGCTTAATCTCATGAATTCCAACATGGTATTATAGAGCAAGGTTCTCTTGGTTCCACCTAAAACTCAATTCTCATTTCTGTTTTTGTTCTATTCTCTTCCATTTGTTGTGCAAGCCTAGATTCGTTTGTTTTTGGTCTTTATTGGAGATCCTAAACCAAGCTTGAGGGAGGGAATAGATCCAAAAATCCAAAGTCTTCAACCTTAGCTTTATCAAATGAATAATAGCTTTTACATGGTAAAGATCTTTGGTCTAGTTTTCTTTTCTTTAAAACCATGAAAAACACTAAAATTTGTGTTATTTCGTGGTCCTAGTTGATTAAAGCTCATGGGAAACAACTTGTTCATGTGTTATTCCGTGAGTACTTGTGTTAAATCGGTGGGAAAATCAATTTTCCATCGGTTCCATTCTGTTCCAGCCATTGAAACATCATAGTTTTGTGATTATTGGTGTTCTTGGCTGCCATTTGCTTCCGCTAAACTCAAGAAAACATAGCCAAGTCTCTGTCCATAAGAAATCTTGAGCAAAACTCGATAAAACACTCTCGATTGTTACTGGTTTTCTTCAAAGTTCTTGATGAATATTTGAAGTTCCCAAAAATCAGAGATGTTGAAGGATAAACAAAGAGCAAACTCTTGTCAATGTCCAAAATTTCTATTCTCTTATTCTCCATTCTCTTCTCTCTTTAATTTTACTTATTCTATAATTCTCTAAATACTTTATATTCTCTATAATCTCTATAATACTCTATACTCTCTTTATTCTTCATTATACTCTAAATAAGTGCAGCAGCAAGCTTGGAAATTGATCAAGATAACCATTGAGCTTCGGAGACCACAAAACAAGCCCAACATAGTCTAAACCGAGGCTGACTTGAAGAGGCTGACCGAAGAGGCTGACCTGATGATTGCGGTTCTTAAGGTGGCTATGGTGGAAGCTATAGTGGAGAGGCAAGCCGATGGTAGACTATGATTCAATGCAAAGCGGTTGAAGAAGCTTAAAATTGCGGGGGAGTTGAAGACTCCAACTCTCGGCCAAATGAAGTCCATTCCAAAATCAGGCTATCTCTTTACCTTAAATCTATTTCAATATGTTTAAACATTTGAAATTCACTTAGAACTGTTTTATGTTGCTAAAATCAGTAGAAAGCCTAGGAGTGGTTAATAAATCAGATTGCAAACTGAATTTTGCAAATTGAAGTTCATATGCATTAAATCAAATGGGATTGAATTGTTAAAATCAGTAGGCTATGGTTAAAGTAAAATCAATACCTTAGCTTGGTTCAATTTGATTAAGTTATGAATAAGTGTTTAAAAAGACTCTTTTTTCCTTTTGTTTAGCTTAATTTTCATCTAAATTATACTTACCTTATTTTCTGAAATTTCTTATAGGAGATTCAAGAAAAAGGGGTCTTAGATGCAAACGCTTAAAACAAGAAGGAAAGTGGAGTCCAAGAAAGATGAAAAGGCTACTCTCTTAACTCTTACCCATTTAAATTTTTAAATTCATCACCTTAGTTTAAATTTTATCTTGGCTTGAAATCTCTCATTTGAAAATTCTTTAGAATTTCATTTATGTGTTTCTTAATCCCCACGACATATACTTTAAATTTTCTCTTTAAATCTCATAATGAAGGTTAAAGGGAAGGAGGAATGCGTGGACATACTCTAAAGAAGCACTAGATGGAACAAAGAGCTCCATAAAGAGTGAAATCAAGTCAAGAAAGGCCAAGAAATGAAATGAAGCACTTGGAAGAAAAGCGCCGATTATAAATCATGTTCAAACCGGAGTCAAGATACATCAATCCACCGTAAAGGCTATACTCTTTTTCCCTTAGCAAGGTTTTATCTCATGAGGTTTTCCTTGTTGAGGTTTTTAATGAGGTAGTCATTTGCGCTTGGCAATCTTGGCCTTTGGTCCTTCGGCCGCTGGCCTTTGGCGTCTCGACGACCAAGCTTGCGGGGGAGTATTAAGGAGGAAGTCTATCAAGGAGAGTTAAGGCCGATGCTATCAAGACATGGCCGAACTTCTCCAAGCAACACTTCGGTACGGATAGTACGGACACAGTACGGACAAGTACGGACCGAAGCAACAATCCAGACTTTGAAGGCATTTCCCGGATTGTGTATGGACTGTACGGGCTGTACGGCCAAGTACACATCCGTACAGAAGGTACAAGGAGTCGTTGGACACTTGTGTTTGAATAAAGAAGGTTCAAAGGAGAATATGACCATTGCATATGGATCCGAATTGGAGAAGGAAGAAGACAAGGGATAAAGAGACCACTTGCAACCTTATCTTCAAGGAATCTTTTCAAAGTATTTTGAAAAGTAAAGGCTCCTCATGTAACGGCTATAAGCCTTTGGTTCTCTATATAAACACTTGTAATGCCACATGAATCTATAACATTGATAATAAGAAGTGATCTTTCTCTCTTAAGTAATTAGCTTAATCTTTCAATGTAATCTTTAAGTAGTTTGCTTTTGTAAAAAGGCTGCCATTAAGGCAGCCTTATCACTTCTCAAACACTTCACTAAACTCTTCTTAATCTCTTATTTACTTGCTTAATCTCTAGTTAATTGATTCATAGATCCATTCTTTACATAGCACACAAACCAAAAGTGTTGTGATGCTTATAACGGATCTAGCTTCATACTAGAGTAAATATACTTGTTAGGATTAGTTTTACTCTCTTAAACTTGAGAATGAGTTATTTGTGTGGGTTTAAGAGGATTCAATCACAAGTTGATTGTATCCTCCATTCATGAGCTTAATCTCATGAATTCCAACATGCTTTGTATTCAGCGTCAGTGGAGAAGTGTCACCCTGACAGTGCTATACCCACACTTGTCAATAGTCGGCTCTAAGACCACTTATAACGCCTTGACCGCCCAGCCGTGGGCCCCACGTCCACTCTCGGCTCGCAAGCTGAGACTTCTCCGACAGTCGGTGAGTTAGTCCGGGAGGCTCGAAATTCATGTTTGATGAGCCTGCAATCACCACGCGATCTTTCCCCGTGTTTTAGCCTCACTCGCACGGTACTGGAAATGACTTACTAGTAGGTCACCCATCTTTCGATTGCTCTAGCTTAAGCACGGTTAACTTTGGAGTTCTCTCAAGACAAGTGACCGAAAAGATAAAAACACTTTGGTGACATATATAGTCAAATTAATTCTTTTAACCCTCTCCGCATGCACCACATAAATATTAGTTTGAAAATATGAACAAGTAAATGGTAACATTCAATATTAGTTTCTCATATACAATTGATAATCCTATGTAGTTATAATATATGATAATTTAATGTTTGATTTATTTTATTTAAATATGTATTCATGAAAATTATGTCAGAATAAGATTGTTTTACTAAAACAAGCTCTAATTGGTCGTGTTGTAATTTCGGTTATGTAACATAATCAAAGTTGTTACTAATAATGCATAACGTTGTGTGATGAATTCAAGTTTGAAATATGTTATGAATAATTTTATGAGTTGTAAAACTTTATTTTAGTATCCTCTAAGTTTTTTTATTCAAGTTATGCATTGTTATAAAGCTATTTTACGGTTTACATAGAAGAGTTTATTTTAGTATCGTCTAAACTCTTCTATTCAAGTTATTCTTTGTTATAAATTTTATTCTTCTTAAAACTATATTCCTACGCAGGGCGCGGAAATCACCCTATATATTTTCATTAAGAAAGTATACACACATACAAAAGTAAACAATATATATTTTCATTCTAGTGAAATTGTAATACTTACAAAATAACAAACAAACATATAATAAAGAAACATAAATCATCAGCAATAGTACAAATGAAAAAAAAAATCATATATATATATATGAGAAAATTATGGCAATTGCCGTTTTCTTTTTAATTTCTTGTCAAATGTGCCATTGCTCTAATTTTCTTACAAAATTTGCCATTATCTCAATTTCAATGGCAATTTGGTTTGAGTGAAAGATAATTTTGCCCTTATCTCACTTTTTCTTTTTTTTTGTCTTATTATATATATTGTCCATTTCCGTCTTAATTTTGTCCTCCAACCATGGTCTTCATCGTGATTTAATATTCCGGCCACCGTTTCCGTCGCCAATTTTGTTCTCCGGTCATCGTCTCCGTCACTATATTGTCCACCAAGTCATTATATTGTCCACTGTTGTTTTTATTTTGTCCTCCGACCACCCCCTCCGTCGTTATCTTGTCTTCCGACCACAGTCTCCGTCGTTATTTTGTCCTTTGACCACCGTCTCCGTCGCTATCTTGTCCTTCAATCACCGTTTTCGTCGTTATTTTGTCTACCAATTCGCGATATTGTCCACCATCGATGCCTCCAATTTGTTCACCATCAATGCCTCCTTCGTCATATTTGTTGTCACCACCGGCCACTATCATCTACCATTTTTTCTCAATGAGAGAGAAATAAAGAGAGAAAGAGAAAAACAAGAAAAAATAGATATGAGATTTATGGTTAGAGAAGAAGATAAGGAGTGAGAGAGTGTAGGTCAAACATGTAATTTACCTTCCACTAAACAAAAAAATTGGTAAATGACAGATTCTATAAGAAAATTAGAATAATGACATATTTGATAAAAAAATTGAAAAGAAAATGACAATTGCCATAATTTTCTATATATACTATAGAAATTAGAGGAAGGAAGAAGATTCTTTGTATAGAAAACAAAATAGGGTAATTGTAGTGTATAACACAAAAAAAAATTATAACGCATCCAATAGCACAATTTACTGTGCTCCTCTGTATTATGTATTAATGACAAAAATGCCCTCAATTACAAACTCAGTTTTTTGGGTTTGGGGTTTAGGGTTCAGTTTTGAATGTTAAATTTTTGGGTTTGGGTTAACTATTCCAAACTTAGGATATAGTTTTAGGGGGTAGGGTTTGGGTTTGGGGTTTAGGGTTTAGTTTTGAATGTTAAATTTTTGGGTTAACTATTTCAAACTTAGGGTATAGTTTTAGGGGGTAGGGTTTTGGGTTTGGGGTTTAGGGTTTAGTTTTGAATGTTAAATTTTTGGGTTTGGGTTAACTATTCCAAAATTAGGGTATAATTTTAGGGGGTAGGGTTTGGGTTTGGGGTTTAGGTTTGAGGGTTAAAAGGTAAAAGTACATGTAACTTAATTATAATTATTGTTAGTCTCCTAATTATAATTATTACATGGCTATTACACAAATTAATTTTATAATTTGTGTTATTTTGCTAAAAGACCCAAACAAAATATACTAGAAACGGAAAAAAAAGGAAAAAAAAATATATTAATAGTTTTAGTGTCGGTGAATTCCCAAACTTGTCTTTCTTTTTCTTCTCCTCACGTCTTTAAACTCTCCGCTTGTAACCGTTTTTCGCCGTCAATATTCTCTAACCTTTCTTCCAAAACCAGATCGATGATTCTCTGAACACCTCTTGATTCTCTTTTTTGGTTATGGAGACTGGAGCGGCGACGGCGGCTACCGCGGCGGCGATGGGGATAGGGACAAGGAAGAGAGATCAGAAACCGTACAAAGGAATACGAATGAGAAAATGGGGTAAATGGGTTGCAGAGATTAGAGAACCGAACAAACGTTCAAGGATCTGGTTAGGTTCTTACTCTACTCCTGAAGCTGCGGCCAGAGCTTACGACACTGCTGTTTTTTACCTCCGTGGTCCTTCTGCTAGGCTCAATTTCCCGGAGCTTTTAGCCGGACTCACCGTTTCATGCGGTGGCGGAGGAGATATGTCGGCGGCGTATATAAGGAGAAAAGCGGCGGAGGTCGGTGCTCAGGTTGATGCGGCGGTGGTTGTGAAATCAGACGGTGGTGATAACGGAATTAGGAGCTGTAACGGGTCATTGGAACGGGTTGATTTGAATAAATTACCCGACCCGGAGGACGACGACGAGAATGTTTGTCTCTACGATGTTTGTCTCTAAGAGGAGATAGAGAAAAAAAATAAAAATTTAGTTGTAGAAGGAGAATGTTTGTCTCTACGATGCACCGTGGTCACTAACCTGCGCATCCATTTTATTATCCTTTTTTGTTTGTGTTTTAACATTCAACGATGAAAGATTTTAAACTTCACTCTCAAATTTGTCACTTACCAATACAAATTGCTAGCTCCACGGATTGCACCGGTCTTTTTGTCTTTATTATTGTTACTTTTGGTGTGTAACAAATGCCTATTCATTATTTTGAATTTATTTTCTAAAGGATAAAAACTTTACAAAAAAAATAGAGTTTTTACTGTTTTCTATGCACTTTTACAAATTTCAAAACAAATATTGAAATACTATTGGTTAAATTTTATTGGAAACTGTAAATCGTATAAAGCAATGCGTTTTCTTAATAAATGTGTATAACCTTAAACATTTATTTTTTTGGAACGGAATGAGTATGTCCTAACAAGTTTTGATGGTAACGAACCAATCGGGGTTTAATTTATGAAAAAGATTTAAAGAAACTTCTATTTAGATTCGTCGGCCGTTCAATGCTGTGTACTATCTGGTCATTGAGTGTTTAAAGGATCTAGAATTTGAACACCGGTGAAAAAGACTACATTTCTTTAGTATCGTCAATGTACTAGTTGCACATAACTCTTCTAAATGTTTGTTTATGGCGATTTAGGCTTTGAATGGTGACATACTACCTCCCACTCTCTCACCCACTGAAAAATAATACACTAACAAAAATCTATACTTATTTCTTTCGTTAAACATAAAATGTTGAGAGATGCTAAAGAGTATATTTAAAAAGATAGGAACATAACATTATAAATTTGATGATATTTTCGAGTTATTATGGAGTAGGCTATTCTGTTACCTCATAATAAAGCAGAAGGTTCAAACAAAATATCTTAAATCGGGGAAATAATAATCTTTAGTCGGAGGTTAGGGATGAAAATTTGATGTGTTAGAAAGTAAGAAGAGAGTTGAAAGAAGAACACATTTTGTGGAGGTTGGTACAAACTTTGTCCCCTCCTAACAACTAAAGTTCTCAAATTATTCGCAACCACTAAAAAGTGATTTGATGTGTTTTTGAGAATTTTAATGTATGGGGGCAAAATTAGTATTACAGATGGATTTACCCATTCAGTTTTACAGAATTGGTCGGCAAGATTCTTCTATTGATTTCTTTGTATAGTCGTGAAAAGTGAGGAATGGTTTATATAACGAGTGATGTGTGAAAACTAAAAGATTGACACAAGCAAAGACTTGTGACCACAAACACAGGACAAACCTTTTTTTTTGGGCAGACATGCTTTGTTTGATCCCAAAAAAAACAAAAGAGTTGGAAAGAAAAGTCATTACTGAAAGTGAAATTTCAGTTTATGTTTTTTTGTTTACTCCAAAATCCAAACATAGATTCGTATGCATCATCATGAGCTTCTGACGGTAACGTTTACTTTATTTCTTGGGGGTTTTAAGGCTTATTTGGTAGATAAGCATATCCAGAAAATGCCACAATTCAAAATTGGCAAAGAAAATGCATTGGAAAAGCCATAACTAAGTTGTGCATTTTTTATAACGTGATTAACTAAAAGACGCAATATTGTGTCAAACATTGTGTAATCGAATCAAATATATAAATGATCGATTTATTCAGGTTTACTGTTTAATGTTGATTTTTTCAGTCTTTATAAAGTTTGCAAAGTCAACAACACCAACGAGAGAGAGAGAGATTTAGAGAATAAAAGTGTTAACTGCAAATATTTGAGGAATAAGTAGACAATTTTCCATGGAATCCATGTTATTTTTTAAACAACACGAATGAACAAACCATTTTGCAAATAAATGACTAAGCTATGGTGAGTTAGCACTAAATCTTTCTTCTTTAACCCAAATGAAGTTTAATTTGAGGTTACATTGTCTAAAAATACAAAGATAAAACAGAAAAAGATTAATGGAAATGGTAGCTCATCAAGATATACCTTACTAGTAGTGACCATTGTACGGACAAAACTGAGCAACATGGCATAAAAGATATTTTGGTTGAACCAAAGTAAGAAGAAGTACCGTAAAAGAGAGTACTTTGGTGGATAAACAAACCAAAGAAAGAGGAAAGCTTTTTGTTTATCAAAAGTCTATGGTTAGATGAGAAGAATCATATACCTAAAAGCATCTGATAACCTAACCCATCAACAAAAAACAGAAGCTGATTCTGCAGACAGAGAGATTTGGGTAATGGAATTCCTCCATGCTTCTACGCAGAGATTTTAGATAAAGCTGGGAGTTACCCGATGCAATCTATCCATGGCTATAGTCTAGAAATGTATAGATTGCATCGGATAACTCTCAGCTTTATCTCAACTTCAGCTTGAATACGAAGAGAAGGTAGCCATCAAGATAATATGCATCAACATAAACTTGAAACGTAGATATACATACCTGAAATGGGATCTTGATTATAGAGGCCAACTCAACTTTCATGATCTCGAAAGTGGAGAGTTTAGGTTCCCGGTAATCCCATGTAACAATCAGAGTGCTCTAACTGAATGAAATCTGCATGAAGGTTGATGAGATTCAAGAGTCTCATTCTAACATATTCATAAAAGCAATGATTTGAATTTCTATATCAGATTAATCTTTTCAACATCGCAGACTCACAGAAGACACGTAAAATCTTGAAAAGAAAATGTTAATAAGTACAGGCTGGTATAGCGCTCTCAGTTCTTTCACTGTCTATTAACGAAGCAAAAACTTCCACAGCCTAAAGCAAAAAACAGTTAATAAGATTTAAGGTATGTGTCAAGTAGCTTCGTTTTTTCATTTCACAGTGAGGATACTCTTACACAACGAATGAGACACAAGGTTTACACAACCCAACGTGTATCAAGTAAGTAGCCTTCTTATTCTGACTTCATTTCTAAATGTTTTTCCAACAGCATAGGTCAAAGGAACAATCAAACATTCTCAGTTATTTTAAAACAAGGAAACCAAATACTTATCCCCATTTACCTGATATTCACATGGGTAAGGCGCTATGGATAGAAGCAAAAGCTATGGCGAGAGTAAGAGCACCACCTATATATGCTGAAGCGGAAGCACTCAGATGGGCAATACTCATGGTTAATTCCCTCGGCTACAATCGTGTTCTGTTTGAGTCTGACTCACAAACACTTATTCAGGTACTAAAAGGTTTGGATGGTAGACCAATTCTGAACCCCGTAGTCCAGGATATCAAGCTTTTGCTCCAACTCTTCGATGATTCTAAAGTGGACTTCCGACGGGAGTGTAATAGGGTGGCTGATAGGATAGCAAAGGAGACTTTTTCTTATGAGAATCATGTTCCTAAGCTTTATTCTGTAATGCCAATTTGGATTAAAAAAATCTTGTGGAAACAGAACAATAGTGTAAAACTTTGAAATGGAATGAATGAATTAGTTGTTGAGCCAAAAAAAAAAAATTCCAAAGCCAGCAAGTAAAAATCTGAAACAAGCCTAACCTGCAGCCAGAAAACATTCCTCATGAGCATTCGACCAAACGTTCTTAAATTCTCATAAAGGAAACCTCATGAGTCAATTCTACAACTTCAAAACGAGATATATAAATACTTGGAAACGTCACAACCACATGATTTCATAACCTGAGCTGCTAAGCATAAAAGTGCAAACAAGAAAGCCAGAGATACTAACCTCCATGAAGGGCGTTGAGAGCTTTCGAAAAGGGAAACAAAGATCATATGATAAAAGCAGTGTCTTCAGAGATAACAAACACAACACATTAGACATTCCTTGAAGCTGCTATGATCCCACATTGGAAAAAAGATAAATAGAGCTAGCAAATGGCTTAAATGTCCAATGTGTAGAACTCCTCACCCTCTAAGCCATCTAGTAATCCTTCTTTTCTTCAATGTAAGATTCATAAAATCAAATGCAAATTCTACTCACTCATTATGAATAGTCTTAACTCCACTTCTTGTTCTGTAGTTAACAATCACAACATACTTCAAGGATTTAAACACCAAAAAATTCCAGAAAATCTATAGCTGAATTCTCAATTTTAAGAGTCATCACCCAACAAAAATCACAAATTTTACAAAACAAAACAGCCACTAGTTTTACCAAATTTATACCGTTTTAGAAAATTTAAGGTTCGAAACTTAAATCCCTATTGATACTACTTCTCATTCTTAATCGAAAACAACAAAAATCCAATTGACCTAGAAAAATTCCCAAATTCGAACACAATCAGAGCTTACCAGATTGTTTAACTGCAGAACAAGTGAAAAGCAGACAAAACATGCGAATAGGGTTCTGTCTCCGTTAAAGAAGTCACGAGATTGTCACGTGAGATATCATCATCGAACGGCTGAGAATAAACTCAGACTATTTCTTATAATTATCTTAAACCGTTGATAAATAAATAAATAAATAAACTAAAATGTTTTTGGTCTAGGGTTTTCGAAGTTAAGAGAGACTTGAGCAACTAACTATATAAACTCAACTTTTCTCCATCACTTTTCCGCTGCGGTATCGCCGTGCTGCCCACATATTCTCCGACTCCGTCTTCTCCTTCGTCGTCGTCCTCCTCTCTTATCTATCTATCTATCCTTCTTAGAAAAAAAAAGAAAAAAAATCCCTTTTTTATCGGTCTTTGATTCTGCAACAATGGCACAGGTTCAATCTCCTCCTTCTTCTTCTTCTCCTCCGGTTTCTGACGGAGCCACGGCGCCGGTTGGAACCGAAGGAGTGGCTCACGGTGCTCTATGTTCTCTCTATGTTGGAGATCTGGAAATCAATGTGACTGATTCTCAGCTTTATGACTATTTCAATGAGGTTTCTCCTGTTGTTGTATCTGTTCGTGTTTGTCGTGACGCTGCTTCTAATATGTCTCTTGGTTATGGTTATGTCAACTACAGCAATACTGATGATGGTTTAGTGCCCTTAATTTCTCACCTTTTTTTTTTGTTATTACATTTTGATCTGATTTTTGTCGTTTTGAGAACCAATTGTGTGATGGGTATTGTGTAGATGAATCAGTTTGGTTATAAAGTTTGTGTTTTGATAGCTCAATGTTGAATCTGTTTTGTGTTTTGTTTTGATAGCGGAGAAGGCAATGCATAAGTTGAACTACAGTTATATCAATGGGAAGATGATTAGGATTACTTACTCTTCACGTGATTCTTCTGCTCGTAGAAGTGGGATTGGGAACTTATTTGTCAAGGTAGTATTTTGCTTTACGGTTCTGTATCAAGCGTTTGTTTGTTTGCAGATTCTTGTTCTGTTTTGATGGCTAATTTCTGTGGTTTGTGTTTTCTTTTGCTCATGTGAAGAATTTGGACAAGTCAGTTGACAATAAGACTCTACACGAGACGTTTTCCGAGTGTGGAAATATTGTGTCTTGTAAGGTTGCTACTGATCATTTGGGTCAGTCTAAAGGATATGGGTTTGTGCAGTTTGAGAGTGAGGATTCTGCTAAGAATGCTATTGAGAAGCTGAATGGGAAAATGCTTAACGATAAGCAGATTTTCGTTGGACCTTTTCTACGGAAAGAGGAAAGAGAGTCGGCTGCTGATAAGATGAAGTTTACTAATGTTTATGTGAAGAATCTTTCGGAAACGACTACGGATGATGAGTTGAAGACTACTTTTGGTCAGTATGGTAATATTTCGAGCGCTGTTGTTATGAGAGACGGAGATGGGAAATCCAGGTGTTTTGGATTTGTTAACTTTGAGAATCCTGAAGATGCTGCCCGTGCTGTTGAGGCCTTGAACGGAAAGAAGTTTGATGACAAGGAGTGGTATGTTGGTAAAGCTCAGAAGAAATCTGAGAGGGAACTTGAGTTGATCCGAAGATATGAACAAGGCTCAAGGGACGCGGGAAACAAATTTGATGGGTTGAATTTGTATGTTAAAAACCTTGACGAAACAGTCACGGATGACAAGTTGCGTGAGTTGTTTGCCGAATTCGGTACAATTACTTCCTGCAAGGTCAGTACTGTTGTTTTGCGCATGCATACTAACTGTGAGAGGTGCAAATTTGGTCTTATCATTGATTTAAGTCTCTTACTTTTAAACAAACAGGTTATGCGAGACCCTAGTGGTACCAGTAAAGGATCAGGATTTGTCGCCTTCTCAGCTGCCAGTGAAGCTTCTAGAGTGGTAATATAAATTATCTTGTGTCAAGACAATACGAAAACAGTTTTGAGCTTCTAGTATCTTTATTGATGCATTTGCTTTTGTGGTCTTCTGCAGCTGAATGAAATGAATGGTAAAATGGTTGGTGGAAAACCGTTGTATGTTGCTCTTGCACAGAGGAAAGAAGAAAGAAGGGCAAAGCTGCAGGTAGTACTTCCCACCATCAATAATCAACCTACGCGTAGTTAGTTTTGTTTGATTCGTCATTGTAAATGCTCTTATGGTCTTTGTTTTAGGCACAGTTTTCTCAAATGAGACCTGGCTTTATGGCTGGTGTGGGTCCTCGGATGCCAATATTCCCAGGTGGTGCTCCAGGTCTTGGACAACAATTTTTTTACGGTCAAGGACCTCCCATCATTCCTCACCAGGTACTACTTCTTCTAGTTTTAGAGCTGATATTTGTTTCACTGCTATTTAACTTGGCTTGATTCAAGGCTAACTTATCCTGTTGGATTAAAGACTCAATCTACTCGACATCATCTCACAAGATAATTACCGTGCTTTTTAAAGTTGTAACTAAAGATCACTAAACACTCATCTGATTTGCTTAAATCTGTGATAGCCTGGATTTGGATATCAGCCTCAGCTGGTTCCTGGAATGGGGCCGAACTATTTTGGCCCGATGATGCAGCCAGGTCAGCAAGGTCCACGACCAGGTGGGAGACGGTCAGGTGATGGACCAATGCGCCACCAGCCTCAGCAGCCATTGCCTTATATGCAGCCACAGGTTAGTCACTGCTCAGATTTTAAAAAAACCGTCTTAAATCCCGCCTTAAGATGATTCTATAAGCTCTTACTTTGTCTTCTCTCCTCTAGATGATGCCAAGAGGACGCGGGTACCGTTACCCTCCTGGTAGAAACATGCCTGACGGTCCAATGCCGGGAGGAATGGTTCCAGTTGCTTATGACATGAATGGAATGCCTTTTGGTCAGCCTATGCCCACTGGTGCATTGGCTTCTTCCCTTGCTAGTGCCACACCTGCTCAGCAGAGAACAGTAAGTGTCACTCAACAAATAGTCTTTTGAACCGAGTCGCAGTTCACTTACACTCTTTTTTTTGTTCTTGGTTTGTGTAGATTCTAGGTGAGAGCCTGTACCCATTAGTGGATCAGATAGAGCACGAGAACGCAGCCAAAGTGACCGGTATGCTTCTTGAGATGGATAAGACTGAAGTTTTACATTTGCTCGAGTCACCGGAGGCTTTGAATGCGAAAGTTTCAGAGGCATTGGATGTGTTGAGAAAGGTGAATCAGCCAACGCAGGTGAGTGAAGGCAAAAGTGGAAGCCCAAGTGATCTCTTGGCTTCACTTTCCATCAATGATCACTTATGAAAAGTTTTACTTCTCTCTTTGACTCTCTCTCTCTCTCCCTCTCTCTCTGATTGACAAATTTTTGCGCGAATCGATTTGCTTTTCTTAGACTTTTGCTTGATATTATTGTTTCTGTTATAATACTTTTTGGGTTAACTTCAAATGATGGTTTGTTTTTTTTTGCTGGATTATATAGAACTATTGCAATTTGCAAGTCTTTTTATTATTGGGTTTATTGATGTTGTCATCCTTTCTCTAATTACCACGCATAACCAGTAAAACTTGTAGCATTTTGAATTCATTCAACTCTATAAAGATTTGGAACTAATCTTCCAATGCAATTACTTACTCTTTACAACTTTTGCACAATTTGCTTGCTCGGGATGATCATAATAGTTTTTTGGATTGAAGAAATCTCGATCAAATGCAAAGGTCGATGAAGTTGACATCTTTAGTCGATGATCTCAATACCCTTTTCGTAATTCGTATTGTTCTTTTTGTCCATTGATAGTGTTTAGAAGTTGTTTCTTTAGCCCTATGTATGGCTTCATTAATATATTTTAGGGCAATTTTGCAAAAATACCATACTTTTATGTTTTTTTCCCAAAATATCACAGTTTTTCAAAAATTCCAAAAAGAAAAGTGAATTTAGAAAATTAGGAGAAACTCGATTCATCCTTGTGGTGTTGCAAATTTTCCCAAAAGTCCAAATGATCAATGTGATGTTCTGTTGCCAAACAATTGAATTGACTCTGTTTTACCAAAACAGTTACTATACATACATTTACATTAAGATGATGGCAATTACCAAGTCAAATAAATGAGGTAAAAAAAAAAACATGATAATTTTCTTAACAAATACGTTTTAGGACAGAATAACAATGGAGATTTCTTCTTCCCCTTTGTGAATTATAATTATAAGAGTTAAATATAAGAAGGAAATTTTGGTTTCTGTTTGTGAGTATAGTTTCCACATTGATGATGATGGGCCAATCCCCAAATTTGTTAGCTATGCCGTAACTTCCAATTTAAAAACAAACGGATGTGTTGGGGGAGTCTTTGGACCAACCCACATATTGGCTTAAGCGTAAACATATTTGGGTCTACTAATCTCTGTTAGGCATTACATACTGTAAGTTTGTTCTTTCCCCATCTTAATTTCTAATGGATTTATAGGAGGGTTGAGTTTAGAATCAAATATCTGAGTTTGACCACCTTTTTAACTTCTAATATACAAGTTTTCTTTTTAAGTATTTTGTTAAACTAAGCTTTTGTTACAAAAGCATATTCGACAAACAGAAATCATTTTTCATTAACCAAAGAAAAGGTTGTTTCATGTTCTCTACTCAAGAGTGACAGTGTCACTGTGACACTATAACTCTTACTAGTTAGTACAACCACTCATTTAACTTTCCAACTATCACAATAAATAGAACTTTAACAAAGGATGCTTCAACAACCTCATAATATGTTACAAAATCTTATTCCATTAAGGATGTTTTACTACATGGCACTTTCCATCTTTGCATTCTGACTGCATTAAGAATGCTACGCCAATTAATATGGCTTCCTCTCCAATTGTACATATAACATATCGTTATAGATGACTCTGCCCTATGCAATATACTGTTTTATGAAGAATTGATTGCGAAGGTCCATCATAGTCATACTAATCGGGTTGAACCATAAGTGGTTTAACACGGTAATTAAATCTAACGGGCGCTATTATCCGAACAATTTTTCGTGATGACAGCTTTGTTTCTTTAACACGTGTAGAGAATGCATAAACCGCGGTGGACGTGGTGGTCAAGGCTATAGCTTCCTTTCTAGTACTGCCGGATCTCATCATCAACAACGGTTTGCTTGGATCCTTCTTAGACTTGTGCTACTTTTTTTGTATGTTTAATGTTTTTTCCCAACTATCTTCCAACTCTTTTAAAACGTATGGCCAAGTTTCATAACTTCTATTTGTTTTTTTTTTAGTTAGAAAACATGTGATAAACATATCATAACTCTTTGAAATATTTTTAGGTTTGATAGTTTCTTTGGTCGGGAATTTAACCTAGCGATTTATATCCGCATTCACATCCGGCAACGTGCGTATGAGAGCCACAACTAATATTATTACGAGTATACAAGCTAGATAAAAAGTACAAACTAAAATGTAAAATTAGATTTCTCTTAAATTTTTTAACATCTTTGATTATAATTAGAACTCAGACCAAAATATATCAACTTATCCATGCTAGATTCGGCTTTCTTTTCATTATTATGTCTAGAAACTTATAAACCCGAAAAATGTATTAAATGGATTCAAAATGTTAAAGTGTGTAAATTTGAAGAGTTGAACACCCACAATCCTTTGTAAATATTCGAATTTTATTTCTCATAATGTTTTTTGTTTGTCTGATTTTTCCACACCAATCTATAAATATTCAATTTTGATTCTTTTGATATTTTTTTCCACTTATATCTCTTGCAATTTGTTCTTATAATTTATTATCTAGTTGTAACCGCATTTAGCAGGCCATATATAAATTAAAGTTCTAAACGAGAAGTAACAAGATAATTTGGTAAGAAAATTTAATTAAAAGTTAAAGTAGATTGAAGTGACACTAATTGCGACTGCTGAGTGATGGCCATTTTAGAAATTGAAAGCAAGTTTTGGAGTAATGTTATTCATATAAAAAGACTGATCACCTAAAATTTAGTTGCTTAAACACATCTATAATTGGGTCCATAATTTGAAGTCATTTCTAAGTTCTAACCAAAGAAGACGTAAGTTGTTAATGAAGTGATTAATTAGCAAATGGTTTGTTTTAATGGCAAATCAAGGGAATGTCATAGTTAAGGCTTCTTTCATAACAAACCGAGCCTGCTACATAAACAGAAACAAATATAAATGGAAAGAAAAAGAATATGATGACAACGCTCCTCTTAAAAAGAATCATTTAGTATACATTTTGAAATGGATAACTGTAGTTTTATTTTATGTAATGGTGAAATACATAATTGTTGTTAAAACGAAAGGTTACTAAAATTGTTTAAAAATGGTAAGAAGATTAATTACAATAGTCGTGTGATCTAATATATAATGTCCAAACAATTTTCTTTTAAATCAATATATGGATTTTTTATAGGTTTATAATCCACCATAATCAATTTATATTTAGAATTCATGTGATGCGAATTAGTATGTGGCTACTATTATTTTGTTGTTGGATTGATATAAGACAAATTGAAAACTCAATAAATATTTCAGTTGACAAGCTATTTATTAAGTTTAGAGTCAATTTCTAAGATAGAGATTAGAGATATGCTAAGATAAACTACAAAAACAAAAGCACTCTTAAAGTTGATTAGATTGCACACTTAACTCAATTAATTATTCATTAAGCATAAATCATTCGACTAATCACTAATCACTCTTTGAATCAACCTTTTTTCTTAAAAGAATTAATAAATTATAAGTTTAACTTGTTAAAATATTAGAATTCCAAAGTCCCATTTGTAGTATTAAGTAATCATTCCTACTATACACTCACTGAATAAAAAATGATTAATAAACTTTAACCATCAGCTTAAATGTTTAAATATTAGACTTCCGAGGTCCATAAAATTCATAAACATGTTTACCTTCAAACACAAATTTAACTCTTTTTTTGTTATTTGTTGTAATATTAATATTAGCAATTTTATCAAATCTCGTACGATCCAACGTTCATTAAGCGTACATGGCCCATTTCGATCACATCCTACCCGACACATCCTCTCTCTCTAGACTCTCACTCTACACTCTCTCTCTCTCTCTAAAGTTTTCTCCTTAACCCTTTCATTTGTCTCTATTTCTTTCTTTGTCCTCTTCACTAGCTTTTTTTAGCCAAGAATCTCTGTTTTGTAATCTCCATTGTTGTTCCTCAAGACGATCTGATTGAGTATGATGAGGCTAGATTTTGCTTAATAAGGTGAGTAAAAATCTTGTCTTTTTGTGTTTTGTTTTGTTTCTTTTATCATGGGTTTTGTCTTCTTAATGTGGCTAAGAAAAATTCTAACTTTATTGTTTCTCTATGTGATTTGTCATGGGTTCTCTTTAAGTTTTCAACTTTATGATCTCTTTTGTTTTGGGGTGTAGTGCATGTAGAAGCCATTGATTGAGTTACCTCAAGCTTTCTCTTTATGTATTTAGGGAAATTTGTTATTCTAATTTGGGAATTGTTTTTAATGTAATGAAGGGGTTTTGTTTTGTTCTTCAGTCTCAATCTGGATTTGAGTCACATTCACTTTGTAAAATGTGGGTCCATTTGAGAAATGTGGGATCAGACAAATCAAACAAAAATAAGAAAATTTGTAGCTTTTTTTTCTGTCCATCTTGGGAGTTTTGTTAATGCGAATGAGGTATTAAAGTCTCTGTGTTTGCTTTATATGTTATATAGGATAGTGTCAAAGAGTCAAGATTAGTTGTGTGGCTTGTGGGAGTGATTACATGGACCATAAAGCATGGCCTTGGAAGAAGAAATCAATGGAGAAAACCATTGTCGAAAGCAATGGTATTTCCTCTAATGTAGAGGTAAGTGGATATTGATGATTATGTTGGAAAATGGATGTTCTTTGCTCATTTATGTATATTCTAGAGATGTTTCTATGGTTAGTATTTAGATTGCTAAGATATGTAATGGTAATTTGAAACACCAATCATTTGTGAATCTTGTGTAATAGCTAAAGATTATCCTGATGAGTTGGTATTTGTCTCGGTTTAATCTTTGTCGTAATTGCTGATCTAGAGCTTGATTGTTGTTAAAATTAGATTGAGAAGCTTGTTGGGGACAAGATAGACCTTGAAAATCGCCTTAAAAGTCTAAATGATAAGCTTACCTCGGTCGGGGCAGAGAACAATAAGCATGAGACTGAAGCACAAGAAGCAATTGTTGGTAACATCTCTGAATCTTAATCTGTGCTAAATCAATCTATAGATGTTATTCGTCCTCTTCATGGTCTCAAGAATGTTCCTGTTTGTGTTAACAGGCTGGGAGAAGGCAAAAGCTGAATCTGCATCACTCAAGAAGAAACTAGAAGAAGCTTTGAATGAGAAAAACCAGAGCAACGAGAGGTCGAGTAACACGGATGCTGGTCTAAAAGAATGTATGCAGCAGCTTCGTTTTGTTCGGGAGGAGCAGGAGCGAAGGATGCATGATGCTTTGTCAAAAGCATCACAGGAGTACGAACGAAAATTGATTGTTATAAAGACAGAATTGGCAGATACTGGTCAGAGGCTTGCAGAAGCAGAAGGCGAGAACACTCAGCTCTCAAAGGCTTTGTTAGCAAACAACAAAACTGTTGAAGATTTAAACAGAGTGAGGGATCGTGTCGAGGCTGATTTCAATTCTTTGGTGAGTAGTTTAGAGTCGAAGGAAAAAGAAAACACTTCGCTGAGATATGAAGTCCGAGTGTTGGAGAAAGAGCTCGAGCTTCGGAATGAAGAGAGAGAGTTTAGTCGTCGAACAACTGAAGCATCACATAAACTGCACTTAGAGAATGTGAAGAAGGTTGCAAAGCTAGAAGCAGAGTGTCAAAGATTACGGATACTGGTCAGGAAACGGTTACCCGGACCCGCTGCTATGTCCAAAATGAGGAATGAGGTAGATATGTTGGGAAGGAGAAGAGTCAATGGAAGCCCTAACAATCCGATGATTGATGCCGAAAAGATCAATAACCTCACCGAGCAAATATGTTTACTGGAAGAAGAGAACAAGACTCTGAGGGATGCCTTAAACAAGAAAGTCAATGAGCTTCAGTTCTCAAGAAATATGTATTCTCGAACAGCATCAAAACTACTAGAATTTGAGTCTCATTTTGAAGAATCTTCGAAAGGCACAAACATTGAGCCAAGCCGGAGCAGCAATGTGTCACACGAAGTCTCTGTTGCATCAGTATCAGAGTTTGACAATGATGATAAAGTTAGCTGTGCTGATTCCTGGGCTTCTGGTTTGCTTTCAGAGCTGGATAATTTTAAGAACAAAAACCAAATGGGCTCGAGTTTGGTTAGAACCCCCAAAGCTTCAGAGATGAAACTAATGGATGATTTTGCAGAAATGGAGAAGCTTGCAATGGTTACAAGTACTATCGATAACCGACCTGGAAGTTCTCTTATTTGTTCCTCTGATTCCATTTCAGCTACTGGTCCAGTAGAGACTGAATCTAATGAAAATTTATCAGAGGTAACGAAAACCCCTGAAACAGATTATTCGTTGAATCCCAGCGCATCTTCCCCCAATATCAAGTCAGCCTCAGTGAGCAAATTATCTCAATCTCTTCATATCATCTTGAATGCGATAATGGAGTATAAGGGGATCGCGCAGAGAAATTCTGATGAAATACTTGAAGATATCAGAAAAGCTTTGTCAAGTGTAAACCATTCAGGCTCCTCTGTCTTAAACCATCAAGACTTGGTGAATCTATCTCAAATCGCAACTCAGGTTTCATCAAAGCAGACCAAGACTCTCATTGTGGAGGATACACCTGATATGGAGTGTGATGTTAGCAAATCGATTCGCAAAATCATTGAAATTACCGAGGGAGTCAGCTTAAAAGATGAGAGGCATGTGTCACACAGAGAATCAGAAGGGCTTCCAGGTTACACTGCTCGTGTCTTGCAATGGAAAACTTCAGAGTTAAGTAGTGTACTGCAGCGATTTCTTCATACTTGTTACGACCTATTAGACAGGAAAACAGACATGAAGAAGTTTGCGGAAGAGTTAAGCTCTCTGATGGAATGGATGGTGAACCACTGTTTTTCTCTTCAAGATGTTTCAAGCATGAGAGAAGAGATTAAGAAGCAATTCGAGTGGGATGAGTCACGGAGTGGAAGCGAAGTTGATATTGGAATATTTGGTCAGGTTTCAGAAGCAGAGAAGTTCAAGACAGAAGATGTTTCCTTTTTGGATCCCAAGTATCAGGATCAGTCCATTGAAGACAAACCTGGCAATCACAAGTTATCAAACAAAATGGTCGAAGAGGCAGAGGACAAGACAACAAGGTAAATGTGAATGCTTGAAGACTTCATGCCTGCAATATTCTACATCGATCAATCATTTATTTATCCTGATGCATCCAACGGTTTTCTTGTTGCAGTGCTTCAGCGAACGAGCTCAATCTGGATGAAAAACAAAACAGGCGAACTGTAAGTTAGCAGCACAAGGTTAAATTCTTACATTATAAATAACTCGGAGAACAGCCTCAACAGTTCAATCTGTTTTATTCAGGAATTGGAAATCACTGCTGCTTCAGAAAAGTTAGCCGAGTGTCAAGAGACGATCCTGAACCTGGGAAAGCAGCTCAAGGCATTGACCAGCTCAAAGGAAACAGCTTTACTTTCAGACGAACTCATGCCAGACCTTACCGACAAATCAAACAACGTAGCTGGTGCACAAGCAGCACAAGAGACAAAACAAGAGAAGAGATTGACCAGCCAGAGATCATCTCTTTTGGATCAGATGAAGGCAGAAGATCATGACACTGGAGAATCCAAGAATCAGAAACCTCAAACAACAGATAAAAACGGAAAAGGAGGCGGTTCTGTTTACAATGAAACCATTGAGGCATTGGAACAGATTCTTCTCTCAGACAAAAGCAAAGGCATCAAAACAAACTGCTTCGCCGTTGTTCCTCAGAAGAAGAGCGGCGGAGTTAAGAGCCTCTGGAGCAAGCTATTGGGGGAAAAAAAGAAAGGTAAGAGCAAGAAGCTCCCTAATCCATTTGCCACCTAAGAAGATGGTTTCATCTATACTATAATCTAATACCTTAATCATGTTCCTTTTTATGTTACTCGTACCATGCAAACTAAACTGTCATTTTTCGTAGAATTATTGACAGTATATATATAGATATATAATAAATTCCACCTAGATTACCCAATGAGATGATCATTCTATTTCATTTCACTTCTAGTCTCAGAAAAGATACAATCAGTAATCTTTGACCCAATGAATCTAATCTTTAGCAGGGTTTATGTAAATCTCAAACGTAGACACTGAATGCAAAAATCATTTGATTTTATGTCATCTCAAGTCTCAAAGAAAACATCAGTGTTGTTGTTCCAGTGACCATCAAAATAGACTTCTCAATCTCTGTGCAGAACAAACTTGGCAATGTCGTTAAGTCCAGCTTCTTTATAGCACTGAGCAACCCGTTCCAGTGAGTCGTCCCATGTCCCTTCAAGCGAAGCTAGATCCAGTAAGAACGCAGCTTCGTCCAAAGATGCCTGACCATTACAAGTTTTGTTTTAAGCCATTGTAAACAGAACATGATATGAGAATCTGAATACTAATACAAGCAACAAACAAACCTGAGCCCGTGGCTTTCCCCTGTCTATATCTCGTTGTCTTCCTTCTCCTGTAACTCTCTCTTTGTACTGCACAATTTGCTCATCTCCCCACTCCGCTATTCGAGCAATTTCCTGTGCAGCCATTTCATGTGTTCAACAATTTTTCCCTTCTCTTTTCAATTACGGAAATGCTTTAGCGATATTAAAGGAACTGTACCTCATATTTGCATCCTAAGGTCCACCAAGAAGATTTCAGAGCACCCCTAGCTGCGTCTTTTGCTTCTAGGCTACGCCCAAGTCTACAATATTATATGTCTTAGATTTTTCTAGAAAATACATAAGTATCTACCGTGGATACATTAACAAGTGGGGAGAGAGAGCTGATGAGAGGATCATACGAACTTCAGCAAAACCTTTGCATTGAAAGCAAAAGGCCGGGCAGATCCAGGAAAATTTCCCCTCTTAGTATAAAACTCAGAAGCTACCAAAGCTGAAACCTTGAATTATCACATGAAGATAGTTAAGAAAGAGAAAAACAAGTCGACTACAACAGGATAGATGTTACTAGCCTTACATGGTCTCCATTCTCAATGTGTCGAATAACTTTGCGTTCTAGAGAATCCGGAAACAGACCAACCTGAATAACAAAACTGATATTTATCATGATTTCCATGTGCCGAAAAGAGTCAAACAAGTATAGGTTCAATATTAGTACCTCTCTTAAAAGATAGGCATCTAAGTCCTTCAGTCCGGATGTAGCAAAGTCACCTTTACTGTAGAGATTCTTCCCAGCTTCAGCTGCAGCATCGAAGATTTCTTGACTGGATTCTTCGGGTTTAGAAACATCTTCTTCCACCAATATTCTGTGAATGAACTGATCAACCTGAATGTTGGCCAATGAAGTCAGATATGAGAATGAACAGCCAGAAAACACAGAAAGGACTGTAAATCAACCCATCAGTTATAATACAAAGACTCATTACATTATTGGCTAAATACCAAACTCCATGTTTCTGAACTTCCACCACAGGCATCTCCATACTGCAAACAACAGAAACAAAGCTAAGATATAAAAGAAGAAACAAAAGACAAAGAAGACGATATAACAATAGAAAGGAGCCTCCGACCTAGGACGAGCTGTTGGCCACCGTAATAGAGCAATTGAAGAACCTGAAAAATAGTAATACAAAATCAAAGCTCTAACTTAAAAGACCTCTTGTCAAATATAAAAGTGTTTCAAACTCAGATCAAGACTTATGTACACGTCCCTAATCATACCTGGGCTGATTCTCACCAATGGAACAACGAGAGGCAATAAGCCTTGCTTGGCACCAGGAGAAACTATGGATTTACCTGATACAACAATGTCACCACATACATCACCAGTTCCTCAAATTACACACAATTTAGTTCGATCTACGAAAACATGATCAACAAAGTCCATAAACACAGATTTATAAGATTGATCTACCTCTAGCTGTGAATATACTCAGAAGCTGAGCGAGATGCTTAGGAGGCTCAGCTTTGGCTATGTCCTTGATGAAACATTCATGATCTGCAAAAACGAAACCACTCGTTAACTTCAAATTCAACTTCATCTCATTTCCACAAGTATCGAGCCACTTCAGAAGTCAAAACCATAACAGAAATGGCGAAAAATGTGAATCATAGAGACGAGGAAAATACAATCACCAGATAATGGAGTAGAAGACGAAGAGCAAAAGGATCTAGCCGCGAAGTTTCTTCCTAGACGAAGAATCAGTCCGCGTCTCCGTCCGTTAACCACCGCGCCGTAATGCATCTCCGATCGCCGTACTGTTTCTCTTCCGATGAGAAAACGCAGAATTTCGAAATCTCGACTAAGAAAAGAAAACCCCCAAAAATAAAAAAGCCCAGAAATTAGGGTTATGTGCCCATTAAAAGCCCATTAAAAGCCCATCAAGGCGTTTAATCATTTGGATATTGAAGTCGCCGGAGAAACACTTTTTTTTTTTTTTTTTTGGTGTGAATGCACAGTAGATAATTCAAATCGATCTGCCACGTTGCTATTTTCCCACCAACTTTATTTTATTTTTCTTTTATTTAGTAACATTTCTAATTTCACGCTTCCCAAAATTCCTAACAACTGTTAAATGTTACTTTTGTCTATTGAGAAAAAATTTCAATCGAACAAGATAAAAAAAAATCTAAAAATTGAAGATAATTTTAGGGTTTATACGACCCGCCAAATTCATTCTCTCCGATTTTCGCGACCCGGATCTTGACCCGGACCCGCATTTTCTTCGGTTCCGATCTGGTTCCTTGACAATGGCGTCGGGAGCTTCGCCTTCTTCTTCGGCGACCAGATCGGAGCCGCACAAGGACTATACGGTGCGTTTATCTCACTCTCTCACTACATAAATCTCTAAATCGGTCTTTGAATTTCTCGAAATCCAAACTCTATTGAAGCATTGACTATTCTTTGACTGAAGATAAACGAAATCTATATTGCTTGTTCTTGGATCTAGAGATTGCTGCATTGTGAGCTATGAAGTTTGTGTTAGGATTCGAATCATCGTTTCTATTATTGGATTGTTAGATTCTGGTTATTCAGATTTCTTTGTTACCTTGTAGACATCTCAGCTTGAGGAGAGAGCTCCAGTTGCTAAGGAAGTATCAGTCGTAATCGATTCGCTTAAGAAGAAACTTGCAGCTGATAGATGTATATCGATAAAGGTCAGTATGGGTTTATTGTTTTAGTTTTATTGTAATGTTTTGTATCTAATTGCTAGAAATTGTTTGATTCGTTTTCACCAGAAAAGGATTGATGAAAACAAGAAAAAATTGTGTGGGATTACTCAAAGCTTTATGAGGTCGTCTATGGAAAGAGGAGGTGGATGTAAAGACGGTAGTGATCTTTTAGTTAAGAGGCAAAGAGATTCGCCCGGTATGAAAAGCGGAATCGATGGAAATGACGCAGATAGGAATAATCATAGCTTCTTAGAAGATGGATATGTCAATTCAGCGATGGCTCAAGGATCTAGTGTCCCTGTTAAAATTTCTTTACGCCCGATTAAAATACCTGATATCAAACGTTTGTCTCCTTATACCACATGGGTTTTTCTGGATAGGTATTTTGACATTAACGGTGCAAGAATACTTGAAACGTAAGCCCTTGCGGTGTATCTCAACATTTAAATTACTTTTAAAATGATGCAGGAATCAAAGAATGACTGAAGACCAGTCTGTAGTGGGTCGAAGGAGAATTTATTATGATCAAACTGGCGGGGAAGCACTAATTTGTAGTGATAGTGAAGAGGAGGTGATTGACGAGGAAGATGAAAAAAGACACTTTGTGGAGCCTGAAGATTTTATTATTCGGTTGGTTATATGAATAAATACATATAGCATCGGACTAATCATGCATCATTGCTGTGTGCTTGTATTTTGGTCTTTTACTGTGAACCTCTTGAGCTGCTATGTCCATTGTTATGCTTTTTTCGTCCTCACTTAAATTCTTCGACTAAAATTTTCCTTCATTTTTTCAGCATGACCCTTGAGCAACTAGGTCTTTCAGACTCTGTCTTGGAGGAACTGGCAAATTTCTTGTCCAGAAATTCTAGTGAAATCAAGGTATCAGCAACCTTTTCTCAGTATATTACCCGCATGAACTATCATGGCCTATTTTTCTTTTAGAATCCAGAACTTCAAATGTAGGATTTGTCAACAGAGTGAGTGATGCATCTCGTTTAAGGAAATCCAATTAGTTTTGTTCCAGCCCTTTCCCGATTGGCATTTTGCAGAGATATGAACACCGAACATCTTATACAGGCAAGACATGAAGTGCTTATGAAGGAAAAAAAAGTATCTCAGAGTGGCGATAATCAAGCAGAGAGCTCCCTTCTCAACAAAGATATGGAAGGAGCATTAGATTCTTTCGATAACCTGTTCTGCCGTAGATGCCTTGTTAGTCCATTTGATTTCTCAGGCTAAGTTCTCGAAGGGTTATCACTTGATGTTCTAGCAACAATTGAGTCCTTTTATCTTTGTTATGCGTCTATACAGGTATTTGATTGCCGGCTGCACGGGTGTTCACAAGATCTTATATTTCCTGTGAGTTGTGCCTACTGATAAATCTTATTATAGCTTTACTGTTACTTATTTTTATGCTGTGATTTTTAGGCTGAAAAACCAGCTCCATGGACTCCTCTTGTGGATGAAAATCTAACCTGTGGCATAAACTGCTATAAAACGGTAATTGTTTTGTTATTTACTTAGCTAAGTTCATCTCCTAGAAAAACTGACTTGACAAAAAGAATTGTTTTCTCAGCTTCTCAAGTCTGAAAGAATTCCTGGACATGGCACCATCGAAGATAAAACTGGCACTTCATCAGATGGTGGGGGAACTAAGACCACACCCAAGAAGTTCTCCAGCAAACTTAATAGGAGAAAACCAAAGACCTTCCCTAGTGAAAGTGCATCGTCTAATGAAAAGTGCACGGCAGAAACAAGTGACTCAGAGAACGGAGTTCAGCAGGATACCAATTCCGATAAAGTTGCATCATCGCCAACGGTGAAAGCTAGTGGTAAACGCGGAGGTCGTAAGAGAAACAACAACCGAGTCACTGAGCGAGCTCCTCGTAGGACTCAAAAGAGGCAAAAGAAGATAGAAGCCTCAGATAGTGATTCCATCGCCAGTGGCAGTCGTTCACCAAGCGATGCAAAGCATAAAGAAAACGAAGATGCTACTTCCTCTTCTCAGAAGCATGTAAAATCTGGAAACTCGGGGAAGTCAAGAAAGAATGACACTCCTGTAGAAGACTCCAAGAATTCTGTGAAGGATGACAATCCTGTTTGCCAGTCAAATGAGGTTGCATCTGAGCTTGGTGCACCGTCTAGAGATGAAAGTTCAAGGAAAGAAGAGTTTGTGGATGAAAATATATGTCGAGGAGGATTGACTGAAACTAAATTGTGGAGACCGCTTGAGAAAAGCCTTTTCCAAAAAGGAGTTGAGATTTTTGGAATGAATAGGTGAGTAATAGATGCATTCAGCTTATCATTCAGCTTCATGATTTTTATCTCTACGATATAATCATATCAATTTCTTGTTTCTTAGCAGTTGCTTGATTGCTAAAAACCTTTTGAGTGGTTTCAAGTCATGTTGGGAGGTCTACCAATACATGACTTGCCCAGAAAATAGAGCTTCCTACTTTGGAGGTGATGCATTGAATCCCGATGGCTCTGCCAAGTTCGATATCAATGGAAATTTGGTATAGTACTATTTCTTTTTAGTACATATTCCTAATTTATGGATTCATTTCTCTTTAGAACTAATCCTTTAGTATCTCGATTAACCAGGCTAATAACCAAGTGAGGAGAAGGTCCAGATTTCTACGTAGAAGAGGCAAAGTGCGTCGCTTGAAGTATACTTGGAAGTCTGCTGCATATCATTCAATTAGGAAAAGAAGTACTGACAAGAAAGACCAGCCGTGTCGTCAGTTTAATCCATGCAACTGCAAAACTGCTTGCGGGAAGGAATGTACTTGTTTGTTAAACGGGACTTGCTGCGAGAAGTATTGCGGGTAATGTAAACTATGATCATCCACACCTGTATTTTTTAGCCTTAAATCTGATTGCCAACAAAATTTATTTTCTGTGTAGCTGCCCAAAGAGCTGCAAGAATAGGTTTAGAGGTTGTCATTGTGCCAAAAGTCAGTGTCGTAGCCGTCAATGTCCATGTTTTGCTGCTGATCGGGAATGCGATCCCGATGTTTGTAGGAACTGCTGGGTCATGTAAGTCTATTGGCGATACAAATGTTTGGTTTCTGTACTAGTTCGTCACTTAGAAAAGGATCAAGAACACTGCTACTGTTTTCGTTCTAATAATACCAGATGCACTGTATCTGAATGAATTTGAATATGCAGTGGCGGGGATGGTACCCTTGGGGTTCCTAATCAAAGAGGCGATAACTACGAGTGCAGGAATATGAAATTACTCCTAAAACAACAACAAAGGGTAAATACTTAGCTTTGTCAACTATATACATATCTATTGCAATCGCATAACAAGAAGGAATCTTAAAAGATTAAAGATGAAATTGCTAAGTTTGCTCCTCTCTTTTTTTGGGTTAATTTCAGGTTTTACTTGGAACATCTGATGTTTCTGGCTGGGGAGCTTTCTTAAAGGTAAAATAGATGCAAGATTTGTTAAATAGAATTGAAGTACTTTAAATATGGAATTATGTTTAAAGTTTGGACTTGCCTTTAATAACAAATCGTTGTTCCTTGTTACAGAATAGTGTAAGCAAGCATGAATACCTTGGGGAATATACAGGAGAGCTGATTTCACATAAGGAAGCAGATAAACGCGGGAAGATATATGACCGAGAGAACTCATCTTTTCTCTTCAATCTAAATGACCAGGCATGTCGCATCTCACACAAGTTCCCACTCTTTATCTCTAGCTTGTCATCAAATTCAGTTCTGCCATAACCCATAAACGTTTTTGGATTTTCTGCAGTTTGTGCTAGATGCTTATAGGAAAGGAGACAAATTGAAATTCGCCAACCATTCCCCTGAACCAAACTGTTATGCAAAGGTAAAATCCGAAAACTGTTAAAGACACTGTTTTCGCTTGATGGGTCAAAAAAAACTTACTGGAGATTCTGTATTTGTTAAGGTCATTATGGTTGCTGGAGATCACAGGGTGGGAATTTTCGCAAAGGAGAGGATAATGGCTGGAGAAGAACTGTTTTATGATTACCGGTATGAGCCAGATCGAGCTCCGGCTTGGGCCAGAAAACCGGAAGCTTCAGGTTCTAAGAAAGATGAGAATGCTGCACCTTCAGTTGGTAGACCCAAGAAGCTTGCTTAGTTGCAGCAGGCAACACTGAATCCACACACAAAATCAAAAACAAAAACTAAAACCATATTTTTTGGTTCATCCCTTTTTCCACAGGTGGAAGAACACATTAATCCATGCATTTTGCTGAGTCTAAAGAAAACTTACATTCGTTGGATTAAAATCCTTTTTCATTGCATGATAAGAGACTCTTTCGTTCTATTATACACTCAAGTATTACACATTCTGTATTGATTTGTATCATTGTTAGTTAGGGTTTGTAAATTGCAGATGAGTGGTTCAAAGCACTCCATGGAACTTGGTGAGCTTCGAGCTGACGTCAACATCGTGTTCCTCATTCTTCAATTAATTTATTCCCATCATTCCACCAAAAATGCCTTTTTAAGATAAAAAGGTGTGTTATATGAGAATGTTGTCGTTCTATTGCTCTCTTATCATAAGAGTAGAGATATAGGGTTGGTTTTAGCGTTCTCTACTCATTAGCTCCGTTTGAGTAATGACTTGTTTATAGTGTCTGCGAAAAATTGGGGAAAGAGCATGTTTATTCTATCTTGTCAGATATAGAAGCCAAAAATCCTTATTACGAAAGGTAATATTTATTTGTCATGAGAGGATTGACGCCGCTCGTTTATGTCATTGGTGGTCTTCTCGAGGTACCATTTAGTGCGAACATATGGGCTATGGTTTATGGCTCAGAAATGGTTTGGTGTTTTGTTTGTTAGTATTGGGTTTGTTCCAGTTTGTTAGTATTGGGTTAGTTCCAGTTTGGTTACAAGTTTAACTATGTTTGCGTGTCAGGCTTTGTGTATTAGTCTCTCTCTGTTTGAGCTATCTCTCCGAAACAAATTATCTTCACTTGACTATGTATCTCATCAAATTTTTAAATATGAATATTTCAGATGGAAAAAGAAATGAATATTGTCATTGACCTTTTTTTATATATATTTTATAATCAGACTAATAAATTTTAGGAAATTTGCTAAATTACCTTGATTTCAAAAATGCTTCGGTACAATACTTTCTACCGTACATATGTTTGTCCCATTGGTCTTTCGTAAAATTTAAACCCATTTTTACCCTTTAAAATTAGTAAAAAGAAAATTAAATCATATTTTCTCAGTATATAGGAAAATTATATCCAGCTTCTTTATATGTATATAAAAAAAAATAGTAACTAAGAAAAAAAAAAAATAGTAACTAACAATAAATTAACTAACATATGTAACATGTTAACTACAAGAAGAATCAAAGAATCGAAGGGAAAAAATATGAAACATGTCAAAATAGAGAAGAAGACGCGAAGAAGAAAATTAAGAGGAAGAAAAATAGAATTAAGAAATATTTTTTAAATATCTTGTTTAAGGAAAGTAGATAATTTCATTTTATAAGATCCTAAATTTAAGAAATTTGAACTAATTTTGGCAGAACATATCTTGACAAACATAGATCGATTTAAAACGACATGAAATTATTATTTTGACCATTTATTACATCCGTATTATATAGATAGATGAGAAAATGTTGTTATTGCATAATAATTAGCTATGAAAGAATTCAAAAGGATTAGAAATTAGTTTTACACTTTAATTGTTAAAAAATACCTAAAGCTATGTAGTTTGATGAAATTTCACAATTAATGAGTGAAATATTTATTTTGCATGTTTGTGTTACTTATCTCAAATATATTTTTTATGGTAAAAGTTCATTAATTACTGTATATTTCTAAATTCAACGAAACCGATTAACTATACAAATTAATCCAAAATCTATAACAAATGTTTAAATTTGAAAAAAAATCAACATTACTATATCTTCCTGAAAACACAAATCAAATTCAAAAAAATTTGTGAAACAAAAAACGAGATTACTAAGTAAAAAAAAATGATGAAAATGTAAAAAATGTTGGAGATGAAAACAAAGAGTGTGGAATATATATCAAATAATTTGCTTCGAACTTTAAAATATAAAAAATGTTATTTCATTTAAAAATGTTACTAATAATGAGGCATAACACGGATACAATCTTCCTATAAAATATTATAAATAAGTATATAAAAAAATTCCAGAAACATAAAAAAATAGACTTACACTATCAAAATATTTTCAATTTAATATTAATAATAATCACTTAGTGAAAAATTAACTGTAAACAACATATATGATTCAATAAATAGTTCCATAAACGATTCAACGATGGTAGTTTTCTCTACTATAACATATTTCATACAACTCCATAACAATATTGAGGGCCATAGGACAAAAGTATTTTTCGGGCCCTCTTATAAATCAATGTAAAAAATTTACTGAAAATAAAATAAAAATGGGTTTCTCTTTAAACAAAATCAAAAACGGCCCCCCTTAAGCCTATGTGTCGAGATGGTGTTGACCTCGGTCGATGCTTGAAGTGGTTGACGATCGAGAGCTTCAACTGGTGTCGATCGACACTTTCCTTTTGTGTCGATCGACACTGGCTCTCGAATCACATATTCTTCACTCCTCAATGTGATGAATTGGAGAATTGTCTTGGGTTCATGTATGTCTTTCCTAGAAGACAACCTTCTTGTCTCTTCACTAACTCTGCAGTTTGAGTAACTTAAGTATCAAACTTCTTCACACGTAGATTTAAAGCTTCGAATATCCCATTCAAATCCGTGTACATGACATCCATCTTACCATTGAAATCAACTGTCATCTTCTGTTGACCCTCTAAGATCTATTCCAGCATAGCTTTCATATCATCATCTGAGGATCTAATAGGAGGCGTCTAATAAGAAGAAGAACCATTTTTCTTTGTGTAGTTGTTGCTCTGAAACGGTTTCTGATAGCCTTGATTTCCAGTGAACGTAGTTCTCTGTTTGTATCCTCTGTTTGTATCCCATTGATGTAGTTAACATCTTCATGATCATTCAAAGTCTCTACCTCTTGAGCAAACTGAACTGACTTCTTTCCCACTAGAAGGTTATGCACAGAATCCAACTTGGTTTTCACCGCAACAATCTCACCTCCATTCACGTTTCCACCAAGCCTCTTCCTCTCGAAATCTGCATTCTTTGTATTATTGCTAGAAGCCAAGTTCTCAATCAGCACAACAGCATCTGCTGGATATCTAGTGTTGAAGTTCCCATTACATGCAGCATCCCTTGCCATTTGGTACCTCCAATCTATTCCTCTGAAGAATATACGCAACAGTGGAACGTCATTAAAACCATGATGAGGACAATCCCTCTGATAAGCCTTGAATCACTTCAGTCAGTCCCTGTTTGAACGAAGAGATCTTTGTCCTAAAATCCTCAGACCTTGCTTCATCAAAGAAATTGTTGAGGAAGGCATTCTTAGTATCCTCCAATGTAGTCAACGATCTAGGTTCCAACTGCTTCAACCAGTAAGTTGTTTCTCCTCCAAGAGAGTAGGAGAAAAGCTTGCAGTAGAGGTAATCATTTGACACTCCATTAGCCTTGATGATTGATGCAAAGATCTCAAACCTCTCTATGTGGTCCATGGGGTGCTCAGAAGGAAGACCATGGAAAAGATGTTGAGCCACAAGTGCGTAGTAGGTTGGCTTTAGCTAAAAACCGTTCCTCTGGAACGCATGAGGACAAATCGCAGCATTGTAGGCATATAACTCATCAAGTCAGTTGTAGTCTCCCAAAGTGCGCATACGCACAATATTCTCCTGCTGGTCCACGATGACTAGCTGAACGATTACGTTTCCTGCAACATCCAGCTTATGACCCTGCTCATTACGCCTATTTCCATCTCCATCTCCATCAACCAACAAACCATCTTCATTATGAACAGCACAATCGGATTCGCCATCTTCGCCTGTTTGGTAGCTTTTATGTTGGCTCGCTCTAAAACTCCAAGCTCTGAAATAAACTCTACTAACTCCTGATTTTTGTCGCTTCTGGTTTTGCGATTAGGCATACACCTCAAACACCAAAAACAAAAGAGGGAGAGCGTAAAAAACGAAAAGTTTGGGATCTATTATTCACAAAATCTCTAAACAAAATTTCTTTGCGAATAAGTGATTTTGCTCATCTATGATTCAGTTCAGGTTATCAATCAATACTTTAGCATCTAATTAAATCAACTTATGAATTTTAATTCAGGGTGATCAATCTTACAATCAGAGTTAAAACAATCAAGATGAAGAATAAGAAGATTAATCCCAACAGTAATTCAATTCTAACAATTTGTCATGAACACTTGAAATCCCCAAAACCTAACAAGCAAACTACTAAGACATATATGAAGAAAACATTATAATATGAATAAATTGCATAAAGGATTGAGAAAAGATACAACTTGGGTTCGAAATCTCTCAAGAACGAAGTGCATATTTGTCTCCCAAAAATCTCTCTGTCTTAATAGAAAATAAGATATATATATATATATATATATTGATATACCCTATATTTTACCCATTTTACTATCGGTTTTCATACTCATTTTGTGGGTTTTATTTCCCTTATCGACCAAACGAGGTAGTTTTTTCGTATACATAGGCTTTAAGGTCCCAAGAGGTTAAATCATCAAAAAGGATGCAAAAGGAGTAAAAATAGTATTCATCATGTCAAGGCCACCTAAAAAGCCAAATGAGCCAACCCAAGTCATCAAATCTTGAAGATAAATCACATTCCCAAATTGGACATACTACATATTCCGGAAGTTTAGCAACGGACGGAAGACCAAATGGGTTTGTAATGAGATTAAACTTGGAGTGAAGATAGCCACTTGAGTTAGCTTTCCAATGGAGTTAAAATTACATCATTTGGAATTATACACAAGAAGATATGAGCTGAAGACTGAAGACATGTCAAGCTGCCGGGAAGATGGAGAGCGTCCAGTACCGACCGGTCAAGCAACGCGATCGGTACCAGGACATGAAGCAGACCAAGACACGCCGACTTAGCCTCCATACCGACCCGGTAATCCGATCGGTATGGGCGGTCGGCGTGGAGACAATATCGAGCACTTTTGGCAATTTTCCTTTTTGTTAGAATTAAAACTCTAACCGACTTAGGATCCCTTCTAGCCCTATATATACTTGATTTTAGTCTCTTTAGGAAGAGAAGGCAGCCACAAATCAATACCTAAAACATGTATTTTTGTTTCTCTTTTGTTCTTAATAATACATATACTTTTTAAGATTCTTTAAGGGTAGATCAGTGAGGCCTTCTTGGTTGAAGGAAGAGATCTCTATATGCTTTTGTGTATCACGAACTCATCATGTTTTGTGCTTTACTCCTGCTGCTAACGAGATTGAACTGACTCGTTGGAGTAGAGCTTAACTAGATTCGTTGCCTTTAAAATTCTATGTGTATGCTTTTATGATTGCATCTTGTATTTAATTGTTCTTCATCTATATTCATGCTCAATGCTTGATCAGGCATAGCTAACCAGTGACCGATCCTAGGTTGATGAATCCACGGAAGTGTTCTTAACAATCATACCAATTAGTTAAAGAGTTTCGTAAACAATTGAACCTTAATTCTATTGCGTGTTTTAACCTTTTAATAAGCATGCGACAACTGAGTCTATTAGGGTATAAAGCATAGAGAATATGAACCACGACAGTGGAGAGATTCTAATTCCGTGGTTTGAGTTCTAGAACAAACTTGCATCTAAATTTTAAGTTGTTATTGTAATCGTTGCATTGGTTCATTAATTGCACCTAGTTAACCATTGATTATCTATCCCTTGCACTTTTATTTCCATAAAAACTAAAACCCCACAAAAATACATTTAGCTTAGCTTATTCTGCATCATAAAGTTTCTTTGTGCATCATCAATTTTTTTAGGTTCGACCCCTAAGTATTACTGGGTTTGTTGTGCACTTGCTGTCTCTATCTAGGGTTATAAATTTAGAACTTGAAATTTAAACATTCGCATCTCGTAGAGTTTTGAATTAAAAATAAACCCCCACCATATATCTAAAAACCTAAAAGGAAAGTATATATAAGCTAAGAAAATCGTGTTAAGCCTTTTTGTTAACTTCTGGAACTTCTGGCGCAAAAAGAAAATCTTCAAAACTAGGAAATCACGATTTCCTTCTTCGTCAGACATTGGTGTCGATCGACACCAGGCGGGAATATCAATTCCAAACTTGCAACTTTGGCTCCTCTTTCCGCAATGCTCCAAAATGCTTCATACTCTCCAATTATGCTCCACAAGTACATAAACCTACAAAGCCTCGAAAAATATCAAAAAACTCTATCAAAAGACTTATATCATGGTTAAAAACCTGTTAAAACCATGATATATCAGTTAACTATTTTACATTTAAGGTATAGTTTTTGGGGTCAAGGTTAAGGTTAAGCGTTTTTATTTATACTATAAAACTGTCTTACAAATCCTTTTTTTAAACGGTTCAAAAAAGTTTATAAACCATATAAAAAAAGTTTATAAACCATACAAAAAATTTCGAAGGTTTAGTAAAACACGTCAAAATCCAGAAATAATCAAAAAATTAGATTTGGAATCCTAATCGAATAACAATCTTAGATTTCTACCAAAATTGAATCAAAAACTCAGATTTGCAACACAAATAAATTAAAAACAAATTTGCAACAAAAAGTGACAAAATCCGGATCTAGATTTATACGAGTGAGATATTCATATTTGTTTTGCATTCTACAACCTCGTAGAAAAAGAGACACAAATTAAATAAATCCAAATTTACAACAATAAGTGATAAATTTCGAGAATTTGTTTACGTCAACGCAACCAACTGGTTTTACTGAGGTACTTCATGATATTCAGCCGATCATTACGGGGGGTATGAATGATATGTTGTCGAGGGATGTCGGGGAAGAAGAGGTAAGAAAGACAATCTTTGCTATGCATCCAGAGAAAGCTCCAGGGCCGGATGGGATGACAGCTCTCTTTTATCAACGATTCTGGCAGACATTGAAAGGAGACTTGACCGGATTGGTTAGAGACTTTTTCAGGACAGGTCATTTCGATACTAGGTTGAATATGACAAATATTTGTCTGATTCCAAAAACAGACAAACCAAAGAGGATGGGGGGATTTAGGCCAATTAGCCTATGTAATGTGGGATATAAAATTATTTCAAATTTTTTATGCCTTAGGTTAAAACATCTATTACCAAAGATTATTTCAGAAACACAATCGGCATTTGTGTCAGGGAGACTTATCTCGGACAATATTTTGACTGCACAAGAAATGTTCCATGCTTTACGGACAAAGGAGTCTTGCAGGTATGACTTCATGGCAGTAAAAACGGATATGAGTAAAGCTTATGACAGGATAGAATGGGATGTTCTGGAAGCAGTTCTAGTTAAATTGGGGTTTGGCAATGTTTGGACTTCTTGGATTATGACATGTGTGCGATCTGTTTCGTATCAGGTGTTGTTAAATGGTCAGCCACGCGGACGGATTATACCCCGGCGAGGGCTCAGACAAGGGGATCCTCTTTCACCGTATTTGTTTATTCTTTGTACGGAAGTCTTAATAGCGAATATTCGGAAAGCAGAAAGCACAGGTTGTCTGACAGGGATAAAGATTGCTCGACAATGTCCATCAATATCTCATCTGCTTTTTGCAGATGATAGTCTATTTTTCTGTAGAGCTACTGAGGATGAGTGTAAAGTTATTTTGGAGGTGTTAAAGGACTATGGCAGTGCCTCGGGACAAGAAATAAATTTTGATAAATCATCAATAATGTTTGGACATGATGTCACCCATGATCAAAAGAGCAAACTAAAAAGTGTTATGGGAATTATTAAGGAAGGGGGAATGAGCTCATATCTCGGTATTCCGGAGAGTCTGGGTGGATCAAAAACGAAAGTTTTTAATTTTCTCACAGAGAGGTTATATGATCGAATTAATGGATGGTCGGTCAAGTTTTTATCAAAAGGGGGAAAAGAGGTGTTGATTAAGTCAATTGTTCTTGCCCTTCCGACATATATTATGTCTTGCTTTCGGCTCCCACAAACGTTAATAGATAAATTAACGAGTGCTATAGCTAAATACTGGTGGAGTTCTCATAGAGATGCTAGGGGCCTCCATTGGCAAGCATGGGAAAAGTTGTGTCTGGCTAAAGAGGAGGGGGGTCTGGGGTTTCATTCGTTAACAAATTTTAATTCAGCACTGCTAGCTAAACAGCTCTGGCGATTGTCTCAGTATCCAAATTCATTAGTGGCAAGAGTTTTCAAAGGGAGATATTTCAGGGATACGCATCCACTTCGAGCAAGGAAACCATACTCACCATCTTACGGATGGAAGAGTTTAATGTCGGCTAGGGATCTTTTGTATAAAGGCAGCTGTGTCAATTTAGGGTCAGGCAATAGTGTGGCAGTTTGGACAGATCCGTGGATTCCGGATTCTTTTCCAAGACCGGCAAGAGGGAGAGGAAGCATCCTACATCCCAACCTAATGGTGAATCATTTGTACAATTTTGGTACAAAAGAATGGCATTTACCGATCCTCCAGGAAATTCTGGAACCTGGAGATATACGAATCATTCAAGGATTAGAGATTAGTCCGACTTTTATGGAGGACAAGTTGATATGGCATTTTACAAAATCTGGAAAATATACGGTTAAATCAGGTTATTGGTTGGCGAAAGAAATTGAGAAAAATCAGGATATCAATTTGGTCCAAGAACCTAGCCTTACGGTGCTAAAGGCTTATGTTTGGAAAATTAAGTGCCCTCCAAAGATTAGGCACTTCCTTTGGCAAGCGCTAACAGGATCTATGGCAGTACTAGAGAGGATAAAACGTCGTGGTGTCAGATGCTCTACTATATGCTTGAGATGTGGCTTAGAGGAAGAAACAATTAATCATGCTTTATTTGAGTGTCCATTAGCCCAAGATATTTGGGCACGGTTTTTGGCGCCGAGTGGAAGAGCAATTCTACCATATTCCTCGGTTTATGCAAATATGGACTATCTTTTTTGGAGGATCACGAGTGAAAATACTAATAACGTGGATTGTAATATATACCCATGGTTATTGTGGTATATTTGGAAATCAAGAAATAAAAGAGTGTTTACAGGGATAGAGGCAGAAACACAAGTTGCTTTCAAAACGGCGGAGAGTGAATTCCATGGGTGGATGGGTGCACAAGCAATGGAGAGTGATGTAGAGCATAATATAGATGAGGTAACACATACGATGTCTGTGGATGCACATCGAATACGATGTCAAGTGGATGGTTCGTGGAAGGACACAGAGAACAATTCTGGTTTGGGATGGGTATGTCTTCATGGAGATACTACTCTACTTCTAGGTGCACAAGGTGTAACTCATCGACGGTCTTCCTTACATGCGGAGATGGAATCATTAATATGGGCAATGACCTGTATTTTGGAAAGAGATATGGCGTGTCCAGAGTTTGAAACGGATTGTTTAGACTTGGTGGACATCATCAACCACCCAGAGGAGTGGCCGGCGTTTTCGATTCTCTCAGTCAAGCTCAGGAGCTTACAAGATCGTCTACCCAACTTCTCATTATCACACATTCCACGTTCTATTAATCTGAAGGCGGACTGTCTGGCCCGTTCTGCAAGATCACGAGCTTTTAATTTTTCTTATGTAAGCAACATTGCACCCACTTGGATTTCCAACTCGGGTGGGGCTTTCTGATTAATAGTTAGGTTGAAAAAAAAAAAAAAGGTGATAAAATCGAATGTAGATCTGAATATATATGAGAGAGATATATTCATATTTGTGCCTTTTTCAATTTCATAGAAAAAGAGAGAGATCTTCAAATAACATTGTTGTAGAGAGAAAGAGAAGAGAGAGAGGGAGAGAGAAAGAAAGAGAAGATAAGAGAGAAAGAAAAAAAAACCAGAAAATGAAATTTTTTACGTGTTTTGCCATGGATATTTTTCCTAAAATATATGTTTGCCTAAAATTCGTGTCCTTATTGCAAAAAGTGTTTCGGGCGTGGCACGCATGAAAGAATGACTTTCACGCGTGTCATTCTCTTGATTGTCCCATCCATAAATTATAACATAAACCTGAGAAAGCAATATCTAAAATAAAGAAATCTCATTTATTTTATTATTTCATGTTTTAGTTTAATGACCAAAAGTTTCATCAAGAAATGGAACAAACTGAACAACATTTAAATAAAACTATAAATAGCATTTCATTTTCCTCAAGACTCTTTCAGTCAAAAATATATACAAATAAACATAATACCAACTACACTACATAAAAACATATTTAGTATAACAAAAAAATACCCTACATAAGAAAGCATGTAAAACAAAAAGCCAAAAGAATATTTATCCACGCTCCCAGCGTGGGTTTGTTTCTATTATAATTATTCCCCTTGTTTCATAAAAAGAGTCATTTTGAAACTTAACATTTTGTTTCAGTAATGTCATTTTTCGTTTTCAAAGTGACTTTTCGTATGCAATTCCTCTTTTTCCCTCAATAAAAGTTAAAATACATTAAATTCTAAACTATTGTTATTTGATTAATATTGTATTAAATATGGGTATTTTGGGATATTTAAGGTACAATGAAAAAGCTATTGCCAAAAGAATACGATCAAGTGAAGAGAAATCCGGTGTTTACTCAAATTATTGCAATTCATGAAAATCGTCTCGGATACTCGGCGAGATTGATACACAGTTTCATGTGTAAGCAGCTTGATACCTATAAACTACATGAGATATGGGTTGTGTTTTCTAGGTGGCCTCTTCGATTTTATATGCAAGAATTCTATGCAATTATTGGATTCCATTACGAGAAAAATGACACATAAAACTTTAAGGAATGGGTTGATGATGATAGTTTCTGGAGTACGTTGCTAAAAAAAATGTGACAATATCTGCATTCAAGACTTAAAGAAGGTGCACATAAAATATGCTAGGAGTTGGAAGCGTGTTTATAGGTTGTTGTTGGTGTATTTTAGTGTTATTGCGGGTTTATTACCTACCAAGGATGAAAAGGTTCCTATCCCACACACATACATCAAGTTGGTGTGAATATTGATAAGCTACAGACTTATCCAAGGGTTCTTCACACATTTGATTATCTAGTGGAGTCGATCATTAATGTTAGGGTGAAACTGACATGGAAGAATAGCTACACTTTGGATGATTTTTCATACGCATTTCAAATTTGGATTATGACAAGTTTCCCTGACTTTATATAATTTTTCTGTAGAATGTTTTGTATCCATACATCTCTTCAGGGCCGGCTGAGGGAGAGGGACAAGTGGTGCAATGCCCCTGGGCCCACCCCATATCCCAAGAATTAAAGGGCCCTAAATTTTGTTTTTAGTATTTTTTTAGGTAAAAAATAGACAAAATTAAATCTAAAATAAATAAAATAGAAATTGACACCAATAATAGGTTTTATGCTAATAATTAAGGATCTAATAGTACGTAAAAAATAATTAAGTGAATAACATTCAGATTAGATAAAATGTCTATAATACCCTTAATTAATTTACATTTTTTATTAAAAACGAAATTATAACAAATATTAAAAAAAAGAAAACCCGAATCTAATTTATTTATTCTTCTTCTTCCACCGTAGCCTCCTTCTTCTTTCAATTGTTGTTCTTTTTCCTTCATCCTTTTTTTTCCTTTTTTTTTTCTTCTTCTTCTACTTTTTCTTTGTTCTTACACGAATATCATATATATCTCTCGTGATCTACAAAACAAATTCTCAATCATTTTGTTTTGTATCAAAGTTTTGGAACCAAAAAATTCCAGTAATAGATTAAGATGATGTTTTTTTCCTTAGTTAAACTCCACACCATCGTTCTCGTTTTTCGTTCAATTTGAACCGATGTTGGCGATCATTAATATAGCTAACTATGTTCGAAAAATCAGGTAACTAACTATTTTCTTTATAATAGCTAACTATGTATGCTTTTTTAATTATATAAATATAATAGGTAACTACGTTATGAAAAAGTTAATTATGTTTGTTCAAATAAGTAACTATTACAATATTCATGTAGTCAATTATTTTATGAAATCACTAATATGAAAATAGTTAACTATACTTTTAAATTGATAATTATATTCTAAAATATAATAGTTAACTAAATAGTATGAGATAGTTAGCTATCTTTTGAGATCAATAAAATATGTAGTTTTGACAATAGTTAACTATATATTAAAATAGTTAGCCGTTATAGTTAACTATATATATTAAAATATGATTTTTGCTGTTTTTTCTAATCCAATTTTATTTTGTTTGCATGCTAGTTTACGTGTATTATTTCAGAGATAAAAAAGTCAATTTTCAAGAGATAAAGAATTTAATATTTTTTGGGATTTTGTTTTTAATACTTACCTTAATTTAATTGTATGGGTAATTTTGTCCTCTATTTTTTTCTCTCTGCTATGTACCTAATATTATTTTTTGATATGTTAGTTACCTAATTTTTTTCCATAAATATGTTATACAGCTAATTCACCCTAAATAAAAAGGGCTCATATTTATTTTTAATAACGTAAATTTTTGTTTAATTTAACCATATCTAAAAAAAATATTTTAGACTTCAATTTATTTAGCAAAAAATCCTAAAACAATATTTTAAAAGGCCAAAAAATTTTTTTTGCCCCGTGGTCCAAAATATTGTTGAGCCGGTCCTGCATCTCTTCTCCTGGGAATTTTGATTTGATAGACGATGTTGAATTTTTACGAAGCTGTGTAATGAGAGATGAAAGAGTTGATTGTATAAAAGCTTATGTTAGAGCGGGTAAAGCCTGGAGTGAGCAACTTTGGGAATTCCTTAGTGGCACTATTGTTTGTGTGTTTAGGTTTATCTTTATGAACAACATTTCCTTAGTGTCACTATTCTTTAGATATCTAACAGTTTATAATCTATAAAGGAAGTGGAAGCATTCAAATTCAGCACCTCGTATTGTGAAAGAAGTTTAGTCACCTGCAAACAAGAAATATATTCAGTCAGCTATGTGCCGATTCTGCGTGGAATAAATAGAGAAAAAATAGATTTAATGTAGAAAAAAAAACAGAGAAAGAACTAGCCCCAAACTGAAATGTACAAAGGCAAAAGAAACTCTCTTTTTTAAGTTCTACACAATTGGTGTACTTAATGTATTTTACCACGAAACAAACGCAAAAACTTAATTACACTATTAAAGGAGAAAAAATGATGAATTTGGCTGACCATTTCTCATAAGCATAAGATACTGTAAATTAATTTTTGTGTTTGTCAATGATATATAAGATAACCTTATTGTAGATTTGATGACCCTTTAATATGTTATTTATTTAATTTCAGCTATAAATGATAAAATTTCTAAAATAAATGCCTCGATGTAATTAATGTAATTTAATATATTTGGCCAAATCAGTCTTTAGATTATTATATGTTTGTTTTTTAAATTATTTATGACAAAATATAGAACAAAAATATGTAAACACAATTTCTATTGGTTTATTGATTATAATTAGTATGAACACACAAAATATAGAACAAAAATATGTATACACAATTTCTATTGGTTTATAGATTATAATTAGTATGAACATTTATTTACAACTGACATGTTTTAATTTCATTAAATATTGAGATCACAAAATAAATGCCTCGATGTAATTAATGTAATTTAATATATTTGGCCAAATCAATGTTTAGATTATTATATGTTTGTTTTTTTAAAGTTTTATCACAAAATATAGAACAAATATATATATACACAATTTCTATTGGTTTATTGATTATAATTAGGATGAACATTTATTTACAACTGACATGTTTTAGTTTCATTAAATATTATTAGATATTTAATATTACATTGTGCTAAAGTTACTAATTTAAAATGGACTATTTTTAGCAATACTTTATGTATATAAAGACCTCCATGAACCTTAAAATTATTTATCTGTTAGTGCTCCAAAACTGAAGCTTGTAGTCGTACATTTTATTTTTTCTGGTTCGTTATTTTATATTCTACTAGAATTCTACCTCGAATATATATAAAAAATTTTAAGAGTTAAATTTTACCCGATTTCTAAAATTTGAGAATATGTTAACGTGTATGCCTTTTATAATCAGACATATCTTAAACTAGTGGACTTCGTTCTCCATTGTTGAGAATATAATTGGATTTTGATTAATCGATCAATGTAAATAGATTATATTGTCAGTCATGTTCTCGTACTTTATATGGTTCAATGCATTGTGCATATACAATATAGTACAATTATTTGTAAATCAAGTTCCTTGATGTGAAAAGTGTTTGAGATGTTAATAAAATTTCAGTCATTAACTTGCTTTATTGAAAAAGTAATAAAAGATTTCACTTGTTTTGTTTAGAAACGAAGATTCAACGAACTCAAAACCATGTCTATAAAAGGAAAAAACCCATATGGAGAATTAACTGCTGCAAAAATATATCTTACTATGGTACAATATGCTGATCAACAAAAATATAAAGATTTTTCTAAGATCATGGAAAAATTCAAAAATAAGAGGTATGTATATTTATTGATTTTTTGGTGAACTTTGAAAAATGTTTAGTTTATCTTAAATTGAATCATCGTTGGGTAACACTCTACAATAATGTTTGAAACTAACTAATTTTTATTACAATTTTATTGTAGAATTAATCAACAGGATTGTGAAAAAGAAGTGAAAAAACTATTTAAAGACCATCCATATTTGATTCCGGGATTCAAATTGTATCTTGCCAAAGAGTTTGGAATTCACTGATTGGCACATCGGGAAGTTATCACATGATAAGTAAAGGAATCATCCTAGTTTAGTGTAGATTTGTTCTATGTCTAATCTTTTTATGATTCTTCTCTTTTTTCGTTTAGTTTTCTTTTTTTGTTTAGTTGCATTAGCCATTTAGGCATATAAATAAGAACATGCTTAAGATCTTTGTTGTTTTCTGCCTTTTTATATCGATATCCTCTTATCAACTATGTATTCTTCTATATTTATTCCGACCAAAAATAATATAAAATATATTTATCGATTTCAAATTTATTGTTTTCATCATTTTTAGTTTACTTTAAAGACAGTTGTTAAATGAATTATTCAATCTTTTGTGTGTTTAGATTTATATTTATGAACAACAATTCGTGAGGGGCACTATTATTTAGATATTTCACAATTAATGATCGATTTATTTGTCCATCAAAATCTTCCCAATAATGCTGAGATTTAAACTAACAAAGATAAATTTTGGTTTAACTTCTATCTTAATTGTATTTCAATCACACACTAAAACACAATTTTAACCAAATGAAAATAAAACTTAAACAAAAAAAATTACCGTTTCAAAAATTTACACAGACTATATGTTGACAAATCTTCTATATATCAAAGGAGAAACATTTTTGATGATGTGTCATGCTCTCCTTTTTTCACTCTTTTTGATTTAACTAAATCCCCTATTATTTCTCCTACTATCCTCATTCCCAAACACTACTAACAAACATAAACTCTGTTACCAAACAAAAATTAACTCCAAATAATTCATTTAATTTGATTTAATAACAAAATTTCCTTAATAAACTTATATAGAAACAAATAATTTGATTAGATTCATTTACTATCTGATATATCATGGTTTTTATCATCTTTTGGCCATGATTTAACCCGGTTTTATCGAGTCTTTTCGGTGTTTTTCGAGTGTTTTAGAGTCTTGACAGGTTCGTGTATGATTGGAGCTTAATTGGTGATTATGGAGCATTTTGGAGCATTGTGAAAAAAGGAGCTGAAGTCGCGAGGACGGATTTTCAATTGCCGTCAGTTTGGCGCGTCGATCGACAGAATACTTTATGCGTCGATCGACGGAGAAAGTTATTTCGCGAAGAAAAAAGGTTTTTCCAATTCTGAAGATTTCTTTTTCCCCCCAGAAGTTCCAGAAGTTAACAAATCAAGCTCAGCACGAATCTTAACCTAGAAATACTCAGTTTTCTTTTAGTTTTGATTACCTTAGATTTTATTTTAAGAGTTAGAGCTTCAGACAGATTTTAAGAGTTAGGGAGACAAGTTTTCAGACGTTTCAGATTTCTTCGAACCCTTCTGTATCTCTTTCTCTATCTTTATTTAATGTTGTATTATTCAGTCATCTATGTCTCAGTAATCTACTTGTTAGGTTTAGGGTTTTTCAAATGAAGTAAGATTAATCGTTAGAATTGAATTCATGTTAGGATTATCTTATGGTTCTTCATCTAGATTGCACTAATTCTTATTTAGGATTGATCACCCTGAATTAGACATCCTAGGTTGATTAATTAGAAACGGAAACATCAATTAATAACCTTACCATAATCTTAAGATGAACAAAATCACATATTCTCAAAGGAATTTGGTTTAGGGATTTTGTGAATAATTGAAACCTAAACTTTAATGCTTGCATAAATTGATTGATTTTACAAAGGAATTTGGATTTCTAGGGTTTATGCATAGATAATTAATTCAATGGAAGTCGTTTAATTTTACATTAGAGTTTCAAGTTCGAGAACGAATTTTCATTAAAATCCTGACAGTTTCATAATTCTGCAATTTATCTATTCCTGCGAATTTTCCGAAAGCCTAGCTTCTTGTCAAATTGAATTTAAACCACAACCAATTTAGATCTGCTTTCATTAGTTTTTGTCATTCATACATTCATATTTTGCTTAGCTTGATTCGAAGTCATACACTCCATTGTGTGATTTGGTTCCCAGTGATTCGACCCCTACTACGACGATCTCTTAATTTAAAAAAATTTAGGTCATAGTTAACTTTGAGCATATCACTATCCAGTCTTCTTCTTGCAAAGTCTTTAAGAAATCTACCTAGGTGGTGTATTAACCACGTGCTTTTCATCATCATTAGATTCTTTTTTGATAATACTTTTTTCCAGTCCTAAAGAAAATGTCACAAAACATCTATATATTTTCCTAATGGCGCAAATTTATTGGTGTATTGATAGATTTCCAATTTAAAATACATATCCTTTTTAGAATATTGACTGTTGCAGGAATATAGAGATTTATTTACTAAAACATTTATGGAATTGTTTTGATTAATTATCATTTTCTTCTAAGGAGCTTTTAACACATCAAATACAGTCGTTTACCATACTTACTGTTTCTACAATAAATATTTCCATGAATAACATCTCCATGGTAATTCTATTGTTTACCATACTTAATGTTTCTGCAATAAATATTTATTATTGATAAAATCTTCCTTAAGACCTAAATAAAAATTAACACCAAAACAATTCCGTGTATATTCCATTATTAATTGACAGACACGTTTTATTCCCCTTGATTTTAGGAAGATAGTAGAATTGAAGAAATTAGTTACCTACCTCGAAATCTTTTGATTCATAATTATATTAATTAGAGTTGGACTCGCCCGTTGGGCGAGTTTTGTTTCTTTTGATGTTTTTATATTATTTTTCTATGTTTGGAAACTATATCATATATAACGTGTACTGCAAAGTATTTATGTTAGTATATATCTTTTACATTCATTAACATATTATAATATCATATGTTCAATCATTAATTTGAGTGTGAAATTTTCTTTTCTTTTTTGAAATTCTTCCAATTTGGTATTTGATTTTAAATAAATAATTTTTAGTTTCTAAAAACTTATTATTTTATTTTTAGTTGCTTATATCTTAACCAATCATAATCGCGTAACATGCATAATAATATATTTACTTTTTCTTAAACACTTTAAAAGTATTTTAATTTTTCCTAGATTTTAGTGTTAAAAGCATTGATTCAAATATAAATTATCAAATAGGTAATTTTTTTGCATCATGGTGTATAACTGCGTACACTTTTACATAAAAATCATATATCATAATCCCTATATTTTGTTGTATAATTCATGAATAACGCGACCATTCATTTTGTGACTTTACATATATCAAAACTCAAGATTATTTATTTATTTTAAATTATGGTATTGCAACGTTTTTAATTTTTTTTTTTATATTTCCAGAAACTCAATTATATTGAATAAATTATTTTTTTTCTTTTGGACAAATATTATATTCCAAATTTTTACTTTACTTTCTCCTAAATGTTTTTGATATCCTTTAGTGAAATCATATATTCTATTTCTCATTAAACCTTCAACCTCATAGCAATCGGCGTAAGCTCAATTATGATGTATTAATAATTGAATCATTTAATCTATTTTTGTTTGATTATATCTCATGTCGTTTATTTACATTTTTATTCATTGCTCTTATATGTAAACTCATAATGTTTTGATTATTTTCTAATGAATTTTATTATAAATAATATATATTCATTATTGTATTTTTAGTTTAGAAAATAAAATACTCAAATAATCCTAAAACATCGTTTGCGTGATACATGAGTTTTATAATTTTATTAACTTAACGACAAAATTTTGATTTTACCATTTACAGTGTATACCTCTTATCTTTCAAATAATGGTATTATAACACTTTAAATTTTGTCTTTCATCCTTTCATAAAATTCAAATATAACATAATGAAAAAATTGTATATTCCAAATTTTCATCCTATTATCTCATCTTTACTAAGATGGTTCAGTAGCTTTTTAGTGAAATAGTATATTTTTTTTTTGTAGATTGACAACTCCTTAACAATTGTTTGACACTGAAATTATTTAGGTTTTTTTTCTTTGATTCTTTGATGTCGTTTATAATTTTATCTATTTGTTTTTATATGTATATTTATTTTACATATTCCCAACTTCTTAAACTGATTATATATATAAAAACTTTTAAGCAAGAAGGTCAATCCGTTGTTTAGAATTTAACATTATATTTATTTTACTTGTTTAACCCATTTTTTACTTACTTGTTTAAACTCTACATATATTTACTGATTTTCGTTTTTTTAATTTAATTAAAGTGTAGTGGTTATTAGTAACAATAAATATACATAAACAACATCATCTTTAATGAGATGGTTCAATATCCTTGTAATGAAACAATATATATTATTTCTCTTTAGAACAACAACATCTTAACAATCGTTTGGCATTCAAATTATTTAGATTTGTTTTATTTGATTCTTTGATGTTGTTTATATTTTTATTCATTTGTTCTAATATGTATATTTAATGTACACATTTTCAATTTTTGAAACTGAATATTGTTATTATAAAATCCTTTTATTTTTTTAAATTATATTTACAACAATAAAATACTCAAATTAATTTTATATGTATTACTTTTAGCTATTTATTGACTTATTTTCGTATTTTATATTCAATTAGATTTTTTTTACCTATAAGTAAGAATATATATACATAAACATGAATTAAATGACACTTAAGTTTAAAATTAATTGTAAAAATTGATTTGCCTATGTGGACACCTTAAATGAAGAGAGGACTCCCTAATTATATATATGATTACTATTAATATTTCCTTAAAACTATGTTAAAAAACTAAAACCTACCTTGGAGCCTACACATTTTTTATATAAATAGTCTCTATGGGGGGGTTATTCATTGTTGGATTTATGTAGATTTTTAAAATTTTAAGATTCCATTGTTATTGGTTAATGGATTTTTAAATTCTAAATCAAATCCATTGTTATTCATTTAAGGATTTTTACATTCCTTTTGAAATCCATTGTTATTCAAAAAATCTATGTTTTGTTGATTTTCTAAATCAATTAAAATCCATTGTTATTGGGAGATGGAATCTCTATAGGTTTACTCATACAACATGATTTTCAAAATACTAGAGATATACATGATATTATTGAAATCCATGTAAAACACACACACACACACAACATCAAAAAAAAAAAACCAACCATCAAAACAACATTTTGATTTTCTAATCATAACAAAAACCAAAATTTATGAAAGAGACATAAACAAATCAAGAAATAGAACACATTATGAAAATTATAATTCAAAATTCAAATCTATTTTATCAATAATAAAGCAATCTCAAAACAAAGTTCAAAAACAAGCTCCAAAGAAAGTTTTACAAAAAACAAAAAGAAACAATCGAAAAGTTAGCTCAGGTGTGAAAAACAAATTATGTAATGTTAATGGCAATGTTTGAAAATGATGATGGCAATGGTGTGAGTTGATTAGCTCACGTCTTTTTATGGTGATGTGTCACGTCTAAAGTAGAGTCTAAAATATTAACAAGTACTACTTGAACTTTTTAGAAAACTGAATATATATATTACCTTATGTGGAAAACAAATTATTACAAATCCATGAGAATAATTTACAAGAATCCATGAGAATCAATTGTAATCTATGAGAATAATTTTTAAAAATCCATAAGAATTGATAAAATCTCACAACTTTTAAAATCCATAAGTTTTACATAAGGGCCCCTATGTGTATTTCACAATTTCATTATCATCTTTCACATTTACAAAAAAACAACGTCCCCCATTTTTTTCATGATGAAGTTTTTTGGACTCAAAGACAAAATTTCCGTGATTTAAGTCCCGATCGAACTGATTCATGGGTTTATGTAAAAATATAGACTCTCTGGAGACAACCAAATCGTAATGGCTAATCTATTCAAATGGTCTTAGCCGATGAGCAGGTAAAAAATCTTTAAACTTATTAATCACTACTTATTCTTATGAGAAGACATGTTCTAACACATATATTTACAATGTTTCTTTTTTATAGGGTGATAAAATTGAAGCTATTGTGAACACCGATATGAGTCAAAATTTTAGTAATTTACATCGAATTTGGTTTTTGAATCTAAATATAATTATTTTCAAGATGTGTCAAGTTCAAGACCAAACACTTTCAAGTGTTGGTTTGTACTTTTCTGTTCTATTTTATTCATGTGTGGCTATTTATAATATACGATTTTTTAATATAAACAAATAAAATTTTAATTAAAGTTATAAAATGTCTTGTAATTTAAAACGATTCCTTCCAACAAAAAAAGTTTCATTAGATAATATTATTAACAATATTCTTCATATCTTACTTAAATATAATACAAAAATATTTAGTTTACACTAACGGTTATATTTAAACCCCTGTACAGCACGGGTCCTAATCTAATATTGATTAAACGAGCAAATTATCTAAATTATTACGTTATCACAAAACATAATATCAACTAAGGTTACTATGGAGGTCCAAAATTTCCTTATTCATAGATCTTTCCATGCTGATTGGAATTGCAATCACCTACGGATGATTCCAAAAATCAGCAATCATTCTCGAATGGCTCATTAAAGGCAGCTCTAAGACACAGAGATCCTCTCTCACAATTTCTTTTGTGCTTTGTATCAAAAGTATGACTCATTTATTGATTAGAGCTAAAAATCAGGAACTCATTCAATTTTTTGATTTTGGCTCGTTGTACACCCTATGTTATTTGTAGATGATTCTTTGTTTATAGGCAAGACACAAAACAACTTGTAACGTCCGCGAACCACATTGATTAAGAATAATCAAATTTTGGGAAATTTTGAGAGGGTGTCGATCGACACCATAGGAGTGACACTAGTTAATTTCGAGTCGGTTGGTTTAATTTGAATTGTTCCATTTGGCTGGTTTGGGTTAAGGGAACCCTAGGGCTCGTGTTTAAAATGGAGCAGCCTCCATTTTGTGCAGATATAACGTGAAAAGGATGAAAATTGAAAGAGAAGAGAAGAGGAAAAAGAGATGAACCACCGTGTCTCAGAAAGAGATGAAGTCAGTTCTGACCCGTTTCAAAAGAGTAGAGGAACATACAGTTTAATCAGATCGGATTGGAGTGAAACTTCTACGGTAAGTTCTCCACTCTCATCTATAGCTTTGGGCTAAATTGGTTTGTCAATTGAATTCGTATTTTGAGAGTTATTATTGTTTTCTCGAGAAAGGTTCGTGCATAATTGGATCTGCAACCAGTCTACTTCCTGGGTGTTTTCTTGTTGAACAAGAAGGAGTTAGGAGGCGATCTGCATAGCGTTGGAAAGTTCTCGGTCTCACGATTCTAGATCATGTTTTCGATCATGATTTTGGGGTAAGCTTCGTTCTCAGTGTGCATTCGAAGTCGGCGTGTTGTTTCCATTTTCAGGAACCCTAATCTGGTTTAGGGGAAACCCCAATTGGTTTGATTAACAAGTTTGGGTCGGTTCGGTTTAGTTAACCAGATTGGTTTGGTTTGGTTTAGTTAACATGTTGTGGATTTGGTTGATATAGATCTATCGCTTGAGCAAGAAGTAAAAGCTGAAAATTAAAGTGACACAGGGAAATTTATTCCAGTTCGGGAGCAAACCGCTCAACTTACGTCTGGTCAAGGTATGTGCCTCGAAATCCACTAGCTCAAGAGTTTTCCGGTGACAATCGAGTTACTCTGATCCCACACTCTAACCTAAACTCTCAATAACTTTCTCATGCTACCCAGATTTCAGACCCGTGAACAACAACTAGAATATCAATGAGTTAAACCACCCACCTATTCTAATCGCTCACCAAGAACAAGATTACAACGAGAAGATTAATAAACCCGAATCTCTCTATTCTGTAACTCCTTGCCTCTCTTCTGATTCTTCTGTCTCTTTGTCTAAGCGTAAACCCTAGATTTGACCTTCTTCTGTCTTTATATAGAGTTACTTAGGTGGTTAGATAAAACGCAGCCGTTTAGTGTCACACAATAACCTGAAAATAAACCAGAGCCAAACCAGCTCCTTATTTCTAATTGAGCTAAATCAGTGTTAACCAAGACTCGAAACTTAACCAATTATTCAACAAACTCCACCTTGGTTAGTCATGTGCTTCTACCGCTCCTCTGTAGTGGATTCCAACCTCGAATTTCATCTATGACTTAGTCAGAGATACCTAGCAAGCCAAGCAGTTGCTTTAGCTTACTAACCGACAACACCTTAGTGAATAGATCACCCAGATTTTCACTTGTATGCACCTTTGACACCGCAGTTTCACCATCTTCAGTTTTCTCTCTGACGAAATTTATCTTTATAACGATATGTTTCGTTCTCTCATGAAACACATTATTCCTCGCCAAAGCTAGAGCACTTTGAGAATCACTAAAGATCTCAATGCTCTCTTGCGGGTAACCAAACTCAGCACAAAGCTTCCTGAGCGACATTGCTTCCTTAGTTGCCTCTGTCATAAAATGTATTCAGACTCTGTTGTAGACAAAGCCACCACCTTTTGCAGCACGATTTCTAGCTAATCACAGTACTACCTGACATGAAAGCATACCCTGAGATTGATCTCCTCTTGTCGAGATCAGCTGCATAGTCCGCATCACAGAACCCACAAATCTTGAACTCTGACCCTTTCTTAAACTTCAGATTCATACCACTAGATCCTGTGACTTACCTCAGCACCCACTTCACAGCATTCCAATGGGTTACTCATATATCTGCTTATGAGACCCACTGGATAAGTAAGATTAGGCCTAGACCCAATCATACCATACATTAAACTCCCTACTACATTGCAGTACGGCACCAAAGACATATACTCTGCATCCCTATCCAACTGCTCTTCATCTGTTGCACACAACTTGATGTGTATCCCCATAGGTGTCTGAACTGACTTAGATTGATCCATGCCATAGGTCTTTAGCACCTTCTCCATGTACTTTTTTTTAGACAAACAAAGTATGTTCTTCCTATCTCTGACAATATCAATACCTAAGATCCTCCTTGAAGCTCTGAGATCCTTCATCTCAAACCTTGTGTTCAGTTGTGCTTTGAGTTATGCAATCAACATCTTATCCTTGTAGGCGACCATCATATCATCTACATAAAGAAGTAGATAAATATACATACCTCTGATGTTCTTCACATACAGACATTGATCCTTCTGACTTCTGACAAAATCAACCTCCAACATAAACGCGTTGAACTTCTGGTTCCACTGTCTTGGACTCTGCTTCAAACCATAAAGAGACTTCTTTAATAAGTAGACCCAATCTTCTTTCCCTTCACTACATACCCTTCAGGATGATTTCTTCTTCTAGATCTCCATGAAGAAACGCCGTCTTCACATATAGTTGTTCAAGCTCCTGTACCACAATAGACATCAAATACCTTATGGACACATGCTTCACTACAAGAGCAAATATCTCATTTTAGTCCAAACCCTCTGTTTGAGCATAACCCTTTGCCACTAGCCTAGCCTTGAACCTCGGGTCTTCAAAACCTTCCATACCAGGTTTCCTTTTGAAGATCCATCTGCACCCAATTACCTTTCTGTCTTTGGGTCTCGGAACCAAGAACCAAGTTCCATTCTTGTACAAAGATTCCATCTCTTTACCTGAAGATCCTCTCCACTGGTCTCTCAGAGGATCTCTCATGGCTTCAAGGTACCCACTTGGCTCTGGAAGATCACCATCTTCAGTAACGAACATGGCATAGCTGGCAAACTCATCTTCATCAAGCTTCTTAGAAGCTTTACGAGGAAATACCTCTTCGTCAAACCTCTTTGGGTCTTTCTTAAACCTCTCTTCTTTATCTCTCATAAGAAGATAACTCTGAGCAGGAGAAATGCGATGACCTGAATCACTCATTGCTTCTTATTCTGTGTCAGACTCAACCTGTGTCACACTGTCTGGCGTCTGAGGCTCTCAACCTAAACTGATATCCACACAACCTTCAATACCCATACTAACATTTATGAAGGCAGTATTATCTCCATCAGGTTTCCCAGACTTCTCCACCAAGTCCTTGTAACACTTATCTTCATAAAACGTCACATTCCGGTTGATCACACTTTTCTTGTCTTCAAGTGACCACACCTTGTAACCCTTAACCCCTAAAGGGTAACCAATGAAGATACCTTTATTTGCCCTTGGTTGTAACTTACCTTCATCTGTATGAAAGTAACACACACATCCAAACTTTCTCAGATGGTTGTAGCTTGGAGCAGACTTGGTCCACACCTCTTCTGGAATTTGACCATCAATGGTTGATGCCGACAATCTATTGATCAGATATATTGCAGTGTTCACTGCTTCAACCCAAAACACCTTAGGCAATCCTGACTCACTCAGGATACTTCTGACCTTCTCCAAGATTGTCATGATCATCCTTTCAACAACTCCATTTTGCTGTGGAGTGTAAGGAACGGACATGTGCCTTGCAATCCCATGCTCTGCATAGAAACCGTCAAACTCCTTGTTGCAGAACTCTAAGGCGTTGTCAATCCGCAACTTCTTAACCACTAAACCTGACTCTATTTTCCACCAGTAGTTTCCACTCTACAAACTTATTAGATGCCTCATCCTTAGTCTTCAACAAGAATACCCAAACTTTTGGTGAGTAATCATCAACCAAACTTAGCAAATAGTGGCACTTTCCCAGAGACTGAGGCACTGTGGGAGATCCCCAAAGATCTACATGCACATACTTTAGACAAGCATTAGTAGTATGTCTACCAGTTATGTTTGGGATTCACCAAGGTCGGCCACTTATATGCTTGGGCCAAATTCTTCTTAATAGGCCTTTGCTGGGTCATTCTTCATACTTCTTGATGAAACTCCGAGTTGGTCCATGATCCGGATAGGATCATGGTACGGACGATAAACTCGGTTCCGCCAACTTCTATCAAGGAACATATCATATGCATATCAAAATGCCAAAAGATGTAGGGGGTGTTATTGGAGATTGGATTTGTATGGATTTTTAGAATTTTGGAAATCCATCATTATTGGTTTATGGGTTCTTAAATTCTAACTAAAATCTATTGTTATTGGTTTGAGGATTTTCAAATTCCATTTGAAATCCCTTGTTATTGGAAAAGTTTGGTTTTTCATGATTCTGTAAATCTATTATAATTTATTGTTATTGGTAGATAGATTTCCTATAATTATACTCATTAAACAAGATTTTGAGAATACCTTATAAAACTATTGGATTCTTAGAATCCTTAAAACTAAACTTTCTAAATACACAAAACTCTTTACAAATTTAACAAATCTGTATTTCTAAAATTCTAAAAATTCATACAAATTTAATCCCCAATAACACCCTCGTAGATTATGTTAGAAGATCGAATGGAAACTATTTACATTAACAAGATCGTAGCGTTAGAGAATTAATCTCATATAACTTATCCAATAGAAACCAAAATTGAAGAAACCAAGGGATTTTTGCTAAATTGACCCAAATTGAAAGACACTTTGTCCCACTAACCTAATATGAAGGTGTTTTTGTCTCATTATCCAAGCAATTTGTGTAATTCAATTTTGCCCTTGGAATTAAATAAAAAAAAATTATTTATTTTCTTAAAAATTCTTTTTTTCTTATAAATTAAATTAAATTAAATAAAATCAAATAATTCGTTTTTTTCTTAAATATTTAAAATTCGTTTAAATAAATATAAAAATTTGTTTAAATATTAAATTCGTTTTAAATTTGTTTTAAATTTATAAAAATTCGTTTTAAATTTGTTTAAATATAAATAAATAAATAAAATTCGTTTAAATAAAAAAAATATTAAACTATTAAATCAAATAAAAAATAAAATAAAAAATATGATAAAAAGTTCGTTTTTTCTTAAAAATCAAAGAACATGTCTTGGAAATATGTTTTTTTTACAAAAATCAAGTAATTTTCTTAAAAATCAAATAAAATGAGAAAACCACTTATTCATACCCTAAACTTGGCAAAACATGTAATAAAGGCTTAAAATATGTTTTTTCAAAAATTTGTATTTTTCTTAAAAATCAAATAAAATGAGAAAACCACTTATCTATACCCTAAACTTGGCAAAACATGTAATAAAGGCTTAAAATATGTTTTTTTATAAAAATCAAGTAATTTTCTTAAAAATCAAATAAAATGAGAAAACCACTTGTCCATACCCTAAACTTGGCAAAACATGTAATAAAGGCTTAAAATATGTTTTTTACAAAAATCAAGTAATTTTCTTAAAAATCAAATAAAATGAGAAAACCACTTATCCATACCCTAAACTTGGCAAAACATGTAATAAAGGCTTAAAATATGTTTTTTTTTACAAAAATCAAGTAATTTTCTTAAAAATCAAATAAAATGAGAAAACCACTTACCCATACCCTAAACTTGGCAAAACATGTAGTAAATGCTTAAAATATGTTTTTTTTACAAAAATTTGTATTTTTCTTAAAAATCAAATAAAATGAGAAAACCACTTACCCATACCCTAAACTTAGCAAAACATGTAGTAAAGGCTTAAAATATGTTTATTTTTACAAAAATCAAGTAATTTTCTTAAAAATCAAATAAAATGAGAAAACCACTTACCCATACCCTAAAGGCTTATAATATGTTTTAGAACAAAAATCAAGTAAACCTACCTAAAATCAAACAAAATAAAAAAATATGTAACCTTGCCGAATCGAAATCATGACCTCATGGGTACATATAGTGCTATGTGTAACCAATTGATCTATAGGTGGGTACAAACATTACTATATTATCTGTTTGTAGGCATGACCAAAATCTAACCGTAACCGTATTTCGGACCGTAACTGTATCGTTTTAAACCGTAACCAAACCGTAACCGTATTAAACGGTTGAAAAACCGTAACCGTAACCGTAAAAGTTGATTAGTTATGGTTAAACCGTAATCGTTAACCGTAACCGTTATTTAACCGTAACCATATTAAAACCGTCGGTTAACCGTAAGGTTAAAATTTTAACCGTAACTATTTTAAAATAAAAATAAATTATGTATAATTAATTATGTATGATAAATATGACATAGTAAAATTATGTGTAATTAATATTTATCGAGTCTAATTTTATAATATTTAATTAGAAAAGATTAAATCAATAATAACTAAATATTAAAACTGAATGTGCTAAATTGATCATTATTTTCTTACTAATATAAATAATATTAAAACACGATCAAATTTACAATAAAAATAAATAAGATTAGAAAAACTATTAATTGTAACAAAAAAAAGATCGTGGTAATAAAGTTATGCCTATAAACATGGCATCTAACTAATTTGATGAGAATATTGTGAATTATGTTATATTTTAGTTAAACTCAAAGATTTACTTAAGTTTGAAATAAAATATGGTCGTTTACGTTACACAATAGAAATGATTTTGACTAATTGACTTTGTTAAGATAAATTAGTTGCCGTTTGTTTTAGAATTTTAATACCATTTCCCACGATTGCACGACTTTGACTTTTTAAAATATATTAAAATATATTTTCCATAATATTATTGTTTAAATATTTCTTTTTAAAAAGTTACATAGTTATATAATTATAACCTAAATATTAACCGTATATAACCGTAACCGTACCGTATATAACCGTAACCGTTTCAACCGTAACCGTTTTAACCGTATATTAAATGGTTAAGGTTAAGGTTAAAAGAAATTGATAACCGTAACCGGTGGTTAATAAACCGTAACCGCAATAACTGTAACCGTGGTCATGCCTATCTGTTTGTGCTATTTTTTTTATTTAAAAAAAGCGAAGCCGTGTACCATCGAACACATGACCTCGTATGTACAATGTGCTATGTGTAACCAATTGATCTATGGGTGGGAACTTGTTCGTCATTAGAAAATTTAAAATATATAGTTTATGTACTCTGTTTTTCAGATACACTTTCTCCTCCTCATTCGACTAAATATCTCACTAGAATTTGGGGAATTCTGGATCATCGAACACAAACCCTAGCTGTCTTAATTCTCTTCCGACTTTGGTAAATTCTAGATCTGTTAGACTCGAACTGTGTAATTAGAATTCACGCAATCGATTTGACCAATTAAGTGTTTGATTGTTATCCAACTTTCTGTAACCGTTTCAGGTTTGATCTTCATATACACTTTCCATTGTTGCGTAGGAATGAGCATCATATCATCGATCTCAAGTCGTCGTGGTTCCTATGTTAGGGGTATTCTGAGACTGTGTATCTGTGGAGAACGTACTACAATTTTCAAATCAACCACAACTTACATAGATATGAGACATTGTAACTAACACAAAGAAGAATCAAAGGAATTTAGGTTGTAGGAGGTTTAAAAAACACTGGAAAAAAGGAGCACGATCAGAGAAGAAACAGAAGAAGAATATTAGATTTAAGAAATATTTTTTAAATATATTACTTAAGGAAAGTAGTTAATCACGGTTTATATGATCCTAGATTTAAGGAAATAAAACTAATTTTGGTAGAAACTACCTTCTACCAACGGTAGAATATAGGTAAGATGTAGATGCATGCGGTAGAATGCATCTGCTACAAGGCGTAGAAGACAAGCGAATGGCAGAAACTAGTTTCTAGATTTGGCAGCAACAAGCCTAATCGTGGAACTTGCTTTCTGCATTGCGTAGAAATAGAACAATTGGCAGTACGTAGGTTTCTAGCCTTCGCAGATTTGTGTTGTTTGGTAGAAAGTGCAATCTGCGGGCCGATTTGACCTTGGTAGACGGAAAAAACATTATTTTTCTAACACTTTTTTTTATAAAAAAAACTATTAACATGGATCTATATACCTTCTACATGACTTTTTTGTATTTTCCATATTTTTAAAAATTATAAAACCTATTTATTTTGAATTTTCAATGTTTAGTGAAGGGTAATTTAAGGAATTTTTGACACAAAAAGGTGTTAGGTTAGTGGGACAAAGTGCCTTTCAATTTGGGTCATTTTAGCAAAACTCCCAGAAACCAATTACCAATTACATTTATTCACACACATCGCATATTTGAGAAACTCAATTTTAAATCCAATATACCAAATACTTCAAGCAGAGGTATTAAGTTATGATATTTTTATATATTAAAGGAGAAGTATTTTGAGTTTATGTGTTATACTCTTTTTTTCACTCTTTCTTGATTTAATTAATTATTTTATTTTATTTACTACTATACTCATATCCAAACACATTACAATAACATAATTCTTATACCCAAACATACATTTAAATTAAGATTTCCTTATTCTTTCTTTTTTAGTGTTTTAATTTAATTTACTATTTTATTATTACTTTACTACTATACTCCTTTCCAAACACACTACCATAACATAATCTATATACCCAAACATATTTTTAATTAATAAGAATTTAATAACTCAATTACAATACAAAACATAAATCGATTAATTAGTTTAAAAGGAAGAATTATGATTTAGTCTACATCGATTAAAATAATCATTAATTTATAAGATCGAAAATCGGTGACAAGTTTTTGATTATATATGCAATCTTTGATTTTTTTTTTCTTTGAATCATATACCGTATCTTTAAAAAATATGTTTTGTTGGTTTTAACTATTTTATGGGTGGAATACATTTTATAAAATATAATCGCAAATTTTTTTGTGTGGTAAAATGGCAAATTTAAATATGTAAAATTGATCTTAAATTTCGTATAGTAAATCTATACTAAAACTATATTAGTTTTCTTTAATAAATATTTTATTCCACATATAACGTGGGTACTATTCTAGTTTCCTATTTAACCCTGGAGCAATAGAAAAGATTTTAACTAGTTTTGATACAAAATTGTTTTAACAATTTAAAAATTTCTTATCTTTGATCCAAATAAAGGTAGGACTAGGTCAAAATAAAGTTTGTGGTTGTCGTCTCTTTAATAAATCATAATTTGCTTTTCTCTTTGACCACCACCAACTCCCTTCACTCTCTCCTACTCGTACATTCTTCAATTTTGTTTGGAGACGAACGCTTAACAATGGAGCCGCAAGAGAACGGGAAGCAATTGGACGGACCCACCAACCCTATGGTCACTCCTTTGCTCAACGATCTTTACCAATTCACTATGGCTTACGCTTATTGGAAAGCCAACAAACACAACGAACGCTCCGTGTATGAATTCTGATTGTTTTCTTCTTCTGATTTTGATTTCGTATTTGAATTTGATTTGTTCTTTTGTTCGTTCCTCAGGTTTGATTTGTATTTCCGTAAGAACCCATTTGGTGGTGAGTATACTGTGTTTGCTGGGTTAGAAGAATGCATTAAGTTCCTCGCTAATTTCAAATTATCCGATGAAGAAATCGATTTCGTTCGTCATTGCTTACCTGGATCTGAGGTATCATCAAATCATTTCTTTTTTTTCTTTTTGAATTATTAGGCCAAAGCCCGTAATCTCCTCAGGCTCGAAACCACATCATCTACTATTGTAATATTAGTTTCGTCTCAAGCATTTCTTTTTCACTTTTATTGATTTGAGTTTTGGCTTTTTTTTTTTTTTTAATGTTTGTGATTCAAATTAGGAAGCTTTCTGTGAGTATCTTAGAGGACTTGATTGTTCTGGAGTTGAAGTGTATGCAATTCCTGAAGGTTCAGTTGTTTTCCCTAAAGTACCTCTCATGAGAGTTGAAGGACCTGTTGGTGTGAGTCTTTAATCTCTTAACTTTCTCATTTTTGTTTAGAAGAAGATTAAACAATGGTTTTTCTTGAATGGTTTCGATTGTTATAATATCTATAGGTTGTTCAATTGTTGGAAACTCCATTCCTCAATCTTGTCAATTTTGCATCTTTGGTAGCTACTAATGCAGCAAGACACCGGTTTGTTGCCGGAAAATCTAAGTCTCTACTCGAGTTTGGTGCTCGAAGAGCTCAGGTTTCTTTACAGAATTCTGTCTCTTGTTTGATTTCTATGTAACCTTTTTGTGCTGGATTTTGAATCTTTCCACGTTTGTCTGATGTTCTTAGTTTGGTTATCTTAGGGACCAGATGGTGCCATAAGCGCATCAAAATATTGCTACCTTGGAGGTTTTGACGCAACGAGGTAAGTCTTGATGATTTTTTGAATTTTATTATTTGTCCTGGAAATGGTGAGTTTAGAAATGATATGCTTTACTCTTGTTGGGTATTTTGCCAACGGCAGCAATGTAGCAGCTGGAAAACTTTTTGGGATACCTCTGCGTGGAACGCATTCCCATGCTTTTGTTAGCTCATTCATGGTCAGTTTACTTCACCAAATTTTTTGATATAATTTCCGTACTTAGTATAGAATCCTTTTTTGATATGGCTTATCTTAAGCTCTGATGTCCATTTCATATCCTTTTTGTTTTTTTATTAATATCACTAGCAATGTCGTCATAATATTCTTAATTTTGGTTTGCAGAGCACTGATGAGATTGTTGACAAAGTGCTTCACAGTTCCGATGGGAAAACCACGTGTGAGGATTTTGTCAGTCTTGTTCAGACATGGTTAACAAAGATTCAGGTTTGCTAGTGATATCCAGATTTTTGCTCTTTTTCTACCTGTTTTCTTATTCAGGATTATTGGTCTACGTCTTTTTAAACAAATGTTGCTATTTTGCTCATTTTGTGTTTCCTTGTGACGACAGTACTCACCTTCTCTACGTGGCATTTTCTCTGAGACAAATCAAAGCGAGCTAGTAGCTTTCACCTCATATGCATTGGCATTTCCCAAAGCCTTTCTTGCCCTTGTAGATACATACGATGTGAGTATAAAACACCATAATAGCTCATCTGAGCCGAGGTTTATGACAATTGTTGCTCATGTTTCAGAGTAATTAGTGTTGAAAATGGTTTTGCAGGTGATGAAAAGTGGAATCCCTAACTTCTGTGCAGTTGCTTTAGCACTCAATGACTTTGGGTGTGTAAGAATCTCCTATCATTACCTGATCTTTCGACATCAGTGGCTGCATCTTGAGGATTTGTGATTTTGTACTTCTTTGGGTGCATACGGAATCTGAGATGGAATTGATGTTCGTTGTTCTGTGCAGATATAAAGCGTTAGGTATTAGACTGGATTCAGGTGACTTAGCATATTTATCTACAGAGGTCAGGAATTTCTTCTGCACCGTAGAGAGAGAACTAAAGGTGCCTGGTTTTGGGAAGATGATCATCACCGCTAGTAATGATCTAAATGAAGAGACGATCGATGCTTTAAATAAGCAGGTGATTCTCTAACCTCACTCTTAAGTGCTCTCTAAGATTGATTTTTATTAAGGATATGTGTTTTATATCTCGGTAGGGACATGAAGTGGATGCTTTTGGTATCGGGACCTACTTAGTCACTTGCTATGCACAAGCTGCCTTAGGTTGCGTTTTCAAACTTGTGGAGATAAACAATCAGCCTCGGATTAAACTTTCTGAAGATGTTACAAAGGTTAAAACTCCCTCTCTCTCGGGTTTCTGATTATTCAATGTTACATTGCACTTATTTTGATTATCATTCTGTTTTGTTTAGGTATCAATACCGTGTAAAAAGCGAAGTTACAGATTATACGGGAAAGAAGGTTACCCTCTTGTGGATATAATGACTGGAGAGACTGAACCACCTCCAAAGGTAGAAAGATATATAAATAAATCTCTCTAAAGTAACTTATTGCTTTTCTTTGACATGATATTTTTCTTGATTTTAAAGGTCGGTGAGCGGTTACTATGTCGTCATCCTTTTAATGAATCCAAAAGAGCATATGTAGTGCCACAGCGTGTCGAAGAGCTACTCAAATGCTATTGGCGTGGAAATGCAGGTAAGGATTTTGCATCATTGTAAATAAAGCTATGACATTGCTTTTTAACTGATTGTTGCTTCTCTTTCTCTCCCTGTGCAATGAAGATGAAGCAAGAGAAGAATTACCGCCATTAAAAGAAATAAGAGACCGTTGCATAAAACAGCTCGAGAACATGCGACCTGATCATATGAGGAGATTAAACCCAACTCCTTATAAGGTTTGATTCTCTCTTAAAAACAATGTTTCGGGCTTCTCAGAAATCTGTGTTAATGTGTTTTTCTTGGTTTATATAGGTTAGTGTTAGCGCGAAGCTGTACGATTTTATCCACTTCCTATGGCTCAACGAAGCACCTGTTGGTGAATTGCAGTGACTTAAGCTAAATGAAAAAAATCGGGTCTTAGTTGGGAGTAATGTGTATATACATACCACAGCATCACAACTTGCATTAAGAGTTTTTTCTTCACTTAAGTCTCTTCTTACAACATTTGATTATCTCATATTTGAATAGAGAAGAAAGAAACTCTCTGCGTTCATTGGAACTTTGTTGACAACTGATTCAATAAGATTTTTATTGTGAATAAGAAAAGAGAAAATAAAGAATTGTGTTGTATTATTCCATGATAAGTACAAGGTATATATAGGGTAAAATACTTGGAGAAAAATTAGGGTTTAGGAATATTCTAGAACATGAGCCTCTAATGGGCATTTATTTAATGGGTTTATAACACTCCTCCTTGGATGTCAATAGAGTAAAAAAAATCATAATACACATAAGATGCTGCCTCATTAAAACCTTATCAGGAAAACCCAATTGGGACAAAACCATGGTTAAAGGAAAAAAAGTGCAACGCGTTTTTACTCCCACTGATGAGTGCATAACTTGAGATCTTCTTGATGCTGCAAACTTGTTTCTTGAAAGTAGTAGTTGGAAGTGTCTTGAAAATAAATCTGCCAAAGTTTCGCTTGAACAACCTCTAGAACATGTACATCACCATTCTTCTGCAACTCGTCGGTCTTCTACATGATTCATCTGAATCATTCTCTTTGTTTCTCTAGATATCATTCATGGATGACATGTTTCTGGGAGATTGATAAACTTTCATTATAATGATAATATTTCTCTATAAGTGTCTATCATTTGCGTGTTCTTTGATGTCTCGTTAAAAACCTTTTCATAGAAAAACCTTATAGGATAAAAACTATGATAAGGGAAAAAGAGTACATCCACGCATATCATTATATTTCTCCCCTTCATACACATCTTCTTCAGGAGATGAATTATGATCATATATAATATCTCTTTTGGAACTATTATAAGCATAAAATTAATGAACAAACTCATATGGTTGCCATATGATATTTTATACTATTAAACTTCTGGTTCATAACATATTTTCGCTAAATGTTTAATCTGAGACATCTTGAGATAGTTTTGTCTTTTCAAGATCTTTTATCTCAAACTTTTTCTTTTGATATTCCACTGTATATAAATCTCTTCAAGAGTTATGTGATGTTCCAATAATCAAATATATACTGCAATCATAACAAATCATTTTCTAAATCTTCTTATAAATATGCATAGGCTAATATCATATTTTTCATTGTCTTTCTCTTAGCAAATACTCACTAAGAAGATTCTTGCAGTGTACATCCTTCTTGGAATATATAAATATCATTATACAGTGGTTACTTATCGCATAACTTGTAATAACTCTGCCGGAGTTTCGATGATGTTCAAATGAAAAATCACTTTATCAAAATATTTTGATAAGTCTACATGGGTATTTACATGATTATACCCCATGCTACATACTTTCTTTTCATTCGATCGATTATCGAGTAGAATTCCTGGGAATATAATTCTAATATCATTAATCCTTCGGGGATTGTATCTTTCACATATATATCCTTCAAGGATTGCATATAAATGTCTTTATCTATTGTTTCATCTCTTACTACCAAACTTGTAAGATATCAAAAATAATTGCCACCACAAGAGATATCTCTTCATAAAACATTCTTTATCTTTGTAAATTTCACTATATTCACTATTCTTTCATACAAAAGACTCATTTATATGACACTGGTTTTACACTTTAAGTGCAAGGACTACTAGTCCATATATTTCTCTACAAGAGATTATATAAGTCTATTTCTTCCAATCATTATTTTGTGTACACTTTTCAATAGACTTTCTTTCACGATCCTCTCTTTTTATCCATAATATCAATTGCTCATTGCATACAAAAATATTACGACGTCGATTTGCTTTATGGTTCCATCTTATTCCATACATGACATAGCTAGCTATAACTCTTCATTTTCAAGTACTTGAATTTTTCATTTTTCATGTTTGTGTCTCTTCTAGAGATCATCCAATCTCTTCTGAAGATTTTTCAAAATCTTTCTTTCCTCGATTTGGTCATTCTTAATTCATACTCATTTTCTTTTTCGAGGATAATTATATTTGGAACCAAATAGGTCTATCACGCTTCATGCGATCTTTAGACTCACTAGCAGTTTGATATAGTCCTTCTGGGACATCAATTTTAATTGGAGCATATACAGCTGGGGTAGGTGATTTCCTCACTCTATTTTGGGTTAGTAAATGCGTATGGCAATTAATACGCTAAGTTCTTCTTATAAATTATATTTTTGGACTTCTCATATAAATTCTTTCGGTCCGAGGATCAATGATAATTCTTAGATCTTTCTCCAGTTGTTTAATTTCACCCCTAATGTTGGAAAAGTTGACTCATTGATATGCTCAAATTTACCCTGAGCTACTCTCTCAAATTAAGAGATCAATTGTAGTAGGGGTCGAATCACTGGGAGTCAAATCAAACGATATGAATATTGACTTCAAATTCGGCTAAGTAAAATAATGTAAAATAAATAACGAAATCAATTGGTAGCAGGAAAGATTGTTGACTTAAAATTCAATTAAACAAAGAGCTAGGCTTTTGGGTAATTCTCATGATGAATCAGAATTGTAGTTCTAACAAAGTCATGATTTAATTAATAACTGTTCTAGAACTTGGAACACTAATGTATAATTAACCAATTGTCGTTGCGAAAACTAACTATGCTTAAACCCTAGAAAATCAAATTTCTTTGCGAATTCAATCAATTTAAACAAGCTTGAAATTCAAGTCCAATTTGTTCACAAAATCTCTAAACCAAATTTCTTTGCGAATAAGTAATTTTGCTCACCTAAGATCTAGTTCTGGCTAATCAATTACACTTTCATGTCAATCTATCAACCAAAGATACCCAAATTCAGGGTCGCGAATCCTAAATCAGAGTTCAAGCAATCTAGGTGAAGAACCTAACAGATAATCCTAACAAGTGAGTTTACCCTAACAATTCATCATCATTCCATTCGAATCACCATAAACCTAACAAGCAAACTACTCAGACATGGCAGCAAAGCAAATCATAACTGAATAATACTGCATATAAAAAGAGTACAAGAATAAGAACAATAGGGTTCAAAGAATCTGAAAGAATGAAGTAAACTTGTCTCCCTAAAATCTCTCTTAAAACTCTCTAACTTTGTTAAGTAAAATCTAAAGTAATGATCTAAAAACCTAAAATAAACTATTTATAGAGGTAAAACTCGTGGTGGGCTTTTATGACGGTTTATTGGTAACTTCTGGCCCGAAAATGAACAATTTTCCTTATTTAAAACGTATTAGGTTGGCCTCTGCGAGTACCTGTCGATCGATCGACATAAGGTGTGTCAATCGACAGGCTGTAACGTTGTTGTCGATTGATCACCACCATGTATGTCGATCGACAGGTTGCTTCATATCAGCTTCTATTCTTGCAAATCCGACTCCAGCCTCGTTTACGTTCCAAAATACACTATTTTCACCAAATAAGCTCTTCACGTGCAATAACCTGTTAAGATACTAAAAAGACTCGAAATACAACGAAAAGACTTGATAAAAGGACTTATATGATGGTCAAAAACCGGTAAAAACCATGATATATCACTCATTAAAATGAAAGTATATAAATTGAGCCTTATATAAATCCTTCTGGGATGACTCTTAATTATCTTTCATATCCAACATATATTCTTATCCTCTTTTGAGGTTTCATCATCAAGCGTTGTGGTGGAGCACTTTTCACATTCATAGATCTTTCATTCAAAGATCGTTCAGATGGAAACTATTTGGTTTCTAACCCTAAACCATTAATGATGGGGAGAACAATTAGTTATTCATTGGCTTGATGCGAATCAATGCTACTAAGATTTTGTATATGAACATGAGCTTCCGGATGTTCAACACATATCCCAATGGACATATATAATAATTAGGCTTCAAACATAAATTTTGGAACTTATAAGAAAGTAACATCGCAAACTCCCGGTTGCTGGTTTATAACAAGGATAAACGTGACCTTCTAGGATGCAACAATCGAGTCAATGCGTCCATTGAATCGATGCATATAAATGTCACAAAGTGGGTGATCAGCCCATAATCATCTCCTTGTATATATTTCAGAAATATTGATAGAGTCCAAATAATCTTTGACTGGTGAAAACCATATTATCATATTGCTTTCTGAGTAAACAATTTATGATAAATAATTAAGAAGAATCTTCTGGTTTTTCACTTAATGTCCACATAATTTGCATCATCATTAAACCAAGATGACCAATCCGGTTAAGCCAAACATATAAATTCTTAGTAAACATCTGGTTTACTTTTCATTCTTAACTAGTAAACTTCTGGTTTACTTTTCATTCTTAGCTAGTAAACTTCTGGTTTAAGTTTTGTTGCTAATCAATTACCCCCTTCAAGGGATACGATAATTAAAATTGCTTTCTTTAATCTACAAACATGGATTTGATGGTGAACCATGTGCCAATAAAGCAATTAACATAATCATGACATAATCTAGTATATAAAATCATAAAGGTATAATATGAGGTAAAGCGTAGAAATCGAGTACCTGGAGAATCCAAAGCCATTGGTGGGTGTCGTCAGAAAATAGTGACTGATGCGATCAGTTTCGTAGCTACATTCTCGGGGACTTTATTTGTCTAATCCTTTTTTTTATATGTAAGATATTATATTCACTTCAGGGAATATATCAAAACTAGTCAAATATGAGTATGATTTCTTATCAATAACTCATATATTTTTTCTTAGACTCAAGAAAAATCCATAATATTTCTTAAATTCTTGTTCACGACTTTGTGTCTACATGAACATTACTTGCATGAAATTTTCATTATGTATGCTTTACCAACTTCCGCATTAGAGATATTCTCTCAATATATCAATTTGCAAGTAATTCTAAACATAGCTGAATTATATTCACTCACAGACTTTTAATTTTGTAATCTTGGATATAGCTAGATTTAACCAATCACATAGCTAGTTTTATGTAATATCACATTCTGGTGATCACACTTTTCCTTTGAGATCATTCTTGTGGATCTTTTACGGCTAAGTAGTGAACATAATCTTTATGATATGTCACTTATTTTCGACATGAAATTCCTAAATTATCTCCCTCGAGATGATGAACTATCTCAAATTGAATTCCACACTAGAATCAATAACATACCCAACTTTGATCATATATTTTATCATTCGGCTAACTTTTAGACTTGGGAGTATAAATGCATCAATGATTTCAAGTTGCATTCCCATAGGTAATAATGTATGTACTCTTCTAGAGCACTAGATTCTTTCATTATCATATGAGAAAGAACAAAATTTCTTTTTCTTACTCTCTTTCTTTTCTCACTTCCGGTGAGATTTTTAGTTTTTTTTTTCTGAAAGAACTTTGACTTTCGATTTTGTCCATTCAAGACAATTTCTATAGCCACTTTTTTGGCTTATAGTAATCTTTTCTTTTCTTATATAATATGTCACATTCACTTCAGGGAATGAAGCATAATCAACTCAACTGGATGATTTATGAATTTTATAGTAAAACCCCAAATTTTTTACTAATCATTAAACACTATAATGTTTTTATTAACATCATAATCAAATCATTGAAGTGTTTAATATACCTTATTATGAATGAATTAAGAGAATTCCAAATCGTTGAGTTCCAAATAACCAAGCCAACGAATCAAAGCAACTTATCAATTTCTACTAATGATTCGCAAATCCATAAGGAAATCAAATAACATTGACTTGGTGAATTTCATAAAATATCCAACACATGTCGTGATAAGAAATCAATAAAAGCATAACTGATTATGACGAAAACAATAAGATATGTTTAGCCAATTGATTGCTTGTTCTTATAAGTATAATAAAAGAACTACAAATATTTAATATTAGATTTAATCGATTGGAAGCAATTATGCATGAATTTTTCATGTCATGTTAAGATTAAATTAATCATGAATCACTTATATGTTGAGCTAGGCTATTACTTATGAGGTAAATTACTTACATGGATTTTTGAATAATTATAATTTTTTTTTTTTGATCAATAGTAGAGAAGCGTTAATCATGATCGATTAATTGTATAATAAAATATATGATTTTAAGAACCAAAAACGTATTAATAAAATAATTAATATACATAAGTATGATTTGTGAGAATTACTCATCGATAGACATAGTATTCATGAATCAACATGTGTATGTTATCAAATCACAAAATCAAACTTAAAAATAGGTTAAATAAAAACATAAAATTGTGATATTCGATCAATAAACATATATGATTCATGACCCAACATGAATATGCTATTGAATTACGAAATCAACTCATAAATATGACTTGTGAGAAATTCTCCATCCATAGACATACATGTGTATGCTATGAATAACAAAGTCAATATTTATGTATAAAATAGATTAAATAAGTAGCATAATAAGACAAACGTAATTCAATTATTGTATCAAGCAATTATAAAACTAACGTGATACAATATAGGAAGTATGGCGTTAACCTTATGCTTTAGCAAATAATATTATATGTGCCGTATGCTAAAGTGAGAGAGATTCACTTACCTTAATGAAAAATAAAGTGGAACCGAAGCAAAGTGCGAGATGTTGGAGAAAGTTAGGATTTTACTCAAGTGGCTAGGGTTTTACTTTAGTGCCTAGGGTTTTACTCAGTGGTTAGGTTATCGTGCTGATAACGTATTGTGAATAAGAGAAGAGAAAATAGAGAATTAATGTGTTGTATTATTCCATGATAAGTACAAGGTATATATATATGGTACAATATTTGGAGAGGAATTAGGGTTTAGGAATATTTTAGAACATAGGCCTCTAATGGGCATCCATTAAATGGGTTTATAACAATTTTATTATTTTACCATATTAGTAACAAATTTATTGATACGATTAACCTTCTCTCAAAATCAATAAGAACACTCTTTATTCTCAAAGATCTGAAATATCAAAGTAAAGAAGGGATATTAAGGAGTCTTCGACTCTCCTTTACGAAATGATCAAACAACTTGATAAAATACTCTAACGGATGCAATCTCTATATAGAAGAGAGGATCCTCTAGCACTTGATGTGTCCACCATGTGCTCTCCTCTATGACGTGGCTTATTCATTAACCTTCTAGAAGGAAATGATCATGGCACTCGTACTCGTACGGATCAGTCCATGAAGTCTTAGTATTCTTCTCGTTGAGGTAGAGAACCAGAGGCGTGTAGCTCTACATACATATCATAATGGTAGAGACTCGGTGGAGCATAGAGAACCATACCTAACATTTATCATCTCCATAAACTTTTATTACAGGTTAAATTACAACATTGTTACAAAATTGTATTACAAAGTAATACAAGTAAGAAATATGTGTTTTCTATAGTATCGAATGCATATTGTATTTTCACAAATATTTTTCAAAATCAATAAACATACCGTATAATAAGTTTATGATTTTATACATGTAAATTAAACGTATATAATCATCTTTCATAAATAAACATTATGTGACTAATAAAATAAAACTGTTACGAATTTATATTCATTAAAATGAAAACATGTACAGTAAAACCTCTATAAATTAATAATGTTGGGACTTCGAAAAATTATTAATTTAGAGAAATATTAATTTATATAGAGGAACCCTTTTTAGGTAATAATTTTCTTAATTTGTTTTTTTGAATGATGTTATATTATGGAATTTAATGAAATTTAATGAAATTTGCCTAAATGACATGAAATTTTGATTAAAATTTTTGACTATCGCAGTAGAGTAGATTTTCTTATCATAGTATATGATCATATTAAAATGATATATTATGTATAAAATTTAGAATAAATTATGCTTATTACCTCTAATGTCGATGTATACATTTATAAGAGTTATGTATAAAAAATCAATTATTTTGTCTTTAATTTTTCACAAGTTTATGATACACACCGAGAAAACAATCATAAAAGTTTTTTGATGCAATAAGTAAAGTTAAAGATAAAGTACATTGAGATTTTCAATTTTGAGTCCAAACAAAAATTATTAAATATGATTATTAATTTATACAATTATTGGGACCATATTTTATATAGGAGTTTCAAAAAAAAATTATTTTATCATTTTATCGAATTTCGCTAATTTTTATATTGACCCGATTCGGGACCAGAAAATTTTATTAATTTATGTTGATTATTAGTTTGTAGAGTATTAATTTATGGAGATTCTACTGTATGTTGGTGGCTCTATCCGCGAAACTTAAATATGGGGTCTCTTTCTGATAAGATCTGATATTTAGAAAAAGAACGGATTCCTTTGGACATCTTAATCCGTTCTGGTGCCAGACCTGCCAAAAGTGTAGAATTATCATTTTCTACTCAACATAGTGTAGAATTATCATTTTTATTAGAAACGGAACTATAAATGCATAACGAATTAAATTGTTAACCAAAAAAGGCAATAAATTACTCAATTGTATTGTTTGAACTTTGAAAGTTAAATGAGACTTAACAATTTCTCAACCAAGTCTGGTCTTAATTAGTCCATTACCTATATTCAATAATTAGTGAACAAATAAATACATCATGTTAAACCCACTCTACACAACATTTTTATAATCCATGCCACGTTATTAAGAGTAAATACAAATAGATTAAGCTCAAATAAGCTTAATAGTAGTTACAAAAGACAATGAAATTGAAATAGCTCAGTCGCAAGTTGATGTTTACTCGCCTTGCAAAGCGTCCGATCAAACGCAAAGCTTGCTTCGAAGACGCTAGCTTTAGCCTTTGTGAGCCTCTTCTACTTCGCCTCGGTATAATAAAGTTATGATTTTATATATGTAAAGTAAACGTACATAATAATCTTTCATAAAGAAACATTACGTGACATAAAATAAAACTTTACAAATTTAAATTTATCAAACTAAAAACATGTATGTTGGTGGCTCTATCCGCGAACCCCTTTCTGATAAGAACTGTTCTTTGGAAAAAGAACTGATGTTGGACATCTTGATCCGTTCTAGTGCCAGACCTGCTAATAGTGCTGCTATATTTACTTTATTGTATATATATTTGTTGGTAATTCATGCATTGGATGTTTCAGTTTATGATTGGTATAAAATTAATATGATATAAACAATTCATAATTATCGGAGGTAAAACTTGAGTTCTAAAGACTTGTTACTAGTCGTCCTGGTATTTTATTGCTTTCTTGTTGATTTTTCTAATATTGTTCCTCGCCCATTTCCTATACACACTCTACACGATATTTTTATAATTCAGACCACGTTATATCTAAACTAATCTTCTCTGTACCCATATTTTATTGCTTTCTTGTTGATTTCTTTTAATATTTGTTGTCACTCTTTATTTATCTAATTGAATTTGCTTATTTTTGAGGTGTCTTTTTAAATTAAATAAGTAGACAAAAGAGAAAAAAATAAAGTTACATGAACCTCGTGGATTTTAAACAAAGGATGGTCGAATGTCGGCTGTTCTCCTATTTTGATAAAAAAAAAAAAAGTTACATTGAACATTCATTTTGATGAAAAACGGTATTTTATGAACTAATGCTATATTTAAGGAAACACTTTATTTTGTAGAAAATCAATATTATTGCAAAATTACTATTTTGGTTGAAAAATGTTTTTTTTTTGTTGAAAAACGCTTTTGTTTTGCTAGAAAAATGTTTTTGTTTTGCTAACTGTATTCAACATTTATGGAAAAACATTAGACGCGGTAATCGATTCTTTACACAAATCTTTCTAAATGTAACATAATATATATTGTTTATAACTTTAATTTATCATCAACATTAAGGTAACAACTATGATTTGTAAAAAATATATACTTAAGAACGTGTATCCTTTTCTCTTGATAGTCTATTATGATATAAACATCTATTATATTGAGATAACCAATATTAATCTTTCATAAAGAAACATTACGTGACATAAAATAAAACTTTACAAATTTAAATTTATCAAACTAAAAACATGTATGTTGGTGGCTCTATCCGCGAACCCCTTTCTAATAAGAACTGTTCTTTAGAAAAAGAACTGATGTTGGACATCTTGATCCGTTCTAGTGCCAGACCTGCTAATAGTGCTGCTATACTTACCTTATTGTATATATATTTGTTAGTAATTCATGCATTGGATGTTTCAATTTATGATTGGTACAAAATTAATATGATATAAATAATTCATAATTATCGAGGTAAAACTTGAGTTTTAAAGACTTGTTACTAGTTGTCCTGGTATTTTATTGCTTTCTTGTTGATTTTTCTAATATTGTCCCTCGCCCATTTCCTATACATATAGTAAACACACTCTACACGATATTTTTATAATTCAGACCACATTATATCTAAACTAATCTTCTCTGTACCCATATTTTATTGCTTTCTTGTTGATTTCTTTTAATATTTGTTGTCATTTATTTATCTGATTGGAATTTGCTTATTTTTGAGTTGTCTTTTTATATTGAATAAGTAGACAAAAGAGAAAAAAAAAAGTTACATGAACCTCGTGGATTTTAAACAAAGGATGGTCGAATGTCGGCTGGTCTCCTATCTTGATGCAATCCACCAACTCTACGGCTCTAAATGGTGACAAAAAAAGGAAATTTTTTTATAAGGAACATTGAATTCCTCGATTCCTTAAAAATTACACCATTTATAAGGAATTTTTGTTACCTATGATTCCTCTTCATTCCTCCTCCTACAGAAAAATTATAAAACAAAATTGTTCCTTATTAAATTTGATAAGGAACAAGAGGAACTAATTTTTTTCACAATTCCTTTCCATTCCTCAAATTTTTGTTCCTTTCAATTCTTTTTATTCTTTTTTCTCATCATTCTTTTTGTTCCTCTACGGGTCACCAGTTAGAGCCTACATTCGTTTTGATGAAAAAACGGTATTTCAGGAACTAATGATATATTTAAGAAAAACTTTTTTTTAAGAAAATCAATATTATTGCAAAATTACTATTTTGGTGGAAAACGTTTTTTTTTTTATTGAAAAACGCTTTTGTTTTGCTAGAAAAATGCTTTTGTTTTGCTAACTGTATTCAACATTTATGGAAAAAAATTAGACGCGGTAATCTATTCTTTACACAAATCTTTCTAAATGTAACATAATGTATATCGTTTATAACTTTAATTTATCATCAACATTACGGTAACAACTATGATTTTTAAAAAAATATATACTTAAGAACGTTTATCCTTTTCTCTCGATAGTCTATTATGATATAAACATCTATTATATTGAGATAACCAATATTAATCATAATTTTAAGTTAATGCATGTCATTTTAGAATTGGGTTCAATTAATTTTTTTAATATAACATCAACTAAAAAAATTAAGAAAATCATTACTTAAAAAGATTTTTCTTTATAATATTAATTTATTGATTAATAAATCTTCTATTATATTAAAATAGAAACATTAGGGGATATTATTGTTGAAGTGTTACTATCACAATTTGTTTTAGAATCTTTCTCTTTTATTTATTTCATTCTTCTGAGGATTCTTTCCCAAATAACTCACTAACTCACTTCCTTTGTCAATTGTAAACCAACAAATTAGAATTATTTACATACTAACGAAATACATATTGAAACATTGGGAGTGAGTATAAAAAGTTTGATACTAATACAATAAAACCTTTATAAATTAATACTCTATAAATTAATAATCACCATAAATTAATAAAATTTTCAGATTCAAGTCGGGCCAATGTAAAAATTAGCAAAATTCGATAAAATGATAAGAAAATAATTTTTTTTGAAACTCCTATGTAAAATATGATCTCAATAATAGTATAAATTAATAATCATATATAATTATGCATATATATAACTATGATAATGTACTAAACATAGATTTTTAATGATTTTTGTTTTGACTTACAATAGAAAATCTCATTAGATCTTATCTTGAACTTTACTTATTGCATCAAAAACTTTTTAAGATTGTTTTTTTGGTCTTTGTCATAAACTTGTGAAAATTTATAGACAAAATAATTTATTCTTTATACATAACTATTTATAAATGTATTCATCGACATTAAAGATAATAACAATGATTTCTTCTACATTTTATATATAGTATATCATTTTAACTTGATCATCTATTATGATAATAACATCCACTCTATTGCAATATTTGATTTTAATCAAAATTTCATGTCATTTTTGCAAATGGTTTCATTACATTCCAAAACATAACATTATTCAAAAAAAAAGTAAAAAATTATTACCTAAAAAGATTTTTCTCTATAAATTAATATATTAATTTATTTCTTTAAATTAATAATTTTTTAAAATCTCAACATTATTAATTTATAGATATTTTATTGTATAACTGGAATGGCCAAGCTTAGCCAGTAATGAAGGATAATCTCATTTGTAATTCATCATAATCGAAACGTAACTTTGTAAGACAAAAATAATAATAAAGAACTTTAACAAAAATAAAATAATAAAGAAGGTAACTTTGAATTTGGATGGTCTGACAATAGCCGTGGCCTTGAGGGCAAGGGCATTGGACTGCTTCATCAGTCAACCCAACCAACCTCTGGCTATATATTTTTATAACTATGAATAATCTTTATATATTTTTATAACCTATGAGCATTCTATATATATATATTATTATGCGTTTCCTTATTTTATTTTATTTTATTTTGTGCTTCTTTGAAACGTCGTAGCTCCTTCCATGACTAGTTATGGGGGTAGCTCGATCCTAGTAAGGGTTCTATTGATTCAACTTCGGAGGGTTTACCAAAAAAAAGTTGGGTTTATTTTTAAAGTATTTGCTATACAGTGTTCAATTCGGATAAACTGACCTGGTTTGATTTAAATCAAACTGAAATTAATTTGAAAATTGAACGATATGTTAATATGATTGAAATAGGTTTACTTTTTCTATATCCCCGAAAAAAAAAAATCTGAATCCGAGTTAAATCAAAAAGCTGATTTAAAATATTTTCAAAAATAAAAATAAAAGCACATTTAGTCAATTTTCATTGCCATTTTACCTTGAGGTAATTCTTATTTTTAAGTTAATTATTAACAAGGAGGAGATATTACGTGAAAATCCATGTGGGTGGGTTAACTTGGTATGAAGATTTACCGGAATGGTCCATGATTGAGAGTTTTGTTTTTTAGTCTCCGGACATTTCGTCTAATTACAAAATGGCCCATCATGATTGGCTGCATGATACATCATTTGGAATTATTGGATTTAAACAAAAACTATATATGTATTTTTGGTATTATCTTAAATCGCCCTAACTATTAGGCCACTACATCCTTTTAAGTTTAGTTTTAGTTTAAACTTTCAACCTAGTTTCGTGTTATGGAAGGCTGATGAAACAAAGTTATATCAATACTGAAACAATTGGCCGAACCTAAGACCATCATTATAGCTGATACTCACAAGTATCAGATGCCCATATGTGAATAAATTACATTTTTTGGGTTTCTTCTAAACCCATATTGTATCAGTTTAGTGATACGAAATATACAGTAAATCGGGGGACACGTGTCATCGTGTTAGGTTTTGCACGAAACAATTTTTTTTCCCAGCGATTCTTTCTCTCTCCACGAATCCTACGTTTTTCGTCAAGGTAAATTTCCTCCGATCTTCTTCGATTTCTAGTTTTGATTTGAGATTTTTCCAGTTTTTTAGTCTCGATTTCGTCTTGTTTCGATCCGTTTAGGTGATAGTTTCTATGATTTTGTGTGTATGAATCGAATCTCCTCTGTTTTAGAATTTCAGTTTCCTGTATGTTTGCGATTTAGAGTATGTCAGTATCGTCGATCTCTTTAGGTGATAATCGCTTTTGTGTATATGGAATCGAATATTCTCTAGGTTTTTGTTTGTTCTGGATGTTTGCGATTGTTGTAGTACTTGACTAATTTCTTCAATGATGATCTTGTGATCGCAGAATCGATCATGAAAGGAGGTAAATCAAAGACTGAAACCAGGAGCTCCAAGTAAGTTTCAACCAGATTGGAGTAAACCATGATGACAAACATTTTGGCTTTCAAAGCAACCATTTAAAGAAGAATCATAGTTGTGTTGCTGCAACAAAAAGTGGATTCTTGCATAAGGTGTGTTATCCTCAAAATTCTAAGGTGAAGATGATATGGATGTTGAAAAATTCTATAGAAGTCTTATACAGTACTTGTTGCTTGAGTAGTTTATAGAGTAGCATAGTTAAAAGTTGTGTTTCAGATGAAGATTATGAGAGTTTAGAGTTTGTTATTTGAGCTAGTATATCTGGAAATGGCCCATGGGGTCAGTTTTACCTTGTTGGTGTGAGTATTGATAATGCTGCCTAGCTTCAGCATAAATGTTAACTTGACCACTTTAAGACATTGGCACTGGAAAAAGGAAACATCTTTCTTGCATCGAAACTGATTTGTGTCTATCTACACGAAGTCGAGAACCAACTCGAACTCTCACTACGTCAAGCCTATGAGAATCTCAAACCGAAACTACACCCACCATTTTCCCTCCAAAACCCAAACCCACAAGAGTATCTTGAACTCAATAAAGCCATTACCTACGCCGTTTTGGGAATTCAGTATCGAATGTGTTTTAATGTATGCGTAATTGGTGAACGTGTATGATGCAGGGGTTCTGGAGAACATGAATCATCACGAAGAGTGAAATCAGAACTCCTAGTTCAAGTAGATGGAGTGAGCAATACAGCGACAAATGAAGACGGTAGTTGTAAAATAGTAATGGTATTAGCAGCTACCAATTTCCCATGGGACATAGATGTTTTTTCTCGATTCAGACTTGGAAAGTAGTGGAGAGTTTCATATTTTCTTCACGTCTTACACACAAAACAACCGAGCAAATTGGATCAGAATTATCTTGGTCTCTTTGTAAATATTCAATGAAATTGGATCAGAACAACATTTATTGTCAAATACAAATTATGGTTTGCCAATTTATGTATCACAAGTTCACTACGAATAATATGTTGGCGAATCGAGCTCGGGTTTGTGAAAAAAAAATGCATTTACAATTGCGAGGTTATGAACCATAATAAATTTGTGTTTATGTTTTTATAAAATCTTTTATATTTAGCCATAGTAATTTGATTATTTTTTTATTTTTATTTTTCAAAATATTTTTTTATTTTCTAAACATAAATTAGTTTTTAATTCTTATGATGAGGATCACCAATAAACCTCTAAAAACTACAAGTATCGTATTGAATTTCAATTTACACAATTATTACTAAACTAATCATATTGATACCCATAATGGATCACCTATAATGATGCTCTAATAGTATTTGGTGCTGAATTTATAAAAAAAAAAACAGTTGGTATGGTTTGGTACTAAAAAGGATAGTTAAAATGTCAATTAGTAGACTAAAGTTCTGAATAGAAAAAGTGCGAGACGAGTATAATGAGTTGCAAAATAATTGGAAATTTGATATTATTTCACCTATCCATTGTCCTTCCTACATCGTCTCCATTCAGAACCTAACTATACCGATTTGTATGAATTTAATTTTGAAAATACAATTAGACACATTCACTAAAACAAAAGAGAACTTGTAAAATCGTTTTGAAAGCGTTTCAAGGGTTCAAAATCAAAAACCCTTTTGGGATAAACATTAAATGAGAGGACAAAAATAAGTGGGGCGATACAGAAAATTTATTGTCCACAAAACAAAACTGTACCAGAGAAGAAGAAAAAGAAGATGAGTAAGAGTTTTGAGCAAAAAGACAAAACTTTTCTGGGCTTCTATTTCTCATTCTTTTTTTCACTTTTGCAGAAAACAAAATCTGTTTAGAAACCAGAAAAAGTTTACTCTTTTCTGTGCATTTTCGTACTAAAGAAAACATTCTGTTACAAATCTTTCCACAATAAAGCTTCTACTTCGAAAATTAAAAAAAAAAAAAATTGGATTTATTCTTTTCTCAAAGTTAAAAACTAAAAGTTAAATAAACGTACGCTTTTCCTTCTTCGTCTTCTTCATCACTCCTCCTCCGATACTTTAACCCATTGGTAACGTCCTTCTAATGGCTTCTCTTTCTCGAAATCGAAATTATACCTATTAACAAAAATCAAAACCCTCTTTAATTAGTTGTAAAAATCAAAAATTATAGATTAAATTTAAACTTTCCATAAATCATTCTCTCTCCGTTCTCTATTGTTTGATGTTTAAGTTTTCTACACACAAATGAATAAATCATTTACTTTTTCATTTTTTCAAAACAAAACATGTTTTATTATCAGTTCCAAAACAATTCAACCAATAAAAAATCAATCTGCAGAATTCAAACAGTCAAAAACAACAAAATCACAATTTGCATAGAAAATTAAAAATATCATCAAAATGAAACAAAAAAAACTTGTCTAAAACATCAAATAATAGAAAAGGGAGGGAGGGAGTACTTCTTAGTGAATTTTGTCTGGAGCTGCTTCTCTGCTTCAGCGAAGAATTCGTCAATTTCCGCGACCGTTGGTTGCTCGGTTATCGATGTTTTCGCCTTCTCCTCCATCGTCGATGAAGAAGTTCTCCCGCTACAACAACAATCCGGTAGTTCTTTCAAATCGGTTGCGATTTCTGGTGAATGATGATTCTCCATGGATTTGGTCGGTTCTTTGTCTATGAGATTTTCGAATAACTTTCTCTTGGTACTTCTAAAATTATAAGGGAGAGAATGAAATAAATAAACAGAGAAAAAACCGGGAAAATAATTTCTCTAAAATCTTCAAATTTTCAAAATAATTTCAGTTTCGCTCACTTTCTATACGTCGACGTTTCAGTCTCACCATCTCTTTCCTCCTGTAACAACAATAGCAATCAAATAATTCAAATTTTCAAAATATTAAAAATAAAAAACCGAAAAATCTATAGCAGTAAATATCTATCTCATAAATTTCAAAAAAAAAAACAAACAACATTAAATAAAAATTCTGTGTAGAGATATTAATGACATCTACAGTTACACAAGAATTTCTTTTTTTTGAAACTTAAAATTTAATGATTTTTTGAATTAAGATTCCTTTTTTTCTCAATTTCTCACCTCCAGATCTATAAATTCACCGACTACGACGTTTTTACTACTTTTTGTTGTTGTTGAGCAACAAGACGACGACGAAACTCCGTTATCAGCGACGGAGGTAGGATTTTCCGATCTACAATCCACCGTAAAGTAAACAATTCTCCGGCTACGAAGCTGCATATAAGTAGAAGAAACTCCAGATTCAACCATCGTCCCTTTAGCTTTTCTGTATTTTCTCACCATCTTCTTAAGCTTTGCGTGTTCGTGACGTAACAGAGATAGAGAGAGAGAGGATTAAAGCAATGAGAGGACGAGGAAGATGAAGAAGAAGATGATGATGATGATTTTTAACGGTGACGATTGAGTGGTCCCGTTACAGTGACGGGGAATCTTTGACGGGAAACTGAAGGCGCCGTTATCTGGATGGGAATGGAAGTGAGTAGATCGAGTGACACGTGTCGGTTAATGACGGTGACTTAACGGAACGGGAAGAGTATTTGTTGTGGCGTAATAATTGTGGTGTAACTACTTTTTAAAAACCCTTGTATCTATTGCTAAATCACAAATTTGCCATTACGCAGATCCCGAGAGGAAGAGTAAAGTGATTGATGTAGAGAACGGTTATTATTACTTTCCCTATCCTATTTTAAATGATTTTCTCCGAAAATTTTTTTGTCTAATTTTTTTTTTCTATCTAATTTTAATTAATAAAAACGTCCAAAGAAGATGGGATACAAAAGTGAAATACAAGTTTGAAATACAAAGCCGTAAGAACACATCTTCCAGATACAAAACCTTTAAGTAAAAACAGACATAACACCACTAACCAAAACTAAAACTATAACACGAGGCAAATGTCACACTAAAAGAAGTGAAGGATCAAAACCGACTGTTGAATCACGGATCCGCTAAAAGCAATCCAAACTCTCGTAGAAACTTTTGATGCCTTAGATGCGTTAAGGAACAAGAGCTTGAAAGGCAACCAAAGAAGAAAACACCAAACCAAACTCTACCAACAACAAAGAAGACGGAGAGAAAGGCAACACAGAGAAACCCGAAGCACAAACACAACCCCCAAGCAAAACTAACCGAAGAGACCAAAATTCAACAATCACTGTCACAAAACATAGCCTTGAAGACTGATAGAAAACGCCCAAGAAGATCAGCACCTCTAACACGCGGACCTTCGCAAACTAGTGAAAACCATCTACAAGTAAAACACTAGACACCTCCTCGCAAGAGCAGAGATGAAGATCGATACCACTGCTTCGTCTTGATACTAACTTCCCACACCTAAACATGGAAAACAAGCAGTAGATGCCTCCACAACGATAACACTTCCCCAGAGCGAACCACACAGAATAAACCAACAATAGTCAAAGCTCAATAACTCCAACAGCAGCGAGAGAAGAAGCTCGGAGAAAGCCAACACAAAACCCAAGCCAAGAACAAAGATCCCAAAGAGAGAAAGAGCACCTATCACACTCTTAGAAAACCAAACCGATCAAAGCGACCAACCAAAACCAGAGCAGAACCAAATAAAACAAAACCAAGACAAAACCAAGCTACAACCATTACGGAAAGGAAGCAGAAGAGGAACGAAGGCCTAGATGATAAAAGGCAAAAGAACTATCCCCAAAGAAGACAGAACTCACACTTATACCGACAATGCCGAAGAATGGGGATTAAGAAAACCGCCGCTAGGAGCCTGTAGGAACTCAAGAAGAAAAGGAATCGGTAGAAGCTCCGACGATGGCAAAATCTTTAAATTCCACCCCGAAGAGACACCAACCCAACACTTCTAACTTAACAAGAGCTCATCGCTACCGATCTAACCTAATCCAGGCCACCGAATCAAACGGAGAACCAAACCAGAGAAAGCTTCGAAACCCGAGATCTCAAACCACGAAACTCTAAGCCGTCTATGAGCGGAGCGAATAGGGTAAAGCAGAGAACCCAAAGAAGACCTCCACTGGCACAAAGAAACCGTCGACACACCAGATCTATCAACAAAGACCACCACCAAAGAACGAAGGAACCAACTGGATATGTTCCCATCTACACAGAAAATCACCGCAAAGGAACCGCAAAAGCAAAAGGCAAAAAGAAAAGATCTTGCTCACGATGACGAAGAGAAAATCCGGTCATCGGAGAGGGAGATCGAGAAACACAAAATCTCGATGGCTAGGGCTAACACTTGTACGGAGAGAGAGAACGATTGTCTTTTTTATTTTTCGTCCCATTTTAGTTGATTGTTTTAATTTTCTATGCAATATTTATTGTATTTTTGTTGTTTTTGAGTGTTTGAATTCTGCAAATTATTTTTTCATTGGTTGAATCATTTTGGAATTAGTGTTCTTTATTGAAAAGATAAACAATTAAATGGTTTCTTAATTTGTGTGTAGAAATATTAAAAATATTAAAAATGAGACGGAGAGAGTAGTACTATATAATTGATGATGTTGATGGTATTGGTATGACATATATCTATTGAATTTGGTTTTTTTTAACAAATTTACATGCATGATAGTTTAAAACTTTGAGACTTAAACCCAAAATGTTTGGTTTGTGTTGGTAATATCATTACATTACCATCACGCACTATCAAATTTGGTAATTGGTTGTCAGTAAGTTTTTGTATATCTACAAAAAAAAAAAATTGTAGCAATGGTTATCACTAAGTTTTTGTAGCCACAATTGAAATAAATTAGCTACAATTCCAAAATTGGTGCTAGTTTGTCACAAATTAGCTACTAAAAGTAACAAATTTAATATGGATCCTAACGAACTCGGTGGATGGTTTGCCTTTTATAGGTTAAAGGTGTGGATTCGTCGAGCCCATTAAAATCTGGTAAAGTAAACGATGCATGCGCATTGATCAGACTGTATCCCCTACATACATTTTTTCACCACTCGGTCTTTAAGGAGAAAAAATTTTCAAAAAAAAAAAAAAACGAATTTGCTACAAATTGATAAGTTAGTATATTTGTGACAAATTTGTATAAAATTGTAACTAAAATTTGCTACAAATTATTTTTGAAGTAAAAAAATTGCAGCTATGTTGAACAATTCTTGTAGTGTATATAATAATAAGAGAAAATGAGAGTATATAAAAATTTCAGCTAAAAAGTTTACTCAACATGTATTAACAATCATAGCCAAAGTATTTAAGAAATAAATCATTCTACATATATATTTTTCTTTCTATTAATAGTTTTCACGACACTTATCACTTTCCTCCCCTGATCTACATTTGTGATTCTGCCATTATTTTAAGCTTAGCATAAGCTGATTCAGTTATTGCTTGACATCCATACACAAAAATAACACATACAATTGTATGATGGTAACATTGTTACATGAAGATATTAGTTTATAATGAATAGTGAAAAATTCAGGTTCTGACATGTACCAGAATGATTATAACAATGTAAATGGAGGTACCAGGCAGTTAAGTGCAACTTCCAAAATTATTAGGTGCATAAATATATATTTGATATGTTCGTAAGGACCTTTCTAGTTTCTAAAAAATTCAAATATCAGGTCAAATCATTAGATTAAAAAATAGTACAATGTATATTTTACCCGAAATAGACGTCTGTCTATAGAATGTGGTAAGTGATACTTTCTTTACGTTAGCAAAAGGAGAAGGACCACACTTTTTGTTGTTCAGTAAGGTTACTATATTTTCCTACTAATATAATATTAAATAATAATTAGTGGAGCATAAATATAATATACATAGAATTTTTTAAAAATGGCATTCTATTAAGAATGATACCCTTCAAATTTTTTTTTTCTTAAAACATATTCAAATTATTTCACTTACTTAAAATATTATATAGATTGGGATTAACTATTTTATGCTAAAGTTTGTTTTTAGCGTTGAAAATTTGTTAAGGGTCAAAATCCTTTTTAAGGTTTAAGATATTGTGATTTAAAGTTTAATAATTCCTTAATTAGTGGCATCTTTGAAAATACTCAACTCATGGTGGCATTTTTTAAAATAAATACACTAAAATAATATTTTAAAAATTATCTATATATATGCTGTATGCAAATATAAACACATTTGTAAACACGATCGTTATAACGTGTGAAAATTTGAGTTTAAAACATATAAGGGTGAATTTGATCATTGTATACCAGTATGTGGTAAGTTTGTAAACACAATATCAGCGTTGCAACGTGTGAACATTTTATTGATTTAATAGCTCAGTTTTTTTTGTTTTTGACGTTAATAGCTCAGTAAAGAGATGATTGGGAAATAGTTTTTACATAAGAAAAAAATGATAAGATGTAGCCAAAGCATAAAGATAAAACACATGAACTTTGCTTAATGGTCGTTATATCTTCTTCAGTAGACTATGTCTCTTACTTATATAGAGAACTTGGAACCAATGAGTTGTGAGAAAAGAAAACATCAAATAGAATAGGAACAATAACTAAAAAGAAAGGGTTGACGGCTTATTTAACCCTATAAATACCACTAAACCGCTTTGACCCCAAACTTTTTTTCTCGTCGTTTTAATACCTATACTTTAAAAACTAATCAAAACCAAACACGAATTCAAAATCTCATTGTATTTAACCCGATCAAATAAGTTAACCTTAAACCATTCATTAAACCCAAATTACGATTAAGTAGACCGTAATTGCGTTTTTAAAAATCACGTTGGCCTAATCCCGAGTTTTAGTTGCCAAACTCGTTCAGAAATAAAATATTTATGTTTCTCTCTGTTTTTAGACCTTAGAAATTGATTTGAGGAAAACTCAAAATTAGGGTTCATATAATTTCTGAGTTTAGTGACTATAAATCGACTAACTAGTGTCGAACGAAGGAGATATGTCAAAGAAAGAGAAGTCGGATCCGAAGCTCAGTGTTGTTGAAGACACTGAAGAGGTCGATGTCGAGACCGAGGAGGAAGTCGAAATCGAGACCGAGGAAGTCGAATCGAAAGGGTAAGTGAGAAAACGTAATGCTTTGTTGTTGTTTTGTTGTTGATGTTGTTGTTGTTAACGAAGTTGTTTGTTATCATAGTGATGGGACAAACGAAACACAAAGAGAGAAGACGGCATACGAAATGTGGGAAGAAGAGAGTGATCCTGATGATGTAGATTTCATTGGAGAGCATTTGGAAGGTTGTGATTGTGAGAACAAAGATGAGGAAGAGGAAACCATTGATGATGATTCGGACAACGATGATGACTCGGACAGCGATGATGACTCCGGCACCGATGATGACTCGGGCACCGATGATGACTCGGGCACCGATGATGATTCAGACAACAATGAAGAGGAAGCCGAGAGTAGTAAACATAACGATAAGGAAGTAGAGAATGAGAAGAATAAGAAAAAGAAGGGTAAGAAGAAGAAGAAATAAGACGAAGATGAAGATGACATATTTAAAAGGTTTGAGTTTGAAGTTGAGGAAGAAGTAGCTAAGTTTGTGGATGAGCTATACATTGGCCGAAGGAAAATACCACGAGGTATAAGTGATGATTCAGGTCAGATATAGTTTAGGGATAGAAGAATTAGGAGGAGGCAAATTGAGAAATTAGTTGTAGGGAATTCTTTCTTGAGTGCTGTTGAGTTCAAGGAGGCTGCTCTTGATTACGCCTTGTCATCAGGACAAAATATCAAGCAACAGAGATCGGAGAAGTACAAAGTTGGATTCAAATGTGGCATTGGAGGTAAATGCAAATGGCGTATCTGTTGCTCATGGGATATTCCTTCGCAGATGTGGTTGGTGAAGACAACTTATTTGTACCATTCTTGTACTCCCAATGGCAAATGTAAGTTGTTAAAGGCTCCAGTGATTGCAAGGTTGTTCTTGGATAAGATCAGAATGAATCCGGACTATATGCCATTGGATATTCAGATGCATATCAAAGAGCAATGGAAGTTTGTGAGTAGTAGGGGACAATGTCAAAGAGGAAGAAGAAAAGCACTGAAGATGCTTGTCGAGGAATATGCTACTCAGTTTGCTCATATCCGAGGTTATGCTCAAGAGATTCTGAAGTCGAATCCTGGATCAACTGCGATTGTTGATACGGTCCCAAATGCAGCTGGTGAAGATGTATTCCAACGTTTTTATGTTTGTTATGAGAAAATCAGAAGTTCTTGGAGAGGAGCATGTCGACCAATCATTGGCCTTGATGGTACATTCTTGAAGCAGGCTGTAAAATGATGCATTTTGGCTGCGGTGGGTCATGATGCTAATAACCAAATATATCCAATCGCTTGGGCTGTGATACAATCTAAAAATGGACCAAATTGGTTATGGTTTGTGAAGCAACTGAAAAAATATTTAGGTTTAGAAGATGGCAGTAGATTTGTCATTCTTTCAGATCGATCAAAGGTATGTGATTACTTCATTTTATGTTCACTCATTCAATACCAAGTATAGTCCAATCATAAACATCCCCTTTCTTGTTTCGGGGACTAATAAGTGTTGTCCAAAGTGAGCTGCCAAATGTTGAGCATCGGAAGTGTGTGAAGCATATTGTGGAGAATCTGAAGAAGAATCATTCCAACAAGGAGTTGTTGCCACTATTAGTTTGGCAGCTTGCTTGGAGTTACAATTTGACAGAGTACAAGGAGAATTTGAATAAGCTTATGACTTGAGTTTGTTTAATGATGTTATGAAGGAGAAACGAGAGACTTGGTGTCTTGCACACTTTAGACTTGGTAGTTTCTGTTAGTGTGTTGATAACAATGCGACTGAGTCTTTTAACTCAACCATTACCAAGGCAAGAGCATTATCTTTGATTCCAATGCTAGATATGATTAGTAGACAAGTAATGGCTCGTATTGTGAAGAGGAAGAAAAAGTCAGGGAAGCATGAAGGAAGGTTTTCAAAGTATGTTGTTGATCTTCTTGCTGAAGAAAAGAAAGATGCTGATCGGGTCACCGTAACTCCATGCACTCATGGATTATATGATGTTATGCTTGATGGAAATGGATACACGGTAAACATCCCTAAAGGTACTTGTAGTTGTTTCAAATGGCAAATTTCAGGCATTCCATGCGAACATGCTTATGGTGCAATGATGAATAATGGTGTAGATGTGGAAGACCATGTTTTTGGGTTCTTTTCAGTTGAGATGTGGCGTGACACTTATGAGTCAGCCAACATACCAGTCAGAGGACCACGGTTTTGGATGACTTCCACCTATCGTTTGGTAGTTGCACCTCCACAACCAAAACTGTCTGGAAGAGAAAAGGGAAAGAACAAATTTCGAAGAATAAAAGGCCAATGTGAGACTAAGAAGCCTAAGAAGACTAAGTTAGAAAAACTTGGAAGAGAAGGGCGTACTATCCACTGCTCAAAATGTAAAGAACCTAGTCACAATGCAGCTGGATGTAAAAAGTTTCTTAAGGAGAAAATTAAAAAAGACAAGAAAAGAGCTAAGAAGAAGGTATGCTTTTGTGAAAGTTTATGTGTATGGTGGACTGTTTTAGTGAATGTTTTACTAACATGGCCATGGTTTATGTTTTTATTGTGTCTTAGGGTTAGTGATGTTAAAACGGACCCAAATTAAACGGGCTTAAACGAGCCTGTTTTATGTAAATGAGTCCGTTTAGGTTCATTTATGAATCATGCATTAATGGATTTAATCGGGCTGATCCGTTTAGGCCCGTTTATTAAATGGATTTAATTGGGCTGATCCGTTTAGGCCCGTGTAGCCCATTTATATACTTTTTAAAATAAAATATAGTTAAAACTACGTCGTATTAGTTAGGGTTTATGTCACAAAAACAAACGAAATATATATTGCTATTTAAACGGATTTTAAACGAGTTTTAAACGGACTTTATTTTAAACGGATCTAAACGGGCCAAATCTAAACGGATCTAAACGGGCCGGACCTAAACGGATTCAGACCTAAATGGACTTGGGCCTCTCATTTTAACATCTCTACTTAGGGTGCTCAAGTCATCTCAACATGTAAGAAGAAGCTCAAGATTGATTATATATCATCTACTAACGATTTGGTCATATCAAGACCTAAGAAGAAGCTCAAGATTGAAAAGGTAATGGTTTGATAATGCATTTGAAATGATGAGTGTTGTTGTAAGTAAAGATTGATATTAAGCTCAATATTGATAATGAATTCGACTTTTTTTTTTGTCTTAGGGTGCTTCATCTACTAAAGAAGCTGATATCATCTCACTCACTCAACCAAGTCAAGCAACGCAAGCAACCATTGACTCCTAGACTCAGCCATGTCTCGTTCTCCTATCTCCTTTTGTCTAAGCAAACATGTCTCTTTCTTTTATCTGCTTTTGGAAAACAAAATGATGGATTTGATGTTTTAAAGCTTTTGTAGAAACAAAATGATGGGTTTGATGTGTTTAAAGCTTTTAGTCTTTCGTAGAACCAAAATGATGTGTTCAAGCTTTTGTATAACCAAAATGATGGGTTTGGTGTGTTTAAGCTTTTAGTCTTTTGTAGAACCAAAATGATGTACTTATGGGTCTCGTGCATTACTAAAACAACAACATACTACATATGATAACTAAAACAACTTAACATGTCCATTGACAACAAAACAACAACATACCATTCAAACCAAACAACCATAAACACAAGCCAATGATCCTAACACTACTACGACGACACATACTTTCTTCACGGTTGAGCTCACCATCTCATGACCCAATTTCTCCATTTTTTCCTTCACAATGACAAGCTCTGCTTCAATCTTCTCAGTGATCTTCTCCATAATCTTCTCTTCCGCCTCTTCAGTCACTTTCTTTTGGACCTTCATAGAACTTGCAATCATGTTTTTCACGTCTTTCATATCTTCACCAAGTCTTCTAATCTTTTCATTTGCCATATTTATCTCATCAACGAATGCTTCATCAATCCACTTGAACAAATGCGACTCTTGTTTCCTCTATAACAATTTACAATTACACAATTACAATTGACTCTTTCATCACAAATTAAAAATTACAGTACTTAATTGCATTCTACTACAATACACTTACCTTCAAAGCAATTGAACATCGATAAAAGCGTCGATACGGGTTATCTTTTGTCGTAGAAGTGTATGTAATAATCTCCTCTAAGCACCACCAACTCGTAGGAATGCCTCATGGTTGTTGAGTTCTTGCACTCACGAAGCTAGAACCCGACGAATAGGTGATCATCGTCGACAATAAAGCTAAACCCAGAATCTCTATGAACCCTAATTTTGAGTTTTCCCCAAATCGATTTCTTATGTCTAAAAACAGAGAGAAACATAAATGTTTTATTTCTGAACGAGTTTGGCCACTAAAACACGAGATTAGGCCAAACGTGATTTTTAAAAACGCAATTACGGTCTACTTAACCGTAATTTGGGTTTAATGAATGGTTTAAAGTTAACCAATTTGATTGGGTTAAATACAATGATATTTTTAATTCGTGTTTGGTTTTGATTTGTTTTTAAAGTATGGGTATTAAAACGACGAGAAAAAAAGTTTGTGGTCAAAACGGTTTATTGGCATTTATAGGGGGTTAAATAAGCCGTCAACCCAAAAAGAAAAAGTTACTAATTGAAAAAAGGGTTTTCCTAATAGTTAAATGGAAATAGATAAAAATAGAAAACTATAACATGAGCCCAGTGCCGTGCTTAGGTCGCTAGGGGCCCAAGGCGAACTAAAAATTACGGACATTGAAAAATTTAAGCACAAAAGTTTTGAAATAATATAAAATATTTATAACAAACAGTAAATGATAATCTAAAATGTCTAAACATAAGGTTTGCTTGGTAACCAAAAGCAGTAAACTCGAGTTGTAAGCTTTACAACATAGTGCAAAGCTTTAAAAAATAACTGTAAAAAAAAAAGTATAAATGAAACTTAGTTTTTGGTATCGCTTTTGTAATTAGTACTATTTAAAATGATAAAAATTTGTAAAAATAATTATAAATTTAATAAATTAGTTACCAATTAAAATCATAATCTTTTTTTTTCTCTTTTTCAATAAACTCTCATAATCTAGTAGCTAGTTTAGTATAAGTTAAAGCCATTAAGCACTTAGCAGACATAGCAAACATGTTGTCAATGTCAATTTTATAAGAATAAACAATCACGACAAGTAAAAACAAATAAATGAAAAAATGAAATAGCAAAGTGGCTTACCAAATGGATCGAACCTGGAATCAAACGAAGATATTTGCTCACTATTATCACTAGGATACATTAGATTTTAAGAAATTTGGGGGCCCTAAAAACTTTATACATTTTGGGGACCTAAGGTAGAAGTTTATTTTTTAACCTATTAGCACGGCTATGCATGAGCCAATGTATCATGATTTCTTTTATTTTCTTTGAATTACTAGAAGGTTCTGGGCCGTAGTCCATAATCTCCACAGGCCCAGAATTACAACATGTAATATTAGTTTTGTCCAAACAGCCACTCGAACCAGACCTCTAGGATTTGCCTGAAATCTTTATCAGTTGAGCTATCAACTCTTGGGTATTTTGACTTCTTTCACACATCTAAGTATTTCTTCCACATATTTTAACTCTAGTTCATTAGAAATTCTTAAAATACCATACTCTGAAGTTTTATTAGTAAAAATATCATCATTAGTTTAAAGTTTCAAAATTTTGGCCAACAGTTTTAGTTTTTCAAAAATACTAAACACACTAAAAAACATTTTCAAAAGTTTATAATTAAATATGGTTTAAAGTTTAATTTTAGTTTTATGGTAGTTTTGAAAAACCAAAATTTAAGTGGCATTTTTGGACAAAAAACTACATAATATGGCATTTGTGAGAATTTTCCTTATTTTAAAGTTATAAACTAAGCAAGCAGACTTTAATGAATTTACAGTCCTAAAAGTGTTCCTAAAAATACTCAAAGCTTATTTTTATTTGTAACTAGTGGTTGGCCCGTGCTTCGCGCGGGTTTGTTTCACATATTTTAATTTCTATATTTTGTTTTATGGTTTTACTTTCTTAATATTTTGATTGTGCTTGTTTTTTGAATATAAATGCTCTTGTATATCATAAAAAGAGGAAAGTTAAGTTCGTCCTCTTAGACAAAGTTAATTTTGTAAATACACAATGTACTCGGATTCTCTGAATTGATATAAAATAATGTTACCAAACTTAATTAATCTTAGGCCCAAACTTGAGCATGATGAAGGCAGAGAGAGTGATAAAAGTTCTATAGAGTAAAAGACAAAAATTGTTTTGAAAAAAGGGCAAGTGCGCCATTGTAGCATGAAAAAATAGTAAGTACAGTGAAATAGTTGTAATCGACAACCTTTTGAGATTTAGGGGTTTGTTCATTCTTCTCCTACCATTGTCAGTTTCAAGAGAGAGAGTTGTTATATGTGTCCATGGTTCGTGAGAATAGCGTAGTTGAATTTTTTGTTCGTGAAAATGATAATGATTTCCGTGGTTCGTATTGGTTTCGTACATACCATTTCAGTTGCTAGATGGGCAACATGCATTCTAGGGAGTTTCTCATTGTTTTTGTCAAAGGCAACGAAAAAATGTTGCTCCCGTCGTTCACCACCAGCTCCACACAATATATGATTGGTTTCGGAGATGGTCAAATGGAACCTAAATAGTTGTTTCGGTATTTAAGGATTAAAGACGTGGTTGATGTGAACCGGATTGAGAGGTGGAAATTAGTGAGCTTGAAACGATTGTTGCTCCTTCTGACCTCGAATCCGCTGATAACATAGACGGATCCTTCATGCAACATTGATTTAAGCATTGTTAGGACTTGTACAGGGATTGAACCTTGCATCGTCGTCTCCTGAAATAAAGGAATGGGAACTAATGTTATAGATTTGTAAAACTCGATTTTATAAAGTGAAAAAGGCTTTGAAATCAATTCACCAGTGGAGAAGGGAAAGGAAATATGCTAGGGTTGATGGATTTCTTAGAATACAAAGGTTATCATGTGTGAATCAAGCGTGTGGATAATTCTATCTATGGAGATCAAGAAAGCCATGTCTAAACGCAAAAAGTGGAAGTGAATTAAATTCGTAGAGGCTTCTGGTGGGAAGAGAATACCTTGTCGTCGATGGGGAGCATATCAATGCTCACGAGCTTCCCTCCTTTCTTCATGTTACAGGCATCCCAAAAGCCAAGCTGCCTAGCGAGGACTCGAGACGGCGTCGTGACATAGGGGAGGAGAAAGGGACGTATGAGGCAGTCATTTTTGGTAAATGTGAAAGAGTGAGTATGAAGAGAAAATGAGAGGGAAGTAGGTGAATAAGAATCTAAGCTTGTATTTATGCATCTATATATAGTAGAGCTTGAAGGTGGTGGTGTGAATTGCAGTAAGTAGACAACGATAATGATTGGGAGAGTGGGTTGCAGGAGTTACGAAGGCGTTACAGGAAGGGCAAGGGAGATGGAGTCGTGGATGTGGTCATTAATGGAGGTATTAAGCGTCGTTTTAGTTTTAACGGTTGTTCTGTGACTACTGAAGAGAAGAAGAAACCTAGAGGTATGTTGGGTATTCATGTTGCGATGAGTTGTGAATATTAAGAATGCCGTATGTAAATTTATGGGTTGTGAATATTAGTGGCATATTTGAGTTAAAGAGGCTTTATATTAAATAATAGTTTTTCTTATTCTTTTTTTATTCATTTAAGTTATGTATAATTGCAATTATTCTTTTTTTTTAATTAAATGTTAAACTTACGAACTTATGTTTTCTTTATGAGTTTAATTCTAGATCAACTTAAATGCTTAATTGTTATATTTTAGTTTTTATGATAATTCCAATACATATTATTTTTAATTTGTTTTTAAAAACAAATTACATTCACATAAGTTTTTATTGTTTTTGTTTAATTTAGAATATGAATAATAACTTTTCATATTAGTGTTAGCATGTTAAAAACCAATTTAGGATATGAAAGATAACTTTTTATATTCTTCTCATAATGTTTACACCAAAATAATTAATGTGTATTAAATTTAAAATTATGAAAATTATTGTAAAGATATGATGTGGTAATGATGTGGATGATAAGGAGAAAAGAGAAAATGTCTTTTTATATATATAGATTTATGATTGATATTTTTTTTGTGAAGCCAATAAAATCGCTTTTATTTTTGTAAAGTTCGTTTACAGTCAAAGCCTTACCATTAATAAATTAAATTAAAAGCCCAACGTCACAATTCTAAAAATTCCTACCAATCACTCCCGGTAACTTTTTCTGAATGGTTGAAAACGTCGTATGTTGAAAATCTATAACATACACATATTGTTTTTTCTCAGGGATGTCAAAAATGGGTAACCCCATCCAACCCAATTGAAACAGAGAGAAGGAGAAGATGAGATTTGAAGAATTTCTGTGTGTATTCAACTAAAGAGAGCATACAACTTTATATTACAATGATCGTATCTACTTGCCATAAACTATATAATTCTCAATAAGTACAATCATAAAACCAGATTCCCAATCATCTCAATCATCCCAATCATAGGGATTTGCCTTGATTCATACGTGATATCATATTTACTCCAATACCTCCCCTCAAGTTGGAGTATGCAAGTCTAGGATGCCCAACTTGTCTCGAAACACGTCAAACGCATGACGACCCAAAGCTTTTGTAAAGATGTCAGCAAGCTTTAAATTGGTATTAACATGTTTAGTGGCGATCTGACTAGCTTGAATCTGTTCCCGAACAAAGTGACAATCTAGTTCAACATGTTTCGTGCGTTCATGAAACACTGGATTGTTGCTGATATGAATTGCAGCTTTGCTGTCACAAAACATCAACATTGGTTGCGGATGTGGTACGCCAAGATTCTCCAGAATTCGTTTGATCCATATAAGTTCTTTTGCAAGAGACTGCATAGCACGATATTCTGCTTCTGCGGAAGAAGTACTTACAGTGGGTTGTTTGCGAGTTTTCCATGAAACCGGCCTTCTGCACAAAATAACCGGTGACGGATCTACGTGTGAGTGGACAACTCGCCCAATCTGAATCACACCATCCAGTAATCTGGAAATTAGTATCAGCGCGGAGAAGAATGCCTTGTTCGGGACTATTTTTTAGATAACGAACTACCCTTAAAGCTGCATTCCAATGATATTCTCTCGGTAGTTGCATAAATTGTGCCAAAACATGTACACAATAAGCCAAATCAGGACGTGTTACTCCCAAGTAGATAAGTCTTCCGATCAGCCTGCGTTATTGTTGAGGATCCGTAAGCAATGGAGATGTAGACAAGGCTAGCTTGTGATTTTGTTCTAGCGGAAACGTTGCTGGTTTCGCTGCTAACAAACCAGTTTCGGTGAGGATGTCCATCGCATACTTTCTTTGACATAAGTATATACCCGTCGAGTTTCGTGCTACTTCAATACCTAAGAAGTATTTTAAGGGACCCAAATCCTTCATGTGAAAACAAGAGGACAAATAATCTTTGAATTTTGCCATCTCTTGAGTACAACTTCCTGTGATGATCAAATCGTCAACATAAACTAAAACATGTAGGTGAGTACTTGCTTTAGCGTAGGTAAACAACGAGTAATCAGACTTGGATTGGTTAAAGCCATAGGCAGTGAGCGCAGTAGTCAATTTCTCAAACCAACACCGCGGCGCTTGCTTTAAACCGTATAATGATTTCTTTAAGCGACACACTTTCGATGAATCGGTAGAGTTAAAACCAGGAGGCAACTTCATGTAAACCTTTTCATGAAGATCTCCATGTAAGAAAGCGTTATGAACATCCATTTGATGAACATCTCAACCACAACCAGCTGCAACTTCTAAAACCAATCGAACCGTACCCATCTTGGCAACCGGAGCAAACGTTTCTCCATAGTCGTCTCCTTCAATCTGCCTATTTCCAAGAGCAACTAGTCGTGCTTTAAATCGTTCAATAGTTCCATCAGCCTTATATTTCACTTTGTATACCCACTTACAACCAATTGCTTTCTTCCCTTTAGGTAAATCTTCAAGTGTCCAAGTATCGTTTGCTTCAAGAGCTTCAATTTCGTTACCCATTGCCTTTCTCCAACGACGATCACCAATCGCTTGCTTATAAGTTTGTGGCTCAACCGTAGAGATAACCGCAGCCATATATGCCTGATGGATTGATGAGAATCGACTGTGGTCTAGATAACTTTGAATGGGATAAGCAGAGGTTTTACCAGTGGAAGCGAGAATTCGGCTAATCGCTGTGTTGGTGACATAATTGCGAAGTGTGACAGCTGTAATTCGTTTTCGATGCCCTCTACCCAGCTGAATTTCTAGTTCGCCAGCACTATTTTCTTCTAGAGATGGAGTTGCAGGTTCTACATCGACATTAGTTGACGATGGAGTTGGAGGCACAATTTGCTGGGCCAAATCTGAATTGATATTAGGCCCATTTTCATTGTCTTTTGTGGCATGTTCAAGAGAAACTTCAGGTGGGCCTTGTGAATCATTAGAGCCCATTGGAGGTGTTGAACAAGTCAAATTGGAGGGCTGCAGAGATTTGGTACGTTCTCCTTCTTCTAAAGCTGTGTGATTTGGTGCCCAAAGAGCTTGATCAGAGTCAGCATCCTCAAGAACAGTTGAGTTTGCAAAAGGGAATTCTTTCTCACTGAACTCGACATCCCTTGAGGTGAAGAAAACGTTTTCTTCTAAATCATACAAACTCCACGCCTTTTTCCCATAGGGATAACCAACAAATAAACACTTTCGACTCCTTGAAGCAAATTTATCACCTTTGGTCTTTTGATTATGTGCGTAACACAGAGTACCAAATACTTTGATATGCTCATACGAGGGAGGTGTTCCATAAAGTCTTTCGTAAGGTGTTTTGCCCTCTAAAACCAAACTCGGTGTTCGATTTATCAAGTATCCAGCAGTTAGCACACATTCACCCCAAAACTCTATAGGCAAGTTTGCTTGGAATCGCAAAGCCCTTGCCACATTCAAGATATGACGATGCTTCCTTTCAACTCTTCCATTCTGTTGCGGTGTTCCAACACACGACGTTTCATGAAGAATTCCATGAGTAAAAAAGAAATCAGAAAGACAAACAAATTCAGAACCGTTGTCACTTCTTATAACTTTCACGTCCTTTTGAAATTGTCGAGTTGTCATAGCGACAAAATTCTTAAGCTGAATTGGTGCTTCTGTTTTATCATTCAAGAGATAAATCCATACAGCTCTTGAATAATCATCAACGATTGTTAAAAAATAGCGAGCTCCGGAATGAGATGGTGTTCTATAAGGACCCCATAAGTCGTAGTGAATTAACTCAAAACACCTTGATGTTTTATTCATACTAAGAGGAAAACAAGCTTTTGTTTGCTTTGCGCGGAGACAAACATCACACGCCTTATTCATAAATTCATAAGAAACAGAAACAGAAACATCGGGTAATGAACCAACTATTCTTGCAGACGGATGTCCCATCCTCTTGTGCCACAGTTGGTAAGTATCCTCTTCCCGAACAGTGACAGATCCAACAGTTTCCGAGCTGCAAAAATGGAAGGTTCCACCGCCACGCCTACCCGCTCCAATCACCATCCTCGTAGCACGGTCCTGAATAACAAGATACCGATCAGCTAACTGAATCACACACTGATTTTCATCCATTAATTGTCCTAAAGAGACCAGATCAGACTGCATTTCTTCAACATAGAAAACAGATTTCAACACTAAACCAGAACCAAGATACACCGTTCCTTCCTTAACTGAAATTCTTTCATTACCATCAGCCATGATGACTAAAACCGGAGGCATATCCCTCACATCCATCAAAACATCATATTTTCCAGTTAAGTGATGACTAGCCCCTGTATCCATAATCCAAGTAGGTATAGAAATCTTACTAGAGAGTTTTTCGGTACCGTTGGCCGCTACGTTTTTGTTGCTAGCATTCAACAGGTGGAGAATGGTCTTCCATTGAGCATCACTAAGTCCCGTAACTCCATCTCGATCCTTGTCAGTGATGGCACAATTTGCTTGTGCAGAGTTATTCACATTCGGAACGTACACTGCATTTGCATACGAGACACCACCTCTGCCTCGTCCACCACTCGAACCAGAAGAAGATGCACCTCCATGGCCTCTACCTTGAATCGATCGTGACTTCGAACGGTCACCCCACCATTCAGGATATCCGATAATAGTGTAACAAGTATCAGAAGCATGACCACTACGATGGCAATGCTTGCAAAGTATACCTTTGTCTTTCTCTTCAATCCATGATTTTTGTTTCATATGGACAGCAAACGCAGTTGTTTCAGACTTTGCGTCTTCGAACCATGATCCACTACGGAGATCCTCTTCTTGGTGCACAATATTGTACACCTCTTCAAGAGATGGGATCGGTGTGCGTGACACAAGGCTCGACCTCACAGTCCGATAAACAGTGTCATCGAGTCCATACAAGAACTGATGCACTTTATCTTCTTCCCGATCAGTTTCTTGCACCCCACCAAGATTACATTCACACTTGCCACACCCTTAAAGGTCGATAACTCGCCATACAGTCCCAAATTTTATTTAGCTTACCAAAATAAGCATCAATCGAAAGCCCTCGCTGCTTGCAACACGCCAACTCCGCTTTTATTTGTTGGATGCGAGGCCCATTTGTTACAGCAAACCGCTTTTTGAGGTGTTCCCATAGATCTTGAGCCACATCTCTATGAGAGATGTTAGATCGCAACACTGGATCAATTGTCATCTTTAACCAAGAGACAAGAAGAGCATTGATTGTCCACCAGTCTTCTAGATCCGACGAATCTTCTGCTGGTCGAGGTATTGTGCCATCGAGAAAGCCGAATTTCTTCCTCGAACACAGGGCTGTTTCTATTCCACAAGCCCATTCTTCATAATTGGTTCCCTTCAGCAACGGATGAGAGATAACGGCTCCCGGGTTATCCGCTGCGGTCAAGTCATAAGGAGAAATCGTTCTCCTCACTTCCACTGTTGTCGTGGTCATGTTCAGGTTTTGGTTGGTCGAGGTTTGATCCGCCATTGTTGATCGATTTCAAGAAATTTCAGAGAAGAAAAAAATTCAGAATAAGCTTATTTCAGGCTCTGTTACCATGAAACAGAGAGAAGGAGAAGATGAGATTTGAAGAATTTCTGTGTGTATTCAACTAAAGAGAGCATACAACTTTATATTACAATGATCGTATCTACTTGCCATAAACTATATAATTCTCAATAAGTACAATCATAAAACCAGATTCCCAATCATCTCAATCATCCCAATCATAGGGATTTGCCTTGATTCATACGTGATATCATATTTACTCCAATACCAATCCAACCCAACGTTGGATCGAGATTTAGTAGGCGGGTTTGACCCGATTCATTTATTATATGGGTATAATTTATGTACCCAAACCCATTTACTATAAAATTCATTGGGTTAATAGGTTAAATAGGTTATCCACATAAATTAAATAAATTATAATAAAATAACTAAAAAAATTAAATAAATTCCATATTATTTTAAATCCAACAAAAAAATCAAGTATAAAATTAAATAAAATGTCTAATATATCTTAAAATAAAAAAAAATCATAAAACCATTGACACCGAAAACCAATAAATAATTAAGAAAAGCACTTCAATCGTTGTCGTGTTCATTTCTTTCATTGGATTCAATTTTCGTTAGGTTCATCTTTTTAGTAAAAATAATATAAAACTTTATTTTTTACGTATATAATATACGGTATATTAATTATTTTTTTATTTTTATGCTAAATCCATTGGTAACCTGTAACTCTAATGGGTTTATCCATTAAATCCATAAACATAAATGAGTTACCCACTAATACCCATTTTATTTATATGTGTCGGAAAATTCAACCCAAACCCATTAAAATTATGGACGAGTTAGGATTACCCATGGGTTATGACCCATTTTTACACCCTAGTTTTTTTGCAGATACTCAACATTGGCTAAACGATTTTTTTAAATAAACTTAAGGACTAAAATTCAAACTCGTTTATCCCGGTTTTAATCATGCATAGTTGATCACTATATATTTTTAAATGATAAAAAATACTACTTTATTTTTTACATGTTTCAAGTCTAACTTTTTCTTTTCTTGAAATTTCTCGATTATATAAGAAAATATTTTCGCAAATTATGAATTTTTGAATTCATTGCTTTCGAGATCTCCATATAGTGCAGTTCAGTTTTTTGTTTGTTTGTAATATTGGTATGACTAGTATTATGGCCCGTGCTACACCACGGGCATGGCTAGGGGTGTCAAAATGGGTCAAAACTTATGGGTTTATCCAACCCAATCCAACCTATTAACCCTAATGGATTGAATATTTGGTTTGAATGGATTAATGAGTTAAGTGGTTTGATGAGTCAAATGGGTTGAGTTAAAATGAGTTGAAATAAAATGGGTTAATGGGTTAAAAATGGATAACCCATTTATAACTAAAAGACATGATTTCACAATTTTTTTATTTTGTTACCAAAAACAATATTACACCAATTTTCCTGCCAAAAACAAGATTACACAAAAACACAATCTAGTAAACTATTTTCCGCCAAAAACGAGATTCATACAATTTCCCGCCAAAATATGATCCGACAAAATTGTGTCGCAAAACGTGATCTCTCAAACTATTTTCGCCAAAATCGAGATTCATAAAACTTTCCGCCAAAATATGATCCCGTAAAATTTTCCCGCCAAAAATATGATCCCACAAAGTTTTCCCGCCAAAAACGTGATCTCACAAAATATTTTCGTCAAAATCGAGATTCATAAAATTTCCCGCCAAAAATATGGTCCCGTAAAATTTTCCCGCCAAAAACGAGATTTATAAAATTTCCCGCCAAAAATATGATCCCACAAAATTTTCCCGCCAAAAACGTGATCTCACAAAATTTTCCCGCCAAAAACGAGATTTATAAAATTTCCCGCCAAAAATATGATCCCGCAAAATTTTCTCGCCAAAAACGTGATCTCACAAAATATTTCGAGATTTATAAAATTTCCCGCCAAAAATATGATCCCGTAAAATTTTCCCGCCAAAAACGTGATCTCACAAAACAATTTCGCTAAAAAAGAGATTCATAAAATTTCTCGTCGAAAATATGATCCTACAAAATTTTCCCGCCAAAAATGTGAACACACAAAACATTTTTCCCAAAATCGAGAATGATAAATTTCCCGCCAAAAACGATATTTTGCGAAAATATTGCGCCCAAAACACAATTCATTAAAAAAATTCCGCCAAAAAAACGCGTTTCGGAAAATTTTCCGCCTAAAATAACATTTCGTATTATTTTTATTAATTGAAATATGTTTTTGTAATTTAAATAAAAATATAATTTGTAAACCATGATTTACAATTCATTTATAAATATATATATTCTTTTTATCCATAAAATTAAATGGGTTGGGTTAAAGTCAATCCAACTCATTTATGTTTAATGGGTTCATGGGTTGATCCAACCCAATTGCTAAATGGATTGAGTTAACCCATAAACCATTAACATTCAACCCATATGAGTTATGAGTTGGGTTGGGTTGGATTATCCATTTTGACACCCCTAGGCATGGCCATGATTTTTTTTTTAATAGAAATCATTTTTCTTCATTAAAAATATTAATGAATCGTGTCGAATAAATCGTGTCGAGATTCTAGGGAAGTATTTTTAAATAAATTAAATTTGTTGGACTTTCCACGTGTCACACTCTTATTGGTGAGGTGACTTGTGATTTAGTAGTAAAGGATGCGGGTTGAAATATTTACATCTAAACCTTGAGTTACATTAGTAACTTTAGCGTTTCACAAAACACACTGATATCAATATCAAGTTTAATTTATATAGGCAATATATTATGGTATTCCTCAAAAAAATTATTTAGGGGTTTCAGGCGTAATTAAAATGTAACAATATATCAACTACAGTAAAACCTTTATAAATTAACTAGATAGGACCCGCATATTATGCTGGTATTATATATTAAAATTGATTATTTATATAGTTATGATTATAATAATTAGATTCTACATTAAAACACATATAAGTAGATTTTAAATTGAAACCTGTATAATCGTATTTTAAGTTGAAACTTGTATAATTATCAATTTATTTATCATAAATTGCATTTTGTTAACCACAAGATAGAAAATATAAATTAGTTCAAATCACCTCTCCTTTATATAATAAGATTCTTTTATTTTCTCTATAATTTTTGTTTATTTATTTTTTATAATCTCTTTAGGTTAATGTTTTTACGAACTATTCGTTTTATACTTTCAGTTTTTTTTTGCCACTTATATATCTTCTCGATTTCTTTCTTAATTTTTTATATATGTAGTTTGAATTATAAATTTTATTTTATTTCCTAATTATTTTAGACTATTACAAAAAGAAATCTAATTAGTTTGAACTATGAAAATTTTCCTTTTCCCTATTTAGTTAGTCACTTAACAATTTGTTTTGTTAGTTTTCTATTTTTTTTTCTAAGTAAGTTAAACTATTGTAATTTTTTCTTTTCATTATTTACTTAATTATTTCACAGTTTTTTTGTTAGTTTTCCTTTTTTATTCCTTTTACACATGTCATCATCTCGATCGATATTAGACACGTGGCAAGATCTTGTGAGTTACAATTTTGACAAACTCTACTTTATATAATAAGATAACGTTGAGACCACGATATTTTATTAATTTAGCGAAATATTAATTTATCGATAGATTAAGAGAAATTTTGAGAATTACCACTTTCAACATGCCACTTTACAAAATGCCACATGTAAAAGCACTTTCACAAGAATGCCACAACTTTTTTTAAATATTCCCAGATTACCTTTAATGATTATTAAATCAGATTTTTTTCTCTCTATTTCTTTCTCCACGATTTGTTTTTTTCTTTTTCTTTCCATGTCAGATATTTTTTTCTGTCTTTTTTACTCTAAGATTTTTTTTCTTCTCTTTTTCTCTTTTCTCTCCCCCTCTCTCTCTCCTTCTATTAGATTTTTTTTTATCTCTCTCTTTTCCCATTAACTAAATTTCATCAAATTTCATATTCTTCTATATAAAAATTCCTAAATAAATTGATGGTGAGAAAAATTTGAATACGAAATTGAATCTTGTAAACTTTTTTTATCTAATGGATTTAAAAAGAAAAAAGAATATTCTAGAAAAAAGTACATATGCAAACCCAAACCCAAACACAAAAAAGTTTTTAAATATTTGGATTTGGGTTAACTATTTTACATTTAGGGTATAGTTTTTAGGGATACGGTTAGGGTTTATGGTTTTCTTTACATTATAAAACTTTTAAAACTGACGTACAATTCTCTTTCAAACGATTATAAACTATACAAAACGTTTATAAACCTTACAAAGAAGTTTATAAACCATACAAAATGTTTATAAAGTTTTGTTAAATTTCATATGCAAACCTAGACGCAAAACACCAAAAAGTTTTTAAAATTTTGGGTTTGGGTTAAGTATTTTACACTTAGGATATAGGTTTTGTCTTAAGGTTTAGGGTTTCGGGTTTTAAAAATTTCTTCTAAAACACTTATAAATTGTGCAAAACGTTTATAAACCTTATAAAATGCTTATAAACCACACAAATTGCTTATAAACCATAAACCTTATAAACTGTACAAAACGTTTATAAACTATACAAAATGCTTATAAACCTTATAAAAAATTATAAGGACCAGTGGCAAAAAAAATTATCCGTCAAAACCCATAAATAATATAAAAAAAACCAGATCTAGAACCCTAATTTCTATCAAAAACGAATAAAAAACCCAGATTTGCAAACCTTAATAAAATAAAACCAAATTTACAACAAAAAGTGACAAAATCCGGATCTAGATCTGGATCTATATGAGAGATATATATATTCATATTTGTTTTGTCTTCTTCAACCTCATAGAGAAAGAGCCACAAATCAAATAAACCTAGATTTACAACAAAATTTGACAAAATCGAATCTAAATCTAGATTTTTTTTGCCTTTTTCAACCTCATAAAGAACAAAAGACAAATCAAATAAACCAAGATTTACAACAAAACTCACAAAATCGGATCTAGATCTATATGAGAGAGAGAAAGAGAGAGAGAGAGAGAGATATATTTGATATTTGTTTTGCCTTATTCAATTTCATAAAAAAAAAGAGATCTTCATTGTTGTAGAGACAGAGGAGAAAAAGAAAGAATGAGAAGAGTGACGGGAAGATATCTCAAGATCTCCATTGTTGTTGTAGAGAAATAGAAGAAGAGAGAAAAAGAAGGGAGAGAGAAAGAGAAAAGAGAGGAAAAGAAAAAAAAAAGAAAATGAAATTTTTTTGGAAACCTCCGTGTTTTTGCAAGGGGTAATTTTGTCTTTTAGGACAAAATTGGTGGCATTTTTGTAAACCAGTTTTCAGTGTGGCGTGACTAAATAGTGGTAACTCAAAAGTGACATTTTTGTAATTCTCCCAAAGATTAATTAGGTCGAAAACTTAATTTGGAACTTGAAAATTGTATAAATATAGCGAAGTATTAATTTATCGAATATTAATTTATAGAGGTTATACTGTATGTGGATATTTAACTTTTTGACTCTATTATATTGTTTGTTTCCTCAGAAGAATCTTTCAATCAATTTGCAAACATCCATATGCATTGAATGGAAAGTTCGTGTTCGTGTTTTCGAATAAATAATATCAAGAAATCACATAACTATTTATTATGGGGATTGAAGAAGATGAATCTTGTAAGGTCGAATCTCGATTTGTCTCTTGATATAACCTAAGATACTTCGGTGACTACCAAATCTTCCTTCGTTGGTTCGTAAAGACAAATAAAATATAATTTATTCATTAGAAAACAAAGTTACACATTTCTGATTTCTAATATTTCGTTAGATCTCAAACGGTGCATAGTCGGGGCGTCGTACGAAATTCTTTACATATGAGTTAATAATTTGCATTATTTAGGCAGAAATCATAATCTCTTTCATATAAAAGGGAAAAATTTCTTGACCTCTCAAGGCATCCACATCATCAAATTAATGTTAATATTTTCAACCAATCATTTTGTCACGTGGCATTACTTTATTAACCTAACGTATGTAAGTTTGATGTGGAAAATCGATTTGGGGTTCTAACGAGTGGTGCCCATATGAAATTAGTTAAGGCCCAAACGAGAGTCTTTTTCCTCTTCTATGTCCAAACGGTTGAGATCCCTGACAGATCATTTCTCCATTTTCATTTAAGGAGCCCCATTCAAATCTCATAAATCAAATAATTACACCACTGTTACAAACTATATAACATTACTAGCACATCAACGACATAAATGGCCACTAACCTTGCATTGAATCCACCTCTAAATGACTCCTATAAAACATTGTTCTCCATCTCCATCTCCATCTCCATCTTCATCTTTCCCACGCTACTTCACCTCCCTCAAAAACAAATAACCACCACCACCAAAATGGCACCCCGAGCTCCTTTAATATCCTCCGACCATGTTACCACAAAGACCTTCCCTGCCCTTAGAGGAGGATTTTGCAAAGACTACGTTTTGAACAACTTGATTGGTTCTCTCCTTCACCGAGAAGACCGTCTTCGAGGAGAACAATGTGAGAGACCATACTTATTTATAGCAGCACAATTTATGTGGTTTTCTCATACAATTTATACTCTCTTATTGTCGTTTAAGATTTTTATCAACGGAAACAAAGTTGCAGCTATGAATATCGTGGTGCCATGATCAAGTAAAAGAGCATATAATTCTAAAGTTGAATTTTTTTTTATTGCCTGGTTGTGTAATTCCTCACATGAGTTTGAATTGTTGGTGAACAAGATTAATGATATACCAAAGGGGTTAGAGGTCAGTACCGCTCCAAACGATCAAGATCAACAATATCAAGATTTTTCAGTCTATCCTTCCTATAATGATTTCCTTCTTGGGAATTTACAGTTTTAGTGGTTGATTACATTATCTGATCTCTGTGGTTGAAGCTCGGATCCGGAGTATGTTCAAGATGAGAATCAATGTCAAAATGTAGATTAAACTCTTAGACTCATGTATCTGTCTATTATGCTTCTTGCGGTGTATGTTCAAGATGAAAATCAATGTAGATTTGAACTATGGCTTGGACTTGCTGATTCTTTTATATTTTGTTTTTGAAATACTCATATGTTGACCACTATCTGAAAGCATGTATTTTGTCTTTTAAGAATGCTGCAAAATAGTTTAGGAATTTGTTGAGATGGAAAGAAAGAGAATGGGGGAAAAGATTGTGCAATGGCAAGAGGAACTCGAGATGAGAAGAGGTTTACAAGAGATTCAAAACATGTGTATCTGCTCTCCATTGCCTTATTCTTTTTATTGAAGAATTCAATAAAAGGTGAATGATGTGTATTGAGAACGCCTTATATTCCTATCATTATGAATTTCTTTTGGTCAGCAAGAAACACATTTCAATAGTATGAATGGTACAATATGAAAAAAGCTTAGAATTCTCAACCGTTCTCATTCAAGAGACAAATATTTTCACTGCAGCCAATCCCTCTTATTTTTATACACATTTTTGCGTAATTTGTTGGTTTAAAAAGTTGGGGATAAAACTGCCGATCTTTATATTTTTTCCATCTTAAGTTTTCAATACTCAAAGTTATGAGATTGATAAAAGAGGTGAACGTTCTCTTAAGATTCGTTTTATAAAAATCGAGGACATAATATTCTCCATTTACTAACTAAACACCCACTTTTGGTCACGTTATTTACACGTTTAGAATTGGACAACTCATACAATGGACGAACCAATGAAAATCTTAGCAAAATAAGAAATGACTTTGTTTAAAGTTAGTATTGGGTGAAAACAAAACAGAGAATGTGAGGGTTTATGCGGTTCATATAAGTTGGAGAAGTGTGACTAATAATATTTATTGCGTACAAAAAGTTAGAGTCCATGATGGGTTTGATGTTGTAATGAAACGTTTGTAATTATCATATGGAAAAGAAAAAAAATAAAAAGTTCATAGAGCCTATGGAAAAAAAGAAATCAAAGTACGAGAAATAAGCATGAAACTATTATTATATATACTAAAATTACCAAATTGTTAACTTAAACAAAATTAAGAATTTTCCAGTCGAATGCTTATAATTTTATTAACTTAACTAATAGGCGAGAGCAAGCAAATGGATGCACATGTTTATGGTAAATGGTGGCATGAAGCAGTGGATTGATGACTTGGAGACAATTTCATAAACAAATGGTTTGGGACAATTTCATATGGAATCTTTATGAGAAACAATAGTAATAAGAACAATCTTATCTTTAGCTACTCTAATAAGAAGCTACTCTAATAATTACACAAAGAATCTCAAAATTGAGATCACAAATTTTTGAGGTATTATTTACTTACACAAATATAATGTGAACTATAATATACTAAGCCGCGCGTAGCCATAGATGTAACTGTTTTGATCCCGATATATAATGTGAGCAATGTAATTTACCAATGTCTACTAAATTAGCGACCGCAATGTGCCGTTGAGATGTGGTTCTCATGGAAGAGTTTACATTAGAAGGCAAAAGAAGAGTGAAGAAGAGAAGTGCACATGAAGCCCACATGAGGAATGAAGATAGTTGGTTTCTTTTACTCTAGAGTTGTGTTGTCAATAGTATAAATAAAAGGAGAAAGAGAGAGGGAGAGGTGATCGATTGTTTTAGGTATTTGGAAACAAACATAAGTGTTTCTCATGAACAAAAATATGTGTTCTTATCAAGATGGTGGATGAATTAGAGACATAAAATAAGACTAATTTTTTATTGTTCTTGATCTTGGTCATCAAAGGTATAATATAAGTTTTAAAAGACTCAATGTTTTCTATTTGAAGTCGTAGAAAACAAAAGTTAGGAATAAAATTAAACTTAGACGGATCACCAAATTCTTAGTAACGTTAACGATCTTCAATTTTAATGCTTATAATTGTACTAAACTTTAGTATTGATTGCAAATTCAAAAGCGAGAGTAAGTAACTTAATTTACATGTTTGTTTGGTAAAAAAAAAATCTAAGGACTCGTGAACCGGTGGTTGCGGTATGTCATAACTATGAAATTTAAAATATAAAAAATTGAAGATCACAAAATTGGTCATTAGAAATAGGAATAAGTTCGTTATTTTAGATTTGTCTTATGATATGGATTCTATAAATATGCCGTAATATCATTATAAAATTTATTAAGAAAAACCCGAGCGTATCCATCTGATGGACACGTGGCAGTCTATATGATCAACCTGTAAAAAAAACTAATAAAAATAAAAAAATACCTGCGTCATAAATAAAAATGGTCGAGTAAGCGTTTCATCTTCTTTCTATCTTCACGATGAGCTCCAAACTGATTATCAGGGTTTCAAAGATATTCTTCTATTGATTGTAATGATAATGATTTCGATGTCGTTGTGTGAAACCATCTATGTTCACTGTGAGTCAAAAACCTGTTGTCTCCTCCAAAACCATTCTCGACTTCTTCAGTCTCCTTCAATCTTCATTCCCATTTCTATTTTTCTCTTACAAGCCAATATTCTTCATTGTTCATCTTCTTTTTCTCATTATTGGATTCCGAAAAGAGAATCTCTGATTCCATTGATTATTGATAAAAAATAATAATTAATGAATCGATTATGTTCTCGTTGTTGATTACGTTCTTTTGTTTCGACTGAGCTTTCAGAGGAAATTGGAAGAGCTAATGGTTCCAACTCATGGTGAGGAAAGTGAAGATGGAGAAGTTGAAGAGGATGCAGAATGAAGAAGCAGAGCATGATGCTTCAACCTCTGGTAATATGTCATAATCACATGAGTTTTCAATATGAAGAAATTTCTCATCAAAGCTTTATATAAGGTTTATGGAAAGTGATGTAGAATTCTTTTGTGTTTGTTTGTTTCAGTGGCGTTTTTTTTTTGTTAACGTAAAAAAAAAAAAAAAAAAAAAAAAGATCATTCTCCATTGGTATCAGCATCTTCAATTCACAGCAACTCATATTCTACAAATGATGCATCAAAGCAAAACAATTGTGATCTTCCTGGTTATGATGTAAGTTAATTTCCCTCTTTAAGCTAAAGATTCCTGTTTTATCTTTATTCTAATTTCTCATCATAGTTATGCTGTAAGCTAAAGCCCCACAATAGTTCATGATGATTGCTCACCAAATCAGACAAGTGCAGATGTGAGTCATGCCACGGATATTGACTTCTGGATGCTGCAAAGGATATGGAAGTCCCAATTGCTCTCAGTCAAAGGTTTGTAAAATAACATAACATTATTTATTCTACATGATTAGGCATACCTACCGTAATTTGCACTAATCGGCTCATGGTAAGATTTAAAAATTGTGTTTACTATAAACCATTCAATGGATAAATCTGGTTACAGGATTGGTGTACTTTATTTCATGGATTATAATTTTTTCTCTTATTGTTGAAATGTGAAGCAATTGGTCTAAGTGTATTACATTTGATTAGCTTCTTCTCTGATCAAGATAGTCGATTGCAGTTCTATGCATGTGCCACTCTCTCGAACATTGTTAAGGTAAACACTGTAGTATCCATGTAAATTTCTTTATTCTTTTAAGCGTTATTGTCGTTGATGCCATATTCCCATTTCATAACATTATTTATTCTAAATGATTAGGCATACCTACCGTTTTGCTTTGAGAAATTCACGGTAGCACAATCAATTCTTATAACATTTTGATTGGAATTTTTATAACCAACCCTTTTCGCAGAATTGATTTTCTGATTTCAAAGAATCAATTTATTTTTGAAATTAGGAGTCAAAAGTAATAAACTACATTTCTAACTATCTTGATTCATTTGCAGATTATAATGAGTATCTTAGTTTTGTTTCTCACATTTCACTGATATTATAAAGATCAAATCTTAAAATCGTCTTCATTGTATTTGTTTGGTCAGGAGGCTTCAAATGTTTCTGCCATTGCACATAAGAGATAAGATCTGAAAGATTTGACAAAGGCAAGCCTCCCCGAAAAGGATAATTCAATTACGGAAACGATGAAGAAGAAACTCAAGAATGCCTCCTGGCTATGTCTCTTGAGACGAGTGAAGAAGAGAAATTTGGTTGTAACTGTGGTTCAACTTTCACTCTTGAGGAGTTCTTGAAATTTGTGCTATTAACCTGTTCAACACAAATTAGTTTTGTTTGTGTAAACAGTTTTGTGATTCGATTTTTCGCTACAGATATATTATGGAGAATCAGCTTCGTGAGCAGATTTTTTTAAGGAGCATAAACGTTAAACTCGGAAAAGTGACATAGATCAATACATAGCTTTTGGTTGAAACTTGAATAATGTACCGCATGTTGCTGGTTTTGTACTCTTGTTTGAGCATTGTGATATCTCGGGTGTTCTCGTGCCACGGCTTAATCCTGCAATGTGTTTGCATCGTTTTGCTATGTAAATTTACACTTTCACTTTCTAACCATTTTGTAGTTTTATTGCCCATTCTCACCAAATGTTAGAGACTGAAACAACATGTTGGGGACGATCATTTACTCTTTCTATGACTCAGAATGTTCTTTGAAATAATTTGAATGTTTGACATCTTCATCATGTTTCCATACTAATTTGACACTTTAGACTTATGCTTCTTAAACTTAGAAGAGATGAATGGGTTTTTAGTTGTACGCCATTACTCTCCATCATTTATCAACGTCTTTAGATCTTATAGTTCATCAACATTATCAATTACTTAAGGTCCCTTCACATTTTTCTTATTGTTCCTTTTGTTGCCTTACTTATTGGACAATATTGCGAATTCGTACAAGCCTCATGATTTTTTACCAGAATTCCCATTTGGCTATGGTTAACGAAAAAAGCATGCATACCATGATGCTTGAGTAGGGACTAGAGTGTGCAGAGTTTTCCAATTTGGTTCGGGTAGTCACTAATATGTTAGTGAGTTGAAACTTAACTAAGATTGGTTGAAAGTGTAGAAGAAAGTATGGCCTAGCGTGTTTTCATAGCACTCAAGCTTGGTTCACACGAAAAGAAACATGTGATGATTCAGCATTAAGACAAATTCTACTGCACCAAAAGAAAAGGCATTCTTGTTCACAAAATAATACCAAAAATAACCGTCTCCTTTTCTCTCTCGAACCGGCGATCAACCCAACTTTTTTTCATTGGCTTTTCGGAGCCGCCGGCATTTGCCGGTGATTCTTTGCTTTGTTTCAGTTCTCTTTTCTTTTCTATTTTAATAATTGCTATGCATCGTGCTTTTCTAAATTGGATTTCTTTCCAATCTATACTCTTCTTTCGGATGGTGTTATGCTCGTGAGTCCAACAAAAACAACTTGTTATCATCTCTTAAACTTGTTCCAGGCAGCAAGTCCTTTGCAAGGCCGTAAGTCCGTTGGCAAGCCACTGTTGTATCCGGGACGACAGTTCTGATTACTGTAAAAAAAAAAAAAAAAAAAAAAAACCGATAATAATGTATATACTTTTCGTCGCTTAATCCACCTTTTCAAAGTACATTCTAGTAGACTCAGTATATTATTTAAAGTATTCTTATAATACTTGTTTGTAGTTTCTAAATAATATACGGAGTATACACTCTGTATAAAACGAATCAAGATAAAAAGACATACGCAACCAAAGCATGACGTAAGCAATGACGTAACCAATGACGTAACAAAGCACTCAAGAGTGTCGGCACCACTGGATGAAGGACACCTGTTAAAGACATGTCGGCACCATTGGATGAAGGACACGTATCAACGCAACAATCAGGCAACTCTGCCTATAAATACCAAGCCATAGCAAGCAAAGAAGACACGAGCAATTTTCAAGAATTCTCTCTGCCTTCTCTCTACAAACTTTCTCTCTCTAAAAATTGTATTTCAATTTTTAAATTTTAAATTTCAAAATTCTGTATCAATCCTTATCTCAGTTTTCAAATTTTTTTATAAAAACACTGTTCAAAAAGTTACTATTCATTTTTACTGTTCATCCAAATAGTAACCGCAAAAACAAATCAACTGGTATCAGATGCTAAAATCCTTAAAAGTTTTAAAGTTATTAAAACGATTTAGTCAGTAATATAATTCGATTTTAAACCCGTTTTAGACCGATTCTCACCATTCCAGCAAGACACTGTCAGCGTTCCAGGCAGCAAGTCCCTCCAGAGGCCGTAAGACCGTTGACAAGCCAAAGATGTGTCAACCCTGAACTGGTTAGTATCTCTTCTAAACTAAGTTTAAAATTAGATTAATTATGGCATTATCGTTTCGAAAATGGTTTAAATCTAATCAAGCATCATCCTCTGCATCAACTATAAATTCAAGAGAAATTATATCAAAAATATCATCATTTAATAAAGAAATAACACAGAATAGTTTACCACATATTAATCCAGACTTAATATATCAAATAGGAACATTTGATTTTAAGACAGCTTATTCCATAAAAGAGCATGAACAAACCCTCTCTCTTCAACATGAGTTTGAAGAAATAAAGTTATTATCTTCTCTAGCCCTAGATAAGTATAAACAAAAAGGATTCAATTATTTACACTTCGGGCTTATACAAATAGCAATTAAACCATTATCAAGGACTGGAATAGATCAACCTATCCTTATGCTATTAAGAGACAAAACTTTATTAAAATTCGAAGATTCACTCCTCGGAGTGGTACAATCGAATTTATGCAATGGAGCAGTTTACTTTAACTGCGCTCCTAATTATCAAATAAGTTTACATGATCCAACAATACTTAATACTCTAGTACTAAATGTCCATTTACCGGAACTAAAATTCCAGAATGAAAGACACGGGTACTTATTACTTTACCGAATATATTTCAAACAATCAAATTCCGAATTCAATCCAAGATGTTTATTACAAGATGATAAAGGAGAAACAACTATATTAGCAGTACACAGTAAAGATACACCAACTGCTACCTATGCGTCTAAACAATTAAATTGGAATCAAATTACTATTCCAGATCAATGGAAAATAGAAATTACTCAACCACCAAGAAATTTCGAACAAAGGAGTATTTCAAAAATATGTGAACGACCGGATGGGAGAATATTATTAAAATTTGGCTCTTTCAGGGAACCACTCCCTCCAAGAATAAGTTCTTATTATTCAAGAAATTCGTTTTCCATGCCTTCAAGAGCTTCTTTTTCTGAATTTCGTACTGGTCCTTCCAGTAATGAATCAGAAACAGAAAGCATAAATCAAAATGAAAATCAAAATAATACTATTAAATTTAACGCTCCTATTGCAGAACCTATTCAAACTACATATCCAACTTCCCCTTCACCATCAGACTTTAGAACTATTAATGTTGTAAGAAAAGACTATACAATTAATAAACAATACATTAAAGAAGATTTTTATTCAAAAGAAAATGAAGAAAAAAGAAAATGGTATTTCAAAACATTCTCAAACCAAGAAACAACAAAATTTAGACAAGAATGGTATGATACAATGAGTTTAAAAGAAACAGATATCCCATTCTTTACCTGGTTTGAACTGCATACAAGTACTAATAATATAAAATATCCATTTAAATCAATAAATACTAGTGCAACATTAAGTCAAATATGGGAAACTACCGACGGTAATCAAATTAGATCGGTACATCCACCATTAAAGGATTTAACAATAAAAACAACGGATCGAATAGTTAAAGCAACACCCTTTAAAACAGGAGCTAATCAAGAAGATAAAAATCCACTAACCCAACAAGATATTAAAGCAGTATACCAACAAAACAATTATCAAAGTCAATTACTTCATACTATATCCAAACAAATAGATCATATAGATAATAAACTTAGCAACCATGATAAGTTATCTTATGATCAAACTATTCAACATCCCTTTTCATCCGTATCACCACCAATATTCAAACCTATAACAAGACCAATTAAATTTGGACAAAATGAAATACTAAAATCTATAGCCACTAGACTTGAAAATCTAGATAAGGGAAAAAATATCAATATCATAGATGAAAATGACAATGAATCTATTCAAACATCCGCAACATCAGAGAGCGATATGCAAGAAATCAATCGAATAAAAAATAGAACAATGAGATCAACTCAACCTTATTATTCAAGACATACCCCACCAAATATGCTATTTGAAGAACATCATAAATATTCTCATCATATGTACTCCGGTAACGGCATATATGAATGGAATATTGATGGACGTTCTGAATATGAAATAATGAATTTATTACAAGAAATGGGTATGGCATCAGCGGCTTTTAAAGCCAATGATCGAGATCTAGATGATAGAGGTGCATGCATATTATTAGTTTCAGGATTCACTGGATCACTGGAATATTGGTGGGATAACTCACTCGATTCTCAACAACAAAATAATATAATCAATCATACAGAAATTATTCAAACAGAAGATGAGGATGGTTTTGTAATTGAAACCTCTAAACAAAATGCTGTAGAAGTACTAGTTCATACCATCCTAATGCACTTTGTAGGCAACCCAGCAGAAGAATTAGAAAGCAAAAAAATAATATTAACCAATTTAAGATGTCCAACACTAGGAGATTTTAAGTGGTATAAAGATATTTTCGTAACCAATATATTCTTACGACCAGACTGTAATCAACCTTTTTGGAAAGAACGATTTATTTCGGGATTACCCAATTTCTTTGCAGAAAAAGTAATCAATAAATTAAAAGAAATTTCAGGTGGACAACCAGTCCCTTGGAATACTATTACTTATGGTCAATTATTTGCATTTATCAAAAAAATAGGATTATCAATATGCCAAGAACAAAAGGATAAAAAACGAAATGATAAATTCAAATTCAAAGTAACCATGGGTTCATTCTGTGAACAATATGGCTACGAAAACTTTAATCCACCATCAAGAATTAAACGAATAAAGCATAGACATAGAAGACATAATCAAATAGAATATCATAATAAAAAAGGAAATTTTTATAAAAAACCAGATAATCAAAGATATACAAAAAATAGGCATTATTCTAAAAATAAACGATATAACTCAACAAATAAACAAAACATAGTATGTTGGAATTGCAAAAAACCGGGACATAGATCCACGGAATGTAAAATGAAAAAGAAAATTAATGAAATATTTCAAGACCAACCAGATATGCAAGAAAAATTAACTAAATTATTCATATCTGATACTGAACCATCAGAAGATTCTGATGATAATTCAATAAATGAAATAGGCAATTCAAGCGATACTTCCCAAGATATACAAGTATTATCTGATAATTTATGCAATTGCAAAATAATCAATGTCGTAACTAAAGAAGAAGATAAACAATTTCTGCTAGAACTTATAGATAAAATTGAAGATTCAGATATCAAAAGAGAATACTTAATAAAATTAAAGGATATGATTAACCGAGAAGGTCAAAAAGAATCACCAAAACCTTTTAGCCTTCATAAAATATTTGAAAAATATCCAACTCAGAATTTATTTAAACAAGTCTCCACTGGAGACTTACAAAACGAAATTAAACAAATAAAATCTCAAATTAAACATTTACAAGAAATTGTAAATGATCAAGATCTTAAACAATTACAATTTAATGCGCACCAGGCACAATTAATTGAAAGAATATCCTTCTTAGAATCAAATAATAATAATGCATCATCAAGTAACCCACCGTTAGAAATAACATAAGATAATAAGGAATCAAATATTGAAGACTATATTCAAATAATAGATAAAATTAATTACCAAAAATGGTATACAAATATTACGCTACATATAGGTCATGATTTTAAAATAAACATAATCGCCTTAATGGACACTGGTGCAGATTATAACTGCATCCGTGAAGGAGTTATTCCAACTAAATATTATGAAAAAACTACAAAAAGATTAAGCGGTGCTAATGGTAGTAGTTTAAAAGTACAATATAAACTACCATGTGCAAAAATATGCAATCAAGGCTATTGCTTTAAGAATCAGTTTATGTTAGTTCAAAACCTATCACAAGAAGTAATTTTAGGAACCCCATTTTTTACGCAAATATACCCTTTTAAAGTAACAAATATCGGGTTAACAACAAAGATTGTAGGAACCAAATTATTATTCAAATTTCTATCTCCAATGAAAACCAAAGAGATGCATAGTCTTCAACAAAATACTATTCATAAAACAATTAATTTAATAAAAAGTAAAAAAGCCCATATTCAACACCTACAGGACGAAATAACTTATAAAAAAATTGAAGAACAACTTAATACTCAATATGTACAAGATAAAATAAAAACAATAGAAAATAATTTACTAAACCAAGTATGCTCGGAATTACCAAATGCATTTTGGGAAAGAAAACAACATACTGTTGAACTTCCTTATGTACAAGATTTTAGTGAAAGAAATATACCCACTAAAGCACGTCCTATTCAAATGAATAAAGAGTTATTAGAAACTTGTAAGCAAGAGATAAATGATTTACTTAAAAAGAAACTCATCTGGCCGTCCAAATCCCCATGGAGTTGTTCGGCCTTTTATGTTAACAACCAAGCAGAGAAAGAACGTGGTGTACCACGATTAGTTATCAATTATAAACCACTAAATGATGTATTACAATGGATTAGATATCCAATACCAAATAAAAGAGATATACTCAAACGTTTATACAATGCAAAAATATATTCAAAATTTGATATGAAAAGCGGTTTCTGGCAAATCCAGATAGCCGAAAAAGATAAATATAAAACAGCATTTACCGTACCTTTTGGCCATTACGAATGGAACGTAATGCCATTCGGACTTAAGAATGCACCATCCGAATTCCAACATATCATGAATGATATATTTAATCAATATTCTAAATTTACAATAGTCTATATTGACGATGTTCTAGTATATTCAACATCTATAGATCAACATTTTAGTCATTTAAATACATTTTTAAGCATTGTCAAAAAACATGGTCTAGTTTTATCAGCCAAGAAAATGGTTTTATTTCAAACAAAAATACGATTTCTAGGCCATCATATATATCAAGGAACACTTACCCCTATTTCAAGATCCATAGAATTTGCGGATAAATTCTCTGATGAATTAAGGGAAAAAACGCAATTACAAAGATTTCTAGGATGTCTAAACTATGTTTCAGACTTCCTTCCTAATCTTAGGAAAAACTATTCAACCCTGATTTCAACGACTTCAAAAGAATCCAAAACCATGGACTATTCAACATACAAAATTAGTTCAACAAATTAAACAGAAAGTTAAAACACTTCCATGTTTGACCATACCCAATCCTGAAGCAAATATGGTTGTCGAAACCGATGCCTCGGAATTAGGTTACGGAGGAATATTAAAACAACAATTACGCGATTCTAGCCAAGAAACTATTGTCAGATTTCACTCTGGTGTCTGGATAGGACCACAAAGAAATTATTCAACAGTCAAAAAAGAAGTTTTGTCAATAGTCAACTGTATATCCAAATTTCAGGACGATCTTATAAACAAAAAATTCTTATTGAGAGTTGATTGTAAACAGCTAAAGAAATACTTAAAAAAAATGTTAAAAACCTAGTATCAAAACAAATATTCGCAAGATGGCAAGCCATCTTATCTGTTTTCGATTTTGATATTCAACATATAAAAGGAGAAAATAATTCATTGCCTGATTTTCTAACAAGAGAATATTTGCAGGGTAAAATTCAAGACTCTCCACCAAATATTCAACATGACTGATCACAAAAACAAGAAGCCGATGACCGCATCGGACTACATCAAAAATCAGCCACATTTACAAGGAAAACCATTATCTATTCCGAACAGATTTTCAGCCCTTGCTGAATATCCTCCTCTTTCGTATTCAAAAGCGGTTAACCCAGATAAAGGGCAACCATCTAGTCAATCCAGCCAAACACCTAATCCAAAATCCCAATATTTTGTTAAACCTAATAAGCAACACCTCATGACTACCAACGTCACTAAACAAGCCTCACTCAAAGAGCTACAGGCCTACACGTCCTCAGTCTTCTATGAAGACGCTCTTTACCCAACAGACAATGTAATCAAAAACCGTACTTTCTATGAGTACATTCTAGTAGACTCTAAGTCTGCTGAAATTATCCATTACCCCGACAAAGATAATCCAAATCTCATTTCTTACTCGACATGCAAAATTTTGCGTGTCGCCACTATTCGAGACCTTGGTTTCTTAAACCACCATACTCAAATGTCCTTTTCTACGCCAGGGTACCATATTCCTGGTTATACTTACACAGACTATCACGAAGCCTTCTTCAAAACCTTTTACTTACGCTCCTATACCCACTCGTGGTTTATCTCCTTTGACCACCTATTCCCTATATCCATACCTGGCTGGTTCTATGAATGGTGGCACTGGTTTGGCCCCGTTGACTCCATTTACCCAACTGAACTCCTCAACACCTCTCGTCCCTTTTATCTCAAACATCTACCTAAACAACCCATTGTAGCAAAAAACCAAATCCAATTCCATGTCGACATGGGTATTCCATGGATATGTTGTTGGCACTTCAACCTTACCGAATTTTTACCCAATATGCCATTTTCTCTTGTACGCGAGTTTCGCGTCAAATGGTGGGATAAGTATAACTTAGACCGCTGTTCCTTATCCAATATTCAAAAAATCTTTCAGCAAAATAAAGATTTTCACTATCACGTCAAGACAGTATCCAAATCCATTCCACTTCTTACTCCAAGCCAACTTACCCTACCAAAGCCACAACCTATCCAACCCAAATCCAAATCTCCTACCCAAACCAAACCTTCTAGTCCATCTCCCTCCACTAGCTCCTCCTCCTCCAAAAAATCCCGCTCTACCAAACTCAAGGAAATCCTCGCCGCCGCCATCGATCAGCTCGACGGTTCCGACGATGACGATACCGATATCCAACCTACCAACGATGATCAATTCTCTCAAGATCCCTATGCTGACGATCTTGATCTAATGGAGTACCAATAAATTTTCTCCTGTTAATAACAAAAAAAAAAAAAAAAAAAAAAAAAAATCTTAACTTTCCACCCCGATACCGACACAGCCGGTGTTCCAGGCAGCAAGTCCTTTGCAAGGCCGTAAGCCCGTTGGCAAGCCACTGTTGTATCCGGGACGACAGTTCTGATTACTGTAAAAAAAATAAAAAAAACCCGATAATAATGTATATACTTTTCGTCGCTTAATCCACCTTTTCAAAGTACATTCTAGTAGACTCAATATATTATTTAAAGTATTCTTATAATACTTGTTTGTAGTTTCTAAATAATATACGGAGTATACACTCTGTATAAAACGAATCAAGATAAAAAGACATACGCAACCAAAGCATGACGTAAGCAATGACGTAAGCAATGACGTAACAAAGCACTCAAGAGTGTCGGCACCACTGGATGAAGGACACCTGTTAAAGACATGTCGACACCATTGGATGAAGGACACGTATCAACGCAACAATCAGGCAACTCTGCCTATAAATACCAAGCCATAGCAAGCAAAGAAGACACGAGTAATTTTCAAGAATTCTCTCTGCCTTCTCTCTACAAACTTTCTCTCTCTAAAAATTGTAAACCTTTCAATTTTTAAATTTTCAATTTCAAAATTCTGTATCAATCCTTGAGGAGGAGCTAGTGGAGGGAGATGGACTAGAAGGTTTGGTTTGGGTAGGAGATTTGGATTTGGGTTGGATAGGTTGAGGCTTTGGTAGGGTAAGTTGGCTTGGAGTAAGAAGTGGAATGGATTTGGATACTGTCTTGACGTGATGGTGAAAATCTTTATTTTGCTGAAAGAATTTTTGAATATTGGATAAGGAACAGCGGTCTAAGTTATACTTATCCCACCATTTGACGCGAAACTCGCGTACAAGAGAAAATGGCATATTGGGTAAAAATTCGGTAAGGTTGAAGTGCCAACAACATATCCATGGAATACCCATGTCGACATGGAATTGGATTTGGTTTTTTGCTACAATGGGTTGTTTAGGTAGATGTTTGAGATAAAAGGGACGAGAGGTGTTGAGGAGTTCAGTTGGGTAAATGGAGTCAACGGGGCCAAACCAGTGCCACCATTCATAGAACCAGCCAGGTATGGATATAGGGAATAGGTGGTCAAAGGAGATAAACCACGAGTGGGTATAGGAGCGTAAGTAAAAGGTTTTGAAGAAGGCTTCGTGATAGTCTGTGTAAGTATAACCAGGAATATGGTACCCTGGCGTAGAAAAGGACATTTGAGTATGGTGGTTTAAGAAACCAAGGTCTCGAATAGTGGCGACACGCAAAATTTTGCATGTCGAGTAAGAAATGAGATTTGGATTATCTTTGTCGGGGTAATGGATAATTTCAGCAGACTTAGAGTCTACTAGAATGTACTCATAGAAAGTACGGTTTTTGATTACATTGTCTGTTGGGTAAAGAGCGTCTTCATAGAAGACTGAGGACGTGTAGGCCTGTAGCTCTTTGAGTGAGGCTTGTTTAGTGACGTTGGTAGTCATGAGGTGTTGCTTATTAGGTTTAACAAAATATTGGGATTTTGGATTAGGTGTTTGGCTGGATTGACTAGATGGTTGCCCTTTATCTGGGTTAACCGCTTTTGAATACGAAAGAGGAGGATATTCAGCAAGGGCTGAAAATCTGTTCGGAATAGATAATGGTTTTCCTTGTAAATGTGGCTGATTTTTGATGTAGTCCGATGCGATCATCGGCTTCTTGTTTTTGTGATCAGTCATGTTGAATATTTGGTGGAGAGTCTTGAATTTTACCCTGCAAATATTCTCTTGTTAGAAAATCAGGCAATGAATTATTTTCTCCTTTTATATGTTGAATATCAAAATCGAAAACAGATAAGATGGCTTGCCATCTTGCGAATATTTGTTTTGATACTAGGTTTTTAACATCTTTTTTAAGTATTTCTTTAGCTGATTTACAATCAACTCTCAATAAGAATTTTTTGTTTATAAGATCGTCCTGAAATTTGGATATACAGTTGACTATTGACAAAACTTCTTTTTTGACTGTTGAATAATTTCTCTGTGGTCCTATCCAGACACCAGAGTGAAATCTGACAATAGTTTCTTGGCTAGAATCAAATTAGATCGGTACATCCACCATTAAAGGATTTAACAATAAAAACAACGGATCGAATAGTTAAAGCAACACCCTTTAAAACAGGAGCTAATCAAGAAGATAAAAATCCACTAACCCAACAAGATATTAAAGCAGTATACCAACAAAACAATTATCAAAGTCAATTACTTCATACTATATCCAAACAAATAGATCATATAGATAATAAACTTAGCAACCATGATAAGTTATCTTATGATCAAACTATTCAACATCCCTTTTCATCCGTATCACCACCAATATTCAAACCTATAACAAGACCAATTAAATTTGGACAAAATGAAATACTAAAATCTATAGCCACTAGACTTGAAAATCTAGATAAGGGAAAAAATATCAATATCATAGATGAAAATGACAATGAATCTATTCAAACATCCGCAACATCAGAGAGCGATATGCAAGAAATCAATCGAATAAAAAATAGAACAATGAGATCAACTCAACCTTATTATTCAAGACATACCCCACCAAATATGCTATTTGAAGAACATCATAAATATTCTCATCATATGTACTCCGGTAACGGCATATATGAATGGAATATTGATGGACGTTCTGAATATGAAATAATGAATTTATTACAAGAAATGGGTATGGCATCAGCGGCTTTTAAAGCCAATGATCGAGATCTAGATGATAGAGGTGCATGCATATTATTAGTTTCAGGATTCACTGGATCACTGAAATATTGGTGGGATAACTCACTCGATTCTCAACAACAAAATAATATAATCAATCATACAGAAATTATTCAAACAGAAGATGAGGATGGTTTTGTAATTGAAACCTCTAAACAAAATGCTGTAGAAGTACTAGTTCATACCATCCTAATGCACTTTGTAGGCAACCCATCAGAAGAATTAGAAAGCAAAAAAATAATATTAACCAATTTAAGATGTCCAACACTAGGAGATTTTAAGTGGTATAAAGATGTTTTCGTAACCAATATATTCTTACGACCAGACTGTAATCAACCTTTTTGGAAAGAACGATTTATTTCGGGATTACCCAATTTCTTTGCAGAAAAAGTAATCAATAAATTAAAAGAAATTTCAGGTGGACAACCAGTCCCTTGGAATACTATTACTTATGGTCAATTATTTGCATTTATCAAAAAAATAGGATTATCAATATGCCAAGAACAAAAGGATAAAAAACGAAATGATAAATTCAAATTCAAAGTAACCATGGGTTCATTCTGTGAACAATATGGCTACGAAAACTTTAATCCACCATCAAGAATTAAACGAATAAAGCATAGACATAGAAGACATAATCAAATAGAATATCATAATAAAAAAGGAAATTTTTATAAAAAACCAGATAATCAAAGATATACAAAAAATAGGCATTATTCTAAAAATAAACGATATAACTCAACAAATAAACAAAACATAGTATGTTGGAATTGCAAAAAACCGGGACATAGATCCACGGAATGTAAAATGAAAAAGAAAATTAATGAAATATTTCAAGACCAACCAGATATGCAAGAAAAATTAACTAAATTATTAATATCTGATACTGAACCATCAGAAGATTCTGATGATAATTCAATAAATGAAATAGGCAATTCAAGCGATACTTCCCAAGATATACAAGTATTATCTGATAATTTATGCAATTGCAAAATAATCAATGTCGTAACTAAAGAAGAAGATAAACAATTTCTGCTAGAACTTATAGATAAAATTGAAGATTCAGATATCAAAAGAGAATACTTAATAAAATTAAAGGATATGATTAACCGAGAAGGTCAAAAAGAATCACCAAAACCTTTTAGCCTTCATAAAATATTTGAAAAATATCCAACTCAGAATTTATTTAAACAAGTCTCCACTGGAGACTTACAAAACGAAATTAAACAAATAAAATCTCAAATTAAACATTTACAAGAAATTGTAAATGATCAAGATCTTAAACAGTTACAATTTAATGCGCACCAGGCACAATTAATTGAAAGAATATCCTTCTTAGAATCAAAAAATAATAATGCATCATCAAGTAACCCACCGTTAGAAATAACAGAAGATAATAAGGAATCAAATATTGAAGACTATATTCAAATAATAGATAAAATTAATTACCAAAAATGGTATACAAATATTACGCTACATATAGGTCATGATTTTAAAATAAACATAATCGCCTTAATGGACACTGGTGCAGATTATAACTGCATCCGTGAAGGAGTTATTCCAACTAAATATTATGAAAAAACTACAGAAAGATTAAGCGGTGCTAATGGTAGTAGTTTAAAAGTACAATATAAACTACCATGTGCAAAAATATGCAATCAAGGCTATTGCTTTAAGAATCAGTTTATGTTAGTTCAAAACCTATCACAAGAAGTAATTTTAGGAACCCCATTTTTTACGCAAATATACCCTTTTAAAGTAACAAATATCGGGTTAACAACAAAGATTGTAGGAACCAAATTATTATTCAAATTTCTATCTCCAATGAAAACCAAAGAGATGCATAGTCTTCAACAAAATACTATTCATAAAACAATTAATTTAATAAAAAGTAAAAAAGCCCATATTCAACACCTACAGGACGAAATAACTTATAAAAAAATTGAAGAACAACTTAATACTCAATATGTACAAGATAAAATAAAAACAATAGAAAATAATTTACTAAACCAAGTATGCTCGGAATTACCAAATGCATTTTGGGAAAGAAAACAACATACTGTTGAACTTCCTTATGTACAAGATTTTAGTGAAAGAAATATACCCACTAAAGCACGTCCTATTCAAATGAATAAAGAGTTATTAGAAACTTGTAAGCAAGAGATAAATGATTTACTTAAAAAGAAACTCATCCGGCCGTCCAAATCCCCATGGAGTTGTTCGGCCTTTTATGTTAACAACCAAGCAGAGAAAGAACGTGGTGTACCACGATTAGTTATCAATTATAAACCACTAAATGATGTATTACAATGGATTAGATATCCAATACCAAATAAAAGAGATCTACTCAAACGTTTGTACAATGCAAAAATATATTCAAAATTTGATATGAAAAGCGGTTTCTGGCAAATCCAGATAGCCGAAAAAGATAAATATAAAACAGCATTTACCGTACCTTTTGGCCATTACGAATGGAACGTAATGCCATTCGGACTTAAGAATGCACCATCCGAATTCCAACATATCATGAATGATATATTTAATCAATATTCTAAATTTACAATAGTCTATATTGACGATGTTCTAGTATATTCAACATCTATATATCAACATTTTAGTCATTTAAATACATTTTTAAGCATTGTCAAAAAACATGGTCTAGTTTTATCAGCCAAGAAAATGGTTTTATTTCAAACAAAAATACGATTTCTAGGCCATCATATATATCAAGGAACACTTACCCCTATTTCAAGATCCATAGAATTTGCGGATAAATTCCCTGATGAATTAAGGGAAAAAACGTAATTACAAAGATTTCTAGGATGTCTAAACTATGTTTCAGACTTCCTTCCTAATCTTAGGAAAACTATTCAACCCTTATTTCAACGACTTCAAAAGAATCCAAAACCATGGACTATTCAACATACAAAATTAGTTCAACAAATTAAACAGAAAGTTAAAACACTTCCATGTTTGACCATACCCAATCCTGAAGCAAATATGGTTGTCGAAACCGATGCCTCGGAATTAGGTTACGGAGGAATATTAAAACAACAATTACGCGATTCTAGCCAAGAAACTATTGTCAGATTTCACTCTGGTGTCTGGATAGGACCACAGAGAAATTATTCAACAGTCAAAAAAAAAGTTTTGTCAATAGTCAACTGTATATCCAAATTTCAGGACGATCTTATAAACAAAAAATTCTTATTGAGAGTTGATTGTAAATCAGCTAAAGAAATACTTAAAAAAGATGTTAAAAACCTAGTATCAAAACAAATATTCGCAAGATGGCAAGCCATCTTATCTGTTTTCGATTTTGATATTCAACATATAAAAGGAGAAAATAATTCATTGCTTGATTTTCTAACAAGAGAATATTTGCAGGGTAAAATTCAAGACTCTCCACCAAATATTCAACATGACTGATCACAAAAACAAGAAGCCGATGACCGCATCAGACTACATCAAAAATCAGCCACATTTACAAGGAAAACCATTATCTATTCCGAACAGATTTTCAGCCCTTGCTGAATATCCTCCTCTTTCGTATTCAAAAGCGGTTAACCCAGATAAAGGGCAACCATCTAGTCAATCCAGCCAAACACCTAATCCAAAATCCCAATATTTTGTTAAACCTAATAAGCAACACCTCATGACTACCAACGTCACTAAACAAGCCTCACTCAAAGAGCTACAGGCCTACACGTCCTCAGTCTTCTATGAAGACGCTCTTTACCCAACAGACAATGTAATCAAAAACCGTACTTTCTATGAGTACATTCTAGTAGACTCTAAGTCTGCTGAAATTATCCATTACCCCGACAAAGATAATCCAAATCTCATTTCTTACTCGACATGCAAAATTTTGCGTGTCGCCACTATTCGAGACCTTGGTTTCTTAAACCACCATACTCAAATGTCCTTTTCTACGCCAGGGTACCATATTCCTGGTTATACTTACACAGACTATCACGAAGCCTTCTTCAAAACCTTTTACTTACGCTCCTATACCCACTCGTGGTTTATCTCCTTTGACCACCTATTCCCTATATCCATACCTGGCTGGTTCTATGAATGGTGGCACTGGTTTGGCCCCGTTGACTCCATTTACCCAACTGAACTCCTCAACACCTCTCGTCCCTTTTATCTCAAACATCTACCTAAACAACCCATTGTAGCAAAAAACCAAATCCAATTCCATGTCGAGTTGATGCTATGTCCGTTTCCTATTCACGTAGTGTTGATGCTATGTCCGATATCAAGAGGTATCATTTTGCATCTTTTCAAGCAAACGGTCTCAACTTTGAGACTTTTTGTTGGGCAAATGGAAACAATTTTGTTTCTCGAAACTTCTTCTTATTATGGAAGCGACTCATTCATGGTTCGTAAGTGTTTTGATTTCACTCAAGACGAGCCCGTTATCTCCGTGAAGATTCTTCATGATGCCCGATATCCACGATCCCGAGTAATGAAGGGGATTGAGTATAAATTACGAATTATTATGTGGTCTCTTGATCAGCGAGTATATGGGATTTGGGTATAGAAGATTCAGTGAAAATCGACAAATCGATGCAAAAAGAAAGATTAAGTATCATCAATAATATTAGACTATTATGGAGTTTCATCAAAAGATGATAACCAAGAGCGACAATCTCGTTAATTTGGGGTTGATTCTGGAGAAGGAAAGAAATTGGTTTAATAACCAGTTGGTGAGTAAGGCTTCGGTTTCGAAAACATTGTGGAAATTCATTTTTTCATCGTTCTTTTTAGTGATTGGTTATGTATTTGTGAATGTGTATTTAAATTTGTTTACTGATGATGTATTATAGATGTATCAATTCTTGTATGTTGTTATTTGAATGAATGAATGAATGAGTCAGATTGTGAGAGAGAAAAAAAAGACAAATTCTACTGCTTTGTTTTTCCTATGTTGTCTTGTCTTCTCAGAATTGCAAATTATGCACTTACATAGTAAACCTTCTCGGACGTGTATATTAAATATTGCAATTACAGTAAAGAATCTAAAAGCATCAATATTAGTGATATTTGTTGGGTATAAGTTGGATAATTGGATTATTAAATATTATTTGGATTTCAATTAAGCCCAGTTTGTATCACTTAAGTGATCCGAAATGAACAGTGAACATGGGTACGTGTCAGCGTTTTAGTGGCCCGTGTTTCTTTGATTTTAATTTTTTTTTTGTAAACATAAATTAGTTTTTTTTTCTTATGAACTTTAAATATCACCAATAAAAAAACATAAGTATCAGATTGATTATCATCTAACAAAATTAATACTAAATAATGTTAGTGATACTCAAAACAATATCACCAATAATGATGTTCTAAGAAGAAGCTCAATAGAAGAATGAAGCAATGAAAAGGACATAATATTTTTATTCTTTTATTATAAAATGTAAATATAAAGGACATAAGCTCTGGGAGTAGCCATGTCTTAGTGCATCTTTCATAGTTCTTGATTCATTGTTTTTTCAAACCACATGAAAATAGTTTTGTATCATTTTCGTATATAATAATTCATATATCCTAATTTATTATAGTATTTTATAATGTTAATCAATATTATTTAGAACTAAAATACAAACTGATAGTTATCTTCAAACCTAAAAGAATAATGGATTCAAGTCATTTCATTACTGTATATGAGACAAGATGGGGGCCTCAAATGTCTACTGGATCAGGAGACTACACTATGATCTCTTCTATGTTTTTTTTTTTTGAGAAAAATGATATCTTCTATGTCATATTCTGTGTTGGGGTCAGATCTCACTCCGGTAGAGATCGTCAAAAAAATGACTAAGTACCAGAGGTGGGCGCGCAGTTATCTGGACCAGCTCTGTTTTCGGGACCAGCTCTCCTGTCTTGTGGGACGAGCTCTCCAAAGTGACTGGGACCAGGACTAGCCCTCCTGCTTTCTGGGACGAGCTCTCTAAAAATGACTAAGTACCAGAGGTAGGCGCGCAGTTATCTGGACCAGCTTTGTCTCAGGGACCAGCTCTGTCTCTGGGACAGGCTCTCCAGGGTAACTGGGACTAGGACCGGCACCTTTCCAGGACGACATCTGTAGTGGTCATTTAGACTCCAAAAGACCGTTGCGATCGTTTCAGAGAATGGGCCGAGCTCAGAAGGCCCACATTGGAGAGAACGAGTCGGGAGCCCACTAGTAACAAGTCACGCCGACCTCTACTACAAGACTGGGTCCAGAAGACGAGCTCTCGGATTTAGGCCCATGACGAGGACGAAGTCAAGACCTAGAAGCGGCCGCCGACTACGCTGGAGGAGAATCCCGAAGATTCATGGATTCAACCTTATCTTTTTAGGCGTAGACCTAGGCCGACTTAGATTTGTATAAATAAAGAGGGGATCCGCAATTTTACACAGAAACTACTTGTAATATTTGCAAACACATTAATAACATACTCTCTTGAGATCTTCGCTAGGTGTTTCTCATCTCAGAGCTTTCAGACCTAGACCATTGACTATTTCAACTGTGCAGGTTTCCACCACCACAGTTTGGCGCTAGAAGGAGGGGATTGAAAGAATCTTACTCCGAAGAACCACCGCGAAGAGATCCAGGACACGATGACTGACGAACGACGTATCGCTGATCCGAAAGACGTCGCGCCGAGAGATCTGGAAGAGGAGGAGATCCAGGCCGAAGGAGATACCAACAAGGACCAAACCGCTCGTGACGATCCACCACCAGCAGAAACAGCTCGGGCCGATCTCCCTGGCGAGAAGTCGAAGGAAACCCCGAGAGCGAGCTCGTTTCTTCCTGAGTTATTGCAGAAGATGAGCGCGACACTGGACGCATTGCTGGAGAGCGCCGAGCGGCAAAACAGAGCCAACAGGATAATAACCGACGAGCTCAGATCCATAGGAGCAGACGTCCGTGCACAACCCCTCGAGATAAGTCTGTTCAGAAAACCAGCAGCACAAATCGATCCAGTGGCACTCAACTTCACCACACCAGGAGGGTCGTCAAGCCGACCTCGGTACGAAAATCCATCGACCACCGCTAATGATGGACGATCCGCTCTTTTAGCCCAGGCACGACGAGAGAAAGCGAAAGTCGGCGACGAGCCAATAGACCTCGACAACGACGACGAGGATTGTATCTTCAATTAGACAGCGCGAGATCGGCATGGAACAACCAAAGCAAGGAACGACGATTAGTTGTCCACCGTCAGAGACGATGGCTCCGTGAGGAGAGTTGCACGCAACGCCGATCTCCCAGAGGAAAAAGCGGCGCAGCGAACCACTACGAGGACAAAGCATGCCGACCCACATAGGATGATCCAACAACGTTTCTCCGCTTTCGATGACGATGACCTCGCTAGAAGAGTCGTTCCCGATACCATGAACTACGGGTGACTTGATCCCTGCAAAGGGTACGTAGGCAGCTCATTTTCAGATGGGTTCAGTTGCCCCACCTTCCAAAAAGGGGGGGGGGGGGAATGGGGTACGTATACTCGTATACTCCCACCTCTCTTTGTAGCAAACCTTTATGAGAATAAACACCTGCTACAAAAACTTGTCAAAACGACCATCTCTATTACATCATTTACGGATAATTCAGGGTCTCACTTAAACGACCATCTCACCTTCCACTGCCGCTGCTGGCCACAGCGGCGACCGTTCACAAAAATTTCTGCAGATCTTTACAATAACATCCACCATTGGATAAGCGCGCTATATAAATAACAATGGTTCATTATAAGAGCAGGTGTGTTTAGAGAGAAGCACACTTGTAACCGAAGTGACCATTCAAAAAACCCAACAACATCGTTGGTCAAAATCAATGGTTCATTATAGGAGCAGTTGTGTTTAGAGAGAAGCACACTTGTAACCGAAGTGACCATTCAAAAAACCCAACAACATTGTTGGTCGAAACCAATGGTTCATTATAGGAGTAGGTGTGTTTAGAGAGAAGCACACTTGTAAACCCAAATGACCATTCAGAAAACTCAACAACATCGTTGGTCAAAGTTAATGATCGTTATAGGAGCGGTCGTGCTCAAAGAATGACATGATCGTAAACCTAAACAATCATTCGAATAACCCAGCAAACCTTAACGCTGGTTGCAACAACGTAACATGCTCACTTCTGAAGTTGGGTGGTCAACGATGACCTAACCCCTATAACAATGACGAGCACCAAAATACGGCAACGACGCCTTCAATCATGATGATTGTTCATATGGATGTTTAAGCAAAGTCATTTGAACCAGATTAACTATACATCCTAGAAACAGATTCAACAAGGATACAATTCATCACTATTAGCTGTCTTTCAAAAGTCTGAGTCAAGAAAGCTGGACTTAACAGAAACCAAAAACAAATTAAAAGTTTCATTCATTATCACTTTTTATAAACACAAGTCATCTAGGCACAAACTCAAAGTCAAGTCTAAAATATAAGCGCTAACAGGCGCGCAAAGCGACTAAGGGACAATCCCCTTGTCATCACCGACTCCCGCAGGAGTAGTCATGGTAGTTGGCCCTACTGCCTCCTCGGTCCTGGTCTTCTGAAAGACTCGTCGGTCCTGGTCTCTTTGATTACCTCGTTGGTCCCGGTCTTCCCAAAGGCTCGTCGGTCCTTGTCTCTTCAATTACCTCGTCGGTCCTGGTCTACTCAAAGACCTCGTTAGTCTTGGTCTTCTCAAAGACTCGTCGATCCTAGTCTCCTTAACGATGTCCTCAATCCTAGTCATGGTCACCTCGGCCCCATCTTCGCCAGTACGTACAACTTCCCAACTTCGCTCACCAGCAACAAGTTTCGTCTTGGCAGCATAAATAGTGGTCAACGCATGTGGAGTAGTGGTCGTCGCGGTAGAAGGTGCAGTAGTGGGCGCAGGTGCAGGAGTGGGCGCAGGTAAAACATGCACAGTTGTGGGCGCAGCTAGAGCAGGCGTAGTAGTTGGTGTAGCTAGAGCAGGCGTAGAAGTGAGCGCAGCTAGAGCAGGCGTAGTAATGGGCGCAACTAAAGCATATGCAGTAGTGGTCGGTGCAGTTGAAAGTGCAGTAGTGGGCGTGGCAAGAGCAGGTGCAGTAGCGGGCGCAGCTAGAGCAGGTGCAGTAGTGGGCGCGGCTAAAACATGCGCAGTAGTGGGCGCAGCTAGAGCAGGCGTAGTAATGGGCGCAACTAAAGCATATGCAGCAGTCAGCGTTTTCAGTGAGAAATACGAGTATCAACGACTTGCTTATCAATAAGAGATGGATTCTGTGCGTTCATTGCATCATTCACATCTGAGACCAGGACTCGAGTCATATCTCTATCCTTACAAGGACGAAGCGAAGAGCTAGACTCCGCATCAGAACAGTTTGTTTCGAAGCTCGGTCCTAAGCCCTCCAAACTAGTGATCCTTAGCTTCGAAATGGATTCCAGAAACCTTTCGAGAGACGACGTCGAGTTTATCATGATAACAACTTTAGAATTTCTCTAAGTGTCAAAACGTCTTTGAAACACTTTAACCTCGTCTGACGACTGTCGCCTCAATATAATATCGACTACCGCGAAAGACGACCTCTCACGTAGGCCCCACCAATCCGAACACTGTCAAAGTCACGAGTCTATCCACGGCCTCAGGTGCTCTGTCGATGAAGCTAGCTTTCGGTTTTGATATCGAGTTCGGAACGATGAGTAAAGATTGGTTCTGTTTTCCTCAACAAATCAAGCAATCAACAAGGAACCAGAAATTATACACCTATATCAACGACCTAGCATCAACAAGAATGATGAGCTTTTGTCAAATGCAACCAGCTCGATCGCAACACCGAAATCTCGATTCCACCAAGACGGGTTTACGGAACGTCAAGAACAAGTCCTCGTCGCAACAAGATCCGTTCACAAAAGACCAATTTTGCAACCTCTAAGGAAATTTGACCGTAAGGTCCAAACCTTTTGGAAATCACTAACAACGACGAGCCCGTTTTGAGCAGCAGTAAGTCGATCTTGTGGAGACGATGACTAGGACAATGTCCGGTAGGAGGATCGATTGGAGCTGGATCCTCTTGAGATAATTGAGTCACAAAATCACCGTCATCTTCAACGTTTGTAGACGCAGCCACCGCACGAGCCCTCACGGTCCAAAGAACGAGCTCTTACTCGGTGAAGCAGGGCTGTTCGTAGCTACAAGCCGCGGTGCTAGAACGCAGATCTGAGAAAGGAGAGCTCACTGAAACTTGCGACGTCCACGATGTGAGTTTCCCTCTGTCTCTCGGTGAACCACTTGCAACGGCAAGCTCACCTCCTATCCAGAAACGACGAGCTCTAGCTTGGACGACGACGAGACCTAGAAGACGACGACTTCTCCGGATCTCCAAGTCTTAGCCTCGAACCAAAGTCACGCGGCAGCCGGATCTCATCGGAAACAGAGAACGAGGAACGGAGACAAGAAACAGAGATGCTCGTCGGAAAAAATGGAGACGACGGCGAAGTCTCCGGTGAGTCGACGAACACAGTAACGTAGATCCCGATCCAACTCTCGACTTTGTGTCAGAAACCATGGCCAGAACTCGGCGTCTTCATCCTCCGATGAGTCCTCTTCAGAACGAAGACACTCAAATCTCACCGCGACGATCTCTCTCTCTCTCCAACTCTTCGGCTTGACATGGCAGCAACGGCGAGGTCAAGTCTAAGCAGATCCGGTGGCAAGTTATGTTCTTAGTTCTAGTCACGTCGACGACGAACTCTACTTCCAATGACGAACACCACGCCGGAAAAAATGGCGGACCTTCGAAGACGGCGGTGAATTCGTGACAACGCAAATCGGAACAGAAAAGGGTTTTCGTCGGCGGTCGATTGTCGGAGTAGAGGTCGACGGTAAGCTAGTCGGAGAAGATGGAGAGCTCGCCGGAGAGATGGTGTAATCACCGGAGAAGATAACGGCGGCGCTTCAAAAGAAAAAGAAAAAAACGAAGAAAAAAGAAGAAAAAAATAATATCTAAAACCCTAGCAAAAAGTAAATAGAAGAGAGAGTGAAAACTACCTTTCTTTTGGTGGAGTGAAGTTATGGAGAAAAGAAATGGAGAAGGAGTATTTATAGTGTTACTGACAAAACCCTGGAGTGACACGCTTCAGTAGACAGCGGGAATTAACAATCCCGATTTCCGAAAGGAATCAAATTTTCGATTTCCAGCGGAGATTAACAATTCTAATTTCTAAAAGAAATTTAAATTTCCAAATTTCAGCGGGAATTAAATTTTCAGCTTCCGGGATAAACAATATCTTTACTAAGTCCGGAAAGCAACTAAACAGAAACATGACGCCCATCTCAACATTAACATGAACATGTGAGAGTTGGGCAAAACAGACAAGTTTTACGAGCTTTAACGCGAACAAGCTCTGCAAACTTTACAGGGACCAGTTCCTCCAAATTTTATAACACAAATTCAGGAACACAAGTCTATTGAAAATCCTTACTGGGCTATGCGTTAGACATGAACACGAAAGCTCAGTAACATCGGCAGGTCCTCAGAACAAGGTTTCACAATCTCGTCTCGTCAGACGCAGGCCAAGCAGTACATTTTCTTGAAAACCTCACTACGACTCTTTTACCTCGGCATCATCAGAACTGATACTACCGAGCTGGGGGGCTAATTGTTGGGGTTAGATCTCACTCCGGTAGAGATCGTCAAAAAAATGACTAAGTACCAGAGGTGGGCGCGCAGTTATCTGGACCAGCTCTGTTTTCGGGACCAGCTCTCCTGTCTTCTGGGACGAGCTCTCCAAAGTGACTGGGACCAGGACTAGCCCTCCTGCTTTCTGGGACCAGGACTAGCCCTCCTGCTTTCTGGGACGAGCTCTCTAAAAATGACTAAGTACCAGAGGTAGGCGCGCAGTTATCTGGACCAGCTTTGTCTCAGGGACCAGCTCTGTCTCTGGGACAGGCTCTCCAGGGTAACTGGGACTAGGACCGGCACCTTTCCAGGACGACATCTGTAGTGGTCATTTAGACTCCAAAAGACCGTTGCGATCGTTTCAGAGAATGGGCCGAGCTCAGAAGGCTCACATTGGAGAGAACGAGTCGGGAGCCCACTAGTAACAAGTCACGCCGACCTCTACTACAAGACTGGGTCCAGAAGACGAGCTCTCGGATTTAGGCCCATGACGAGGACGAAGTCAAGACCTAGAAGCGGCCGCCGACTACGCTGGAGGAGAATCCCGAAGATTCATGGATTCAACCTTATCTTTTTAGGCGTAGACCTAGGCCGACTTAGATTTGTATAAATAAAGAGGGGATCCGCAATTTTACACAGAAACTACTTGTAATATTTGCAAACACATTAATAACATACTCTCTTGAGATCTTCGCTAGGTGTTTCTCATCTCAGAGCTTTCAGACCTAGACCATTGACTATTTCAACTGTGCAGGTTTCCACCACCACATTCTGTTAATCTGAAGACAGTAATATATTTTAGAATCGCCGGGTTTGTTTAACTGTAGTTTCAAGATGAGTCTGAAGATAAATTCTAAAATTGAATAAATTAAAAATAATCAATAGTCAAGCAAACGTTCCACTACTAAAGATCATCTACTATAACAGTATAACTTATACATTTTATATTAACTCAAAAATATCGAGCTTTGATTTCATTACGTTTTTTTTATCTTATCATTTAAACAAACTGAAATTTTTATTTAAAGACAACGTTAAACAATACTTTCAAAAGGTGCAAAGTAAATTCAAGTGACATAAAGAATTTAAAATAAATTTTTCACAGGGTATACCATAAACCGGTATGAGATCACACATAAAATATCACAACATATAATCACCGTAAACGAAAAGAAAATGCAAATAGTTTTCCAAACATTACAAAGTACTTAATTAAACAGATATTGGAGATCATACATAAAATACCGAACACTAAATACCATAATATCTAATTCATGATGAAATTATTCATTAAGTAATTAAGGCACAACCTTGAACGCGTTGACAGTTTTGATGGCTGCCTTCGAAAACAGCGACATGTCTGAGCCGCCCAATACCAACTAATAACCTCTCTTCTTCACGAAAGTGTTATTTCTCTGTAAAGTAAATGTTTAACATAAGCTATCTCTCTCTCTCTCTTTCTCACATTTGTTCAAACTCTTTGCAAACACGAATGAGTCTTAACAGTTTGACAATGTTGAAGTCTACCTTTCCAAATCCAAGCGGTGTTGTTTCAACCACGAGATCTCCGAGACAATTCCTGAAAACCTGTCTCAAGCAAGGAGAGAAGCTCCACGGCATGATACTCTTCTCCGCCTCTCCAACATTGGCAGAAATCGGGTTCCTAGCCAGGAATGATTTTGTCATGGTGGATTTGGAACACATACCCTAGAACTTTACCGACGCATTACATTGCATGAGAGGTATACACGCGGCTGGTTCGTCATGTGTTATCCGAATCCCATAAAACACCACGGCATGTGCGAAGAGAGCCTTAGACCTTGGTCCACACGGAAGAATGTTTTCGAAAATTGAGACCGCAAAGGCTGCATCCGAAGCTGTCTCTTTTTGCCGGTACCCACCCCATGGGATTTATGGATGTGCCTACACTCTAGTCCGTGACTCTATGTACGGCTTCCAAAAGAGTTACCTAGATAACTACTCCGAAGACCTTCTCATCATGCTCCAGGTCCGACTAAATAGGTTTTTGTATGTAATAGTATAATAACTTTTACTATAATGATTTTCATTTTTGTTAGGTCAAAACGCTAAAACGGGTGAACAATATCGGAGATATTATTGGGGTCGGCGGTGTGGATTGCGTCGCCACAGGTCCTAGGGATTTTGTAAATAGTTGTCCCAACATTACAAAATACCATAAACCGGTATGAGATCACATATAAAATATCATAACATATAATCACCGTCAGTGCCGGCCCGGGGTACAAGCAATAGAAGAATTTGCTTTCAGCCCATTTTAAAAAACGTAATTATTCGGCCCTATTTTTATCAAAATTTATAGTATTCAGCCTATAAACATTTTTTTTGCTTCCAGCCCAAAATATTTTATGGTGTTTCAGGGCCAGGCCTGATCACCGTAAACGAAAACAAAATGCAAATAGTTTTCCAAACATTACAAGGTAATTAATTAAACGGATATTGGAGATCATACAGAAAATACCGAACCCTAAATACCATAATATCTAATTCATGATGAAATTATTCATTAAGTAATTAAGGCACAACCTTGAACGCGTTGACAGCTTCGATGGCTGCCTTCGGAAACAGCGACATGTCTGAGCCGCCCAATACCAACTAATAACCTCTGTTTTTCATCACTGTTGCGGTGTCATGAGGCGTTGTCATGCCGGCCAGAAACACACGGCCATAGTCCAGAACTTCATTTTCCAACCGATTTAACACCGTCACAATGCGAGGATCCTTCGGATCGTGAAGAAGGCCGAGACTTGCGTTAAGATCCCTAGGATCCGTGGCGACGCAATCCACACCGCCGACCCCAATAATATCTCCGATATTGTTCACCCCCTTTAGCGTTTCGACCTAACAAAAATGAAAATCATTATAGTAAAAGTTATTAAACTATTACATACTAAAAACCTATTTAGTCGGACCTGACGCATGATGAGAAGGTCTTCAGAGTAGTTATCCAGGTAACTCTTTTGGAAGCTGTACATAGAGTCACGGACTAGAGTGTAGGCACATCCATAAATCCCATGGGGTGGGTACCGGCAAAAAGAGACAGCTTCGGATGCAGCCTTTGCGGTCTCAATTTTCGAAAACTTTCTTCCGTCTGGACCAAGGTCCAAGGCTCTCTTCGCACATGCCGCGGTTTTTTTTGGGATTCGGATATCACATGACGAACCAGCCGCGTGTATAGCTCTCATGCAATGTAATGCGTCGGTAAAGTCCCCGAGTCCGTGTTCCAAATCCACCATGACAAAATCATTTCCGGCTAGTAACCCGATTTTCGCCAATGTTGGAGAGGCGGAGAAGAGTATCATGCCGTGTAGCTTCAATCCTTGCTTGAGACGGGTTTTCAGGAATTGTCTCGGAGATCTCGTGGTTGAAACAGTTGAAACAACACCGCTTGGATTTGGAAAGGTAGACTTCAACATTGTCAAACTGTTAAGACTCGTGTTTGCAAATAGTTTGAACAAATGTGAGAAAGAGAGGGAGATAGCTTCTGTTTAATATTTATTTTACAGAGAAATAGCACTTTCGTTTTCGAAGCTAGAATCTCTTTATATAGAACCTGATGAGTTACGACAAAGAAAGAAGAAACTGATGAGTTTTTGTCCTTAGGCATGATAATGATTTGTACTATGATAATTAGCAACTATATATGTGTATTTATTTGTTTGAGAATATAATCAAATTTTTTTACGTTAAATAAATGATAAAAAAATTATATACAACATCTATAATTTATAAATATTGTATTCATCAAAAATAAACATTTTATAATTGTAATTAAGTCGACACTTGACATCATGAATAAAAAATTTGTGGCATTTTTTTAATTTTCTATTGTCCTTTATTAAGAAATTTTTTTAAATCACATTATCTGGTGAGAGACATTTATTGCATATGTATTGGAGGATAAAGAAAGAAAGAGGAACAAGAGCCGACGACGTTTCTGGGTTGGATTGGATCCTCTATTGCATATTTATGGCTAGATCCCTTGTTGTTGTTATTTCTGACATCACGACGTAAAAGCATTATTTGTAAAATACAGTAAAACCTCTATAAATTAATAATGTTGAAATTTTGAAAAATTATTAATTTAGAGATATTAATTTATACAGAGAAATCTTTTTTAAATAATAATTTTCTTAATATTTTTCGAATGATGTCATATTATGAAATTTAGTAAATCCATTTGCGAAAATAACTTGAAATTTTGATTAAATTTTTTGGTTATTGCAATAGAATAGATGTTATTATCATAATAGACGATCGAATTAAAATGATATACTATGTATAAAAATTAGAAGAAATCATGATTATTATCTTTAACGTGGATGGACACATTTAGAAAGAGTTATATTTTACACGTTTATGATACAAACCGAGAAAACAATACTAATATTTTTGATGAAATAAGTAAAGTTCAAGATAGTGTTTAATAAGTTTGTTTAAAGTCAAAAGAAAAATCATTAAAACTATGTTTTAGTAAATTATCATAGTTATATATATATATATATATGAAAAATTATGTATGATTATTAATTTATACTATTATTGCGACCATATTTTACATAGGAACTTCAAAAAATTTATTATCTTATCATTTTATCGAATTTTGCTAATTTTTACATTAGTCCGACTCGGGACAGGAAGATTTTATTAATTTATGGTGATTATTAATTTATAGAGTATTAATGTATAGAGGTTCTACTGTACATTGTTTTTGATTTGATGATATTTAATTTTCATTCAATAATATTAGTTTGATAAAAAATTAGTTATCATCGATTTTATAATTTTCTAGTTTTATTACTATATGGATTTTCTTACAATTTTATTCGTAAACTCACAACTTTCGTATTTCTTTTTGTCATCTCACACAAATTTTGTAACATTATGATTATTCATTAAATTCTTAACTTTTGATTGACAAAATTTATCCATTAAAATGTAGCAAAAGCTTACAAATTGCTCACCCGATCCTATAAGTAGAATCTATTTCTAAAAAAAAAAAGAAGTAGAATCTAATTTAACAAATGAATAAAGAAAAGGGAAGACAAAGCCCAATTGTTAGTGGTGAAAACATCTTTGCTCAAGTGACGATGGAAAAATCCGATCAATGCATAATATCCTTTTGGATTAGTTGTTGAAAGCTGACGGATAATAGTTTTGTTTCATGTGCAACTAAAGATCTTCACTTTTTTTGTCTGGTTTTTTAAAGATCTTCACTTTGAACATAACCGGAATGAGTTTCTAGAATAAGATGAGATCTAAAAAGAAGAGAAAAAGGGAAGGCCTTTACCAAGAACAGGAGCGGAGACGGCAACGGTGGGCTTGAGAAGGAGAGCCGGACGAACGACGGAGACGGTGGAAGCAGAGGCAGTGAAGCTAGCCATTTCTCTCTTTTGTTTTTGCTTCCCCAACTACAAAGCAATTGAGTTTTTTTTTCAATGTTCGTGTTCAAATTTTCTTTGATTATGTTGGCTTTTGGATCGAGTATAGCGACTAAATCAGTGGTGGAAAAATATCTCTACAAACCAACACAAGCCATATAATTTGGATATGATTCCATCCACACTCAACCAATAGGCTCCATCCACGTGTCACATTTAATCTCTTTCCCTCCAACACAATCTTTTTCTGTCTTCTTCTCTACTGCTCTGGATTATAAAAATTAATAAAACGCCTCCAAATTTTGCACACAACAACCAAAAAAGGAGGTTCGATAACACAATACTCTGTTGCTGTTAAACTAAATCTGATAAATTTTGGTGTGTTGTATTGTTGTATCAAAAAGAAGAAATGTTTTTTTACATCGTAAAAGAATGAACTAATTATAACCTTGACAAAAGAAGAAAAGAATCGAATTGAACCTAAGTTTTGTGGGAACTTGATCTGAAATCAATCGTGAATGTTGCATTGTTGTAAGTATGGATGATGGTAAGGTACATGTATGTTCCAGTACCGCTTGTATTTGCCAATACCGATGTCTAGCCACGGTTTCATGATTCCGTCGTAGTGTATAACTGCTGCTTGTTCGATGTTGCTTGCTCTGACTCCTGATTCGTGACCTAACCCAACCACGTTCCATGTCTTGTCCAGAGGTAACATTTGCCCAAAGAAAGTCAACCAACCTATTGGCAAGCTCCCTGCTTTCCACAGATGTCTTTCTACTCCCTGCAACCAAAAAATATTCACAATCCACGCATATATGTAAGTTGTTCTATTGATAGACATAACCATTGTTCTTCTACGTAAAGTTTTGTCATCACCACTGTAACAAGGTAGCAGTTTAAAACTTGATACAGAGAGCACTAAAGGGACTGAAATGTTGTACCTGGTCGAAGTATTTCAGGTATACAGATGTCAAATCCTGTCTTCTCCATTCTTTGAAATCGAAAAGATTCATCCTGAATGCCTAAGTGCACGCCTTGGGATCAAATTTCTGAGAAACCCATGCATCTGAGAAGTTAATGAATGTGTCCATCCAACGAAATGAAGGTTCACCTTCGAGACAAGTCTCTACAGCTCCAACAACTTTCCCATTCATGTCAAGCCTCCACAGTCTACTTAGATCTCTTTGAACTACTACATCATGGTCAAAGAGTATTATCTTGTTCAGATCTGGAAAAATATCTGGGAGATAGAAACGTGCATGGTTGAGCGCTGAAATGATACGAGGGTCACTTGAATTTTGCTTCATCAGCAATTGAGTATGGTCTAAAGGCAGTTTAAACCTCAGTTCTAACCTACTTTCAAGTTTCTATGAAAAATCATTAAAACTATGTATTAGTACAATATCATAATTATATATATATATATGAAAAATTATGTATGATTATTAATTTATACTATTATTGCGACTATATTTTATATAGAAACTTCAAAAAAATTATTATCTTATCATTTTATCAAATTCGCTAATTTTTATATTAATCCGACTCGGGACCCGAAGATTTTATTAATTTATGGTGATTATTAATTTATAAAGTATTAATTTATAGAGGTTCTACATTGTTTTTGATTTGATGATATTTAATTTTCATTCAATAATATTAGTTTGATAAAAATTTAGTTATCATCGATTTTATAATTTTCTAGTTTTATTACTATATGGATTTTCTTACAATTTTATTCGTAAACTCACAACTTTTGTATCTCTTTTTGTTAAAATATGGCTTGAATCTGTTCGGGTTTTTGATGGGCTGGTTGGGCCCCAGTCACCTGTTCGGGCTTCTGATGGGCTGTTGGGCCTCAGTCACCTGGTGGGCCTCAGTCACCTGGTGGGCCTTCAGTAATCTGTTCGGGCCTCAATAAAAGTCGGCCCAAGACGAAATTAGGGTTACTCGGATTCCTCTTTATATACTCGTGTTACCCTAATCTCTTATGTATTCTGAAACTCTAAAACTCAGCCCCCATTAATAAATCAGTCTCCTTTTGCCCGTGGACGTACCTCAACACATTGTTGGCGAACCACGTTAGATCTTTGTGTCTTTCTTTACTGTTTATAATCATCTTCTCACCTCCGTTATAACAAACTGGTATCAGAGCTCAAGCTCTAGATTCTGAGATTTTCGCAATAACAGTCTGAAGAGAAGTTGTCTGGTATAAACGTTTCGATTGACAAGTTTACAGGGAGAAACAGTTTCAGTCTCTGGCAGATCAAGATGCAAGCGTTGCTGAAGCAACAAGGCTTGTAGGGGTCGTTGTTGAAGGACAACAAGGGTGGCGCTGCTGAGATGGTACGTTTGGAAGAAAAGGCACACTCAACGATTATGTTTTGTCTTGCATATGAGATCATCATCGAGGTTTCGAACGAAACAACTGCCGCTGGTCTGTGGGGGAAGTTAGAGACTCTGTACATGACAAAGTTTCTAACCAACAAGCTGTTAGCGTCTGTTTGCATTAGGAATGCAAGAAGGTACGTAACTCAGAGATCATTTAGATCAGTTGAACACGTTATTACTAAAATTGCGTAATATTGATGTTAAGGTTGAAGATGAAGATGTGACTTTACTCCTATTGGTTTCTCTACCACAATCGTATGAGAACTTTGTGCAATCCTTTATAGTTGGTAAGGATTCAGTTTCATTGGAGGAAGTCAAATCATCGCTTCACAGCAGAGAGTTGCGTCATCAGGCCTCTGGTACATGGACAGAAAATCAGGTTGTTGGGCTATATGACAGCAGCGGTAAGGGATTTGGAAACTGCAACAGGAAGCTGTTTACAAAGGGTCCTAAGCCAGGTGATGTATGTAACTATTGTAAGGAGAGAGGTCACTGGAAAGCTGATTGTCGTAAGAGGAAGAAGCAATCTGGATCTGCTGCCATGGCAACAACAGCAGAAGCTGACATCGAGTCTGAAGAAGACATTGCTTTGTTTGTTAATGGACAATCACATCCATCTGGCCCTGTAAGGGCATTCAGGCCCCTGATGGGGCAGCTAGCCCTGTAAGGGTATTCAGGCCCCCGGTGGGGGCATTAGGCCCATGATGGGCATTTAGGCTCTTGGTAGGGGCATCAGGCCCATGATGGGCATTCGAGCTCCTGATGGGGCATCATGCCTATGAAGACATCTAGTCTTGTGAAGACATCTGGTCCTGTAGGGACATCTGATCAACTGGAGCATCTGGCCAGTGAAGGCATATGGACATCCGGCTCCGTGAAGATATATGGCTCGTGTGAGGGCATCAGACCTCTGTGGAGGTATTCGGCTCCTGTGAAGAGGTATTCGGCTCCTGTGTGGGCATCAAGTCTCTGTGGAGGCATCATGCTCAGATGAGGACATTGTGGCTAATTGAAGGCATCATGGTCTTAGTAGAGCATCAGGTTCAGGGTGGAGCATCAGGCTCTTGGTAGAGCATCAAGTTCTGAGTGGAGCATCAGGCCCTGTTAGGGCATCATGCTCTTGTTGGAGCATCAGGTCCTGTTAGGGCATTAGGCCTTGTGAAGGCATCTGGCTCGGTAGAGCATCTGGTCTGTTAAGGCATTATGCCCTATTTGGGGGCATCTGGCACGTTGTAGCATCATGCCTCTATGGAGGCATCAGGCTCATGTAAAGGCATTTGGTACTGTAGAGACATCTGGCCTTGTGAAGGCATATGGTCTTGTACGGACATTTGGTCTTGGAAGCATATGGTCATGAACGGACATCTGACCTTTGTGGAGGCATCAGGCTCGTGTAAGGGCATCTGGTCTAGTGAAAACATTCAGGCTTCTGGTGAAGGCATCTGGCTCGCGGTGGAGCATCAGGCCCTTGATGGGGGCATCAGGCCTCTAGTGAAGGCATTTGGCTCGCGGTGAAGCATCAGGCCCTTGATAGGGCATCAGGCTTTTAGATGAGCATTTGACTCCAGGTGGAGCATCGAACTTTTTGTAGAGCATCAGGCCCATGACGGGGCATCAGGCTTCTGGTGGAGCATTTGGCTCTAGGTGGAGCATCAAACTCTTGTAAGGCAGCAAGCTTCTGTTCGAGCATCTAGCTCTATGAAAACTTCAAGCTCGTGGTAGAGCATCTCGCTTGGTGAGGGAATCTGGCTCAGTTGATCATCAGCTCAGTGAGGGCATCTGGCTCAGTGGAGCATCTGGATGTGAAGAAGAAGATTTTCAAGTACCTGAAGGAGATGTAGACACTAGGAGATCAGTGACTGGTTTTGTGCTTACCTTGGGCAGTTCTGTTGTCAGTTGGAAAGCAGCACTACATCCAACTGTGACTCTGTCAACTACTGAAGCAGAGTATATGGCGTTAGCAGAAGCTGCTAAAGAAGGTATCTAGTTAAAAGTAGTAGTCAGTGATTTGGGTCTGCATCAAGATATGGTTACTGTATACTTTGACAGCTTAAGTGTTATCTGTATGAAAATCAGCAGTTGTTCATCAAGCCCCTGTTGGGATATCAGGCTCCTGATGGAGTATCAGGCCCCTGGTGGGGCATCAAACCCTTGGTAGGGTATTTGGTCCCAAAGGACATCTGAGGCAAAAGGAGACATCAGGTACATCTGGCATAGCTATTGTGCATCTGGTACATCTGTGTGGAGATTTCGAATCAAAGTGGAAATTTATAAAATATGCCTTGAAAGTCAATTGAGTACCCACTTAGCTACGTCCTAGTGCTCTCTGCTTGGTGCATACATAAACCTGCTTATCAACCCAATAACAAACCCTAGATCAGGCCTGGAGCCTATCATTCCATACATCAGGCTACCAACTGCACTGGCATAGGGCCTGTCCCTCATGTAAATAGCTTCTTCTACTCGTTGATCTATATGAACACTGTGTAACCTGGAATGAGGTGCAACTGGAGTTGAAACTGACTTTGCATCCATCATTCCAAAAGTTTTCAAAACCTTTTCCAAAAAGTTTCGCTGTGATAGGATTAGAGTACCCTTCTGTCTGTCTCTGATGATGTCCATTCCCAGTATCCTGGAAGGCATTCCCAAATCCTTCATTTCAAATTTGCTACTTAGAATGTCTTTTAGATTCCTGATAACAACTTGATTTCCTGATGCAATGAGCATGTCATCCACATAAAGAAGTAGGTATACAGCCTTGTCTGTATTTACATCTTTCATGTATACACATGAATCATAGTCACTTCTGGGATTTCATGAACGTGTCAAATCTCAAGTTCCACTGTCTAGGTGACTGCTTTAATCCGTATAAGGATTTCTTTAGGAGACAAACCTTATTCTCATCCCCTTTGTTTATAAAACCTTCAAGCTGCCTCATTAGGATCCTTTCCTCTAGTTTTCCATGTAGAAAAGTTGTTTTAACATCCATTTGCTCTACCTCATAGTCCAGATTAACCACCAGGGATAGCATGATCCGGATTGAAACGTGTTTGACTACTGGAGAGAAAATCTCATTGTAGTCAATGCCTTCTTTCTGTGTAAATCCTTGAGCAACCAGTCTATCCTTATACCTTTGATCTTATACTCCAGGAATGTCTGCCCTAAGTTTAAATATCCATTTGCATCCAACCAATTTAGCATTAGGAGGAAACTCAATGAGTTCTCAAGTGCCATTCTTCTAGAGAGAAACCATTTCCTCTTTAACAGCTGCAGCCCATAGTTTCTTCTCCATACTATTCATAGCTTATGTATAAGATTTAGGTTCCATAACCTTAATATGATCAGCTGCTGATAGAGAATAAGCAACATAATGTGCATCATCAAACCTAGATGGCTTCTTCCTGTCTTTTCTAGCAACCCTGTCTCTGGCTAGAACATACTCATTTGTACTCGGCTCGTAGTCATCCTCAGAATCTGACCCATACTGTTCTGAACTGCATGTACCTGGTTCCCAGTCTGATCCCTGATCCTGATCCTCACTTTGTGGACTAGTTGGTTCTGAACTTTCTTCACCTCTGTCTGATGACTCTGCGTCTGATGTAGATGGTGAAGGACCCCTTATAAGCTTGTCACTGAAAGACATTTTTCTCTTAGGACTGTCCTTAGATACTTTACATGAGTTTGCAACCTCTGGTGTAGTTTCTGTAGATGTTGTTAGTGTGTCTTTGTAGAGCTCTTGCTCATGAAAAACAATACTTCTACTTACAGTAGTCTTACCTTCATTGACAAACCTTACCTTATACCCTTTAGTCCCTCTTGGATAACCGATGAATATACATTTTTCAGACCTTGGACTTATTTTGTCCTCTATAGTGTAAACATATGCAGAACACCCAAACCTTCTGATGTGTGACAGATCACACTTCTTACCAGTCCAAACCTCTTCAGGTACCTTAAACTCAATAGACGAATTTGGTGACCTGTTAATCAAGTAGACAGCAGTAGAAGTAGCTTCAACCCAGAATTCCTTTCCCAAACCAGTCTCAGCCAACATACTTCTAACCTTATCCATGATAGTCCTGTTCAACCTCTCTGCAACCCCATTCTGTTGAGGGGTGTAGGAACAAGATCTATGCCTTTTGATACCATAAGCTTTACATAACTCATCAAACTGGTTATTGCAGAACTCTAGCCCATTATCGGTACGTAGACACTTTATCTTCTTTCCTGTTTGTGTTTCTACTGAGTTCTTCCATTCTCTGAACTTATCAAATGCTCCATCTTTTGTTGGCAAGAAATAGACCCAGGCTTTCTTGGAGTAATCATCAATGAAACTAATGAAGTACCTACTACCACTCAGACTTTCTGGATTTGAAGGAGAGCCCCAGAGATCATAGTGGATGTATTCCAAAACATCCTTGGTGGTGTGTTTGGCTACAGGAAAGCTCAGTCTGTGAGACTTGCCAAACACGCAACTTTCACAAAAGCTAAGTCCTTCTAACTTCACTTTTGTCAAATGACCTTGTCTTTTCAGTATAGTCATCTGTTTTGAGCTCATATGACCCAACTATGAGTGCCATAGATTTGCATAACTCTCATCTATGTTAACTGCATTAGCTTCGGCTTTAATTACTTTAGCTTGTAGGAAGTAGAGACCATTCCTCCATTTTGTAGAAAACACCTTTTTCTTATCCTTGTAGTACTGTTGTATGCCATCACCGCCTTCATACGTGACACCACTTTGATCTAACATACTTACTGAGATTAGACTCTTGTCTAATGCATGAACATATCTGACATCATTAAGTATTACCTCAGTATTATCAGGATTTATTATTCTGATCTTGCCCATTCCTTTTACTTGACTGATACTCTTGTTTGCCATTCTGATCTTAGTTCCTTCAAACTCTTTCAGGTCATACAGGATGTCTTTGTCTGATGTCATGTGGAAGGTACATCCGGAGTCCAGTATCCATTCCCCTAAAGATGGTTCAGTACTTACAGTAAGTACCATAGGTTCAGGTAACTCAAACACAACATTTGCTGAGTCTTCTGAACTTGTTTTTCCTTTGTTAGGACATTTCCTCTTCCAATGACCCTCTTTTCCACAGATGAAACAGGCTCCTTTGGTTCCCTTATTGAACCTAGCTTTAGACTTTGATCTACCTCTACTGTTAGACCTGCCCCTGTACCCATTTCCTTTGCTTTGACTCTGCTTGTAGTTTGACCTGCCTCTGGAATTCACAAACAGACTGTCCGCACTAGACGAACCTTGATGTAACTTTCCTTTCTGTTGCAATTCCATCTCCTTATCGTATGCTGCACTAGTCACTTCACTGACTGTTATTGTTTCCTTTCCAGTGCCATACTTCAAAGTGTGAACCACAGGTTCAAAAGCAGATGGTAAGCTGGACAGGAGCTGAATAGCTTGATTTTCTTCAGACATTTCCACTTTCAAGCTAGCCAGGTCTGCAATGAGCTTTAAGAAGGTATCCACATTATCTTCTATACTTTTACTCTCTTCCATTTTGAAACTTGCAAATCTCTGTTTGAGATATATTCTATTTGGCAGTGACTTGGTTTGATGTTCTGTTTCCAGGGCCTTCCACATACCCAAAGCAGTACTTTCTTTCATCACTTTCCTCATAATACGATCACTCAAGCAAGTAGCAATCAAGTTTCTACACCTCAAGTCTTGTGTTTGTTTCTTCGGATCAATCACAGTTTCTCTTACGGCCAAAGAAGTCTCTCCAGCTTTGAGTACCTCCTTTGTTGTAGTGACTGTCCAATCTTCACTTAACACGGTAAGTAAGCCTTGTATTTCAAGCTGTCCCAAAGGCTTGAACTTCCATAACCCAAAATCACCAGAACCGTCAAATTTTTCCATCTCAAATCTTCCTGGAGTTGGATCCATCGTTGCTAATATGTTTCTTTTTTTATAACCTGCAGATTAACACAAACAAGAATAACCAAGAAGCAACGCAATGGAATCCACCAAAGAGAAAACAAATTAAAGATTCACAAGATTAGTTAAGAGATAACCTCAGAACTAAGGTACTTAGATTCTCTTAGTTCTTTCTTCTGAAAACTTGCCTTGATCTCTTTAAACAGGTTCTCTTCTTCGATTTGAGTCCTAACACTTTCTTATGCCTGATTTGACCTAGAAACAGTCAACGCAGTTGACTCTGACCCTGACTTGATGCGATCTTCTTACCCTGATGAGATCGGATCACTCAAGACTGTTTTCCCGGTAAGATCTTCTTCTCCGATCACCTTAATCACCTTCCCTAGCCTCTGTGAACTCAGCCTAAAGCTCTGATACCACTTGTTAGGTTAGTTTCTTGCGGATTAAGGAATCAGCACTTAGAACTAACTCTTGCTTTTCCTAATGATTCGATTGTGCAGAAAGTAAGAACACGACCACTCGAGTTTCGGGGCTTAGTTCCGGCCTCTAACTCGTCGGTGAATGATACACCGAAGCTCCACTAGAATCGAGTAACAAGAAGAGAGTTACACGAGCCTTATAACAATGGCGATTGTTATACTATTAGGGTTACAAAGAGAGAGAAGAATGAGAAAGCACTATCCCAAAGAAGAAGATGATTCAGCCTTGTATTTCTTGTTGATCGATCTTCCTCTCTCTGCTTCTCTTATCTTCTTAGGTTGTTAGATGTAACAACCTTATCTTCATAGACTGTGGGCGTCGACCTTTGGTTCTGGCCTAGCACTAATCTCAGTTTTGTTGTAAGATTGGGCTTAAGAGCCCATTAGTGTTTGTCTAGGTCCATTATCTCACAGATCTATTCGGGATATCCATGAACAGGTGAAGGACAACTAGTTTAAATCATGAAAGGGTCAAGCTATATATATGAGTTTAGAAATAGAGAAATAAACATAATTATACGTACAATTAGTTAACATTTAAATCGTTGTAAAGCACACGGATTCTTTAACAAAAATATTTAATTCAACTTTTCTAGTGTTGCGCCCATGTGATATAAAACTCATCTCTATAAATACACCAAATGGTCCAAGAGGTTTCATGCATTAACACATAATACATATTCACCTTATACTATATCATATAAATTATCATTTGTTTTTTCTAGTTCTAGACTTGTGTTTCTATATCAATGGCAAGAATTAATGTTTACCTCTTTGCATTCATCTTCCTTTTATCTATTAAAGAAGAGATTGGTTCCGTTGAAGGCCGGAAACTCACTAAGTCCACCATGATGACGGCTGGGGAAATCGGAGCTGATGGCTCTGCACCACCGTCACCATTGGCTGAGTCACTTCAGCCGCCGCCGAGCCACGGGGTCGATACCTTCAGGCCCACGGCACCTGGACACAGCCCTGGTATTGGACATTCCGTACACAATTAACGATGAGGGACAATAACAAATTGTTTATATATGTGAATGTATTTTTATTTTTAATATTTGCTCCCTTATTGAAAATAAGATTGGGCTGATATATTGTTGTTTTTACTGAATTATGGATTTTAATATCGTCTATGTACGTATGTATCTACGTACTGTTTCTTCATATTCAGTTTCTTGCAAGTGTGAAATCTGTGAATGTAATAATATTTAGTTGATTAAATTAAGATTTTACCTACTCCATCACTGCAAAAATATCTTTAGATGTCATCGAGAGATGTCTCATTTTTTTTAAATGAATCAAACTATAATCATAACTCTAACAGCAAGCCGCTCTAGGAATAGTAAACAAAATTTAGTTACTTGTTTGTGTATTCAATAAAGCGTGCGTACGTAGTAAAATATACTCTCTCTCTTCCTAAAAGATAAAAACTTTACAAACAAATTTTATTCTAAAAAGATAGAGTTTTTACTGTTTTCTATGCATTTTTACAAATTTTAAAACAAATACTGAAACACTATTGGTTAAACTTTATTGAAAATTGTATTTTGTAGAAATCAATGCATTATCTTAATAAATGTGCATAACCTTAAACATCTATTTTTAAGGAACCGAGGGAGTACATAACTTTATATTATTTAACCGAAGCCTCTAGCTCTGGTGGTAAAGGACTCTCAGCTGAGGTACCCACCATCACGAGTTCGAGCCCCGGCCACTGCGGATTTTACCTGCGGGCTGCAGCGTCCCAGACCACCAGTTCCAAGGGGCCCTTAAGTGGACGCTTAAAAATCCTTGGTCGCGGGCTTAGGCCCAGTGGGCTAGTCAGATCACGGTAAGGTGGTCTGGATTACTGGGTTATCAAAAAAAAAAACTTTATATTAGTTTGATAAAAATGTATTCCTGTATAATGTATTCAACATAATTACCGGACATCTTAATCTTAGTGGCTTCCACTAAAGACCACCGCATCTCCGCTAATATATTAAACTATATATTTACCTCGTATTTTGCATGAACAAGAACCTAAAAGTTTTGGGGTTCACTTAATAGTACAAACTTGAAAGTCATTTTGTGAGAGATTTGAGAAATGAACAATATATTAAGTAAAATGTGAGTTTAAAAATAAAAGATAAATGCACAGAAAACTACAGTTGATATAAAAATATATTTGAATAGTAAAATCTTATATTTGAAATGGGTTTAGGGTGTTTGTAGAAACTAATTCTTTTTTTAAAAAGTTGATAAATACTCTCATTTCATGTTTCTCTCTTGCGACCTACTTCCTGTTGGAACGTTTTTTTTTAATATAAGGCCTTTGGACCTTATTAAAAAATATGTTGAGTGGTGAAGAGAAATGGGTTTTAAGCTTGTGGGCTAAATAAAAACTGGAGTAAATAAAAGGGATATGTATAAACTTGTCCCACATCTGTTATGTGTAAAATATTCCTCTAGTATATAAGAGAGGAAGCTCATGTTATAGTTTAAAAACATGGAGCTTGGGTGGAGATAAACTCACGCGAGCCAACCCGGACTGAACCGAATCTAACCGGGAATGGGCGTGGGCGTGGGCGTGGTCGTGGTCTTTATTTGACACTTAGGACACTTAGGACACTTAGGACACGTGGGTCTCGTGGTCTTTGATCCGTAATAGTTTTTGAATTTTTCATTCAATTTTAATCTGGTCAAAGATGTCATGTCCATTAAGTCTGGCCATAAACTCACCCATTTATTTCACATTTTAATTTATAAAACGTTACAAACGTTTAGAATTCTAAATCACTCTTTAGATTATAAATATGACCTCTCTGATTCTCATTCTACTCACTGAGAAACGAAAATCAAAAAGAAAAGCTATCCAGCAATCTCTCTCAAAGTAAGTTTGTGTCTTAAGAGTATCATAGGTATTCAGTTCGTTAGAACCGTGATTTGAGTGATTGCAAATACGGTTAATTTGTGGTTGTATCCTGGGATCCTTGAATCAGTCATCTCGTCGCACTACGGGTGATTCAAAGGGTTAAGGAAAGAGATTCGTCTCGCCTCCGCAACTCTCTTCTTCCCTTAAACGTCTTTCTTATCGCAGTTTATCACTGATTCGTAGTGTTCTATAATTTTGGTCCTACACTTCCGAGCAAACACCATTGCGAAAACGATGAGTGTGTGTAGGTCGGAATGAGATTAGGCGATGGTACCCTTCGAATAGCTTTAAATATTTACTGTTAGGAATTTTTTTTTTTTGAAATTTTTTTACTGTTAGGAATTTATATATTTTATTATAGGAACTTGGTGTTAGGGACTTGGTTTATGAATTTTGAAGAAGCTTAAGATGTCGGTTAGAATTTAGGATGTTGCGATTAGATTTTAGATTTCACAATTATGATTTATTTATATCATTCGGATGAAGAAAATAATAACGTTTCCATTACGTAAATATTTCTAGACAGAAAGATGTACGAATTTCAACCTAGAATTTTCTGATTAATCTTTTTTTCTTTTCAAATGAAGGTCCGTGAATTAGGAAGTTTCGTTTACAAGATGATTAGAGAAATACTACTAAATTGCATGAAAGTTCAAGTGTACTCTCCTTTTATTTATTAGTATAGAAATGCTCAAATTGAGCTTGAAATGGTAGGTAATAGATGTATGTTATATAAATTTGGAAAAGCTAACCGTACAAAAAGAAACCAAATATCTTGGGATTTATTAATTTGGTCTCACGTTTTATTGGACCAAAAAGCGTTTAAGTACAAGATGGTTGTTGGGATAATCCCACTGGTTGTTGCAGCCCACGAAATATTTTTAGCTGCCAGACACAGAATCTTATAAGCACTATACGAATCTCACTCACCATCTGAATCACTTTCTTCTTCTATCTTATTTTGTTTATTAACTCGCAGTGTTATTTTCTTTTCCTTTTTTTAAGTTCAATATATACTAGTACTCTTAACAATGGAATAGTATAAGACATATTTATGTCACCGGTAAGATGACGAAAACAGAGACATAACTATGTCAATAACCCTTTGTATTCATCCGTATTGATGTGTGTCAAGTTTTATTTGAAATAAACACAATGATCTAAATTGCAAGTGTAAAGTGGATAATTGTATTATTTAAGGATTGAATTCATAAGAACTAAATGTACAATACAACCTTATAAGAATATGATTAAAGGAAATACGAGAAATAATGGATTTGATTTGTGGTCTAGTATAGAAACAATATAGCTAATTCAGGTAAACTAGATGTTAGGTGTCAAAGAATTCTAGCTAACTTTTATTGATTTTTTCTTGCATGATTAACCGATCCAAACTATTCTTAGGTGAGCTCGAGTTGAGTTATGGAGTTCAGTGAACATAGAGTTAGGTGTCAAGGCTCGTAATTGCATTCATATCTTCTTAATTGCATCGAGAATTGAGTAAAACTATAAAAGAACCTTAAATCTATGAAATTTTTAGTGGTAGTGACGAGTGGTCAAAAATTTTTGTGGCTTTGATGGTTACTCTAAGGGTTTGTATAGTGGTAAAGGTCAGCTCAAAAGAATAATCCGAAAAGATTTGGAAGATTTTGATATAATCAATTTTTTTCTTTCCAGGTTAAGCGATCGAGCGACCAACCTATGGGGAATTGATCGAAACCTATGAGGGAGCGATCGGTTGCTCTTGATTTTTAGGTCAGAAAATTTATGATAATTAGTGATCAATCAATTACTGGAGGTGAATCGATTGATTGTTGCTCTATTCCTCTTTTTCCTTCATCTCGTAGCCATAATGACTAAAATTCAATAACTTGGGAATGCATTGAGATATGTCTAATAGATATGCTTGAGAACACTTCGATATGAAATGTACAACACTTTCATCTTTAGTATGTACAAAATTGAGGATAATCCAATGGTGGCAAGGCCTATCATATGATGCTTTAAAGCTGTCACATTTTAAAAATATTTGTTTTACACCATTTTCGTCCAAAATACTCTAATTTCATATCTGTAAAACCTACAAAACATTAAAATCAATAAAATATCAATACCAAATAATTTCTTTATAGAAAAGCAAAAAACATTAAATAAAAATATCTACTTTCATAGACAAATCACTATGTTACTAAATCCGGTGTAATTGAACTAGTGATTTAAAAAATTACCTTCAAATCCACTATTATTGAAAATATACAAAGGATTTGTTTGTTATTTCAAATGATTTTAGAGGGATTTCAAAAAAAAATTAGTTAAAATACAAAAAAACAAAATCTCATGATTTATTTGAAATTGCATATAATTTTATAATTAATCATATGGAATCATACAAAATTATCTAAAATTTCATTAAAACTCAAATTCCTTCAAATGTCAGATTGAATACATCCCATTTAGTCTCTAGATTCGAGGTTTTTGGGATTAGATCTTGACTTACGGAAGATGCTTATGTATACTTTTGTTTTGTCTTATTTTCTTGTTGTATTATGTCAATGTGCTTTCTTTCTTAGGGGTTTTTATTACGGAGAATTTCTATTTTTGGCTGGTTTATCCCACCTAGGATGTTAAATCTTTCATCCCGTGTTTGTATTACTCTTTCTTTTTAAAACCAAACATTAATTAGAATAGTCCACTCAATAATCCAATTAGGCATAACGTTATCAACCAAAAGAAAAATCGAAAGATCAAGAAAGAGCCAAATAGTCCATCTGAAAATTAGAAGTACAAAAAATTAAAGTAAAAATAAAGGAAAATGAGAGAAATGAATGTGCAACTTCCATATGTTTGCCTCGAGGATAGAGAAAGCTGGCCATTCTCTCGAATTACTGACGATATCCACCAAATCTGAATAATATGTCTCAAAAGTATGGCATCCTAAACCTCTCCCCAATATACATGACATTGTCCAAATTAAAAGTTTCATTTCTTAGGGACCTTTGATGTCTTTTGCGTTCAACTTCAACATGACAATTCTATTACCTTAAACGAATATCTATCCTAATATGAAGTAGAGTTTGTCTACCTCCAAGAACCATCAACCTAACATCGTAAACGCCGAACGGGTTTGTATTATTCAAAGCTCTAATATTAAATTTTTAGAGATTTTACTATTATCAACTATATGGGTTATACGGATTTAAACCTAAATCGAATGATGACATGTTAACAATACTAGTAACATAAATCATTAGACTACATATTTTGGTCGGAATTAAAAATATGTTGGTCAAACATTTTCCATAATAGCTAGAAATTCCAATATTAAATTGTGTACTTTTTACTTAAATTGCTTTTTATTAAACAAAAATCAACGGTGGTAAGATGCATGACAGCCTTGCAAATAAAATTCTTAATGAATTGTGGCGCATGAAGCTTATACAACACCAAAAATCCTCAGTGGCCTTCTCTTCAATTCGAGTAGCCAACTCTATAATTATTTTCCCTCTTGTTTTTTCTTTTTCTTCTATCATTACAATTTATAGTATATACATATAGCGAAAAAGACTTCTAAAATCTATTTTATAAAAAGTTTAGATTCCATTGAGTGTTTGTGGTGTACAGAAAATAAGTGGGGTCCTTAATCAAGAGACTTCCAAAAAGGCAGGAGCCAATTAGTGTAGATTCCATTTCCATTGCATTGGATTCGGAGGGTGGACAAAATATATAGATGCAGTGTGTAATTAAAGGTGCACGGTTAACAAATTATGAATGCAATATTTTTACATCCATCCAATGTTTAAGTACTCGTTAGACGCTAGTCGGGCGGTCGGTATAGATCTAGCGTATAATTCAAACATCGAAAATTAAACGGGAATTACTCGAGGACTAGTTTTCGAATTTTTAAATAATTTTTATTTATTTAATATAAAATAACGCTATTTCGTAGTTAAATATTTTATTACCGAGCATTATTTAGAAAATCTTATTAGCTTAGTTGGTTGTTTACCATCCATTTGGGCTGAAGTGTAGAGGTTCGATTCCCGTAAACATCAGTTTTGTGCTATTTTCTGTTTTCAATTAATGAAGGAAAAATTCGTAATTTTGTTGTCATCAGATCTATGGTTCACACCATTTCATCTTATTTTCACTTGGTTTTAACAAGAAATTGATAGATCCGACATTGAACTTCCGATTTCGACCAAAAAAATCAAGAAATTTTGAGGTGTAATTTTTGTTTCCGCGTTTTATTTCGATTTGGATAAAATCTCGATGGTAGCCCGCCGCAGAGCACATTAATGGCGTTTCCGCAGCCTCCACGGCCGCGTTTTAGAACAAGGCATCCATCACAGTCTACAAGAAATCTTAAAGCCATTTGTAAAAAAAGAATAACATACGGGTGTATATTGTGAATAGTGTGCAGTGTTTACCGTGAACATTGTATATATCATGCATTGTGATTAGGCCTAGGCATGAGACGGGTATTCTGATATTTTGGAGTATTCGTGACCCGACCCGATCCTAACGGATATCGGAAAAAATACTCTTATCCGATTTTTGCGAATTGGGTACCCTATAAAATGGGTACCCTGTAAAAAACCATTGATCCTTCGGATAACTGATTATATTACCTTACCCGGATTATTACAATATAATTTATTATAGCAAAAAAATGAAGAAATCATCACAAAAAACAAAATTTTATTAAACCGGTATAAAACTGGGGTTAACTAGTACATCATCTGAATTAACAAAAATAAAGTTGAGGGAAGCTTTTGCCAAAACATCAATCTCGATATTGTTTAGCCTTTGAACATGCTCAAAGATGAATTTTAGATTTATAGAGAATCTAAGGAGATCTTGTAAGATCCCGTAAATTTGTATCCATGGTTTGGGTATTTGTATTTATCACTTGGATCAATTGTTTTGAATTTGAAGTTACTCGAAAGTGGTAGAGATCTTCGTTGGCCACATATATTAGAGCATAACACACCGCTAAAGCCTCTGCCATTAGGATTTTGTTATATACTTAGGAGAAAGTTGGCTGGTTGGAAAGTATAATTTAAAAACACTGGCAACATATAATTAAAAAATATGTAAAATTTCAAATATAAGTGGCATAAAATACGAGTATTTATAAGATGGGTAGCAAATCGAGTAAGGATCATATAAGAGTTGGGTAACGGGTATCCTTGTAGGACGAGTAATGAGACGGGTAGCTAAGAAAAATGATACTTGATACTAGGGTTGGGCATTCGGATATCCGATCGGGTTCGGGTCGGGTATTTCGGTTTTTCGGGTACTTCGGTAATGGGGTTTAAAACCCGATCGGGTATTTTATAAAATCGGGTCGGGTTCGGATAAAATGACTTCGGGTTTGGTTATAACCGATGTACAATCTATTTGAAAATATACATAAAATTTAAATTTGATCATAACTCAAATTGATCAAAATTTCAAAACAACAACTCAAATTTATATAGATATCAAAGAAACTCAATTCTATTAGTTTTTGTATGAATCATTCAAAAAATCCGAGAAAATATTAAAAACAAAATTGCAAAAATTCAAATTATGTTGATAAATTAGTTATTTTATCCGAATATAAATCATAATATTCGAATTAACTAAAAAATTATCTAAAATATATGAACATGTCTAACCTTACATCCAAATATCATTAGTTTAATCTATGTTAGTGGTAGTTCGGATACCCATTCGGTTATCGGTTCGGTCCGGGTTCGGATTCGGGTTTAGAAATATAGAACCCAATCGGATATTTTATAAATCCGGGTTGGGTTCGGATCGGGTAATTTGAATCGGGTTCGGTAATTTGATAGTACCGTTTACCCGACTCGGAAGTCAGGGTACCTTTTTTTAGACGGGTACGAGTCAGGTAACGGGTAACGGGTATTTGTGCCCAGACTTAATAGTGATAATGTGTACACCATGGATAGTGATGGATAGTGAAAAATGGTTTCGACCCCTAATAAACTTTTAATCTGAACATAGAATAGTTAATCCAAACATAAATAATATTTTGAATAAATAATATAATTTCAATGGTATTTTTGAAAAATTTAAACACGGTATTTTTGGAAAATAACATTTTACAAAATTTCTGTTCATAAATGACCATATCATTTTGCTTAGCTATTTTTTTAGTCTACTAAGCCAGTTTTTTTACTTATTAAATTAAATACTGTTTGTTGGCCGGGCAACCCTGTGTAGTGTATACAACCCACCAACCCACAAAACTTACTCGAAGCTAAAAGTCTACCTACATTGGAAGACCATTTTCTTCTCGTACCCACATTTTCATTACCCAAATTCATTTTGCTAATTCGGTTTAACTTAACAACCGAATTAAGCAAGTAGCATAATATTTATATTATATATCGTTGTAAATTACAAGGAAAAACAAATTAGTATTCAACACGTACAGTATCGAGAGGAATAAAATTAAAAGTTGAACTTTTAATTTGTTCTGACTTTAAGTTTCCAGGTTAAATTAAATTTGTTCTAAAGAGAGATGACGAATGAAATTTTCAGATGTTATGGCAGTTCTATGAAAAGATATCGGATTGATTGGACATACAAGACATGGGGAAGGGAAGCAAAATAAAAATGGTACTGCTGAAGCAAAAAAATGTGTTTCTCAAAAAGAAGTATAGAGGTCCAACATTTAGTCGAGAATGCAATCAAAGACAAAGAAGAATGGTTTGTTGTGCATTCTGAACCAACCCTTAATTAAGGTATCTTGCATGTTGAGTGTGGTGTTTGTTGTGCAGTACAACAAGTGCATTTACATTAGATCCAACTGATTTTTGCAATTTTTAATTAAATTTTATTGCAATTTTTAAAAACAGTTGGATTTTTTTTTTAGCAATATTTATTAGATTTTATGTTTTTTTTGGTAATTTTTGCACTTCATCTATTTTAAGATTTGGCTGGGCCTGCCTCTCAGTAATGGTGCGTAGAGACCCCATTCCGCATAACACATGAAATGTTAATGTGGATTTTGAGGGATAGTACTAGTTTAGTCATGTGGTGATATGATGACGGGGTATTTAAGAGTGACTTTAAGCTATCCATTCAAAGTTTACAAGCTCCCCATGAGTAGACGGGACTAAGGACTTGCTCGAGTGAAGCCTGATGCAACCGGTTGTTTCAGTAAGCGATCAAGTTTTCAAATTTGTAAAGCTTCAAATATTCTATAGGTGTATGAGATTTAAGGATCGATCCTAGGAGACTAAAGATTGCAACTCCAAAGATCCGAAAAACAAAGTAAACAATAGCAAATATATTTAGGTTTTTGGTTGTTTTGGATTATAAACTTACTAGATTAGGACCCGCGTTAATTTGCGGGTAACAAATTAAAAATTATTGATATCAATTTTCAAGTTTTAGTTAGTACCCCATTAAATTATCTGATTGTTTTGAAATACTATTTAAACACTGGTCTTAAATCTTTAAAGATCAATATATATCTTAATTATCATATCATACTTCATATCATGCAAAAAAAAAACAAATATAATCGTAATTAAATCATATTTTTCATAACAAATTAACAAATTATATTATCATCCATTGTATTAGAATCTCACTAAATTTTAAACACTTATGAATTCTCCTTCTCAAATATACATTATTATTATTATTTAAATTTCCATTTTATAAAATTTTAGATCGTAAAATTTTAATTTGAGATTTCTACATCTTATTATAGAAAGGAGAGTTTGTCAAAATTGTAACGAGATCATGACATATGTCTAATAACGATCGAGATGATGACACGTGTTAAATTTCAAAATAAATTTAAAATGGAAAACTAACAAAACAATTGTTAAATAACTAACCAAATTAAAAAAGAACAAAATTCTAAAAAAAAAGAAAATGGAAAACTAACAAATTAATGGTTAAGTAACTTACCAATTTGTAAAAATGTAAATTCCTAATAGTAAAATCTCATTATATAAAAGAGGATTTGTCAAAATTGTAACTCACGAGATCGTGACATATGTCTAATTTTAAAAATAAAATTAAAAATGGAAAACTAACAAAATAATTGTTAAGTAACTAACCAAATTATCAGAAACAATTAAGAAAATTAAAAATGAAAAACACACAAAATAATTATAAGTAACTAATCAAATTGTAAAGAAGTAAATTCCTAATAGTCAAGTTAGTTAGAAAACAATAAATTTTTTAGTAGTGTAAACTAATAAAAAAAAATGAGTTGAATTACTGTTATATTTGTTGTACGATCTACGTGATATGGATTAAAACATGAAATTAAGATAAAATTTTGACATCTAATAATTTAAAATCCAAGTATGATTCAAAATATTTTAATAATTCAACGGGTTATTAATTAAAATTTAAATTTGTTTGAATAATTTTTAATATGATTATCCACGTATGAACACGGGCCTTAATCTAGTCATTTATATTTTTGTTTCTAAAATTAAATAAGCTCTTTGTTATACCATTTGTCTATTTGTCTAATTGACAATTCTTTTTTCTCCTTTCACTTTTTTTACACTTTATATTCATTCTATTTTCTATATTAGAATTTTTTTCTTTTTCTAATTAGACTATTAGAAATTTTCCATTTTATTATTCTGTGTATTATTTGACAATGATTTTTTTATCTTTCCTTTTTAACTGGACACATGTTATAATTTCGTGAGTTATAATTTTTATTTGAATATGTCATAATCTCGTAAATTGTGATTTAGAACGCATCCATCTTTATATAATAAGATAAGATAGATATGAAAGTAAACTAAAGCTAATAAATATGATTTCAAGTAGATGGTGAAGCATTAGTTATTTAATTGACAAAGATAAACTAGTGAGTGACATCTAGACGCTAAAATAAAATGAATCTTAAGACGTTGGAATATTCATTCCTTAGGTTAGTTCATGCAATGGTAAAAACTCATTTCTCTAATCACATTCAACATATGCGGTTAAGCATTCCATTATAATGATTAGATCATTAATATATTTCCATATTTTTCATAAGAGTTCATAGAACTACGGTCAATGTGGAAGTCGGAATTCGCACAATTAGATTTGTAAGGGTTTCGAGAGGAAGCAGAGATTTCTGAGTTAAGTTACGAAGTAGAAAACGATGAGCAAAGAAAAATAGGGTTTGTAATTGCTTTGTATTGCTTTTGTGAATAAAGTTGCGGATCCTTTTTTCAAAGGATGTACATCGATATATATACTTGACTAGGTCGGTTTAAGGTTACAACGAGATAAAGGAAACTATCCTAATTCTTCGGGACTTTGCTTGACGTTATTTCCTTGTCGAGTTGATCTTCTCGAAGAATCCGGAAGTTTTCCTATTTCGCCGATGATCTCTTCTTCTGAAGGCGGTTACCTTTGTGGGCTTCTCCTGATAGGCTAGATTTGTTCTGGACTTGTCGGCCCGATGGATTTGCCACGCTTAGCGACTAACCTTCTCTTTAGAAAAAACTCTCCCCTGCGTAATGTAGTTGATCCCATTTAACCCAAAATCTGCAAGGCATTTTGGTTAGCAGATTTCGCCTAGGCAGTTAGCTGATTTCGCCTAGGCCGTTTGGTAGGTTTCGCCTAGGCAGTTTGGCTAGAGGATTTCGCCTAAGCTGTTTGGCTTACTCGGCCAAACTGGACCAGGCAGCATGGCTAAATTAGCTGAGTGGTTGGCCAAAACTGCCTGGGCGGTTCGGCCAAAACTGCCTGGGCAGTTCGGCCAAATCTGCCTGGGCAGTTCGGCCAAAAATGCCTGGACAAGCTCGGCCGGAACTGCCTGGGCGGTTCGGCCAAACCTGCCTGGACAGGCTCGGCCAAACCTGTCTGACCGGTTCGGCCAAACCTGTCTGGGCGGTTCGGCCAAACCTGCCTGGACAGGCTCGGCCAAACCTGTCTGACCGGTTCGGCCAAACCTGTCTGACCCGTTCGGCCAAACCTGTCTGGGCGGTTCGGCCAATTTCCCTGGTTTGGCCAAACTTTTCCCGGCTAGGCCAAATTTGGCAGCGACAGCGTATTTGGCTGTTTGGCTAATTCGTCTTCTCAACGACTCAACCATATCACAACGCTTTTGCTATTACCGACTGTTGTTCTCGGGGAAGGGATTTCCGACCCCAACAGTTAGCCCCCCAACCTGCTAATATGGTAATAGTAGCTGGGCGGTAAGTTGTTCAAGTAAAGAGAGCAATAGTCAAAAAAGTTTTACTAGAGTAAAAACTTCGAAGAGACCAATGTGATGTTTTGATCGGGTCCCAATTTGCCTGATGAAAATTTCCAGTGTTCCTGAAGAAAAAAGACACTGAGGTTCTTGAAATGTACTGGCTTTCACGTTTCCCGAGGTAAAATAGTTTTCCCCTTATAAAACCAACTTTTCTCCTCATTTTCACCTCATATCTCTCATCTCCGCTCTCTCTCTAGAAGGTATTTTCTCCTCTCTCTCTCTCTTAATGTTAGCTTGATTTTTTTTTTATCCTTGTTTTCGCCGAGCGGCCTTCTTGTTGGGAAAACCGCTTTTTTTTTGTCGACGCGTGCTTTGGCGAGACTGGGAAGCTTTTCGCCGAACCGGTCTGAACGATATTTGGCCGAAGCGAGTAGCCCAGAACCGATTTGGCCGAGGCGAAGCTTCCCGATGCAGTTCTCGCTTTCGCCGAAGGGAAATTGGCCGAACCGCTCTCGTTGAAGATCGGGCAGTTTTGCCGAGCCAAGGCGGAGAGATTTTGAAGGAGGATTTTGCCGAACCGGTTTCAAAAACCGGAATTTGGCCGAAGACCTTGGATCGGTTTTTGCCGAACCGGTTCAAAAACCGGAGTTTGGCCGAAGCGGATTTTTGGCCGATGAAAATTCCTCGAGAGACTTTGGCCGAACCGGTCCCTTGCGTTTTGGCCGAGGAGGTTTTCCTCGAGAGATTTTGGCCAAACCGGTCCCTTGCATTTTGGCCGAACCGGTAAAAAATTTTGCCGAGGAGGTTTTCCTCGAGAGATTTTGGCGGAACCAGTCCCTTGCGTTTTGGCCGAACCGGTCGAAAATTTTGGCCGAGGAGGTTTTCCCCGAGAGATTTTTGCCAGAACTGGTCCCTTGCATTTTGGCCGAACCGATCCGAATTTTTTGGCCGAGCGGGACATCGATCTTTGGCCGAACCGGTCAGAAACTTTTGGCCGAACCGGACGTTGACTTTTTTGGCCAAACCGCACATAAAACTTTTGGCCGAACCGGTTGAGGAGTCCCTTGGATGGATCCTTACCCCGTTTTGCCAGAGTTTGACGAGATTCATTTCGTAGTTAAGTCTGAAGGATACGAGTGGCCTGCGGAAGCAATCTTGACTCAAGAACAAGAGAAAGAATTCCTCCACGTCCTTTTTGCAGAGAAGAAAGCGCGCCGAGAGCGACAAAGAATGAAGTATAAGAAGCGAGGGAATCCCGATCCCCCAGGTTCCACCTTATGCTCAGCAGAATCGTTAGACAAACTCAGGACCGAGTTCGAAGTTCCCAATGAAGTTAAGTTTAGTGTCCCAAGGTCCTCTGATCGAGCCGATGATCCTCCCCCTGGTATTTTACTATGTATGAGAATTCAATCGAGGAATGCTTCCTCACTTTCCCTATCCCACCGGTGATCCTTGACTATTTCTGGAGACACAAGATAGCCCTCGCTCAAGCGACCCCTCGAGGTATTCGACACTTGGTAGGAATACTAGTTCGAGGCAGAGAATATCGCCAGGAAGTCACCGTCTACCACTACCTAAATCTATTGAAGATCGGTAGCAGGGGCATGGTTGGAAACGATATGATCGTCGCTATCGGAGCTCAGACTGGTTGTCTGGTTATAGACGACCATCCTACCAAAGACAGGCATTGGATCAACTACTTCTTCTATGTCAAGATTTCAGAAGCGTCTGTGGGTGACCAATGGCTTGAGAAAGTAGTTACCCGATGGAGATATCGTGGTAGCTAATCGTTTTCCGTCTTAGTCTAGGATTTTTCTCCTGCTTGGTGTTTTGTTTTTAGGAAACACTTGAATCCTAACCTTGATCTTTGTTTATGTTTCGTGCAGATTTGTCCGGGTTTCCATCCTGCCTAGACAGTTTGTTCACGGATTTTCTTTCCGCGGTTAGACTTGAGCGGCACCTCTGTTTTTGGGAAAGGACTTTCCATTTCAAAGAGTCAAACGAGCGATGGGATACTTGTCTTTTCGTGAGGAGATGGCAGCTCAGGAGCGTGCGCAGGCTGAGAATTTGGCAGCCGGCGTCGAAACGAACCCTGCTGGAGGGCAAGAAGGTGGAGTCCAAGACCAGCCGATCGTTAGCGGTGAGGTTTCCGAGGTTCCGCAGGAGAAACTGAAGAAGAGCAGGCGCTCAAAGAAACCTCAGAGGGTCCCTATTCCCGATGGAGTAATCCCTTCCTCCGACGCAGGGGCTTCCGCTTCGGGCACTACTCTTGAGCAAGACGAGGAGTCTGCTCGCGGAAAGAAAAAGAGGTCTCGTCGGAGTTCGAGCGTTGGCCGGGTTCCGAGCCCAGTTTGTGTGGTCCTCACCGATGGGATTTCGGAGTGTGTGGTGGATGACTCGAAGACGGCCGCGTGGTTTGCGAACATCCAATATCACGGTAGTGATAGACCTCTTCCCGCCGAGCTAGTCGCAGATCCTGACTTTGGGTTGATGTCTCGCCATGGATCCAGAGTATGCCCGTAACATTCTTTCTCCTTATTGTTTCAGGAAATATTTCTAAGTGTTTAAAGCCTTTCTCTTTGGTTCCTCAGCACTTTGCCGCTGCGAACAGGTTAGCCCGGAAGCTTTACGATCGTGGAGAGTTTTCCAGGAAATCGTGCTCAGATGCTCATACTCGATTAAGAATCGAAATGGAGCATAGGAAGAATGTGGAGTCCGAGTTGCAGGCCTATCAGCGGAGGTGTGTTGAAGCGGAAGAGCGTACCGTTGAGGAAAGTGCTAAGGCATCGATACTCCAGCGGCAATTAGCTGACGAGAAGACTGGCATAACTTCCAGGATCAAGCGTGCGACCAAGGCTGCGATGCACACACTTGCCACTAAGTTTAAAGGCAAGATAGACCGCGCCAAAGAAAAGATCAAGGCCCTTGGCGGGGTTCCAAAGAAGAAGCTAGTGCAGCTTACTCAAGTCGAGGCGAACATTGAATTTGCTAGAATCCTACGCGAGGCTCTAGACTCTTTCGACGCCGAGGCTGCCAGAGCTGAGGCTTGGCTGCCGAACGTCGCTGGCGGTGATGTGGAGTTTGATAATCTTTTTGCTGGATTAGACTCTGATTTGGTCATATCGCCTATTTCTTCTGACTCATCAGACACTGCTCGGGATAATGTGTCATTTGAGACTTTGGCCGCGGACATGAGTGTCCGGGCTTTCGATGGATCGATGACGGATGAGCTCGGAATGAATCATGACGATGACAAGTATGTCAACATTCACGACTAGTGCTTTGCAGGACGAGTCGCCTCGTGTTTCGTTGTTGTTTCCTTTGGTTTTCAGCTTTGCTTTTCTTTCCCTAAAAACTGCCCTTGTGGCAATGTCTTTGCTTCTGTTTTAGTTTTATGTGCGTCTCTCCTTGTTTCGTGTTTTGATGTAAGACGATCTATGTATGAGACTTTTATGACATGTTATCTTCTCGTTTATGATTCAGACCTTTATATCCCTGTTTCCCCGCGGAATGGTTCAGCTTGTAAACCTTTGGTCTAGTGATCTCCTGATGTTTAGCCTTAGAGACTAGCTTGGTCTCAATTTGGCGGAGGTGAGTATTGCTTAAAGGGACCATTTTCGCCGAGGAGGTGAGTACCCACTGCGATGATGCTCATCGGTTTTGACCAACGCTGTTGTTGGGTTTTCTAGAATGGCGGTGCTTTTCGAACACGTCTGTCCGGAAATGATCACGCCTTTTGACTTGACCAACGTGTTGTTGGGTTTTCTGAATGATTATTCGGTGTATAAACCTAAGTAATCATCGGCAGCTGCTTTTTACCAACAGTGCTGTTGGGTTTTTGAATGAACGTTCGTGGCCAAAAAGGCCAAGAACCGAACATCATAATCAGCCAGAGTCAAAAGCCCTGAAACTTATCTTTATAATTTATATAGCGCGCTTAGGATCTGAGGGTGGATGTCAATGTATTCAGGTTCACACATTGTTGATGTGGCCAGCAGCAACGACAGTGGATTGAACTTGCTCAAAAGAGGCTTTGAATATTCCGTAGAAGATGTAACAGTTGAAGCGAAGAGCACGATTAAAAATTGGGAGTATACGAGTATACATACCCCACTCCCCCCCCCCTTTGACGGAGGAGGGCAACTGAACTCGTCCGGAGACAAGCTGCCTACGTACCCTTTGCAGGGATCAAGTTGCCTCGTAGTTCGTTAAAGTACTTACTCCTCCCCTTTTTGACGGAGGAGGGCAACTGAACTCGTCCGGAGACAAGCTGCCTACGTACCATTTGCAGGGATCAAGTCGCTTCATAGTTCAAGGCAGGAGCCTTAGGAGAGGACTAATGATAGTACCTCTTCAAGTGCTTTGCGTTCGATGAATGGAGTATTGGCTTGCCGGCCATGGTGGCGAGCTCATAGACGTCGGGACGGACCACGGTGGTGACTCTGTAAGGTCCTTCCCAGTTAGCTCCAAGTTTTCCCGCGTTTCGCTCTGCTGTGTTTTGGAAAACTTCGCGTAAGAACAAGTCGCCTTCGCGGAAACGTCTAATTCGAACTTTAGAGTTGTAGTATCATGCTGCCGCGTTTTGATAGTTGGCTATTCTGATGAGTGCTTGACCACGCCTCTCATTAAGGAGGTCCAATTGGTCGAACAAGAGCGAATCGTTGAGATCTTCATGCTCTGGTAAGAGACGGCGTCGTGGTCCTGGAGAAGTGACCTCGGAGGGTATGACGCATTCGGTGCCATACACAAGTGCAAAAGGAGTTTCGCCTGTTGCACGTCGAGGAGTGGTGCGGTGGGACCATAAAACGCCATCTAGCTCGTCTTCCCAACGTCCTTTCTTCGCATATAAGCGTTTCTTAAGGCCATCGAGAATCGTTTTGTTGATTGCTTCTGCCTGACCGTTACCTTGGGGATGACGAGGAGTAGACTTTCAAAGTCGAATCTTCCACTTTGCACAGAAGGTCTCGAACCTGTTGGAGATGAACTGGGAACCGTTGTTAGTAACAATTTCGAATGGAAGTCTGTGACGGCATATGATATTTCTCCAGACGAAACTTTCAACTTGGGCATCCTTGATACTTGCGTAGGCCTCCGCTTCAACCCACTTCGAAAAATAGCCTGTTAGAACAAGTAGAAAATGCTTCTGTTTTGATGCGTGCAGGGGTCCAACGATGTTCATGGCCCATCTCATGAATGGGTAAGGAGAGGAGACTGAGGAAAGCATCTCCGTCGGTTGATGAATCTTCGGAGCATGTCATTGACACCTCTCGCATTTGGCTGAAAACTTTACGCAATCGTTTACAATAGTAGGCCAGAAATGGCCTTATCGTTTGATCTTGATTGCTAAGGCTTTTCCCCCTGAATAATTGCCGCAGGATCCGCTGTGTACTTCTTCCATAACTTGCCTGGCCTCTTGCCCTTCTACGCAGGTGAGTAGAGGGCCAGAGAATCCCCATCTGTAGATGTTCCCATCTAACAGGATGTATCGAGCAGCTTGCTTATGTACCTTGCGGGCTGCCCACTTGTTGCTAGGCAGCTCTCCACTAACGATGTAAGCACGAATTTGGTCCATCCAGGGCTTATCGCATCCGTACTCAGGTTCTCCATCAGTCTCCATCGGGACAGATGTGTCTTGGTCATAATCTTTCAGCGAGAGGTTGTCAGCGTCCGGGGCATTCTCGGCGTCAGTCATAGGCGTTGTCATTGGCAGATGCGTGGGCTCTGTTTCTTCTGCTGCTCTTGTCATCTCCATGTCTTTGGGACTCATCTCGAGTGATTCAGCAATGGCTTTTGTTTGTCTCGCGATCTGAGACCGTGTTGAAATAGCGAGCGTTGTACCTTGTTGGATGCTGGGAAATTCGATGAACTCCACGGGGATTACCCGCTCCAAAGCCGGATCTTTTGGTGGAGCTGAAGCGGAGGCAAGGTTTGCCAATGCGTCAGCGTCGACGTTTTCCCCTTGAGGAATTCGTGTTAGCGTAAACTCTTTGAATGTCGAGGCAAGGTCCTTGACTATCTTTACGTAGGCTTCCATCCGATCGTCTTTTGTTGCATACTCACCGCTGAATTGGCTAGTAACTAGCTGTGAATCACAGAAAGCGTGAACGTGCTCGATGTTGAGTCCTTGAGCGAGGCTCATTCCAGCGATGATGGCTTCATACTCTGCTTCGTTGTTGGAGGCTTAGAAGCCTAGACGAAAAGATTGTTCAAGGACCTGGCCTATTGGCGATACTAGGCGTTTTCCTACTCCAAACCCATTTTTGGATGACGAGCCGTCGACGTGTAGTTCCCAGATACCCAGTCGGACCTCCTTTAGTATTTGATCCTCATGGAGTTCGATGAGGAAGTCTGCCAATACATGTGACTTGTTGCACGTCCGTCCTTTGTATTCGATGTCGTACTCGCTGAGTTCTATTGCCCACTTGGCTAACCTGCCAGATTGACTTGGGCTATGCAAAACCGAGCGCAAAGGGAAGGTGCTGAGAACTACGATGGTGTGAGCTTGGAAGTAGGGCCTTAGCTTTCGTGATGCCATGACGACGGAAAGTGCAAGCTTCTCCAATTGAGGATATCTTGTTTCAGCATCAGTGAGAGTCTTGCTGACGTAGAAGATGGGTTTTTGCTCGCCTCGTTCCTCTCGTACTAACATAGCACTAACGGCTGTTTCAGAGACACCGATGTAGAGGAAAAAAGGTTCTCCAGTTACTGGTTTAGCGAGGATAGGCGGCGTTGCCAAATACTCTTTAAGCGGTCTGAAAGCGTCTTCACACTTGTCTGACCATTTAAACTGTTTGTTTCCTCGCAGCGTGTTGTAGAAAGGCAAGCATTTGTCAGTTGACCGTGAGATAAATTGGTTGAGTGCAGCCACTCGCCCAGTTAATCTCTGTACTTCACGTTTGTTTCTCGGAGATGCCATTTGGATTAGTGCGTCAATCTGCTTTGGATTTGCTTCGATGTCGTGATGAGTGACCAAGTATCCTAGGAATTCTCCAGAGGTAACTGCAAATCTGCACTTCGTCGGGTTTAGTTTCATGTTGTAAAGATTGAGCAAGTTGAAGCACGCTTCCAGGTGTGAGATGTGATCCTTTTCCTTAAGAGATTTCACGAGCATATCGTCTATATACACCTCCATTGTTTTGCCTAACTGGTCCTGAAACATCTTGTTGACGAGTCTTTGATATGTTGCTCCAACGTTTTTCAGGCCGAAAGGCATAACCTTGTAACAGTAGCATCCGCGGTCAGTTATGAAGGCGGTTTTTTCTCTATCTTCGGGATGCATTAGGATCTGGTTATATCCTGAGAAGGCGTCCATGAATGTCAACAGTTTGTTCCCTGCTGGTTCTTCCACTAAGCGATCGATGTGAGGCAGAGGAAAACTGTCTTTAGGGCACGCCTTGTTCAGATCCGTGAAATCCACGCAGACACGCCACTTACCGTTCTTCTTTTTTACCATGAATGGGTTAGCGAGCCAATCAGGGTATTTGACTTCGTTCGGGGCCGAGGTTCCTCCTTTTCTGTTTTATTGGTTTGAACGTCGGATCGACGTTGAAGTCTATCCCTGGCATGTCTTCTGCTGCCCAGGCGAAAGTGTTGATATATTTCTGGAGGAAAGCCACGAACTTCTTCTTAAGGTGTTCATCAAGTGTGGCCCCGATCTCTACATATCTTTTGGGGGTGTTGCTCGTCGATGCATATAGATATCACAGGTTTGCAGGTGGGTCGTTCTTTTTCTACGCGACCTTCTACAATCTGTAATTGCTATAAGATGTCAGTCAGATTCTTGACCTGCTCGGAGCTGGTCCTCGCTTTTTTTCGTGATTCTTGAGGTTCGGAGTCGTCCTTCTTTTTCTCGATGTTTCACATCTTATGCTCGGCCAGAAAACAGGTACGGGAATCTTTCTGATTTCCCCATATTGTTTTTATGCCAATGGGAGTTGGGAATTTGAGGCATAAGTGATATGTTGAAGGTAGAACTCTCATTAGGTTGAGCCAAGGAGTTCCCATGATTACGTTGTAGATCACTGGATGATCGGAGACAGTGAAGTCGACCATCTTCTTAACGTTGCCAGCTTGGACGGGAAGGCGAATCGTTCCCAACGTCATGGTTGTCTCGCCGGAGAAACCTGTTATGGGTTTAGGCTTTCCTTTGATCGTGGATAGATCGATCTTCATTCACTCGAGTGTTTTTTTGAAGATGACGTCAACAGAACTCCCTGTATCAATAAGGACACGAGCGACGTTGAAGTCGTAAACAGTCAGGTTGATTACCAGGGGGTCGTTGTGTGGTTGATCAAGGCCCATCTGTGTCTTTTTCGTCGAAGGTGATGGGATTGCTGGAAAGTCTTGGCTTCGAAGGTGCCGATATGTTCGCCCAGACATCAGCGCGGCGTTGGTAAGCTTCAATTGCAGTCTCGTTGTCAGCACAGTACTGTGAGCCTCCCATTATCATGTTGATTACTTCGTGCTGCTCTCCGTTTTCCATGCCGTCGTCGCGACGGTGGCGTCTTGGAGTATCCACTTTTTGTTCAGTGTCGACAGGAGCTTTCTCTTCTGGCTTGAAGTCCGACAAGTTGTTGTTGTTCTTCAAGGTGCCCTCTGTGAGCTTGGCTATGAGCTGTCGCCCTAACTCTCGGCACCTCGTGGTTGAGTGTCCACTAGATTTGTGGAAATCACAATACAGCTTCTCGTCATAGTCCTTCGACTCTCTGGTCCAGGTGTTGTTCCAGGTTCCACTGCCGCGACCAGGCCACGGTTTCCTCCGCGTCCGCTACCTGATGACTCTACTTGATAGTTGTGAACCCCTCCGGATCCTCCTTCGTATTCGACGTAGGTGGGATTGTATTTCTTAGGTGCATCGACTTTGGCTGGTTCGCTTGCTTGTTTGGTCTTTCCGCCCTTCCTGGCTTGGACTTCCTCTTCTGTTCGGGCGAAGTCGGCTGCGCGGTGGAGAGCGTCTTGGATTGTTATCGGCGTGTTGAGGCTCATCACTTGCCAGAATGGAGATGGGCACCGAAGTGCCCCTCGCAAGGCTTCCAGGGCTGACTTGTTGCTGATACCTTCAACCTTTGAAAGCGTGTTTTTGAACCTTGTCATGAATGATCGAAGACTCTCGGTCTCGCCTTGCTTGTTATTCCATAGTTCCGAGTCGTAGATCTTCCGTTCCATGAAGATGTTGTAATGTTGCACGAACAACTCGGAAAGCTAAAGAAAAATGTGAACTGAGTTCTTCTCCAGCTTGTAGAACCATTGTAGGGCAAGCCCCTTGAGACTTTCTACGAACAGCTTGCAGTAGACGATGTCTTTTTCCGTTTCCTTGAAGTTTGCTCTGCCCAAGGCAACTTCGAATTCCATCAGATGATCCGAAGGGTCAGTGGTTCCTTCGTAGATGGGTAACTTGATCCTTCCAGGATCGGAGATTTTCGTTTTCGCGATTCGTTCGTTGAAGGGTGTGTTCCTCGCTTTTTCTAATACCTGAGCGATGGCAGGAGCCTTTCCTGTTCCATGGTGTATCTGGGATTGGGTATGCTTTAGGTCTGAGGTTACCCGATCCATCTGAGCCTTAACTGCAGCGAGCTCTGAAGAGTAGGATCGTTTGAATGCTCTACGCTCTTGCTCCTTCTTGTATCGCTCTTCACTGGAGCAGTTGGTCTACTCCGATGTGTCTTTTAAAATCTCTGTCTTGGAAGAGCTTGACGCGTTTTGGGTGTCAGGGGCGCGCGGTTCTGGTCGGCCTCCTTCTACAACCTTCCGTGCGTGTACGCTTTGTGGGAGCTGGTTCTTCTTCGTCAGAGACGTCTACGACGCGTTCGGGAGACTTGTCCGTTTCTCGACGTGGCGGCGGTGGTGGTAGATCCTCTGGGTTTCCCCGAGGAGTGCGAGGCGCTGAGAAGTCGAGGCATTGAGGATCGACGCGCGCTCTGAGTCTCGTTGTGCTGGGTCTTTCGCGTTTTCTTCGTGAAAGAGCTTTCAGTTCCTTCGAGTTTTCTTCGATCATCTTGGCTTGCTTCTTCAACTCAGTGAGAAAGTCTTCTACCATCTTCTTCACGTCGGTTAGGTCACCATAAGCAGGATTTTTGGTAGCAGTAGCCTCGACCGAAGGTTCTCTTTCCCGGTTGTCTAACCCAGATCTCTTCCTAGAAACTGATAGAACTCATGAAGCCGGACCATCTAACCCTTGAGAATTCGGGACGAATTCTTTTAAGGGGGAGGGAATGTAAAGACCCTCTCTTAAGGGTAAACCACGCTCGAGGAAAGGCTCGATGCAAGGTGCGGATCAGTTCATTAGTCCCTTGGATTTTGGCCGAAACCTAGCCAAGCACCTCGATGACTAAGCTACTTGCTTGGTTACTCGGTGACTAAGCTGTGTGCTAGGGTACTTGGTGAGTAAGCTGCCTGCCTGGGTGCTTGGTGACTCACCAAGCAAACCCACGGGTGAAGCAAGCTCAAGTAGGAGGTGCCTACGAAACCCTTGGCCTAAGCAATGACAAGCAGCTGCAAGCTTGTCCATTGCCACATGTTGCGGCAGGAAGTTTCCTCGGTGGATCCGTTTCCGCCTAGTGTCCAGCTGCTTCACCAGCTTGGCCGATCCTATATATACAAGGCCTTGGACCTTGTTTTATCCATAGAAACTCGCAGCCTTATGCTGAACAAATCAGTCCGTAATCTTTAACCACCGCGAACCTTTGTCCGAACATTTCTAAACCACCGCGGATACTTTGCCCGAACCAAAATCTTGTCCGATCACCTTGATCAGTTCAGTTTATCCGAGCGATACTCTGTCCGATCAGTCCAAAATCTTTAGCCACTGCGAACCATTCTAGAGCAATTTCGGGAAAAACTTAGGACTCGTAGGATCAGTTTCGGTTTGATTCTAGACAATCACCGAAGACCCTTGAAACCATTCTGTTCCGATCTAGATCATCACTCCGAAAGATCATCTGTTTGATCGTAAGGCAGCCGAGAGTATGATTCATTGAGTGAATCGAATCGCATACTTTCACCAAGTAATCGGTGAGTTCTTTGGTTATGTTTGTTGTTTTACTGCAAACAATTGTGTGGGTTTCGTGTTTGCTTGCTTGATCATTTGAATTTATAATCGTAGAGGTTCAAGCACGAAATCTAGAATTTTGCTAAGTATTGTTGAATATTATTTGGTTGAGGTTCATGTTGCGTTGTTAGGTATTTTCCTAAGTGAAGAAAATACTTAATGTATACTAAGTATGAATCGTGTGTTGTTAAGTATTTTCCTAAGTGAAGAAAATACTTAATGAATGTTAGGTATGAATCGTATAAGTTTACTCGTAACCGAAGTGTTAGTAAAACTTATAAAAACTATTGAACGTGGTGAGATATTCCCTTTGGCCGTGTTTTGACCGATAAAGATTTTGGTTAAGTACACGAGGACACGGAGAGACGGGATTGCAGCCTTGGGCCGTGTCATGCATGACGATGCATATTCCAGATGTGGTTTCCTTATGTTTAAGGCCACAGGAATGATTAAGGATTCTAGGTCTTTAGCCTTTGTGGTTATGGACCGAGGGATGCCTTTGGTTACATGTGATGGGAATAGTCTACACGTAGGCCTTATGAACTAAAAACGTTAATAACCGTTCGTTGATTGTTTTGCTTGCTTGTGTGTTGATTGTTATTTTGGGTTTGGATGGGAAATGAAATTGTTTAGGGAAACCCTAGACTCACTGAGCAATTAGTGCTCACGACTCAACTTGTTTTGCAGGTAACCTTTAGCGGGTAGACCTTTGGGGAGCACACGAAGGAACGTTAGGATAATCAGTGGTAGATTGTTTCGCCTTTTGGTAAATGATTAGTATTTATTATGTACATGATCATTTTGGAGTATTAGACTCGTAACGTTTATAATTTGTAAACCGTTGGAAATCTTATGTAAAAGATATATAAAAGTAAGTTTTTAAAATATCTCGGGTTTCATAAGATATTAGTCCTTGTCCGGACGAACAAACCATCGGGTATGTCTCGGGTTGGCAAGCCTTGAGGTGTATCCGACGGGGGTGAACACTTGGGAGTCTAGTCTAGGGATTTTGGATGTGTTCCGAGAACCTCTGATCGGATGCCCGAGCGTTCATCAGTGGCACTCCGGTTTAGGTTATGAACGGGGGCGTTACAAAAAAAGTGGTATCAGAGCATTGTTTTTACGATGCTTGAATGGGACTTGGTTTTCAAACGTTTTATCGAGTCAAAATGTACCTAAAAGGCAATTAGGATAAACTGATTACGTTCCTGTGCTATTGGGTTATATAAGATGGGATTAGACTTACCGTGTTATTTGTGGCAGATGGGTACTCCACCGCACCGTCGTATTCCTGTGTATAGAGATTGGCATGTGATGCCACATAACGAGGACAATCCGAGACGACACAGTGGATCTCCTATGGTTGGATATATTTCGGATTCAGAGCCGTCAGAGGATGTGTCAGAGTATATGCCGCGGATTCGGTACCGCGACTATACCGATGAAAACTCCCCACATTCTATGGCGGAGTTAGGACTCCGTGATATTAGTGATCCTGGACTCGAGGGATCACATGTTGGAGGATGGATATCCCCCTCACATGGTGGATGGTTATCCACCGAGTCATCAGAGTCCTGGCCCATTCCTCATCGGGAAGACACAAGCTTTGAAGGGCCCAGTAGATCGGGTTATAGAGGATCACCATTAGAGAATCCTGGCGGATCGGTTACCTCCCGTCGTAGGTATCCAAGACATGATGAACCGGTTGAACCGAGAAGTCATGGACGGAATCGTCCTAACCGTCCTAATCCTGAGGGAGCTGGACCAAGTAGGACGAGGCCCACTGGACCGAGACGTGAAGGGAGAGGTACCGAGGATCAACTAATGAGTGTGATCCATGATTTAGCGGAACGTCTAGGAGATTGTCGACGAAATCCTCGTGGACATCAACAGGATCCTCCACCATCACCACCAGATTTTCTAAAAATGGTGATGATGATGAAGAACCTAGGAACCAGAAGGTTCTTTGGTAATACGGATCCATTTGATGCGGACTCATGGATGCAGCATATCGAGGGAAACTTTGCTGCAATCCGATGTCCAGAAGATTTTAAATCCGACGTAGCCGCACACTATTTGATGGCAGATGCGAACAACTGGTGGAGTAGTGTGAAATATCACTACATGAGTGTGGAACTCTCATGGGATACTTTCCGACGGGAATTTGAGAGGAAGTATTTCCCACCAGAAGCTAAGGATAGACTAGAGAGGAAGTTCCTGGAGTTGAACCAGGGACAGTCTTCGGTGCGTCAGTATGAAGCTGAGTTTAGTCGGCTTCGACGTTACGCACATTTTGGTGTACATAGTGAAGCAGCGGTTATTAGAAAGTTTTTGCATGGGTTGAGACCGGATATAATGAACCGGCTGTTGGCAGTAGAGTATCAAAGCTTGTTGCAGCTTGTGGAGCGGGCAGTGAATGTGGAAGAAGGCATTGAGATTGAACGAGCCTTCTACGACAAACCGCCAACACCGCAAGTACCGCAACAACAAGCACATAGGCCAGGGCCAAGTAACCAAGTGGCACGACCTGGAAATGTAGGCCTAGGGCAAGGTCAAGGCTTTGGAGCCTTTGGTCGGGGTCGTGGTAGGGGACCCGCTGGTAGAGGGACACCAGCGATAGAAACCCTACCCGAATGCTATAAGTGTGGCCGACGTGGCCATTACTCAAGAGCATGCCCCAACGAGGGAAAACCACGACCTGTGCCAGCCAATGTTGTGTGTTTTATCTGTAACCAACCCGGGCACTACTCAACCTCCTGCCCAGTTAGGACCAACCGACCAGCGGCTGCCCATGCATTAGAGGTTCAGCCAGCAATCGAGGCACCATCCAAGCGTCAAGCTATCGCAGGACGCGTGTATTCCTTAGATAAACCTGAACCATCTCGACCTTCTAAAGGTCCGATTTCAGGTAAATAAGGGTTTTAACTCGAATCTTTTGTATTGTTAATAGTGTGGTATAGTGTAAAACTTTGTTTAATATATATATGAAAGTTTTTGAACAAGAGTTTATTGCACTTATATCTAGGAACAATACAAGTTTGTGGTGTTCCCACACACGTATTGTTTGACACGGGAGCGACGCATAGTTTTGCATCACCCGAGGTCACCACTCGTTTTAAGGGGATCTTTACGATAGTAAAGGTTCACGTTCCTATCCTTACACTCGGTGATCAGATCCTTATAGCAACGAGTTGCTATATAGGAATTCTGATTATCATTGAAAACCACACATTCCTAACCAATCTCCTAGTCACACCCTTAGACCATTCTGAGATCATTTTATGAATGGACTGGTTATCCGCGTACATGGCGCATCTAGATTGTGGTCGAGGAAGAGTAATCTTTGAGATAGTCGGAAAACCTTCCTTAACCTATCATGGAGTTCAAACCAACCCCACCGTATCCTTCGTAACGGCCTTAAGAGCAGAAAAGGACCTTGATGAAGGTGAGGTTTACCTTGTCACCCTTAGTATCAAGGGTGATAGTGCATCGGAGGAACCTAAGCTAGAGGAGATTCCGGTAGTCCAAGGATACGATGATGTGTTTAAACCTCTGGAAGGGTTACCACCATCTCGTAATGATCCTTTCTCAATTTCTTTGGAACCGGGAACAGCTCCAATAGCTAAGGCACCTTACCGGATGGCTCCAGCAGAACTAGCTGAATTAAAGAAATAATTAGAGGATCTAATGGAAAAAGGATTCATTAGACCCAGTTCATCGCCTTGGGGAGCACCGGTATTATTTGTTAAGAAGAAGGATGGTAGCATGAGGTTGTGTATAGATTATCGAGGAATCAACAACGTTACCATCAAGGATAAGTACCCACTACCGAGGATAGATGAATTGCTAGATCAACTACAAGGAGTTAGTTGGTTTTCGAAGATTGATTTAGCATCAGGCTATCATCAAATTCGAATCTCTGAGAAGGATGTCGTAAAGACCGCATTTAGGACACGATATGGCCATTATGAATTTGTGGTCATGCCGTTTGGCCTAACTAATGCTCCAGCAGCATTTATGCGGTTGATGAATGAAGTCTTTCGTGATTATCTAGATGAATTTGTTATCATATTCATTGATGACATACTTATCTACTCTAAGAGCGCTGAGGAGCATGAAATACACTTGAGAAAAGTGTTAGAGCGTTTAAGGAGTCAAAAGCTCTTTGCTAAGTTTAGCAAGTGTAGTTTTTAGAAACGGAAGATAGGATTCTTAGGACATCGGGTATCGGAACAAGGAGTTTCGGTTGACCCAGAAAAGATCGTGGCTATACAAGATTGGCCACAACCGATAAACGCTACCGAGGTCCGCAGTTTCTTAGGACTCGCGGGATATTACAGAAAATTTGTAAAAGGATTTTCTAGCATATCCAAGCCGATGACTCGTCTGACCGGAAAGGGCGTAGTCTTTGTGTGGACCGAAGAAGCGGAGAAGGCATTTAATCTGTTAAAGAAGGCTTTGACCACCGCACCGGTCTTAGCCTTACCTGAGCCAAACCAGCCGTATACAGTTTATGCGGATGCATGTGGAACAGGATTAGGATGTGTTTTGTTGCAAGGCAAGAAGGTCATTGCCTATGCATCACGGCAGTTGAGGAAACACGAGGAGAATTACCGCGTGCACGATTTGGAATTGGCTGCAGTTGTACATGCCCTTAAGATTTGGCGATCTTATCTCTACGGGGAGACGGTAGAAATGATGACGGATCATCAAAGCTTAAAATATCGATACACCCAACCTGATCTTAATGCAAGACAGAGAAGGTGGATGGAATTTATAGCGGATTATGATTTGAAATTTGCTTACCATCCGGGAAAGGCAAATGTGGTTGCAGATGCCTTGAGCCGTCGTAGGGTAAAGATTGATGTTGAGAAGGACTTGATGAGCCTAACCGCAGAACTCAAAATGGTTAGCTTATCGACCTTAGAGGGAGAGAGTAGTGAACCGTTAGGTTTACAGGCGGTAAACCAAGCGAGTTTACTACAGCGTATTCGACAAGAGCAAAGAGAGGATGAGAACCTGAAGAAGATTATCGAGCAGTTGGATAATCGTGAAGAGCCAAACGCAAGCGGTTACCATTTGGCCGCAGATGGTACCCTGCTTCAGAACAAAAGGATAACCGTGCCTAAAGGACAAGGCTTACGGGATGAGATCTTGAAAACAGCTCATCATTCCTTTCTTAGTATTCATCCGGGGAGTATTAAGATGTACCGAGATATTCACCAGTACTATCATTGGCCGGGGATGAAGCGGTCTGTTGCAAAGTGGGTAGCGCAGTGCCAAACTTGTCAACAAATAAAGATAGAGCATCAGGTGCCAGCGGGATTGCTACAGAGCTTACCAATCCCAGAATGAAAATGGGATGCGATAGCTATGGACTTTGTTACAGGATTACCGGTAACCCCAGGATGGGGAAACGATTCGATTTGGGTAATCGTGGATCGTTTAACCAAGAGTGCTCACTTTTTGCCAATGAGAATTGACGATAATATAGAAACATTGGCTAAGCAATACTTGAATGAGATCGTGAAGCTTCATGGGGTTCCAGCCAACATAGTGTCCGACCGTGATTCCAGATTTGCGGCTAAACTTTGGCGAGGTTTACAAAAAGCACTTGGAACCGATCTGTTTATGAGTACAGCATTTCATCCTGAGACGGATGGTCAGACAGAGCGAACCATCAGGACTCTCGAGGATTTACTTCGGATGTGTATGTTAGATTAGAAAAAGACTTGGGATGTCCACTTACCATTAGTGGAATTTGCATACAATAATAGCTACCATGCTAGTATTGGTATGTCGCCGTATGAAGCCTTATACGGACGCCCTTGTCGATCACCTATGTGTTGGACCGAACTAGGAGAAGGAAGAGAAATTGGGCCAGCCATAGTAAAGGAAACCACAGAGAAAATTAGTCTTATTCGGGCTAATATGAAGAAAGCCCAAGATCGACAAAAGACATATACTGACCAACATAGAAGACATGTTGTTTATGAGGTTGATGATTGGGTATGGTTAAAAGCGGCTGCTGAGAAAGGGAAGGATAGATTTGCTAAGCCTGGTAAGTTAAACCCGCAAAATATGGGTCCTTATCGCATTAAGAGGAGAGTAGGAGAGGTAGCCTATGAGTTAGACCTTCCAGCTGATAAGGGATTACATAATGTATTCCACGTATCTATGCTGCGAAAGTATGTCCGTGGACCGGATGTACCACAGCCAGAAAGGCTACCCGATCCCAGAACCGAACCCAGACCTCCTTCACCTGAACCCTTAAGGATCGGTGAGAGGCGATCTAGATTTTTGAAGGGACGAGAAATCTTTCAGATTAAGGTTATTAGAAGAAAACAACATAGAGATGTTGTTTCTTGGGAAGATGAAGCAAGACTTCGGAAGTCTAACCCAGATCTCTTCCTAGAAACTGATAGAACTCATGAAGCCGGACCATCTAACCCTTGAGAATTCGGGACGAATTATTTTAAGGGGGAGGGAATGTAAAGACCCTCTCTTAAGGGTAAACCACGCTCGAGGAAAGGCTCGATGCAAGGTGCGGATCAGTTCATTAGTCCCTTGGATTTTGGCCGAAACCTAGCCAAGCACCTCGATGACTAAGCTACTTGCTTGGTTACTCGGTGACTAAGCTGTGTGCTAGGGTACTTGGTGAGTAAGCTGCCTGCCTGGGTGCTTGGTGACTCACCAAGCAAACCCACGGGTGAAGCAAGCTCAAGTAGGAGGTGCCTACGAAACCCTTGGCCGAAGCAATGACAAGCAGCTGCAAGCTTGTCCATTGCCACATGTTGCGGCAGGAAGTTTCCTCGGTGGATCCGTTTCCGCCTAGTGTCCAGCTGCTTCACCAGCTTGGCCGATCCTATATATACAAGGCATTGGACCTTGTTTTATCCATAGAAACTCGCAGCCTTATGCTGAACAAATCAGTCCGTAATCTTTAACCACCGCGAACCTTTGTCCGAACATTTCTAAACCACCGCGGATACTTTGCCCGAACCAAAATCTTGTCCGATCACCTTGATCAGTTCAGTTTATCCGAGCGATACTCTGTCCGATCAGTCCAAAATCTTTAGCCACCGCGAACCGTTCGAGAGCAATTTCAGGAAAAACTTAGGACTCGTAGGATCAGTTTCGGTTTGATTCCAGACAATCACCGAAGACCCTTGAAACCATTCTGTTCCGATCTAGATCATCACTCCGAAAGATCATCAGTTTGATCGTAAGGCAGCCGAGAGTATGATTCATTGAGTGAATCGAATCGCATACTTTCACCAAGTAATCGGTGAGTTCTTTGGTTATGTTTGTTTTTTTACTGCAAACAATTGTGTGGGTTTCGTGTTTGCTTGCTTGATCATTTGAATTTATAATCGTAGAGGTTCAAGCACGAAATCTAGAATTTTGCTAAGTATTGTTGAATATTATTTGGTTGAGGTTCATGTTGCGTTGTTAGGTATTTTCCTAAGTGAAGAAAATACTTAATGTATGCTAAGTATGAATCGTGTGTTGTTAAGTATTTTCCTAAGTGAAGAAAATACTTAATGAATGCTAAGTATGAATAGTGCGTTGTTAAGTATTTTCCTAAGTGAAGAAAATACTTAATGAATGCTAGGTATGAATCGTATAAGTTTACTCGTAACCGAAGTGTTAGTAAAACTTATAAAAACTATTGAACGTGGTGAGATATTCCCTTTGGCCGTGTTTTGACCGATAAAGATTTCGGTTAAGTACACGAGGACACGGAGAGACGGGATTGCAGCCTTGGGCCGTGTCATGCATGACGATGCATATTCCAGATGTGGTTTCCTTATGTTTAAGGCCACAGGAATGATTAAGGATTCTAGGTCTTTAGCCTTTGTGGTTATGGACCGAGGGATGCCTTTGGTTACATGTGATGGGAATAGTCTACACGTAGGCCTTATGAACTAAAAACGTTAATAACCGTTCGTTGATTGTTTTGCTTGCTTGTGTGTTGATTGTTATTTTGGGTTTGGATGGGAAATGAAATTGTTTAGGGAAACCCTAGACTCACTGAGCAATTAGTGCTCACGACTCAACTTGTTTTGCAGGTAACCTTTAGCGGGTAGACCTTTGGGGAGCACACGAAGGAACGTTAGGATAATCAGTGGTAGATTGTTTCGCCTTTTGGTAAATGATTAGTATTTATTATGTACATGATCATTTTGGAGTATTAGACTCGTAACGTTTATACTTTGTAAACCGTTGGAAATCTTATGTAAAAGATATATAAAAGTAAGTTTTTAAAATATCTCGGGTTTCATAAGATATTAGTCCTTGTCCGGACGAACAAGCCATCGGGTATGTCTCGGGTTGGCAAGCCTTGAGGTGTATCCGACGGGGGTGAACACTTGGGAGTCTAGTCTAGGGATTTTGGATGTGTTCCGGGAACCTCTGATCGGATGCCCGAGCGTTCATCAGTGGCGCTCCGGTTTAGGTTATGAACGGGGGCGTTACAGAACCTGTCTGACCGGTTAGGCCAAACCTGTCTGACCGGTTCGGCCAAACCTGTCTGGGCGGTTTGGCCAATTTCCCTGGTTTGACCAAACTTTTCCCGGCTAGGCCAAATTTGGCCTAACTCTCAAATTTGGCAGCGACAGCGTATTTGGCTGTTTGGCTAATTCGTCTGCTCAAAGACTCAACCATATCACAGCGCTTTTGCTATTACCGACTGTTGTTCTCGGGGAAGGGATTTCCGACCCCAACAGTCAACTAGCTATGTGATCCAATTGTATAAAAAAGTTTGGTTCAAGCATTTTCCCAAACATCTTCCGAGTGTGAAATAGCCTAAAATATAAACTATGGTCGGCTATTCCAACTCTAGCATTAAGAGCACCTTAAGTAATGTGATAGTGAATATAAAAACTCAAATATCAAGAATTTTAAACACCAATCATCATAGTTTACCATAACTCATACTCCAACAAAAGATACAAACATGGATCTATGGAAAAAGATAGTTGTGTAGTGATGATTAGCAAGTAACTAGTGATGCTAGGAAAAGCAACCAAGTTCAATTCACATACATGGATCCCATGAAGTAGATTAGTTCACTTCTATGAGATTAATCCATTTACTAATGATCAATTTAAGCTAATTTCTCAATTGCAATTGAAATAATTAATGATCCTTAATGGATATGTCCAATAACTATAAAAAAACACATTAATCATCAAGTGTCAATTTGCGAAGATGTGGAAAGCATGTTTGAGTTGGTCAAGACATTTGTGCAAACACTTTCCAGACACAAAAAGTTTATCAAAGATTTAATTAGCTAGTCAATCCTAGCTTTGGGTTCACTCTAAACATAGGAAATCATATGACATCACTAATCAATCATCAACCCAAAAAAAGCTAACCTAACCCACAAGAATACTAGTTCCTAAATTAACTTTAAGAAGAATAAAGAGAAAAACATAAACATAATGGAAATAGATAAATAAAAGATAGAGTTGAATAATCCTTCTCTAAAATGGCATGTTTGAGAGTATGAGACCGGAGACGAACACCGATACTAAGAACAAATGATTTCAAAACAAAACTCTTCTTATATTAAAACTAATAATACAAGGACGTAGCACTGCTACAATCAACAATGTTGCAAAAGAGATCTTCAAACGACCCGACCCGTTTTTTTTATCTTTTAACATTAAACCCTTGGTCTCGGACTAGCATTCCCATAAATGCTATCTTCAACAACCAAGCAAACGACACAAGAAACAGCGGATAACAACATAATCAATAAAACCAAGCATTTCACTAAACCAGGTAATTCAATTCGACAATAACCAATGGCAGTTATAAACAACAAATTCAAAAAATCCCAGAACTACACCAACAACCTATGGCAGTTCTATACATCAAATAACATAAACCACAACCGAGATCCCAAATCATCCTCCTCTTCGTAGCCGTGATTCCACAATCACACTTTGCCTTTACCTGCATCACATAGGAAAAAGAGATGCGTGAGTATTATCATCAAAACCCAGTGAGATGGTCATCTACGACTGCGCACTCATGCACGATGGACCGCTCATGCAAACATACATATCACACAGCACACAAATGGCTCAACACAGCCCAATCAGATATGTGTCGATCGACACTACCACTAGGTGTCGATCGTCACACTCTGAACTGGTTGTCGTTCGACACACCTCATGTGTGTCGTTCGACAGACCTCATACTGGGGTGTCATTCGACAGACCTCATACTGGGGTGTCGTTCGACACACCTCATGTGTGTCGTTCGACAAGCCCCTGGCAGAATCATGGGAACCGATCATAATCCTCTCTGATCGATTCCTCCTCTGCTTCAGTACGAAAAACCTTCACAGACATCAACAACCCTTCATTGTCACAATCAACCACCACAAGATCAATCAATGCACACAAACCTATCACCACGAATCCCTAACGATCCATCGACCCATAAGCCATGGTCACGCACTAACCTTAGCAAACACGGTAAAAACTGAGTCAAGAAAATAGCGGTTGAAAATAGCGTTTCGGGCGGCAGCGGTTGAAACGCTATTCCTGACAGCTAAAACAACGTTTTGGCGACTGGCGTCTGCAAAAATCGCGTTTCCAAAATGGATTTAGATCGGATCGGAACACGAAGACCTGATCTGGAATCCTTATTACCCCACCTTTCCAGAGACACCAAAATCACGATCAGAGTCTCTTTGAGTCGACGGGAAAACGTCTACAAAAATAGCTACTCGAAACTCGAAATCAGGATCTGAAAAATGTCGTGGAAACTTTGAAGCGAGATCTATCCGGAGGTATAAAGATCGTCGTCTGGGTGTTTACGGTTCGATCAAAAAATGCCCCGCAATATCCCTACTCACACCAGCTATTCTCTTCTTCTCCTTTCTCTAGTTTCAACAAAACTCAGGCTAAAACTCTTAAAATTCACTAGTTTTCTCTTCAATTTGCGGCTTAGAAGTTTTGGGGCTTCGAAACGCATATATATATATATGGCATACTAGGGTTGAGAGATGCAGATTCTAGTTGCCATATCTCATCCCATGATTTTCTAAACAACAAACTCGGTTTATTTCTTGTTTTGCAGTTTAGTCCTTCAATTATTGGATATTTACATATACGACTGAAAACTTTTGAAACAATCAGAAAACCCCATGAAAGTATACTGAACTTTCAAATTGATCAATTTAACCCAAAATCAGTATCTATACTATTCACATTTTGGTTCACGGGCATTACAGATCTAACCTATCTCTCACTCAAATGGGAATTAAAATCTCAACCTAGTCTACCCAATAACTCACGACATCTTCATACCTAAAGATTTGTGTTACAACAACGTATTGATATATCATGGTTTTTACCATCTTTTGGCCATGATTTAACCCAGTTTTATTGAGTCTTTATAGTATTTTTCTAGTGTTTTAGAGTCTTGGCAGGTTCGTGGATGAATGGAGCTTAATTGGTGATTATGGAGCATTTTGGAGCATCAAGGAAAGAGCAGTCGAAGTCGCAAGCTTGATGCAGAAAGTGCAGAGTTTTACCTTCTCTGTCGATCGACGGAGTCACTTGTGCGTCGATCGACGGAGGCACCTGTTTCGCGAAAGAAGAGGATTTTCCAATTCTGAAGATTTTCTTTTTACCCCAGAAGTTCCAGAAGTTAACAAATAAAGCCCAGCCCGAATCCTAGCCTATAAATACTCAGTTTTCTTTTAGTTTTCATTGAGTTTTCTTTTATCAAAGAACTAGGGTTTTTAGAGAGATTTTGAGAGTTAGGGAGACAAGTTTTCAGACAATTCAGATTTCTTCGAACCCTTCTGTAATTCTTTCTTACTCTATTTTTATACAGTATTATTCAGTTATTATGATTTGCTTTGCATCCATGTCTGAGTAATCTACTTGTTAGGTTTAGGGTTTTTCAAAGGAATTAAGATGGATTGTTAGAATTGAATTCATGTTAGGATTATCTATTGGTTCTTCATCTAGATTGTTATAACCCTGATTTAGGATTGATCACTCTTAATTGGCTATCTTAGGTTGATTAATTAGAAGCGGAAGCATCAATTGATATCCTGAACATGGTTTTAGATGAGTAAAATCACCTATTCTCAAAGGAATTTGGTTTAGGGATTTTGTGAACAATTGAAACCTGAACTTTAATGCTTGCATAAATTGATTGATTTTACAAAGGAATTTGGATTTCTAGGGTTTATGCATAGATAATTAATTCAACGGAAGTCGTTTAATTTTACATTAGAGTTTCAAGTTCGAGAACGAATCTTCATTAAAATCCTGACAGTTTATTAATTCTACAATTTATCTTTACCTGAGAATTTCCCGAAAACCTAGCTTTTGTTTAATTGAATTCTTAAAAAACCAACAATCTTGCTTTGCTTTGAATTATTTCTTGCTTTTACATTACTTTATTGCTTAGCTCAATTCGAAGTCATATATCCTATTGTTTGATTTGACTCCCAGTGATTCGACCCCTACTACAATTGACCTCTTAATTTGAGAGAGTAGCTCAGGGTAAATTTGAGCATATCAAATTTTGGCGCCGTTGCCGGGGAGTCAAAATCTTCCATAGGATTTTGATTCTAGAATTCTGACTAAGTTTTCTTTTTATTTTTGATTTCTTTTCTTTTATTTTTGGTGTTTCAGGTTTATGCCTTCTAGCAGAACCAGAAGGAAAAAGGATAAAGAGTTAGCAGATTTTGTTCCAGAGTTGGGAATTTTAGAAAGGGAAAACAGACGACAAGCAAAGTTAGCTAAGATGGTTAATCGAGCTGTAGTGGTTTTTCGGAATGCTGAAGGGGAGAATGTTGATCGAGATGGTAATCGATACAACAATCAGGGAGACCCCATTGATGAAGCTGGCAACATCATCGCGGTTGAAGATCCGGTTGCAATTGCACATGCTGAGTTCGATCGTCAACGAGCTGAATGGGAGCGCTAGTGCGCTGAGCTTGAGCGTCTTGCTCAGGCGAATCGTGGACCTCAGGAGGTAGTGGTTAACCAACGCACTTTGGGAGACTACTACCGTCCTGAAGAACATTACGCCAACAGGGCAGCGATTCGACCTCCACGATTCGAGCGAAGAGATTTCGAATTGAAGCCTGCGTACTTCTCTTTAGTGGCTCAACATCAGTTCCATGGGCACCCATCAGAGCACCCCATGGATCATCTTGAGATGTTTGAGGATCTTGCATCTAGCATTAAGGCTAACAACGTGTCTGAGGATTACATTATGTGCAAGCTGTTTCCATTTTCTCTTGCTGGAGAGGCAGCCTCTTGGCTGAAGCAGTTGGAGCCAGGCTCACTGACCACTTGGAGAGATACCAAGAGTGCTTTCCTTAGTCACTTCTATGATGAGTCACGTTCAGAGGATCTACGAGCTAAGATCTCTACGTTCGTTCAGAATCTGCCAGAATCTTTCAAGGCTGTATGGGAAAGATTCAAGGGATATCAGAGAGACTGTCCTCATCACGGTTTACAGATGTTCAGCTGCTGGGTATTTTCTACAGAGGAATGGATTGGAGACATCAGATGACTTTAGATGCTTCAAGTAATGGGAATTTCAAAACCAGGTTTCCCGCTGATTGTCTGGAGCTCATCAAGAACGTGTCTACTAGCAATAGTACAAAGAAGATAGATGAGGAAAGGAAAAGGGAAGCTGGTAAATCAGGTGGAGCCGAGATAGCTGAGGTTAAGGCAAAGATAGATTCTGTGCATAACCTTCTGGTGAACAAGAAATCAGTTCATTTTGCACAGGAAGTTGACACTTTCTATCAAGATGAAGATGGAGAGCAGGAAGATGTTAACTACATCAACCAGAATGGCTACCAGAATCAGCGTTATGGGAATCAGTCGGAGAACAAAGGATATAACAATTACAATCAAGAGGAGCTCGTTCTCTGGGACTCCAAGTTCTCCAAGCTATGCTCAGAAATCAAACTTTCAGAAACCTTTTGGTAGCAGCAGCAATCAAAGGACTTATGGATCTTCGTCATACCAGCCACCTCCCTCTAAATCTTCTGAAAGTGACGTAAAGGGGATGTTCGAACAACTGCTTGAGGGGCAACAAAGCCTGACAGTAAATCTCAATGGGAAGATTGACGGGCTTTACACTGATCTCAATGGGAAGATTGGCAGTCTCTGCACTGATCTCAATGGGAAGATAGATGCTCTCAATATTCACATGAAGAAATTGGATACTCAGGTAGCTCAAACTGCAGAGAATGTTAAAAGACAAGAGGGTTTTCTTCCAGTTAGAACTGATACAAACCCAAGAAACCATGGTGTTGCTGCGATTACAACTAGAAGTGGGAAGGTTGTGGAGCCAAATTTGCGGAGAAACCCTTTGAATCAGCTGATTCCCGAGCTAGAAGATGAAGAAGATGCAGAAATTTTCGCACCAGACCCTCCGTCGATCGACGCTCAGGAGGAGCAACGATCGACGGGTGAGAAAATTCCCGAATCTATCCCGACGCTACCTCGATGAGACATCGATGAAGGATCGACGAAAATTGTTAACGTCGATCGACGCACAGACTCTTCCTTCGATCGACGGGATACGCAGGAAACTGAAACGCTGCAGATTCCTACTGATGTTGTTGAGAGGGTTTATCAATCTAAGATCCCTTACCCCAGGAACTAAAAGAGATCTAAACAGGAGCTAGAAGAGCTTAGATGTAAGGCTATCATGGATAAGCTACGCATTGAGATTCCATTCTTAGATGCAATGAAGCTCTCTCTTGTAATTTGAAGGTATGTGAAGAGGATGGTTACTAAGAGTTTATGTGTTGAGGAAGGAGTTGCTATGATCTCTGAACAGGTTAGTGCGATAATTCTGAACAAGATTCCAGAGAAACTCACGGATCCAGGAAGTTTTGTGTTGGATTGTCTGATCTTCACGGACAGGTTTCCAAGGTCTCTTTGTGATTTGGGATCAAGCATCAATTTGATGTCACTCTCAGTTGCTATCAGCCTTGGTATGACTGATTTCCAGCCAACAAGGATCTCACTTATCCTTGCAGATAGATTAGTAAGGATCCCAGAGGGAATTTTGGAAGATGTTCCAATCAAGGTCGGAGATTGTTTGATACCTACGGACTTTGTGGTTTTACAATATCATGAAGAACCCAAAGATCCTCTTATCTTAGGAAGACCATTCTTGGCTATAGCTGGAGCAATGATTGATGTCAAAGGGAGAAGGATTACTCTAAGTGTGGGTGATTTGGAGATGAAGTTTGATATGGATCAGCTAGTGAAGAAGCCTACGATTGATGGTCAGACCTACTATGTGGATACACTCACAGACATTGCTCAAGAGGTCTTTAATGAGACACATCCTACTGATGCATTGGAAAGGACCCTGATTCGATCTATCGCTGAAACTGAGGAATTAGATGAAGCTGCAATGGGTTATGCAAGGCTACTGGATAGCAATGAGAGCGTAACAAAGATGGTTGGCAATATGGAATTGTGTGAGGTTAGTGAGTGCCCCCGTTGTTCAACCTCCGGATTGGAATTTGCCTTTTGAAGTAATGTGTGATGCTAGCGACTTTGCGGTTGGGGCTGTGTTGGGACAGAAAAAGGATAAGAAACTACATGCTATCTATTATGCGAGCCGAACTCTTGATGAAGCACAACGAAATTATGCTACTACAGAGAAAGAGTTGTTGGCAGTAGTATTTGCTTTTGAGAAATTTCGTCCTTACTTGATTGGATCCAAGGTAATAGTACACACAGACCATTTGGCACTGAAGTACTTAATGCAGAAAAGGATGCTAAACCAAGGTTATTGAGGTGGATTCTTCTTCTCCAAGAGTTTGACATCGAGGTCAAGGATAAAAAGGGGGTTGAGAATGGAGTAGCAGATCATCTTTCGCGCATTCGGGTTGAGGACAATGTCCCTATTGATGATTTCTTCCCTGAAGAAGGTGTGAACTTCATTGAAAGTGAGTTGCAGGAAGAAATTCTTCAATATTCTCGGGTTGCAGGACTGCCGTCGATCGACGTGGACAGTGTGCGTCGATCGATGTTACCAAATACTTCACGTCGAGGAGACGTCGACGTCTCGTCGAGCACCTTATCAAGCATACCGTCGATCGACGCAGATCCTTGCACCGATCGACGGGATTTCCAGAAATCCGAGTTTCACTTCTCCAGAATCCTCAACGACGTGTTCAAGAGTCCAATCTTTGCTGTTTCTACATCCTCACGACCATGGTATGCAGATATTGCCAATTACCTTGCTGCAGATGATCTTCCTACGGATTTAAAAGGGTATGAAAAGAAGAAGTTCATGCGGGAAATTAGAAGATACTATTGGGATGAGCCTTATCTCTATAAGTCCTGTTCAGATGGTATATACAGAAGATGCATAGCTGAAGAGGAGACTCGGCGAGTGTTATATCATTGTCATGGTTCTGAATATGCTGGACACTTCGCTACTTTCAAGACTACTTCTAAAGTTCTTCAAGCTGGGTTCTGGTGGCCCACACTGTTCAAGGATGCTCACAGTTTCGTGTCAGAATGCGACACTTGTCAGAGAAGAGGCAAAATCAGCAGGCGACATGAGATGCCACAAAACTTCATCTTTGAGGTGGAGTTATTCGACTGTTGGGGTATTGATTTCATGGGTCCTTTCCCATCATCTTATGGGAACACCTACATACTGGTTGATGTGGATTATGTCTCCAAGTGGGTAGAAGCAATCGCGAGCCCTAAGAACAATGCTGGAGTGGATATTAAGCTATTCAAGACCATCATTTTCCCTCGTTTTGGAGTCCCTCGCGTAGTCATTAGTGATGGTTGAACACACTTCGTCAACAAAGTGTTTGATCGATTGCTTGCTAAGTATGGAGTTCATCATCGTGTGGCCAGCCCCTACCATCCTCAAACAAGTGGGCAGGTGGAAGTTTCTAATAGACAGATCAAGGAAATCCTAGAGAAGACGGTTAATTCTACAAGGAAAGATTGGTCTACTAAGCTAGATGATGCACTTTGGGCATACAGAACAACATTCAAAACGCCATTGGGGACTACGCCGTTTCATCTTCTTTATGGGAAAGCATGCCATCTTCCAGTGGAACTTGAGCATAAAGCAGCTTGGGCAGTGAAGAAGTACAACTTTGATATCAAACCAGCTGCAGAAAGGCGTAAGATACAGCTTAATGAGTTAGATTAAATCAGATTCCATGCATATGAGAACTCTAAGTTGTACAAAGAGAGGACAAAGGCTTATCACGATAAGCGCATCATCTCCAGGACATTCGAGCCAAACGATCAGGTACTGCTTTACAACTCTCGTTTGTCTCTGTTTCCAGGTAAGTTACGGTCTCGATGGTCCGGACCTTTCACTATCAAAGAGGTCCGACCACATGGTGCTGTAGTCCTCCTTACTCCAGATGGCAGCAGAGAATTCGTAGTCAATGGACAACGAATCAAGCATTACTGGGCAAGTGCTGAGATTCCGGATGGGCACATCGTGTCCTTACCAATTTCTCCCAACGCCTAGATTTCTGACAAAGTCGAGCTAACGACTGAAAACAAGCACTTAGTGGGAGGCAACCCACTTGTAAGTGTATTTATTTTTCTTTCTTTATTTCCTTTCGGTTTTGTAAAAAAAAAAAAAAAAAAAAAAAAAACACGATTGGGTTGCGTCGATCGACGGACAGGTGGATGCGTCGATCGACGCTCATTCAGGTTCCGCAAAGGTTAGTTTTTAAACCCGTCTCTTTCATCTTCTTCAACCTAAAACCCTAAAAATTGCCACAACCATTCTAAATTCTTCATCTCTCTCGATTTTTCACCAAATCATGTGATTTTTGGTCCTAAACTCGTTAGAATTTCACTCTCTATCCGTTTTTCATACTTTCCTTCTCGATCTACTAAGGTATGTACCTCAATTTCTCACTTTTAGGTCCGTTTTTAGGGTTTGGAATTGAGACTTTCATAGATGGAATTGGATGTTTAGAACGGTTTAGGATGATGATTTTTTTTTATGCTATTATTAAGTTATGAAGCGATTGTGACGATTTTGAACTGGTTTTAGGCAGAAATCAACTCGACGGGTTGAAAAAAATCACAGACCGTCGATCGACGCGGGGTGTTTCCGTCGATCGACGGGGTTTCACAGACTGTTTTCTGAAATTCGATTTTTGTGTGTGTTTTGTGGTTGTTTTGCAGATGAATCGTGATAAGAGAGCCCGTACTGATAGTGGTCCAGGTTCAGTCCCCACTCCACCACAACGGATCGCTTCTCCTTGGCCAAGACTCGAGGGAACTAAGTTCCCCATTAGGAAGAAATACGGTAATCTCAAGACCGTGTTTGCTGATCCTGCGGTGCGTAATAGGCAAATTAGCGAGACGTGGGATGAATACGACACGCTGCTTTACAACGAGTGGCTCGGAGTGACTTTGAAACCCACATGCGTTGCTGACGAGAAGGTACTAAGAGACTTTGGGATATACGATGATGTGAGGCGTTTCTTTGCACGAGCAGGACTAGGCCATATTGGGTTCAGGCAGCACAAGTTACATCCAGATTTGGTACGACAGTTCTTTGCCTCGGTCCG